>BTPG01000003.1:105179233-105194445 GCA_036245525.1 Semisulcospira habei | reverse complement strand
GATCTTGGACCTGCTGAATAGATTTACGTTTTTGCCGCCTACAACCTGTTTTGCCCCATAAGGGGGGTTGGGGGTCTTCAGGTAGGCATACGGCGTAACCTGAAATTGCAAACACAACGCACGTACGAGAAGCTGCCTCCAGAATTTCACTGGTAGCACCGTCAGCACAACGTGGATTGCATCCCGAATACTTTATGAGGTGTTGCAGTGGTGCAGTGGAAGAAGACAGACTAATTTTGAAAAGGCAACACCTAGGCAATTTTGTGGTGCAATTATTCTTTCATTCTTTCCTTCTATTTTCAGGTAGTTCTGTCTGGAACTCATTGCCTTTAAACATTAAATTTTTTTTCGGGTAAAACCATTTTAAACATGCTTTGCACACTCACTTCCAATCAGCGTGCCTTCACAGTTCGCCATACAAACATAATACTGCTGATAATACGTAAACGTCAAACAATTTTCTCCTTTTCCATACGTTTGCTAACTGAACATTTATTGTATTCTCGGTGTCGCTATATGCTATTGATGTTGGTGATTAGATGAGTATAATAATAATGCTATGCACTCATTTATTTCCCTTGCTTTTCACATCGGTGGCAGTTACAAATTCTCCATTGCAATTTTTTTTCTTCTCCATTCATTCAATAATTCACCTATTGTGTTTTCCCGTAATTTATCTTCTTATTGTTATTATTTGCATGCTTTTTTTTTCTTTTCCTGTTATGTTCTGTTTTGTTTACAGGACAGCTTGTAAGGCAGGCATTAAGTTGCCTAATAGCTTTATCCTGGATATTAAAAAAAAAAAATCATCATTTCTCTCTCTCTCTCTCTCTCTCTCTCTCTCTCTCTCTCTCTCTCTCTCTCTCTCTCTCTCTCTCTCTCTCTCTCTCTCTCTCTCTCTCTCTCTCTCTCTCTCTCGTTTTGTAGTGTGTAGCAAGGACAAGAATGAAAACAGGTCTGCGCACCTATTCTTTTATCCTTGGAAAATAAAGTTTCATTTCATTTCATTTCATTTCTCTCTCTCTCTCTCTCTCTCTTCATAAAAATCCAGGCACGTCCGTGTTACTACAGGCTGTTTTTAATATTACTTCGGCGATATAGATTAGTGATTTTATATAGATTCTCACATCGGGCGTGAAGATGATACTGCAAATCTCCTTGGAGTGGTTTCAAAACCTTAACTTCCGAGCTAAAACAAATATGATAAGGTATATGTCGAACTCTTTTCGTACTCACCTTTCCGTTTGTAGTAATCGATGTGAGTTGGTTTTCGGCACACAACTAGCCAGCAACACGACCACCATCATGGCTTGACAAAGATCTTGACGTGATTTACTTTGAAATATGACGTCAATATTTTTCGACACCAGAAAATTTTTTCGTACATTGTGACGTAGTAGCGCAATACATGACGCCATCATGACGCGATCGTCATCATAAAGTGATAGAAGGTCACATTTCAATTTTACTTGTGCCAGCAGTACCTTTTTGTTGAGCGAGAGTATAATTGTGTGCACACGAGGCCTTTCACGCACAAGGGCGCATGGCATAATGTGTGGTAGGCTCAAGTTGTATCACACATCGTGAGATACAGCTTTTCTGTTCGAAGGTGCAGAGAAGGCGGAGTGAAAGCCAACAGTCATTTCTAGCGCTTTTTCGTGTGTTCGAATATGCGAGGATTTCACGGCAACCTCCTCCGTTCCCGCCCAAAGGCATCGTCAGTGGCAGCGAAGAGGTTAATTATTTTAGACAGATTAACCCCTTACCTGCTATTGGACGCATATTTTGCTTCTGAGATCTTTGTTCCTTCAAACAGAAAATCCACCACAACCGTCCAAGGAACGAGACGCCAAACTGGCCTCAGCAAGAGACATAGATCCTCATGAGCCCCCGCGGACGCGGGGGCTCATGAGGATCTATACTTCTTGCAGTTGTTAGAAAGCGTTCACTTTTGTCTCGGCCGTGAAAGGGTTCAAATAATAATACAATCTCCAGGATGTTTATTGTGCTGTGCATGAGACCGCCACCACTCCACTTTCTGCCTCAGTCGCACTAGGACCACCCTCACTGGATTCACAGGAAAGTGCCTTTGCGATCCAGGGCGGAGGGCGGAATAAACTCATCACAAGTCACGCCGGTTCATTTAACCCTTTGGGTGTCGGTAGCGGTGTTTGTCGCGATGTTTCCTGCAGGAGTCAGCACCTCAAAGACCGCTTCCGAAAAATCCTCTCGACAAAATCCACTAGGGACAAACCTCTGCCTGTCAATCGGTAGTGTGTTTTGTCGAAACTAAAGAAAACATCATCCCTACAAAAACCGCTACAGCCAGCCAAAGGTTCAAAGGAAAAAAAAATTGTTTTCAAACGGGCGTTCCTGCGAAACGTATACTTAACTAGACGAACATGGTTTTTGTACAATGTTCAGGTGCCACCTGGTCTGGAGGGAAACGAGTACCTGTGGTGTTCAAGTGGAATGAGGCTGTAAAGAAATACCACAACACGTGGCTGTTTCGAGTAGTTCCCTTTTGGCAGTAGAGAGCCTTTATATACCAATGCTACTCAACTTTGAATACAAATTCAGCGGCATTTGATTTTAGTTGTCTTGTCGACACACCTACTGAACTTCTAAGGCAGGTGGGATGGGCAACAAAGTCAGCCGCATAATCACACTTGTTTATTCTGTGCAGCCGTTAGCGTTGTCAATCTGTTTTTAGTTGTTTCTCGTACTGATAGCGCTGTATTTATAGAACGGGGCGGAGATGTTGTCAGAGTACTTGATATTAAGGTTGTATACTATACCTACATTTTTTAATTGAAAACTGCCGCTTATAGGGTTTTTTTGAGAGCCTTAATGAGTCTGGAGGCTATTGCCACCCTGACAGACCCATGGTCTCGGGCATATTTGTAAGTTTGAGCCTTTTGCGTGACCTACCCCATGAGCGAAAACACGCAAAATAGCTGATTTCAGAACACAATAAAAAATTATCGAATAGTGTGTTAAAATGATAAAGAAACATTTCGGTCACTTCATAAAGTATGTTAGTATTTTCTCGTAAAAACAAAGTGTGTTCTGATAATTGGAATTCTAAGTGCAATCGAGAAACGTTTATGTTGTAAATTCGCAAATTGCCCGGATGTTATCAATAACATTACAAGTGTTTGCAATGTTGGGCAATTGCTCAGGCCCTTTTTATTCGATAAAGTCGTACTTTAGATCATATCACAACATTATTTATGAAAAAATGAACGGGTCCCGCGCAAAAATTGGCACTTTGGGTCGTTTGCGAGTGCGTTTTCAAAAAGGGATACAAGCGATGTCTGACTTCCGGCAGATCATATCTCCGCCGTAGCCGGTCCCAAGCCCGCATGAGAAAGGAGGAAATCAAGTACGCCAAACCAACAAGTATAACCTACGCCCAAACTGTTGCAAACTACTAGTCCTCGATCACTATTACTGACAGTGGGAAAGTAAACTGGAACAAACAACAACGGCAGATACGGGATGAGAAGGTTTATCTATAAGTAATTAAATGCACCAATTATCCCTTAGTAGTTGAGTTAGTGCAGTGGTAAATTACTCTTTTTGCCACGCAGGTAACCAGGGTTCAATCCCCGTAGATGGATATTTTTTTCCCTGCTCAAAAATTTGAAACCCATACAGTTTCTACTTCGCTAAATGAAACACACACACACACACACACACACACACACACACACACACACACACAAAACAAAGCAATATATATATATGTAAAGAAACGCATGGTAATTTTGTTCTTTTTTATTTAAAATATGCGATTATCATCACCGTTGTAATGTGGATGTTAAACCATGAACCAACCAACAAACCACTTTCAGTCTTGGATAAAAATGCATACTGGTTACCTCGGTACATCTGTTCATTCATTTTTTTTTCAGCCAGGCATTGTCAGCATGTTTACATTACATGTTTACATTCTTTCAATCATTCACAGATTCACTGATGAAAAAGCACACCAAAGAGTGTTGTCACAGAGTGTTTTTTATTTGATTTTTCCTGGCATCATCTACAAACAATAATTAATGAATAATGTGAATTTGTTTTAATATACCTGCTGCAAGCAGTGCTACATGCTCCTTTGGTGTATCCGTGAAAGCAGGTCGGTGAACATCTCTGGTTGAAAGATGTTTGTGAACAGATTGGTAGTGGATTTACCTATCTCTCCAGCTGAATCTCAGTTTCCCAGCAGTTTTTGGTTACAAATTATAAGGAAACAAAACAAATGTCACATGTTTCAATATGCCCCGTTATGTTTACACATGATCATTGTGAGTAAAGAATAATCATCATCATCAGTCCCTTGCCCGAACTGGGCGTTGGGGGGACTGAAAGGCAGCAGCAACAGACAGTGCTCTCCACTGAGTTCTATTTTGGGCGGTGGCAAGCAAGTCTGACATCTCGAGTTCGGTCCATTCTTTTATGTTTGCGACCCAACTCTTTCTCTGACGACCTCGCCGACGACTTCCTTCGAGAGTGCCTTGGAGGATAGTCTTGGACAATGTGTTGTGTCGGGTCACGTGGCCAAACCAAGCAAGCTTGCGCCGTTTCACGGTTGCCAGAAGGGGTTCATGTCGGCCCACCAGGGAAGTGACGATGCTCCGTACATATTCGTTGGTCTTGTGCTCGCGGTACGAGATGCGGAGCAACTTCCTCAGGCACTTGTTCTCAAAGGCCTGGATTTTCTTTTCTGAGTCTGCAAGCAGTGTCCAAGTCTCACAGCCGTAGAGTAGAGTAGAGTTCTTCAGGACGACGATCGGTGTCCGTCAAGGATGCCTGCTCTCTCCTGTCCTTTTCAACAAATTCCTGGAGAAGATCATGCAGGAAACCCTCCACGACCACCATACTTCAATCTCTATTGGTGGCAGATCTCTGTGCAATCTTCGATTCGCAGACGACATTGACCTCATGGCAGGCAGCAATAGTGAGCTCCAAAACCTGACAGACAAACTTTCAAGTAGCGCAGGGTCTTATGGCATGGAGATCAGTACGGATAAAAGCAAAGTGATGATCAACACCACAAGCGACAGCAGCAGCAACATTCACATGAATGGCCAAAAGCTAGAAGAGGTCAATAGCTTCAAGTACTTGGGAGCCACCCTGTCCAAAGACGGTAGTTGCATAGCAGAGATCCGTATCAGGATAGGTACAGCAACATCCGCAATGGCCAGGCTGGACAGGATATGGCGAAGTAACTCCATCAGCTTCACCATCAAGTACAGGCTTTACAAGTCCCTCATAGTGTCTATTCTATTAAAGAATAATATCTCTGTTTATTTTCAAAAGAAATGCTGTATTTGCAGACATTCATTTAAAGTATTCATGTACAGTCAAGTATGTTGAAAGCATATTAGGCTACAATGCACATAGGCACCCATACAAAAGTAACTACCTCAAATACAAAATGTTAAATGTTTAGGGCTTAACATCTTGTGTCCATAAAAGGTGATTTCAAAGATGGGTCACAGAAATAGGGTCTGAACAAATTTTGACCCAAGCTGTATTCGAACCCAGGACCTTTGGGATGAGAGTCAAACACACTACCACCGAGCCACCCAGCTCCCCCTCAAAATACAGCTTTACTGTGGAACAACATATTTCAACTACATTAATCACATTTACATTGACAAAGTGCTGACTTTATACAAGCTAGTGGGTGGAGAACAGTGGAGCTGATGTCATTTTCAGTTGTGTGCATGCCAACCGAGACTGACACAGGCAACCACTTGCTCATAACGTATTTATTTGGGAGCCAAATACACAGTATATAAAAGAAGGGGGATAGGAGAGAAGGAATGACAGACATCATTTAGAGCCTTCCACTGCATATATTATTCCCCTCATATATATATAACACGAAGAGTTTTTGCATTCCCGGCTGACGGCCATCTTATTCTGTATTAAAATGTCACTGATAACACGGAATGCTTAACACAATATATATATATATTCCACCAGCGCTGCCTGCGTACCATCCTGGGCATTCACTGGAGTGACTATGTCACCAACGTCGAGGTCCTTGAACAGGCTGAAACTGTGAGCATCGAGGCTTTGCTGCTGCGGACACAGCTCCGCTGGGCGGGGCATGTCTCCAGGATGGAGGATCATCGCCTACCAAAGATCACCCTGTTCGGCGAGCTTGCTACTGGACACCGTGACAGAGGGGCACCAAAGAAGAGATACAAAGACTGTCTCAAGAAGTCACTTAGTGCCTGCCAAATCGACCACCACCAGTGGTCTTCGCTTGCTGCGGACCGTGACACCTGGCGCTCCACCATTTACAAGGCAGCTGTCTCCTTTGAGGACTCTCACAGAGCTAGCCTTAAGGACAAGCGGCTCAGGAGAAAAAACAGAGATGCCGCAGCTCAGAACCCTGGCCATACCTTCCCCTGCAGCCACTGCGGTCGAACCTGCCTGTCTCGGATTGGCCTCCGCAGCCACGAACAATCCTGCAGACGTCGTGGGCAACTCCTATAAAATCTTCGTTCGCGAAGTCAAGCCAAGATATATATATATATATATATATATATATATATATATATATATATATATATATATATATATATATATATATATATATATATATATATATATATATATATACAGAGAGAGAGAGAGAGAGAGAGAGAGAGAGAGAGAGAGAGAGAGAGAGAGAGAGAGAGAGAGAGCATCACTGAAGTCCTGATATAACTCAACATTGCACATCCCACTACGTTATAACAGTGAAATTCAGTGTTCAGCCACCACTACACTACAAACATAACACATACTGTGCACAATGTTGGCATGAAAATCAAACAATACTGTTACCAGTACCACACTCTGTCCCATTGCAGCACAACGAAGTGAAATGCAGTCTCAAGCCCCATAACATATACTGCACAATGCTGATGTCAACATGAAATACCGTAACAACTGCATAACAAGGGTAAAATGCACCGTGTCACCTAGTCTGCATAATATAGGCATGCACACCTAACAATACTTTTACTGCTCTTGATACAAAGTCTGTGCAGCCGACCATATCACAACACTGCAAAATACATCAGTGCTACGCTGGCAGAGTGCCTACAATACAACCCGAAACTCAGAAGGTAAAATCTTTGTAAGGCACTGCAAAACTAACCTGCGAAAGTTTTGTTTTTCTAACAGAGTTGCCATTGTTTGGAATGAGTTACCAGTTTCATTAATAAAAAGCACCTAACATAAATTCTTTAAAAACCAGCTGGACGAATTACCAAAATTTAAAGAGTTTTTCTATTCATATGATGAATGATTTATAGGAAAATTGCATGAATAGCTGACTCATACAGTAACTTAAGAAAGAAAGGACATTTGCAAAGGCCTCACGGCCTATTTTGTCCTCACACTACTACAGTCTGCACCATGCCGGCCATTAATATAAGCAATACTCTTCAAAAACTCAACATGGTGCAGGCTATCGTGTCACAACTGATTGCACATTGCATAGCACCCACCACACACAACCTGGTACTGTGCACAATGTTGGCTTTAGTTTTACTTTGTTTATTTAATTTTGGACCTGCTGGGGGCATGAGAAAAATCACAAAAGAACTTACATGATTGCCCTCAAAAATTAACGATTACTCATATTACTACAATGTACACATGTTCCTTAGACAGCACAAATGACTTGTATGGACACAGATCATAGTCAGGTCATTCTGTTTGCTGGTATGTGTCATGTACAGTACGTCTGGAAAACGTGTGAAATGAACCATGTGATTAGCAATTCTGATACAATAAGTAAAGCTACACAGCTGAAAGTCAACGATTGACAGAGGAAGAAAAAATAATAAAACAAACAAAGTACAGTACATATCATATGCCTATGATCAGTTATCACCCAACCACCGAAATCTGCCGTGACAGATGGAGGGTAATGCAAGAACTACATGGTCAACTCACTCTTTAGAAGTATTGCGATTTTCATTGAGCAAGTCCACATTTGGTATATTTTGAGCAGAGGGTTTTGTGACATATATGTATATATATACCATATACCTACCCCCCCACCCCCTCCCCCCCCCCCCCACCCCCCCGGCTGCATTTCTATATTTTGGCACACCCCCTCTTCAGAAAGGACCCATGGGTGTTATACTCTGAGGCCAATGACCATTTTCAGAATGTATATCATTTATAATTATGCAAAGCGGAGCAGTGATAAGTTTTCTCCTTGTTTCACACCGACGCTGCACAAAATCTATCTGTACCACTGTTTCCTAACCCATAAGAGTCAGCTGTGGAGTACATATTTTGAATGACTGATGTATGCCAGTATTTCGGAACTTGTCACAAAAAAGACCTGTTTATATGCTGAAATGTCTTCAAAAAATGAACACATTGGCAGTAAAGGGGTTTTCCCTGGATAATCAAAAACTAATACAAATTAAGCTGCGTTTCCAAATCGTGACATGACAGGAGAGTGCAGTAAGGCAAAGGTGTTTGCTGCATTGCGAAGGATGTGACTGTCCAAAACCTTGGCATTGTGGCCAGCATTGTGGATGGACAGCAAAATAACAGGACGTTTGCCCACAGGACAATCAGTTCACTTCCTTTGCCTTCCTGTCGGTTGGCTTCAATGTGGCTATTGCAACATGCAAAAGATAATTTAGAATCAAAAGAAAGTTTTGAAATGCACATTATGCGTGCATATATATGTGTTTGCAAGTATTTTTACAAAGTACATACATGCATAATAATTATGACAGTATTCAGAGCAAGAACAAGAAAGACAATGAATGTCCTTATGGTTTACATGTATGAACAATCCACATAATACGTCCAACCTGTGTGACCTTGTGTGAGGAGAAACAATTTGTGTCAAAATGTGACCATTTTTTACCCCTTTCTGGACCCCCCCCCCTCCCCCCGTGACCCTGACCTTTGAAAGGTCACAGCAGTTGGTATGTTTAGAAAGACTGTACCACAAAGTACCCTGGTACCAAGTTGGACGTCTGAGGGTTAAATAGTCTCTGAGGAAATACGAATGTTAAAGTTGCCCACAGATAACAGACAGTCCACGGACGACCCATTACAAACACTTAGTTTTGCTATCACACGTGAGCCACACATGAGACACAACTGAGCTTTAAATGACCACAATGGGTGTATAAATATATCTAGAATCAGCATCAAAGTGTAACTTGCAAAAAATGTTTCATACAGGACACGTTTAACATATTGCTGTTTAGCAACAGTACACACTGGACCAAAAACCCACCCCACCCCCACACTTTGGTACTGGTCTCAGGCCACTTTACAAATTTCAAATACAAGTGATAAAAAATCTCAGTAACTTCAGTAGCTGAACTGGCCCTTTGTCTGTCTTGTACTGTGTTTGTACTGTGTTTGTCTTAAATGGCGTAAATCCGTGTCTGTTTCGTGAGTGTGTGTGTTGGGTTTCATGTGCGGCGCTTTGAGTTGATTTCCCCAAAACTGAGAAAAAGCGCCTATGTAATAACGGTATTATTATTATTTATTATTAAAAGGTGGTATTCAGTGTTTTCTTGTCATTCTGTATGCACTAAGTGCTTATTAAAGAAAATGACAGTATTTGCAGACTTGCACAAGCCTCTAGTTTCCAAATCAAATGCAATATGGTGCCACTTGTTGACAGCAAGTGATTTTAGCATTCGGTGTTGTAGAGAATGCTGGTACTGTACTACACCATCTTCAAAATGAAAGAAAGCATTACAATATGATGTGTTTATTCACATCAGTTGTGTTTTGTTATGAACCTGATTCTATTCACAAATCAACCGGTATGATTTACCTCGAGTCCAGGAGAATAAGTGTCGCCTTCTCTCACTTTAGTTGATCTACTGGAACTGGCATCGCCTGCTTTCAGCTGTGACCTTCTCCTTTTGAGCAAACATGACCTGACTAGCTCCTGCCTCTTCTTGGTGTAAGCGTCATACTTCTGTGTTCTGTGCTTGTTTTGAAAGTATACCCTCTGGGTGCGACTCTGCAGTGCGACGTCAACAGCAGCATTGACCTGAAATGAAATACATGTTTATTAACGTGTTGTTTAGCAGCATGCCAATTTCACGTCTGATCTTATTTCAGGGTGGGTTGTTTCAAACTCCCCAAAAAGGGACTTTGTTATAGCATTATAAACAATTCGGGGCCGGGGCCGGGGCGGGAGGGCTCCCCCCCCCCCCCCCCCCCGCCCAATATGCCCCTACATTTAGTTTACGCATTACTACCTTCAAACTAATGTGAAATAAACTGTAAACACCACAAACAACAATGGTGAAGCCTGGATCGCTCATGTGCATTTAAAACTGATCATTTACATAATCTGAACTGTGTGACCTTTCCAAAAGGTGACTGAAATTTCAGTGCCATGAGTCTCCGCATCAGTAAAGGGCTGGCTTTTGTACTTGTGAATAATATTTGAGAAAAAATATCTGTTGTCAAAATATGGCTATTTTTTTTTTTTTTTTACCTATTTCTTGATTTCTCATGACCCTTGGTCTTAACTCAAACTGGTATGCTAAGACAGGTCTTGCCACAAAGTATCCTTGGGCCACATTGAAGACTGTGGTTTGAATAGTCTCCAAGAAAATGCCAACATTACCGTTTACCATGGATGATGAATGGCCCAGAACATAGCCTCACACTTGCTGCACACATGAGCCAATTGCAGAAAGCAATACAGTATGATGTGTTCATTCACAATCACACCATAGTTGTGTTTTGTTCTGCACCTGATTCTAGTCACAGATTTACCGGTATGATCTACCTTGAGTCCAGGAGAATAAGTGCCATCTTCCTTCACTTCACTTGAGCTGTGGCCTTGGTGTAGGCGTCATACTTATGCGCTTGTTTGCAAGTAAGTCCTCTGGGTGAGAGTACTGAGACTCCACAGTGAGAGGTCAACAGCAGTATTGGCCTGAAATGAAATACACGATTATTACTGTGTTGTTCAGCAGCATGATAATTTCACTTTGTGTGAACTAAATGCAGGAGCAGATTATTACTTTCAAAATAAATGTGACATAAACTGTGTACACCGCAAAGAACAAACAAGAATTGCAAAGTCTGTATGCCTCATGTGCATAACTAATTCACACAAGTATAACTGTGTGACCTTTCCAAAACTGAGGTAGCTGACATAAGTGTCACAAGTCTCAACATAAAGGCTTGCTTTTGTACTAGTGAAATTTGTATTTTCTCTACAAATTACAATTATGCATTTTTCTAACGTTTGTCAACCTTCCTGTGACTCTTGACCTGTGTAAGGAGTCAACCAAATTAGTGTCTATAGGATGAAGAAGATTTCATCATCAGCTACCCTTAGTGCAAATTTGATAGGGAAATTGCAAAAACTTTGATACAAACCGCAATCATACAATGAAAAAATAAATAAGCATATATCACACATTCCAAGGTCATCGAAAATGGTAGTCAACAAATATTAGGGTTTCAGTCAAAGTAGCGTAGGTTTAATTTAACATAACATACATAACATCTAAAGTACTAGGTAACCCTTTTACTCCCGATACACCCACCCACTGCTTGTGACATAAATGGGACTATGATAGTTCAAGTGTGGTGCCAAAATCGATCGGCGTCTCATCCGCCAAGCTATTCTGGCACCATCCTTGAACAAAACAACAAAAAAAATGCTGGACCTATATCCTAATCTGTAATATAGCCTTTATAAGACAGTAAGGGAATGGATGAGCAAATTAAGTTACTAAGTACTGGAAGCAGTTACTGAGTTAGAGGTTCATAATGCCAAATTCTCCCTTAGCAGGACTTTTTTCTACACACAGTACGTTTTCCTAGATAATAAGCACTGGCACTGGTTTAATATAACTACAATGTCGACTACATACCCTGCCACCGTATTAGTAAAGGCTCTCCCGAAAATGTATGGAAATGTTCTACTTCTAGGTGGGTGACTGACATGGCCGGAATGCCCCCCCCCCCCCCTCCCCCCCCTCAACCCACAATAAAATGTAGTCTTCTTCATTGCAGGTAGGCAGTGGCGACGGCACAATTCTGTGGGGACTTAAATTTCCATGCATACACGGACAGTTAGCTATGGGGGTTTTACGCCGTGCAGGTGATATCTCATGGCGGTGCATAAAAGGGTTGGACGCTGAAGCAGTGAGATATGCCACTTATATTACGACATTTTGCTTCTGGTATAGTACCTCGTGTTCTAGTCGCTTAGCAAACACCACCACCCTTTTTTCAAATTTAGTTTACCTTTTCGTTGCTGATGTCTGAAGAGATTTTGTTGTTTTCCTGGCTGCCACGTAGACTGCTTCCCGTTTGTTGGCCCGTTCTTTTTTTTTTAAACTTCAGATTCAGAAATTGCGTGTTGCTTGGCGCTATCCGGCATTACGCAGGTTATGCCTTACGCTCGATGACTTGTCGCAACTTATGCAAAAGTATCTTATTTCTGAGGAAACTAAACATTTTATGCATAGAAACAGTCAGCGTACACAACTATTTTAGACAGTATATATCTTTTGTCAATTATTGATAAATTGAGCTTGTTTGCAATACGACTTGCCGTACGGCGGTTGTTTTCGGTGACCTCTAGTCTCAGGTCACGGCAGACGCAAGATAGCGGTATCTAAATGCGCAGAAAAGATGCGCGAAAGAGGTGTGTCCTACAACCTTAAGAGGACCTGTGCTGAACTGGATTGTCCTGTGTCCTAATGAACCTTGTCTATGTCTATGTGAAGCGTTTCGTAACCATCTGTTGCAAAATCATTTGTTTTGAACAGCTACGGCACATTTTAAACTCGTGTGTAAATAGCACATTTTAAACTCGTGTGTAAATCTTTCCGAAAGCCTGTGACAAGCCAGCGTCAGCCTTACTCCAAATCAAAATGGACTAGTTATGAGTGATAACTCTTATTAACTCATTGTGCCCGAGGTACGAAATACCCGCATTTTGGAGTTATCCTATGAGGACTGCATTACAATTCAGGAGACAGATCGACCATGATAGTATACGGGTGGTGGCAGAATAGCTTGGCGCCTATAGGCGCCAAGCTATTCTGCCACCACCTTTGAACTATAATGGTCGAGCCATGTCTTGCTGTGGTGTGTGGCGGGCTGAATGAGCTACAGATCACCCGTCATCTAAACGTTAAAAGTGAGCTGTCGTCTTTTGTCCACCACCAAAGTGAGTTCAAAGACGGTGCACCGAAAAGGGTGTAAACGAAATTGTGACCCCAGCTGGCTTCAAACCCCCGCTACTCTGGGCACGTCAACCGAACGCTCCACTACCTGAGCCCACTCGTCTCCCTCACCTGTCACCAAAGACAAAAGTGAGCTGTTTGTCCACCATGAAAGTGATTTTAAAGACGGTGCACCAAAAAGGGTCTGAACGAAAATGTGACCCCAGCTGGTTTCGAATCCCCGCTTCTCTGGGCGCGTCAGCCGAACGCTCCACCACCTGAGCCCACTCGTCTCCCTCACCTGTCATTAAAGACAACAGTTTCAGCGACCTAAATGATTGTCTTTAATGACAGGTGACACTCTGATGCAATGGGCCAGTTGCATGAGCCAGCTAAGTCCTTTGGGCCGCACGTTGAATGAGGAGAGTAACACACGCCAAAATGACGAGCGCGCCAACTCGACCGTGGTGTCATTTTCACGTGGAGATCATTTCAGGGCTTTTCAAGACACGGGGTGTGACCGCTTAGCCGGTAGCGGTTTTCGTCGCGATGATTCCTTTAGGGATAAAAGCCGCTACCGACAGCCAAAGGGTTAACTGCCCCTGGATGACTCTGTTGTGTTTAAGGGCACACAATTAAGACCGCTCACAATGCATTGTAGTTTTCACAGCTCGAGGTAGAAACGTACAAGAAACCTATAAATGGTTGTAGTTTTCAGGGCGTGAGGCATGACCACTCGAAAGTCCTAAACACAACAGTGATAATGAAAATATAATGTGACACATTGTGCTATTAATGAAAAGAAACTTTGAAGGGTAGTAGAAAAGAAAATGATTTCAGAAAAGATGAAAAAAAAAAGCGTTTCGGATCCAAAACGTTGTGTCTTTTTCTCTTTTTTCGGTGAAACACTTCTTGACATCATGTGCTGATCTAATCGATATAAGGCGGAAACATTATACAGAAGACAAATTGAAGGTTTTGTTTCGGGACGTTGCCCGAAATGTAGTAGTAGTAGTAGTAGTAGTAGTAGTAGTAGTAGTAAAGAGAATTGTGTGTTGTTTGAGAGCTGGGTGTGTACTTCATCTCAGACGGAACCAACAAACCGTATCGCTGTAAAATCAAACTCCGGGGTTCACTCATCTGGTGAGGGCTTCTATTGTTCATGCATTCCTTCGCTCATTCATCGCCTACCCAAGATCACTCTGTTCGGCGAGCTCGCCACTGGACACCGAGACAGAGGGGCACCAAAGAAGAGATACAAAGACGGTCTCAAGAAGTCACTTAGTGCCTGCCAAATCGACCACCGCCAATGGTCTTTGCTTGCTGCGGACCGTGACACCTGGCGCTCCACCATTCACAAGGCAGCCGTCTCCTTTGAGGACTCTCGCAGAGCTAACCTTAAAGACAAGCGGCTCAGAAGAAAAAACAGAGCTGTCGTAACTCAGAACCCTGACCAGACCTTCCCCTGCAGCCACTGCGGTCGAACCTGCCTGTCCCGGATTGGCCTCCGCAGCCACGAAAATGCCTGCAGACGACGTGGGCAAGCCCTATAGAATCTTCGTTCGCGAAGTCAAGCCAAGAGTAGTAGTAGTAGTAGTAGTAAAGAGAATTGTGTGTTGTTTGAGAGCTGGGTGTGTACTTCATCTCAGACGGAACCAACAAACCGTATCGCTGTAAAATCAAACTCCGGGGTTCACTCATCTGGTGAGGGCTTCTATTGTTCATGCATTCCTTCGCTCATTCATGTATAAATGAGTTAATATTTCTTGTGAAGAAGGTGCCTGACCAAATATTTAACTCATTCTGTTCGCGACACACCACAGCAAGATATATGGATCGGACATGGTAGATCAAGGGAGGTGGCAGAATAGCTTGGCGCTTATAGGCGCCAAGCTATTCTGCCACCACCATGAAACTATCGTGGTCGATCTGTCTCCAGGGTGTTATGCCTGCTACGAACAGTATTCTGTTAAGCACTTTTTGCTGTCTTGCGCCGATCTAATTGAC
>BTPG01000003.1:105116025-105178936 GCA_036245525.1 Semisulcospira habei | reverse complement strand
AAGACCTGTGCGACATTTTAGCATGCAATATTTTTAAGATATATATTTACACCTTGTCTTAAGACCTTTCTGTTAGTTTGGCTGGCCAAATTTTTACCCATCCAGCCGTTAGATGGCCTTAGTTGCCTCCTCGGCGTTAAACCCAAATAACTGTCTCCTAAATTGTAATGCAGTCCTCAGAGGATAACTCCCAAATGTGGGTATTTCGTACCTCGGGCACAATGAGTTAAACATTTTCGTCCTTTATTTTGTCTTGGAACAAAAACCCGCTAGTCACCAGTCGCTTGTCACTAGTCACCAGTCGCTTGTCACTAGTCACCAGTCGCTTGTCACTAGTTACCAGTCGCTTGTCACTAGGTTGAAAGCAAACATCAGCGCTCTGTGTTGAGAGTCGGACCCATCTACACAGATTTTGCGCTTGACTACTACTATTGTGATCTTTCATGGTCGATCCATCTCCTTCTCTGACAGCGACAGAGGTACGACAAAAGGTTTAGATGCAAATGCGTTTTTACGGTCGATCCTCTCCCGCTTGGGCATTGATAAAAGTTCGCGGTCCGGCTATAGGAGCCCAAAATACAGCAAGTCCATTTTTGTGAAAAAGCGAGATGTTACGTGTCTTTTGCCTTCTTGGGACAGTACGGTTTCAATACCCGAGTTGTCATGTGCGTGGTCGATCTATCTCCCGCTCTTGCAGTGATAGTCAACCTACGGGAAGGCTGGTACTCGACCGCCAAGTCAAATGCAAAGTTTTCTACCCAGATACCGTACAAATGTAAGTGAAGCCGCAATCCATTTTTTGCTTAGGGTCGTATTTTGTAAGGCGCATTGTTAAATAACATAATTATAAAAAGTAGGTGCCAGTACTCCGTACACGCTAAACCCAAAAGCCTCACCCACGGCAATTTGAGGTGCCGCTGCACCCTGCACGCGTCCAGAAACACAGATATCATCACGAGCCCGTCTAGATACAGAGGCGCATGTGAATCTGTGCCAATTGCATGCCGCGGAATGGGTTTTGGTGACTCAGCACTCCCCGCCACGTTTCTGGGTTAGTCGGTTGGCTGGAGTTGTATATTCAGGTTACTGACCTTAGCTGCGGTTGAGTTGCCTTGTATGTGTGTCAAGTAAACGGTTTTTATTTTCAAAGTGACATGGTCACACTTTTACCTTGTCTGTTGAACGAGGTATATATGGAATTTCGTCGCTTTGTGTGAATCTATACAGCCATTAATCCCTTCACTGCCGGGGAAAAGTGAACACGATCTAACTGCAAGAGGCATAGATCCTCATGAACCCCCGCGACTGCGAGGGCTCATGAGGATCGATGCCTCTTGCGGAGACTGATTTGTGTCCAAGTTCCTTGCACAGTATTGGCATTTGGTCGTTCAGTCAACACAGACTTTCAGAAACCAAATGACCTACGTACGATGGTAGGGAAGGGGTTAAGGATCTAAACGAAACACGCTTAGAAAAAGAGATTTGCAAAAATCATTACAATAGTCTTTTTAAGCGTGTTCCCTTCTTCTAGATCCATACACCGCAGTGAGGGGGCTGAGGTGATCTATTGAATGGTCTCATTCTGTTGCTAAAACTGCTTGGTTCCTAAAGTTTGCCGGTACAACCGTGTCTCAGTGAGGTCGGGCCTCAACTAAGTCTTTTCTGTCCGCCCTACCACAATTCACGCAAGAATTTTGGCACGCATAACAGAGATCAAGAAACGCTATAAAGTTTGAGCCAAAACCACTAAGCCAACCCGAACACACACCGCAAAACGCAGAGCAGAAAGTTTACAGAAACGATAGTTAATACATTATCGAACAAATCCACCGGAGTCAAACATATTGGCTGCTGCTACAGTCATTGGATTTTTGTTTACGGTAAACAGCACCCAAATGAACACGCCAACACGTCAAACCATTCAGCGGAGGTTGTGTAATTTGATTTTATAGCACTTTTAAAAACGCTCCAATTTTTTTGTTTGTTTGTTTAGACCGAGGAAACCTTTGCCTGAGGAAACATGTTTGTGTATTCCAGGACATCAATGAAAAGTGTTGGGATGAGAAGAAAATAGTGTAAACTAGGCCCTTTTTTATTTGAAAGGGTAACATTTTAAGTTTTAATGTGAATTTTTCAGCTACCGATAAATAAACCCAAAAAGCACTGTTTTCCTCTCCACCAGCCAAAATTCTACATGTCCGCAAATTTGCAAAACATTGCTTTCTTGGGCTTGCCTCAACTCAGATACTAGCGCCAACACCTTACAGCAGGAGATTGATTGACCATGATAATTCGTGGGCAGTGCGAGATTAGATTGGCTCCTTCAGGCGCCGAGGTAATCTGGCACTACCCTTGAATTATCATGGTCAATCCACCTCCTGCAAGTGGTACATAGTCGTCAAGTAACACTTTCCAAAACTCGGGAAATGTGCCCATGGCGCTAAAAGGGTTATTAGTCACTTTTAGTTTCACAGAATACAGCACCGAAAGGGAGAATTAGCCGTACGCGAGTCTGTCTGTCTGTCTGTCTGTCTGTCTGTCTGTCTGTCTGTCTGTCTGTCTGTCTGTCTGTCTGTCTGTCTGTCTGTCTGTCTGTCTGTCTGTCTGTCTGTCTGTCTGTCTGTCTGTCTGTCTGTCTGTCTGTCTGTCTGTCTGTCTGTCTGTCTGTCTGTCTGTCTGTCTGTCTGTCTGTCTGTCTGTCTGTCTGTCTGTCTGTCTGTCTGTCTGTCTGTCTGTCTGTCTGTCTGTCTCTCTCTCTCTCTCTCTCTCTCTCTCTCTCTCTCTCTCTCTCTCTCTCTCTCTCTCTCTCTCCATTTTTTGTTCGTCTTATAGTTCGTTTTTCTCAATTTAAAGATAGTATTTTGTGATTTGTGCATTATATGTAAAGTACATTAGCAACGGCAAGTTTGAAAAATGGTTTCACCAAAACTTTCACCGTTGTAAAATAAAGAATCATTGTCATTGTCTCTGTCTCTCTGTCTCTCTGTCTCTCTGTCTCTCTGTCTCTCTCTCTCTCTCTCTCTCTCTCTCTCTCTCTCTCTCTCTCTCTCTCTCTCTCTCTCTCTCTCTCTCTCTCTCTCTCTCTCTCTCTCTCTCCCTCCCTCCCTCCCTCCCTCCCTCCCTCCCTCCCTCTCTCTCTCTCTCTCTCTCTCTCTCTCTCTCTCTCTCTCTCTCTCTCTCTCTCTCTCTCTCTTTCTCTCTCTCTCTCTCTCTCTCTCTCTCTCTCTCTCTGTGTTATGATAGTTAAGAGGTGGTGCCGAATCAACTTGGAGTCCCTAGGCGCCGACATGGAAGCTATTAGTCACCTCTCTTGAAATGTCATGAGAGAGCTGTCTCCCTTTCTTTGGGTTTGTTGTTTTGTTTATTGTGTCTTTACGCATAGTCGGTTTCTTCAACAGGTATATTCCTTAAATCAACATAAATTCAAAATAATTGTAAAATGTTGATAAATGTACGTATGTCCTTCGATACAGTTGCGTGAAATGACGAAGTCATCATATATATTTACTGCGTTCTGATTGTCAAAAAGAATATATTTTTCTTCCTCTCATTTGCTACGTATATACGCTATTGACGAAAAGACAGAAAACATGTCTTTTGCGTGTGCCTGCTTGTGAAAAGATGGCTAAAACAATCAGGCAAGACAACATTGAAAACCCGTCCACAAGCAACACTCAAAGAATAGAAGTTCGACTTAACCCCTTCGATCACTGTCGAGCAAATGTGAACCCAATCTAACAGCAAGAGACATAGATCCTCATGAGACCCCACATTGCAAGGGCTAATGAGGATCTATGGCTCTTGCTGGCTACGCTTTATATCCACGTTCCTTAGACGGCTGGAGACATTTACAGACACAAAATCTGCGTCAGCCGTCAGTGAAGGGTTGAACTGGCTATTATAATTCGCCTTGTTCCTTGTTGTTGTCAATCAGAGTCATGAGGTATTATACTTATTCCCCTTGTTCCCTGTTGTCAATCTGAGTCAGTAGGTACTATAATTTGCCTTGTTCCTTGTTGTTGTCAATCTGAGTCATGAGGTATTATACTTATTCCCCTTGTTCCCTGTTTTTGTCAATCTGAGTCATTAGGTACTATAATTTGCCTTGTTCCTTGTTGTTGTCAATCTGAGTCACGAGGCATTATACTTATTCCCCTTGTTCCCTGCTGTCAATCTGAGTCAGTAGGTGCTATAATTTGCCATGTTCCCTGTTGTCAATCTGAGTCATGAGGTATTATACTTATTCCCCTTGTTCCCTGTTTTTGTCAATCTGAGTCATTAGGTACTATAATTTGCCTTGTTCCTTGTTGTTGTCAATCTGAGTCACGAGGCATTATACTTATTCCCCTTGTTCCCTGCTGTCAATCTGAGTCAGTAGGTACTATAATTTGCCTTCTTCCCTGTTGTCAATCTGAATCATGATGTATTATAAATCCCCCTGTTCCCTGTTGGCAATCTTAGTCGCGAGGTATTATATTTTGCCTTTTCCCTGTTGTTGTCAATCTGAGTCATGAGGTATAATAATTTGCTTTGTTCCCTGTTCTTATGAATCTGAGTCATGAGGCATTATAATTCCCCTTGTTCCCTGTTGTTGTCAATCGGAGTCATGAGGTATTATAATGTCCACTGCTCGCTGATGTTGTCAATCTGAGTCATGAGGTATGATAATTTGCCATGTTCCCGATGTTGTTGTCAATATGCGTCATGAGGTAATATAATTTGCCTTGTTCCCTGTTGTTGTCATTCTGAGTCATGATGTATTATAATTTGCCTCGTTCCCTGTTGTTTTGAATCTGAGCCATGAGGTACTTCCGCAAGCGCTCCTCCCTCATCAGGCGGCGACGTTCCAGCACGAGATTGATGGTGTACAGAAACGGGTTGAGAGCCGAGTTCACGGGCAGCGCAATGATGGCCAGGGCCACGTTCACCTCGCTAGGAATGGGCACGTCCTGGGACGCCAGCACACCCAGTAAGCCAACGGGGAACCAGCATAGGAAGTCGGTCGTGGCCACGCTAAGCAGACGGCGGGAAATCAGGAGTTCTTTGGAAGTGTTATTTTTCACCGTGACACTCATGCTGTTGGCACGCACTGACAAGTACACGAAAATCTGGCCGGCGGCAATCAGCAGGAAGAGAACAAAGTTCAAAACCACCATGACGCCGAAGGAGAAAGGATAGCCGGGAAACCTGTCTTTGTTGGTGATGGGCAGAGGCACGCAGATGCCGGTGTTCCCGTAGAAATCCAAGTTGGACATCATTGGCATGAAGGGCAAGGCCGAGAGACACAGACCGACAAGCCACGCCATGGCGCAGGCCCAGTGTGCTGACTCTTTCCGGAATCGTACTTGTCCGAAAGGAAAACGCAGTACGAGAAAACGATCTAGCGTGATGAGGAAGATGAACAACGCCGACGTCTCGTTAGACAGCAGAGAGATGAAGCCCGCTGCTTTACACACCACGCTGCCCCTCCAGAACAGATCGTTCAAATAGTAGGTCCCGTAGTACACGCGATCCGCCACCCCGATAACCGCCAGATACACCCCCATCAGGAAATCAGACACACACAGGTGGATGACGAACACGCCGTAACCAGTATTTCGAGTGTTTTTGCCAAAGACTGTCCAGAAGAGAAAGGTGGCGAGATTGCCTGTCAGCGCCAGTACAGCAAACACCGACAGCACGAAGCGGTACATGCTGGACTGGAGCAGGGCATCGCAGGAAGATATTTCGTCAGAAGGCGCTTGACAGTTAGGAGCTCTGTGCACTACGTCAGAGAAAATGGCCGGGCAGCACAGCTTGTAGTTGTCGGCATACACCGTCTCCAGGAAAGACAGGTTCCTAAACAAGTCCGCCGGGAACTGAGTCATCGGGGACCCACGAAGGTCCAGCACTCTCAGTTTCGTCAGCGTCCCGAAGCCTTCATTCGTCACCAGATCCATCTCTGTGTCCGACAGGATGAGCACCCGCAGGTTTGGAAAATGGCTGATAACACTGACATTCAGTGACGGCATGTTGACACGAGACAAATCCAGGTCAGTCACAGACACTAATGGCGTATCGGCAGGCAAAATGAAGGGGTGTGTTAGAGGGTTCCCAGAAAGAACCAGAGTATGCAGGTTGATCAGAGCCCTCAAGCTGCGGCTGGGAAACAGTGTCAGATGGTTATCAGACAGATCAAGGTCGTAAAGATTTGGAAAGTTCATGTGGTCAAGTTGTGTCAAGCCACACTTTGCCAGACTGAGGTAAACCAGCATTGTGGTGTTGATTAGATCCCTGGTAGAGATCCCCGAGCTTGTGGCGTTGAGGAAAAGGACATCATCAGGGAGAAAGGGCGGGATTCCGCGCGTGCAAAACAAGGCCGGTCCGTAGCACGTGCAGTTGGCGGGACACACCCTGTCACAGTCCAGCTCGTCGTCATGCAGAGGACAGTGGTGCAGATTGTCACACAGATTTTCTTCGTGAATACAGGTACGGGAAACGCGACAACGGTAGTAGCCAGGACACGTGTAACTGTCGCAATCCGCCTCGTCCTCGTGGTCCGGACAGTCGTTGTGGCCGTTACAGCGTAGGAAGATGGGCAGGCAGTAAAAGTCACCACCAGCACAGCTGAAATGGGTCTCCGGGCACTCTCTGATGGCTAGAGGTTCAATAAAGAATATGGTCGCTGTAAAGAGGTCTGCGGGAAACATGACTTTGGCTGGAAGATCGGGATTGACGTACGGATAGAAATGTTGTTCGCAACTATGCGCGTTAAGGTTAACACAGCCAGTCAGGAAATACAAGTTGCTGTATTTTTCTCGAAGCCTTCGCATCGAGTAACACTGAAAGGAAAGAGCATTTTATATCATTGAAGCAAGTACCAACATGACCCTCGTATTGACTGACCACCAGAATGTACGCCGATTTTAAAAGTTATCATTGTTTTAAAATATGAATTATAATAATTATAATTACGATATTTATAATGCGCTAATAATTATAACTCTAAGCGCTCACTCACAAGTCGCGCACGCATGCGCACGCTTTAGACAATGACTCACGTACACAAATAGTGAAATACATTACGACAGTCAGCTTGGTGGTTTGTGGTGATATAGTGCTAAAACTGTTGAAAGAGGTGAGTTTTGAGGCCGGACTAAAAGGAGGAGAGAGAGAGTGTTTCTGACGGAGAGAGAGTGTTCCAGGTGGATGGTCCGTAGACGAAGAAGGAGCGGGGGCCGAAAGTGCTGAGGTTAGTGCAGGGGATGTGGAGGCGGAGAGGGTCGGAGGCAGAGCGGAGGGAGCGGGAAGGTGTGTTGGGGTGAAGTAAATTGGAGAAATAGGGGGGAGCGTTGTGTTCAGGCATTTGTAGCAGAGAGACAGAATCTTGTTATGGATGCGTTGTGGGATGGAGAGCCAGTGAAGGAGTTTGAGCAGGGGAGTGATGTGGTTGGATTTTTCTTTCTGAGGACGAGGCGGGCATCATTGTTCTGCACGCGATGGAGAGTGAAAGTGGTGGAGTGAGGGAGGCCGGAAAGGAGAGAATTGCAGTAGTCGATGCGAGATAAGATGAGAGAGACAGCAAGTTTGGTGGCAGCTTCGGTTGTGAGGTGTTTTCTAATCTGACGGATGCGGCGGAGGTGGAAATAGCATGCCTGAGCCGTGGCGGAGACGAAGCTGGTCATGGACAGAGACGAATCGAGGATAACGCCGAGGTTCTTGGCCGAGTCAGAGAGGGAGATGTGGGTGCTGTCAGGTTGAAGGTAGAGAGAGGGAGGGAGCTTGGAAAGTTTCTGACGAGTGCCTACCAGCATGGCTTCCGTTTTGTCGTCGTTCAGTTTAATTTTGTTTGCTGTCATCCAGTTTTTCACGTCTTCGTAGCAGTCAGCCGTGCGAGTCAGTAGTGACTGAGTGTTGTCGAGTTTGTCTTTGTCTAGTAGTTGTGAGTCGGCTGCGTAGAGGTGGTGGTGTATGTGTTGAGACTGGATGATGTTGGACAGGGGAGAGGTGTAGAGTGTGAAAAGAACCGGGCCCAGGGCAGACCCCTGTGGAACTCCGCTGGCGAGCGTGACTGGGTTGGAGGACACGCCGTCGATGGTGACGGACTGCTGTCTGTCGGAGAGATAGGAGAGAAACCAGGAGTGAGCAGAGTCAGTGATGCCAAAGGAGTGGTGAAGGCGGTGGAGTAGAATAAAGTGGTCTATAGTGTCGAAGGCGGCAGAAAGATCGAGTAGCGTAAGAAGGGAGATGTTGCCCGAGTCGGTGGAGAGAAGCAGGTCGTTTAAGATATGTAGATATGTAGAAGGGCTGTTTCAGTGCTGTGATGTTTGCGATAGGCAGGCTGGAAGGGACTGAGGAGGTCGTTGTCGGCGAGGTGGAGGTTGAGCTAGTTGAGAACAACCTTCTCAAGGTGCTTGGACACGAAAGAAAGATTGGAGACTCTCTCTGGTAAATATGTACTCTCTCTGGTAAAATAATAATCATCATCATATTATCCGCCCACAGAATGTCAGAATTAGTTCGGATTTATTCTCAGATGTACTTTTTACCAACACCGGTGCACCAATGAGACTGTCCTGTCGCCTTTTTTGTTTTCTTTGTACACAGCAGACTGTAGAGCCACTCATGACGACGGTGTCATGGACAAATACGCTGAAGACACGCCACTGACAGGTCAGATTACAGATAAGGACGACAGACACTATTAACAATAGATCGACGACTTTGTAGAGTGGTGCGATAGAAACTATCTTGCATTACATGTTGGCAAAACAGGAGAGATGGTTATCGATTTCCGGAAAAAAACAAACATCCCCCCCCCCCCCCGATCCTCTTGTCATCAAGGGAACAGAAGTTGTGCGTGTAGAGTCCTACAAGTATTTAGGTGTTCTTTTTGACAACGTGCTCAACTGGAAAGAAAACACAGAAGCTATTGTGAAAAAAGCGCATACCCGTTTTTACTGTTGCGATCAATATCCGTCCAATGTAAGTAATGAGGAAAGCGGGCGGGGTGATTGGTAAAACACACGATACTTTGGTCACACTGCACAACAGACGGATTACGAACAAACTGGAAGACAATCTTGATGATAAAACACAATCACTTAGATAATGAATTTAACAGCAGACGTATCGGACGAAATGGCAGACTTCGAGTACCCCTCAAAATAAAAAGTCATACTTCACGTTATGCCAACTCTTTTGTCCCTCAGACTGTTACCTGTTTCAACATTAATGGCAGTTAATAGCGTCTGTCAACATTTTTTAGTTTTTTGTACTAACCCATTCAGTAGTTCACTGCAACATTGCTGACACCAGAAGCACAAGGGGCATAAACCATAAGTATTTCCGATGCCAAGTGTGTTACAAATGTAACAATACGTTGGTTACACTTTATCTCTTTAACTGAGAATGATGGTTTTTTAAAATTAATTCAATGAGTGAATGATGATGTCATTTGTTGTACGGGTAGACAGTGAATTTCCCCATGAGGGATTAATAAAGTATTATTGTATTGTATTAATATCATCAGTTACACTTCGGTCAATAACTACTACATCACTTTTATAATGACACCACAGCAACTTGTGAGACATTTACATCATTTAATACGTCATCCTTTGTTTACATTGTGATGCTATTATTACATCTAGTCACCTGGCAACATTGGTTACAGAAGGCTTGTAGGAACTACGGACTCCTAATATGGTGTTGGTTTTTTATTATTATTTTATGTTTGTTTATCATAAATGATCATCATATGGCTTGACTGACAAATAGTGCACAGTGTTCGGCTTGCGTAACATGTTCTATATTTTGGTTATATACTGACGTCCAAAAGCAATGCGACTATTTTGCAATCACAGGAAATACTTTTGTGTTTCCAATGATTCCAGAACTGTCGCATTTCATTTGCTCTTTAGTGTAGAAGCTTTCTTTTCTTATGCAAACAGTGAAGATTGCATGGCAAAAGACTTTGTATACGTCTCGCCCAAGTCGATATCCAGTGAGCAAGAAGTACTTAGGCCCACGCCAACCTCAAACTGTCCGGAACACAGCTGAGCGCAGACTAGCTAAAAGGCTTGCGTCGGCCAGAGGATTATTTACCCATTCAGCCTTACGCACTAATTAACCCATTCAGCCTTACGCACTACAGCAGGAGATGGGTCGACCATGATAATTAGAGGGTGGTGCGATTAGCTTGTCGGCGCCAAACTAATCTGGCACTGCCCTTGAATTTCCATGGTCAATCCATCTACTGCAATTGATGCATAGTCATTAGATGACGCCTCCCAAATTTGGGAAATACGGCCTTCGGGCTGAATGACTTGCAGTAAGTACAATTTGTTGACCAGCCTCAGTATGTACGTTTAGCACGACATTAACCCATTCAATCCTAAAGCTGCATTGTGGAGGTGTCACCTAACGACTGTGTACCTGTTGCAGGAAGTGGATCGACCATGAACATTCAAGGGTAGTGCCAGATTAGCATGGTGCCAAGAAAACCTGGACCTTCTCTTGAATTATCACGGTGGGGAGCTGGGAAGCTCAAACGATAGAGAGTTTGACTCTTGTCCGAAAGGTGGTTGGTTCGAATTCAGCTGGGTTCTCAATTTGATCAGGTCCTATTCGGTGCCCCGTCTTTGAAATCACCTTCATGCTGAACACAGGACGTTAAGCCCTAAACGTTTAACTTTTAACAAAAAGTCATGTTGATCCATCTCCTGATGTAGTGCGTCAGGGCTAATGGGTTAACGCGAGCGACAATATCGCGGTGTGACGTAATGCCTGCCTGGTATCGGGATATACCCGTGTCGAGATAACCTGAGGCTGACTTGCACTGAGTTGTAGAGACTGTTACGTTTGTGGTTGTGTTGTTCTGTGAAAGCATGTGTGTATTGATCGTAGGAAAGATCCGATGTTTATTTGAGGTATTTTTGAAAAAGAATCACGTACCTGTTTTGTAGGATTTATTTTCGTTTCCACAGAGAGCGGAATTGATTATGTTTTAATATACGGAGTTAAATCCAGAAGGTTCTAAAAACCGTTCGAATAATCTGTGCGCGTGAAGTTAGCAACCGGAAAGTGCCAAGCAAAGTCGTGAAACTTCCGGGGAATTCAGGCAAGATCGTGACCTGTCTGGCGTACTCATGTGTGACGTCATAACACCGCCGGGATTTTCCAAAATAGGGGCTAGAAATAGGAGTCGTATATTGTTGTCCCTTCTTGAGTATTCTTTCTCAAAATATTTATGAGTTTCGTGGTTTTTTTTTTTGATTGGTTGTGTTGTATGAATTTGCTCGATTATTCTGGAAAGCATAATACTATAAAAGACGGTGCTAGGAAGCGCGTGTGTACATTGTCAGTTGTAGAATTGCAGTGTATCGTAGGTACACTGTCTGTGATAGAGAATTAGAGTGTAACAGTGATACATTGTATATGAGACTCACTGAGTCAAAAGTGTTGATACATTGTAAGAAGGAGACATTGTATCAGTGTTGGTGCATTTGTAGATGCATTGTGTGGAGATCGCATCTCTGCAATCAAATATTGTTGGAACTGTTACTCCAGTGTGGTCTACATCCTTAAGCCACGTGTGACGGGTTGCAGCTGACTGAAGTTTCGTAAAAAGAACATTACGTGCGTGCATCTGGTGTGATTATCATACTACGACTACCACTACCACGTAACAGAGACACTTACTCGTTTTTCATCACACGAACGTCCAGGTGGGCATGGCGGAAACACGCAGAAGTCCTCGTCACTGCTGTCAGAACAGTCCGGTCGATAGTCACACACAAACACGTAGGGCACGTGCTCGTAACCGTTCTTGCATTTGAAGAATGGCGGGAGAGGAGACAGCGGCGCTGGACATAGATCGTGCACGTACTCTTCGCGCGCCCAGCACGCGGTCTTGACGTCACAAGCGAAGAAAGAGTGCGCCGTGTGATTGTCCCGACATCGGACGAGGGAGGGGCGTGACATGGTGACACGTGGCACAGGCAGGACGACCGCCAGTCTTTCAGGCGCCTCCTGGGTGTTGTACTCGCACAGGAAGTCATGGTCCTCCACAGCGAAATCCAGACAGTCGGCCCGGAGGCTAACTTTCCACTTGCCTTGCTCTCTCCTCACCATAAAACCGGTGACGCCTTTCTGATCATATGTTGGGCCTCTTTGAACGTAGGCAACTGAGCCGTCCTCCCATCTCCATCCTCTGCTGATTCTTCAACGCACAGCAGGAAAACATGACTGTTTAAACCATTCTACACCAGGACCGAAATACTGAAATTGTAAGTTGTCCTCTAAAAAACTGTTTTACAATTTTAGAGACAGATTAAGCATGATAGTTCAAGAGTGGTGCCAGATTAGCTTGGCGCATATCGGCGCCAAGCTATTGTGGCACCACCCTTGAACTGTCATGCTCAATCCATTTCTTGCTGTGTTTTTTGAAGCTGAATGAGTTAAAGGCGCAGACCTTTAGTGCCGAGAAAAGATTAACACAAACAGAAGTTCTTTAAATCGAAAATAAGAAGCATGTAAAAACTGCACGTGTTTTGAAAAAAAACTGCGCATCAAACCATTACGTCATGAGACTGATTCTTTTGAAATATTGTTTATTGTCCAATCATGCTACATTACAAATTGCGAGATAGGGCAGCTATTTTAGTTCGAGACTGGTGCCAAAATAGTTTGGCGCATCAAGTGCTCGAGATATAGATCTTCATGTGTCTCCCGCAGTAGCCGTGGCTCATGAGGATCTATAATGCACTTCACATCCATGTTCCTTTGACATATGATGATCTTTAACATCAAATTTACAACGATTTGATAAATCACGGATAGTGCTGGATTAGCTTGGCGCTAGCAGGCGCCAAGCTAATCTGGCACTACCCTTGAATTGTCCTGATCAATCCAACTCCTGCAACAGGTGATCAGTCTTTAGATGGCACCTGCACCATGCAGATGTGGGGTTAAAACATGATCTGCGTCCGGTGGCAGTAAAGGGGTTAAGTTACAGTGAAATCCTGGCAATAAAACACGTACACACTGTCTGGTGACATTGAATGGAACGGTGCCTTCAAGCCAAACTGGATGGTGTGACTTTGGGTTTGATGCTTGTCCAGCAAATCTGTGATGCGACGCCACTCGTCTGGTGTGTTAAGGCTGGCAAGGTAACCTCCCTCGTTGCGACAGATGGCACTCGACATTGCCCACGTGTTGTTATTGAGGGTTTTTCTGAACGCGTAACACCGACCCTCCAACGTGAACTGCCCCTGGCCACAAAGCCGAGTGGTGTATGGACACCCGGCCTCGTCCTCGTCGCCCGCACACTCGATCAGTAAATTACACTCGAGGTGCTGCCGGAAGTCTTGCCAGTAGGACACAGAGCAGTTCCACTGTCCGTCGGGCAGCTGCTGGGGACTAGCCGAGCGCTTGTGGAACGAGAACCGCAGTCGGAACCCCGTGTAGCTAAACACATCGCACGCAATGATTTGACAGTCTGGCTAAGGCGCCAATATTCACTTAGAAGTAGGTCCAAAATTGCACTTGTTTCATCTAAAACGGTGGATGAAAAGCCCGGACAAAGACGCGTTCTCGCATGTTTGTCTGGGCTTTTATACGCTGTTTTCGACGTCTGATGTATGTATGTGTGTGCGTATGTATGTATGTATGTATGTATGTATGTATGTATGTATGTATGTATGTATGTATGTATGTATGTATGTATGTATGTATGTATGTATGTATGTATGTGCGTATGTATGTAAACAAAAGAATCTCCGATATTTTTGTACGCACGAGCTTGAAACTTGGCAAAATACATTTTTAAAGCTGAGGTGCAATGAGAAAAACCTGCCCAGCGCGTGTTTTAAAAAGACTCTACAGGACCCAGCTTGGGCCCTGCCCCTAAGTGGGTCAAATCGGTTCGTAACTCAGTTGACGGAGTTGGCAACTGCGTATCCCGAGCTTGCAAAACTCTCGGAAAACGACAGACCACTTCCTGTTGCACGGAAATCATCGCGATTAGCAGATCGGACAACAGCAGACGATTCTGTGACACCGTTTGAAACTGACCGACATCCACGGATTTTACGCGCTGGGGACTATGATGGCAGAATGTACGGCTGTACATGCTGTAAGTGTGACTCCTGACACTTTGTAGTTGTGAACGAATTTTTTCAACACGTACATCCAGTCCAATATAGGCTAATATAAATAAATAAAGAAGCATTGTGATGTACAGCCAACACAGTAAATTGAATGTGTGAAAGAGAGAGAGAGAGAGAGAGAGAGAGAGAGAGAGAGAGAGAGAGAGAGAGAGAGAGAGAGAGAGAGAGAGAGAGAGAGAGAGAGAGAGAGAGAGAGAGAGAGAGAGATTATAACAACAAACACAAAACGACAAATAACCCCTCCTTCCTCACCCTTCCGATATCAAATAAAGCTTCAGGCTGTACTGTGTAACTTACGGATAGCTCGGCCTGGTCCATATCCAGTGTGCGTCCAGGCAAGACACAAATGGCCTGCTCTGTCCGTCGGGTGGTCGAGTGTCGTCTGCTACTGTTGATATTAGTAAAACTATCGATGGTTTAGGTCAGTGATCGCGGTTCCCACTCGCTGCATACAGGAAGTGGCCTGTCTTTTTCACGGGAGTTTTGCCAGCACGACAAACGCAGTTGAAAACTGAGTCAACTGAGTTCCAAACCGGTTTGCCGAAGTTAGCCGAACGTTCACGAAGACAGGGCCCTCGCTGGGTCCTGCAAAGTTTTTTTAAAACACGTGCGGGGCGGAGTTTTTTGACTGTTTCTCAGCTTTAAGTGGGTGGCTAAGACAGCCTTCAAGCATATTGTAATTGAATGTCTCATTGAAGACATAATCAACCGTTTAGAGAAAGTCGGTTGACCCAGATTAGAGTCTGTAAATTTTGTCATATTTAATTGAACTTTTACATATAACTAGTTTGGAGGAAGATATCGGATGCGTTCTTTAGCCAGCTTTGTATCCTTTCAACTTCTTTAGTAAAAATTAATTCTTTACAGAAAAGAATTAAAACACTAAACAAGATGGGATGAACCATAACCCACAAAGTCCCTTCTACATGAGAGCTGTCTTTGCTGTCAAGTGTCTCTACCTTTTATCTCTGACTTAATTCTGATGTTGACATATTTCCTTCTGAAAAAGCCGTGCAGATGTGCCAATGCGACATAGTGAACTCTAGAAGAGGCGCACGCTGTGTATACGCGTCATTGGTTTGTCAAACGTCGTTTGTCATCACGTATTTTTTTGTTTTAGGTATTTTTTTTTTATTTAACGTGATATGAGATTCGCCTTCGCTTCAAGACTTGGGAAAATGGTGACATCACTAGAATTTCACGGTACAATTTCAGTCTTGCTATAATTTGTGTGAAATCAGATTGACTTTACCTAGCTACATGCTATACTAAGTACACCTGCATGCTCTTCTGAAAGCGCGTCGATGTGCGTATATGCGTGTGCGTGTGCGTGCGTGCATGCGCGCCCTCCAAACATCCTCAAAGGGCATAGATGTTCATGCGCCCTCCGGGCACTTGAGGATCTATGCCTCTTAGAGATGCGCGCATATGAGTCATTGGTTTGTCAAACGTCATTTGTCATGGCGTATTTTTTTGTTGTTGTTTTTACGTAATTTTATATTTAATGTGATATGAGTTTTGCTTTCGATTCAAGACTTGCGAAAATGGTGACAAAATTAGAATTTTAAGGTACAATATCAGTCTTGCTATAATTTGTGTTAAATCAGCTTGACTTTAGCCACATGCTACACTGCGTACATCTGCATGCTCTTTTGAAAGCGCGTCGATGCGTGTGTATTAGTGTGCGTGTGCGTGAGTGCATGCGCGTGCTCCAAACATTCTCAAGAGGCATAGATGTTCATGCGCCCTCCGGGCACACTAGGATCTATGCTTCTTGGAGATGTGCGCATATTTGTGAGAATGAGCGAGCGAGGGGGAGAGAGAGAGAGAGAGAGAGAGAGAGAGAGAGAGAGAGAGAGAGAGAGAGAGAGAGAGAGAGAGAGAGAGAGAGAGAGAGAGAGAGAGAGGAGAGAGAGAGAGAGAGAGAGAGAGAGAGAGAGAGAGAGAGAGAGAAATGAAATGAAATGAAATGAAATGAAACTTTATTTCTCAACGGATGAAGTAATTAGCACGTGTGCCATTTTTCATACTTGCCGTTGCTACTCTACAAACACAGGATAATAATTGTAATACTAATAGTACCAAATTACACAAAGAAAAACTGCGTAGGAGACATTACACATGAAGAGACATTAAACAAAATTCATTCATTCATTCGGTCATACAAAAACAAACGAAAACATAAAGTACATGAAACGCGCGCACACACATACACGCTGGCGCGCACACACAGACACGCGCTAATGATAACTTGACCTATATACGAAGCAAATCATTTGGATCAATAGTGAAAATTCACTTCAGGCAGCAAAAATTATTTGGATTATAATAGAGACTTGAATTATGTAATTAGGCGATTATTATTAGTATGGACAAACCATACGGCAGTATGCACTGATTATACGATAAGTACATGTTTGATACGGATACTTGTGGTAGATTATGTATCAGCAGACAAGTACTTGAGGAGGCATTCCTTGAAAGAGGAGAGGGAGGTAGCGTGTGTTATACATGTAGGCAGCTTGTTCCAGAAAGATACGCCTGAGAAAGATACACTGGTTTTAAATAGATCTATCCTGGGGCGAGGTGTAATAAAGTTTCGTCTTGAAGTAGAATAACCTGAACTTGCCTTGGTAAAGAGCTTACAAAGATATTCTGGGTGAATCTCATTCCAGATTTTATACATAAACACACCCTTGTTTAAGAGGTGATGCTTGCTAAGAGGTAGCATTTTCAGTTTTTTAAGTCTTTCGTCAGTTGACAGGGCTGAATCAGGCAGGATATGTTTCGCTGCTCTCCGATGCAGGGAGTTAAGCCTCTTCAAGTGTATGTCACCGCTGCCATCCCATATCGTGGACGCATAATCGATGTGGGATTTGACATGTGCATTGTAAAATAACTTGCGGGCATCAACATTGATAAAGTACTTCAACTTTGAAAGCATAAAAACATTTCTAGCAACAGTTTTACATACAGCATTTATGTGCGATTGCCACTTCATCTGGTCATCAACAACTACACCAAGTAATCGGTGTTCCGTGACCTGTGTAACGATGTCGTTATGGATATTCAGGCTGAGTGTAAGTGGCTTGAGCTGGTGCTTCTGACTGGTTGCTATCGTCATGCATTCCGTTTTGGAAGGATTTAAAATCATTTCATTGTTTGAACACCAAGTGGAAATTTCGCTCAAACCCTGCTGTAAACGGCCATTTAAAGAATCAATACTCTTGTCCGGGGTGTGAATTGTGGCGTCATCAGCGAATAGATCACATGAAATTTTGTTGCTAGTCAAATGTAGCGGCAGGTCATTTATAAAAAGGCAAAACAGAAGAGGCCCTAGGACTGAACCCTGGGGAACTCCCCGTGTTACTAATCCGCTTGACGAGTATGATCCATTGACCATGACGCGCTGCTGTCTGTCGCTAAGATATGAGGCGAAAAGTGGAGTTGTGCTATGGTGGTAAAGAGATTTCTGGCTGTAGTTATTTGAGGAAGAAATGCATTTATTGCCAAACGAACTACCGAAATACACATTTAGCTTGGAAAGTAGAAGTTTATGGTCCACAAGATCAAAGGCTTTTCGTAAGTCAATAAATACAGCGCCAGTAATTTCGCCCTGATTTATTGAGCGTAGCCACACATCAGTTAGACGCGCTAGGGCCGTGTGACAGCTGTGCTTTGGTCTGAATCCCAACTGAAGGGGATGGATTAATGTATGATTTTCTAAATATTCCAAGAGATGTTTATGGATATGCCGTTCCAGTGGTTTACTAAGGATGGACAATAGTGAGATGGGGCGATAGTTATTAACATCAGTCATATCTCTTGTTTTCGGGAGGGGTATAACCTTGGCCTTTTTAAGTTCCTTTGGGAAAATATTCGTTTGAATGCACAAGTTATAAATATAGGTTATTGTTTCAATAACATAAGGAATAGCTAATTTAAGTATTTTGGGGCTGATTTCATCTGGCCCTGACGATTTCTTATTCTTCATTGAACTAATTGCCCTACCGACTTCGTGCACTGCCAGTGGTGGAATCACGAAAGGATCAGATCCTGCAGTTCGCGTTCTACAAAAATCAACTAGTCTGTCTGAGCAAGAGTAGGGCTGAGAACTTGCTTCTGAAGGGACAAGAGACTCGGCAACTGAGAGGAAATGGTCGTTAAACATGTCTGCAGTCAGATCAGAAGGGATTAAAGGAGATTTGTTACACTTGCCTCCAGTCACTACGGCCATAGCGCGCCAGAGCGTGGACATGTCTTTGTCTTGTTTAATCAAGCGATCAATGAAAGATTTTTTAGCCTGTCGCACAAGAGATTTTACGCGATTACGCTCACGCTTAAATTCAGTGAAGCGCTTCTGCTGTCTCAGATCATCTCTCACCCTCATGGCTTGAATGATGTCTTGAGTAAGCCACGGCGGGAGTGATGCGTGTTTGACGCGTCTCCTCCGCAAGGGCGCATGTTTATTTAAGATCTTAAGAAAGATGGTATACCAAACAGACAGAGCGCTGTCAGGGTCAGATTTACTAAATACTTCATCAAAAGGTGCGCTGTTAAGATCAAACAGAAACTCGCTATCATTCAAACTTTTAAAGGAGCGATAGGTGATATACGTATGACATTCTTTCTTTGCTTTAGGGAGTTTAGTAGACCACGTACAGCGGATGGGAAAGTGGTCGCTGATACTAAGGTTACCGACAGACACTTTATGAACAGACTCTGGCTTGGTTGTGTATATATGATCTATGAGTGTGGATGTTGTTTGTGTGATCCGTGTGGGTGAAGTGATTAACTGTTGCAGACCCAACAACGTTAACGTAGAGTCCCACGCATGGTGAGGCTTTAGCATGTCTATGTTAAAGTCTCCCATGAGGATGACATTGGAGTTGGGATTACAAGCTTTATCACACATACTAAGGAAATCATCATACCATTCAAAGTTCGCAGCAGGGTTGCGGTACAGAAAGCCGATAAGAAATGATGGAGATTGGGGGGCCTTCAGCTCAAGCCACATACACTCAACATCTTTGGTTTCTAAATCATGTCGTCTACGTATAAAATCTTGAATAGACGAGTGAACATAAGCTGCTAATCCTGTCTGTCCATGGGCCGTAGGATCACGTCTCATGACAGTAAATCCAGGAACTTGGATGGATATATCTGATATATTTGAATTGAGACGTGTTTCGGACAGTCCAAAAATATGAAACGGGTCTGCTCCATTTAGATAAACACATATGTCAGGCAACTTATTGCAAAGATGGTAAATATTGAGATGACCAATGCGGAGATCTTTCGTCTTGAGTTTTACGCCACTCATTTCACGCAAAGTCAATGTGTTTGTGGGAAAAGACAAAAATCAACAGAATGTATTCGTAACACGTGCCAAAATAGAAAATAATAATAAGAATAATAGAAATAAAAAGTATAAAATCACTAAGTAAATGCAATAAGCACAATAAACAAAGACTAGAGGCGTAATCACTGGACGCAGGGGAATAGGCCTTCAGAAGGCTTACACACATCCGTTGGGACTAAAAATTAATACTCTTCAATGTCTCACACCCCGAATCAACAAAAGATTAAGATCAGGAGAAAATTAGTTTCCAGCAATTGTCACAAGTAACAGTAATAGTCTGTGTGGCTGCGATTCGTGCAACTAATGAATATCAACACAGACATACATTAGCATTGAAAACTATAGTCCACACTTTGACGGAAATACCGTCAATGAGACTGCAGAGCTCGCTAGAGAAAGTCCTTCAAGCGACTCCGTGTACAGGGTAATTAATCTGTATCGTGAAGAACTACACTGGACGTCGTAAGCACTCGCTCTAAACACACAATGCTAGGCCTGTAATGTTTGGTTGTTGTTTTTTCTCATCAACAATGAAGGTCAAGTCACTGACGTCTTTGTGTTACGAAAGAAAATGACACATAACCTTATTCAGTATTTCCTGATAAAGAATTCAAATGAGAAAAAAATAGCACACAACCTAAAAGAAAAGAAAATTTCAAAGAGAGAGAGAGAGAGAGAGAGAGAGAGAGAGAGAGAGAGAGAGAGAGAGAGAGAGAGAGAGAGAGAGAGAGAGAGAGAGAGAGAGAGAGAGAGAGAGAGAAATGAAATGAAATGAAATTAACTTTATTTCTCAACGGGTGAAGTAATTAGCACGTGTGCCATTTTTCATACTTGCCGTTGCTACTCTACAAACACAGGATAATAATTGTAATACTAATAGTACCAAATTACACAAAGAAAAAAATAGGAGACATCAAACATGAAGAGACATTAATCAAAATTCATTAATTCATTCGGTCATGCAAAATCAAACGAAAAACAGAAAGTACACGCAACGCGCGCACGTACATACACACACGCGCGCGCACACACAGACACGCGCTAATGATAATTGACCTATATACGAAGCAAATCATTTGGATCATAGTGAAAATTCCCTTCAGACAGCAAAAATTATTTGGATTATAATAGAAACTTGAATTATGTAATTAGGCGATTATTATTAGTATGGACAAACCATACGGCAGCATGCACTGATTATACGATAGGCACATGTTTGATACGGATACTTGTGGTATATTATGTGTCAGCAGACAAGTACTTGAGGAGGCATTCCTTGAAGGAGGAGAGGGAGCTAGTGTGTTATACATGTAGGCAGTTTGTTCCATAAAGATGCGCCTGAAAAAGATACACTGGTTTTAAATAGATCTATCCTGGGGCGAGGTGTAATAAAGTTTCGTCTTGAAGTAGAATAACCTGAACTTGCCTTGGTAAAGAGCTTACAAAGATATTCTGGGTGAATCTCCTTCCAGATTTTATACATAACCACACCCTTGTTTAAAAGGTGATGCTTGCTAAGAGGTAGCATTTTCAGTTTTTCAAGTCTTTCGTCAGTTGTCAGGGCTGAATCAGGCAGGATATGTTTCGCTGCTCTCCGATGCAGAGAGTTAAGCCTCTTCAAGTGTACGTCACCGCTGCCATCCCATATCGTGGACGCATAATCGATGTGGGATTTAACATGTGCATTGTAAAATAACTTGCGGGCATCAACATCGATAAAGTACTTCAAATTTGAAAGCATAAAAACATTTCTGGCAATAGTTTTACATACAGCATTTATGTGCGATTGCCACTTCATCTGGTCATCAACAATTACACCAAGTAATCGGTGTTCCGTGACCTGAGTTACGATGTCATTATGGATAGTCAGGCTGAGTGTAAGTGGCGTGAGCTGGTGCTTCTGACGGGTTGCTATCGTCATGCATTCCGTTTGGAAGGATTTAAAATCATTTCATTGTTTGCGCACCAAGTGTAAATTTCTCTCAAACCCTGCTGCAAACAGCCATTTAAAGAATCAATACTCTTGTCCGGGGTGTGAATTGTGGCGTCATCTGCGAATAAATCACATGAAAAATTTTGTCGCTAGTCAAATGTAGCGAGAGAGAGAGAGAGAGAGAGAGAGAGAGAGAGAGAGAGAGAGAGAGAGAGAGAGAGAGAGAGAGAGAGAGAGAGAGAGAGAGAGAGAAGGAAAATTACGTCATATTTAGAGTTTCTGTGTCTGCGTGGTGAGGGAGTTGCTTCTTTTACGTCACCGGCAATGTCTTACTTTCTCTAGACGAAAAGTTGTTTTCTGTTTTAATTATTTTCAGAAAAGAATTTTTTTTACTAAAGAAGTTGAAAGGATACAATGATGGCTAATGAAATCATCCAATGTCATTCTCCAAGCTAGCTATATGCTAAAGCTCAAGCAAATATGACAAAAATTGCAGACTCTAATCTGGGTCAACCGACTCCCTATAAACGGTTGTTCGTGTCTCTTAACCACCCACTAAAGAAAGTATTTCGCCAAGTTTCGCCAAGCTTGTGTGTACAGAAAAATCGGAGGTTCTATTGTTTATATACATACGCACACACAAACATACGCACATACATACGGGCATACGGCGCTTCGCAATTGTACGTAACTAGACATGACGTAATTTTTATCTTGTTACTTTAGTTGTTAGAGGTTTAGCCTGCCCGCCATTGACATCATGGACATGCTATTAAATTCGACCCACCGCGACCAGTCCTAAAAGGTCCCTGCTATAAATAGAATTGACTAAAAATCTTGACTTCTAGAGAAAGTCAGACAGTGGCAGTGACGTAAAAGAGGCAACTCTGTCACGACGCAGACACTGACATAATACTCTAAATATGACGTCATTCAATCGCGTGCGCGGCTCTCTCTCTCTCTCTCTCTCTCTCTCTCTCTCTCTCTCTCTCTCTCTCTCTCTCTCTCTCTCTCTCTCTCTCTCTCTCTCTCTCTCTCTCTCTCTCTCTCTCTCTCTCTCTCTCTCTCTCTCTCTCTCTCTCTCTCTCTCTCTCTCTCACACACACACATGACTGGTGAAAACCCACAAGTCGGTGTCAGTAAACAGCCCAGAAGCCTTATCCTCGCCAGGACAGTCATCATGACACTTCTCCCCTGCGGCGCCGGTCAGTTTCCCAAATATAATAATAATAATAATAATAATAATAATAATAATAATTACGGAATTGATAATGCGTTTATCTTATAATAATTATAACTCTAAGCGCCCACTCACAACTCGCACACGCATGCGCACGCTGTAGACAATGACTCACGTACCACAAATAGTGAAATACAGTACGACAGTCAGCTTGAGGTGGCGATTGTGGTGATATAGTGCTAGAACTGTTGAAAGAGGCGAGTTTTGAGGGCGGACTGGAAGCAGGAGAGAGATTGATTGATTGTACATTGCTTAACGTCCCGACAGCAACAAGGCTTTCTCAGGACGTGCCTGCACTGCTTGTGAAAAAAAAAAATAAACAGAACATTGAATGTATGTCGCCAGCCGGTCAAATACATTAAATAAACCTAACACATGGGGCCTAAATAAAGCTAAGACCATTTAGCAACACACATCCAATATCAAGAGCTACAGGCAGTGCAGACAGTAGGGAGAGTTTTAAAAAGGCAAATACAGGTGAATGGACCCAGGGTAGACAGAAACACATGCCCCAGAATAGAGAGAAAAACTCACCCTGTGGGGCTGACCAGGGTGACCCTGGGAACTAAAAAGTACCTAACCCCACCCAAGTCCCCCAGGGCAGACCCGGGTGGGGGGCAGGAGAGAGAGTGTTTCTAACGGAGAGAGAGTGGGAGAGTGTTCCAGGTGGATGGATGGTAGACTGAGAACGAGCGGGGGCCAAAAGTGCTGAGTTTGGTGCGGGGGATGTGGAGGCGCAGAGGGTCGGAGGCAGAGTGGAGGGAGCGGGAAGGTGTGTAGGGGTGGAGTAAGTTGGAGAGATAGACAGGAGCGTAGTTGTTTAGGGATTTGTAGCAGAGAGACAGAATCTTGTATTGGATGCGTTGTGGGATGGGGAGCCAGTTTAGGAGTTTGAGCAGGGGAGTGATGTGGTCGGATTTTTTCTTTCTGAGGACGAGGCGGGCAAAAAATCAGGAACTGGCACGCCAACTCTGATACACCCCCCCCCCACCCCCACCACCCCTCACACACACACACACACACACACACACACACACACACACACACACACACACACACACACACACACACGCACACACACACGCCCTGATTCTTTCCACGGACCTGAGCAGGGTCACGGCGGGCCCTTCATGACGTCACACCACGGCCCGGCCCCAGCGCGACCATACAACCGCTCGTCTGACCACGCCCCTACACAATACGCTGCCCAAGGACACGCCAGGCTGTACATTGCGTCCCATCATGCCGCAGGCCAGTGGGTACGTACCGGTCGGTCACCCGTTTGCTGCGTCCGCCACAAGCATGATCAAAGGTCCCGGAGGATGGGAACAATCAGGATTAATGGCCAACCCTAGCCACGATTCAGCCCAGGCCTTGTAGATCATCGCCCAACTACTGCTGCCTTTCCTACCAAAGTACTACTCACTCGTAATGCACATGAGCTTTGGTTGGTTGGTTAGTTCGGGGTTTAACGTCCACGGCACCGAAGTGATAAAGGACGGCCATGACGGGCGCGTTATGGCGGACAGGGAAATCTATTGCCTATGGAGAACGACCTGAACACTGATCAACTCATGCGCACTCCAACTGTGCCACATTTATTTACCAGGAATTTCAACAGACATGCTATTGAACAAGCCCGTCTTTTCCCCCTGGATTGCGAGTCCAGCTACCGGGGCGGGACGGAGATTCGAACCCACTACTCAGCGATTCCTTTCGCTCTCCTGCTCCGACGCTTAACCGCCTGAGCTATTTCGGACTCCAAGCGTTGCTTGTGTGTATCTGATACACTATCCCTTAGTCTTGATAATTGGAAAAACTAAGTACGTGACTATCTGGTAATAATCCATTATCCATACCTCTCATTTGTCTTGATAAAATAAAATAAAAACCACACGAAAAAAAAAACAACGAAAAAGTAATTATTGATTACTCATGCGCGGCGCACATGCGCGTTCCATTTGACTATCCGATAATCATGTAATGTTAGTTAGACGTTAACCGTGTTACATATGGAAGTTTGAACGGTGCCTTTATCTCAGATTACAACTCGACACTTGACTGTAGTTTGTGACTAGCATCTGACTTTTCCTATCGGAACATTTCATTTTGCCTGTTGATGTCGTTAGTGTGTGTGTGTTGACAAGATTAGACTGTTGGCCAGTGGTGACTGTTGCAGGCTGTTGATAGTGACATTTTCTACAGGTTTTGGTGTACAAGGCAACAACACTGCGCTATCCATATGATAAAGCCACACGTCTTATAGCTTGCGGACTACCGTGATTGTGACTTAATTGTTGGAAAGGCAACGCGTGGCTTAGTTTGTGCGCTGTGCCACATCTACATGAGAATCAGAGGTCATTAAAAATTCTGCACTCAAACCACTGGGCGAGTGGAAAATAGTCTTTTCCGCTGGCTCTGTGGTATTGACTGTGCAGCCTCGTTGCTTGACATTATTAGCGCACATCTGGACATTATCTGGAAGGTTACAAAGTAAAGTAGGTAATAGCCCAGTGATCAAAGATCTACTGTGGCCAAAGCACTAAAAAAAAAAAAAAAAAAAAAAAAAAAAAAAAAAAAAAAAAAAAAAAGAAGAGAGAGATAAAAAAGAGAGATGGCGCTAAGAAAGTGACAGGAAGCAATGCATATGGAAGCCCCCCCCCCCCTCCCCCCCGAACGGGGTGTATCACATATCCCACTGTTCCAACCACTCCGTGCATGGAAATTTAAATCTAGGTCCCCCAAGGGGGGTCGGGGTCCAGATATTTAGCCGGTGTGGACAGCTGTTTCGGTCTTGGCGAACTCTTCAGCACACCATCGGCAATACTAGAGGAGGCAGGAACTTCTGCCTACCTGCAATGACAGCCTCATTTTACTGTGGTGTCTGCAGGGGCATACATTCCATGCCACCACCTAGAGTTAAATTTCCATGCACCCTAAAAGAGAACCTACCAAAAGGGGGGAAGGGGTTGCAGTCGATACTGTAGTAATAAATGAAAAGAAAAGGGGAGACTGCCAGTGCTAATATTTTAGGAAGGTTACAAAGTAAAGTAGGTAATAGCACTGTCAGGGGAGAAAAGTGTGCATGATCGACCAGTGATCATAGCTCTACTGTGGCCAAAGCACTTAAAAAAAAAAAAAAAAAAAAAAAAAAAAAAAAGGAAAGAGAGGGGGCGCTAAGAAAGTGACAGAAAGCAATGCATATGGAAGCCCCCCCCCCCCCCCACCGAAGGGAGGCGTATCACATATCCCACTGTTCCAGCCACTTCGTGCATGGAAATTTAAATCTAGGTCCCCCAAGGACGGAGTGGCTGAAACAGTGGGATATGTGATACGCCCCCCTTTGAGGGGGGGGGGGGGGGCTTCCATATGCATTGCATCCTGTCACTTTCTTAGCGCCCCCTCTCTTTCCTGACTCAAAGGGTGGGGGCCCGAGGGGACGAGTTGCGTTGGTTGTGCGGGTAGTGGGGAACTCTTACAGTGCCTCCCCCGGGATCCCCCTAGTCTAGGACCTCTTGGCCTTCGTGAGGCACCCTCGTGTGTAATCCCTCCGGACTAGCATAGCATCCCTCTATCCCAAGACCGCCCGTGCGTGGTCCCCGGCCACATCCTCTCTGAGGTGACCCCAAAAACTGGGCAGCACGAGCCCCCAGGCTAAACACGGCGGATCTAGAGGAGAGAACCTCAAAAATTAATCATCATTGTCCTGGTGCCTCGCAGGCCTGGCCGCGTGGCTGCTGAAAGGCTAAGGGAGGAAAACCTTGACTTGAAAGCCCCGTGTCTCCGGGTAAGATTTTTGAGCCAGAGACTAGGACAAGGACAGTCTGATATAAAATCTACGACCCGAGGACCTCGATGCCATTGTCCCAGCTTGCTAGGCCATGGCAGACGAACCAAGGGTTTAAAGGGTGGGGCCAGTACTGCGCACACTGCACTCCACCAAAAGGATCAACCGTGCAGGCTTTAGGAAAATAACACGGACCATGACACAGACCATTCCAAGTCCTGTAGCGACGGGCGAGGAGCGAAACGGCAGGTGAAAAATGTCACTCGAAGCCGCAGTCTCAAACCTGCATGCAGGCGGTTCAGGATATTGGTCGAATGATGTTGACCTGGGGATGACAACGTCACTCGGCACATCCTGAACGACCAAGCAGCCTTCTCTAGGGACAGCACTGCTTGCTCCACACGGAGAGGGGAATAGAAAAGGTGGCCTAACCAAAGCTCGTCCCCTCGCAACACCAGTTGGATAGCCGCGGTCAACGGGCATCTACTTCTGCGGTCAGAAAACAAGTAAAAACAACGGATCCACTCTCATGACGACCACGAACGGACTCAACGTAGCATGCTGGAACATCCGAACCATGCTCGACACAGCAGACAGCGGACGCCCTGAACGTCGCCCCGCCCTCAATGCCCATGAATTGCGGAGGTTAAACGTCCATCTCGCCGCGCTCAGCGAAGTACGCCTCCCGGACGAAGGCAGTCTCCAAGAACTTGGCGCTGGCTACACCTTCTACTGGTCAAGCAGGTCTGCATCAGAAAGATGGGTCTTAGGCGTGGGCTTCATGGTCAAGACCTCCATTGCGACTAAGCTGTAAAACCAACCAACGGGTCACTCAGACCGCATCATGTCCATGCGCCTCCCACTGAGACACCAGATTCACGTCACCCTTCTCAGTGTGTACTCCCCAACCCTCCTGGCAGAGCCTGCAGAAAAGGACAAGTTATACTCTGACCTGCGCAGCCTCCTAGAGAGCACCACTGCAGACGACAAAGGCATCATCCTTGCCGACTTCAACGCCAGAGTGGGCCAGGACTCTGAAGCCTGGAAAGGTGTCCTCGGCAAGCATGGCGTCGGGAACTGCAATGACAATGGCCGCCTACTGTTGGAGTTCTGTGCAGAGCAGCAGCTTGTCATCACCAACACTACTTTCCAGCAAAAGGACAGTCGAAAGACCATCTGGATGCATCCTCGCTCCAAACACTGGCACTTTATCGACTATGTCCTAGTGCGTCAGAGAGACCGCAGTGACGTCCTCCTCACCAGACTGATGCCCAGCGCAGAGAGCCACACTGACCACCGCCTTGGCCGCTGCAAACTCAGGCTCCACTTCAAGCCAAAACCCAACAAAAGCCCCCCCCCCCCCCCCCCCCCCCCAAGAAAAGTTTGATGTTGCCAGCCTTCAGCGTGATGACGTGAAAGCTGCCTTTCAGACAGATTTACAGCGCAGGCTCAAAGACACAGCTGACCCAGCAGACTCCTCCCCTGAAACACTCTGGGAACAACTGAAAATTGCTATTGCAAAATCCTCTGCAGAAGTCTTGGGTTTGGCTAGAAAGGGGAACAAAGCCTGGTTTGACGAAAATGACGTAGGGATCTAGGAACTCCTCCTAGCAAAAAAAAAAAAAAAAAAAAAAATGAGCCCCCCCCCCCCCTCCCCACATCAGGCCCACCTAGCCCACCCTTCCTGCCATGTGAAGAAGTCTGCCTTCCGCCTCATCTGCAGCAGTCTCCAGCGCAAGCTCAAAGATCTCCAGGACGAGTGGTGGACCAGACTTGCACAGAGGGTCCAGCTTTGCGCTGACAACGGTGACTAGAGGGGCTTCTACGAAGCACTGAAAGCAGTGTATGGCCCCAGGCACCTGATACAAAGTCCCGTGCGAAGCGCTGATGGCTTCTCACAGATAATACCTCCATCTTGAACCGCTGGTCGGAATACTTTGAGGACCTCTTCAGCGCTGAGCGCAGTGTTCAAGAAGCATTCATTCAGTCCTCTCTGCGCCGTCTGGTGCTTGAGGCGACTGTCGTTTCCGTAGCAAGTTTCTTTTTACAGGGTGGAGTCGCTAGCCCCACGCCCAACCCTCCTCCTTTATCCTGACTTGGGACAGGCAGTTAAGCCCCCAAAGGGGCCTCCCTGGTGGAGTTGTTCAAGAAGCAATCATCCTCTAAATCCCACACCTCCCAGTAAAGGTTGAATTGGACGAACCGCCCACTGCTGAAGAGACCCTCTCAGCCATCCAACAGCTCAAGAGTGGCAAAGCAGCAGGCATTGACGGAATCCCACCAGAGATCTGAAAATATGGAGGCCCTGCACTGCACAACAAGCTCCACGAGCTCTTTCTCTGCTGCTGGGATGAAGGAACACTACCAAAGCATCTCCGCGATGCAGTCGTCATCACCCTGTACAAGAACAAAGGAGAGAAGTATGCCTGCTCCAACTACCGTGGAATTACCCTGCTGTCCATTGCCGGGAAAATTCTCTCAAGGCTGCTCCTGAATCGGCTGGTACCTGCCATCGCTGAAGACCACCTCCCAGAGGGCCAGTGTGGCTTCAGAGCCAACAGGAGCACCACCGACATGGTCTTTGTGTTGAGACAGCTTCAGGAAATGTTCCGCGAGCAGAACAAAGGGGTGTACGTAACGTTTGTCGACCTAACAAAAGCGTTCGACACTGTGAGCAGGCAAGGCATGTGGCAGATCCTGGAGCGACTTGATTGTCCCGCAAAATTCCTCAGCATGATTGTCCAGCTACACGAGGACCAGCAAGGCCAGGTCAGACTTAACAGTGACCTCTCAGAACCATTCCCCGTTCTCAACGGTGTGAAGCAGGGCTGCGTGCTGGCACCGACCTTCTTCACCATCTTTTTTAGCATGATGTTAAAGCAGGTCACAGTGGACCTAGATGATGACGACGCAGTGTACATCAGGTATCGTCTCGATGACAGCCTGTTCAACCGCAGACGACTGCAGGCCCACACCAAAACCCTAGACCAACTGATTCGTGAGCTGCTCTTTGCTGACGATGCTGCCCTTGTTGCACACACAGAGAGAGAGAGAGAGAGAGAGAGAGAGAGAGAGAGAGAGAGAGAGAGAGAGAGAGAGAGAGAGAGAGAGAGAGAGAGAGAGAGAGAGAGAGAGAGAGAGAGAGAGAGAGAGAGAGAGAGAGAGAGAGAGAGAGCCCTGCAGCGTATCACGTTCTGCTTCGCAGATGCTGCCCAGCTCTTTGGATTCGAGGTTAGTCTGAAAAAGACAGAGGTTCTCCATCAGCCGGCACCCAAGGTAGAGCATTGCCCTCCCCACATCACCATCGGCGAGTCTGAACTGAAGCCGGTACACCAGTTTAAATACCTTGGCTGCATCATCACGTCATACGCCAAGCTGGACAAGGAGCTGTACAGCAGGCTGGCAAAAGCGAACAGCGCTTTCAGGCGACTATACAAGCGGGTGTGGCACAATCAACAGCTGAAAATGGGTACCAAGATCAGCGTGTACAGAGCTGTCGTCCTCACCACCCTGCTGTATGGTTCCCAGTCCTGGGTTCTCTACCACAACCAACTACGACTCCTCGAACCCTTCCATCAGCTCTGCCTGCATACCATCCTTGACATTCAGTGGAGTAACTATGTCACAAACGTCGAGGTCCTTGAACAGGCAGAAACTGTGAGCATCGAGGCTTTGCTGCTGCGGACACAGCTCCGCTGGGCGGTGCACGGATCATCTCCTACCCAAGATCACTCTGTTCGGCAAGCTCGCCACTGAACACAGAGACAGAGGGGCACCAAAGACGAGATACAAAGACTGTCTCAAGAAGTCACTTTGTGCCTGCCAAATCGACCACCGCCAGAGGTCTTCACTTGCTGTGGACCGCGAAACCTGTCGCTCCACCATTTACAAGGCAGCCGTCTCCTTTGAGGACACTTGCAGAGCTAGCCGTCTCCTTTGAGGACTCGCGCAGAGCTAGCCTTAAGGACAAGAGTCTCAGGAGAAAAATCAGAGATGCCGCAACTCAGAACCCTGGCCAGACCTCCCTCTGCAGCCACTGCGGTCGAACCTTCCTTTCCCGGATTGGCATCCGCAGTCACGAGCATGTCTGCAGACGTCGTGGGCAACCCCTATAGACTCTTCGCTCGCGAAGTCAAGCCAAGAGGTATCTAGTTAGCTAGATAAGATCACTAACTAACTAATCTAGTATCTAGTTAGCTGTGGTGTCTGGAGTATTAAAGGAGGGGGTTTCACCTAATATGGGGGGGGGGGGGGGGACAAGTCGTCTCTCGAAGGTTAGAGAGTAGTCCACCAGTATAGGTCCCCACTTTGACACTCAACTCTCACTTCTGGCTCCATGTAGCTGCAGCATGCGCAGCGGCCACATCACGGGCAACAGCTTCGACTGGCTGGCTAAACCAAGTGAGAGGAAACACGGGGTCTCAAACCCTTGGTGAGACAGGACTTGTTCGTCCTAGCATAAAAAGTCTGTCACCGGGCGACTGAGCGGAGTAAACTCAATCAATGCACTGTGGGTCAGCAGTGCACTGTGGAGTGCCTAGGGCATGTCAGAGCACAGAAGAAGACATGGCCATCCATTGCAGCCAAGGAAGTTACCAGTTGTAACGTCTCATCGTGCCACTGGACTCTGATTTCTGCGGCCGAGAGGGTGGGATTGCTCCAGCGCGACAGCTTCTCCACCAAAATCTCCTTCACTCGCAGGTTTTGTGCATGAATCTTCATCTTCACTAACAATGACGACATCACCAGTTTTCGATAGTCAACCTATTATATCTAGTTAGCTAGCTAACTAGTTATTTAGTTAGTTTGTTAGTTGGTTATTTGGCTCGTCAGTTAGCTAGTTAGTTAATTGGTTAGCTAGTTAGTTAGATACTTGTTTAGTCAGTTTGTCAGCAAGCTAGCTAGCCAATGAGCTAGTTAGCTGGTTAGTTAGATAAGTGCTGAATTACCACCTGACCTGAAGGCCCCTACTTTATTTATTTATGTATTTATTTCATGAAAACTCCTGATATAACAAATCGCCAGGGGACCCGATTTTTCTTGTTGTTCTATACGAAGTTCGTTACAAGCGAAGTAACTGACATAGAAACAATGCTGTCGGGACATTAAACCCATTTAGCATAGAGTCCTTTCAGCAGGAGATGGATTGACCATGATAATTCAAAGGTAGTGCCAGATTAGCACTACCTTGAATTTTCATGGTCAATCCATCTCCTGAAACTGGTACATAGTCGTTAGGAAACACCTCCAACATTTGTGAAATGGGACCTTGGGGCTACAAGAGTTAAACAAGAGTTGTTTTATCTGACGTTTGTTATATCCAAACATTTAATGAACGGAGTAGACTGTATATATATATATATATATATATATATATATATATATATATATATATATATATATATATATATATATATATATATATATATATATATATATATATATATATATATATATATAATAATAATAATAATGAATGGTTCTTGTATAGCGCAAAATCTTTTTGTGGCAAAAACTCATTGCGCTAACACACGCAGTCAAACATGACATAGACGATATGAAACATTACAAATAAATACAACAGGACCACGGATCTACGACAGAGGAAAAGCAAGCTGGAAGAAGTGAGTTTTCAACTGAGCCTTAAACTGAGGGAGAGTAGAGAGATTTCGAAGACTGACAGGCAGCGAGTTCCAAACTGAAGGTGCAATGAAGCTAAATGAGCGTTCACCAACAGTTTTCAAGTTACGCTTCGGAGCCTTCAAACGTTTCTCACTGGAGGACCGCAGAGAACGTGAAGGCTGGTATGTGCAGAGTGAAGCAGAAAGGTAAGCCGGTAGAGTCCCGTCGAAGTGACGGTATGCCAGAGTTGCCATCTTGTACTGGCATCGAAACTTTACTGGCAGCCAGTGGAGTTCTTTAAGCATGGGTGTCACGTGGTCGCGTTTACGCTTCTTTAGAACAAGCCGTGCAGCGCTGTTCTGAACCCTTTGCAACCGACATACCTGTTCCATGGGCAGACCTGAATAGATGGAATTACAATAGTCAAGGCGGGAAGTTACCAGCGCAGTGACTAGTCTAGCCGAAGCGCGTTCAGAGAGATAAGGCCGGATAGATGCAATGCGTCTGAGCTCCAGGAATGAGGCTCGACAAACACTGCTGATTTGATCGTGCATGGCCAGTGTCTGATCTATCTTGACACCAAGATATCTAACTGATGTTTTGAAGGGAATGGTGCTGCCAGCAATGTTGACAGAAGCACTGTTTACAAGTCGGAGCCGGGAGGGAGCACCAACAGGAATTACTTCAGTTTTGTCAGCATTCAACATCAGCTTGTTGCTATTCATCCACGTTAAAACGTCGTCTATGCATGTTTCAATGCCTGACAGAACTGAAGAAAACTCATCAGGAGGTGCGCCCTTTGACAGCTCCGTGTCATCAGCGTATTTGTGGAAGTCACACTCATGAGCAGAAATAACGTCTGACAGAGGCTGGGAGTATAATGTAAATAAGACGGGTCCCAGGACGGAACCCTGAGGAACTCCGTACACAAGGGGGCTTGGAGCTGATACAATACCATCAAGAATAACACACTGACACCGATCACTGACATATGATTTAAACCAGTCAAGAACAGTGCCTTTCACTCCATATGTAATCTCAAGCCTTTTTAGTAAAATGGAATGATCAAGCGTGTCGAATGCTGCACTGAGGTCCAAGAGGGCCATAAGAGAGACGAATCTCTCATCTGCCTTTACCAACAGGCCATCAAGGACACTCAGTACAGCAGTCTCTGTGCTATGATCCTTCCTGTAGGCAGACTGGTACACTTCTAAAAGACCATTACAAGACAAGTGTTTCTGAAGCTGTCCCAGGACGACTTTCTCAAGAATCTTTGAAATGAAGGGGAGATTGGAAACTGGTCTATAATTCTTCAGGTTATTTGTATCGAGACCTGGCTTTTTCAAGATAGGCGTAACTACAGCTTGTTTAAACTGTCCAGGGACTGAACCTGCGGAAAGAGATGAGTTGACAATGGCAGTTATCACCGGGACAAGTTCAGAAAGGCACTGTTTTGTGAGGGAGGTTGGGATCGGATCCAACATGCAACTCTTGGAAGGTGATTTAACAATTAGCTCAAAAATCTCCTTCTCTGTGACAGGATCAAAATGTGAAAGCATGGGACCGTCGTACACAGCAAAAGTAGCTTGTGCGGATGAACGAGAGTCCAGTTCATCACGCAGAAGGCTAATTTTCCGTGAGAAGAAATCAGAAAAACGCTGTGGCAGTTCCGAACGGAGGATGTCAGATGGGAAGGCAGTGGATTTTGATTTGCCTAGGAGTTCGTTAGTGACTGAGAACAACTGTTTGCTGGAAGAGACTGCAGAGTCAATCTTGTCGCAGTAAAACTGTCTCTTGGCCGCTAGGAGAAACGACCTTGCAGCAGCCCTCTCCTTAACAAAGATCTCTTTGAACACAGCGAGTCGGGTCTTCCTCCATCGTCGTTCAGCTCGTCTCCTTCTGCGTCTCGCTTCCCTGACCCCCTCAGACACCCAGGGGGCAGAAGGACGGTCTCTAACACGTCTAGTGACAGCTGGGGCATGTTTGTCAAGGACCCGTAGAAGCCCCCTGTTGTAGTCATTTACGAGACCATCGAGATCTCGGTCAGGACACTGTTTAATCATGGAGTCTGCTAAGGCCTTCACATCAGTCTGAAGGTCAGTAAGACACACCGCTCTGAGGTGTCTGGAGGTAACAAGCCGTGTAGGAGGTGGAGGCTTGGTGAAAGAGAGGCCACAGGTCACAATAAAGTGGTCAGACAGATCAGCACAGTCCTGCACTCTCTCCAAAGACAGCAGACTGCCCTCACTATGAACCACAACCCAATCCAAGATGTGGCCAGAACGATGAGTCGGAACATCAACAAGCTGGCGAAGACCGAAGTCACCCAGTATAGTTTTCAGTTTATTCACCTGAGGGTCAGAGCGGTCGTCGAAGTGAAAGTTAAAGTCTCCCAGGAAGGAGACATCGCATCGGCGATCTGTGTAACTTGACAACAGTTCCGGGAATTCCCGAAGGAATGCAGAATTTATCAGTTTGTTCGATTTGCTCGGTGGAGGCCTGTACAAGGACACAACACAGGTAGAAGTACTGTTCACTGTCAGTCGCATCTCTACACATTCGAAAGACGTGTAATCCAAGACCCTGAATGACGCAGAACCGGAAAGGCTGGCCCGTGTAATGAAGGCGATCCCACCACCTCTCGATCCGGTACGGGGAAATGAATGACAGTTATAGCCATCAGGGGTCATAGCAACAATGCTAGCTTCATCACCCTGCGAATACAGCCACGTTTCAGTCAGCATAAGTACATCAGCATCATTGTCTAAGATCATGTCATGTATGTCAATAACCTTAGGACGGCATGAGCGAGCATTAAAACACAGCACTTTCAGATCACCATGTTTATGTTGTTTAATCTTCCGTCGATACCGTTTGCGGGGCAAACCAACACCGATATCGAGCAGGCGAAGGCGTGAGGTCAAATCTGGGGTCAAGCGGGTCGGTGACACTGCGAGGAGTTGAGCGCGCTTGTAATGTAAACGTATATGCAAACTGCGCTCACCTTGCATCAACTGCTGGTCTCCGCACGATCGGTTATGCTGCACGGGCGCGACACACGAAGCAGGTGAACACAATGGCGAAGTGTGACTGCTCAAAACTGCAAACCTTGTCGACAACACGGCACACAGAACCAGCAAACGAAGAGATGGATACGCACAAAGTGCCCACCAAAAGAAAGCCTCCCACATCGTAGAGCAGTAGTCCAAAAATCACATTGAAAACAAACACAGGAACCGCACAAACAGACGACAGAGATCAGAGCGTGAGATCACTCCAGCCTAGGCGGCGAACGACCCCTAACCCCCTATATATATATATATATATTTAGTTATTTAGTTATTTATTTAGTTATTTATGTATTTAATAATATATTATTTATTTATTTATTTATTTATTTGTACATATCAAATATGGTTAAGTGCTGAGATTAATTATGTATTTATGTAATTTAGTTAGTTATCTAGCTAGCTAGCTTGCCAGCTAGCCACACAGCCAGTCAGTCAGTTAGTTAAGTGCGTAGTTACCCCCTGTACCTGACGACCAAGCCGCTCCGAGCTCTGACCAGCTAGCTAGATAATTAACTAACAAAATAAATAGCTAGCCAGCCACCAGCTAACTAGCTAGCAAGCCAGCCAGCCACTCAACCTGTCAGCCAGTCAGTCAGTTAAGTGCGGAGTTACCCACCCCCCCCCTCCCCCCACCCCCTACCTGACATCAAAGCTGCTCCGAGCTCTGACCATGAGAGGCTTGTCCAGGCTGGCGGTGAAGCGATTGGAAGCGAACCCACAGAACCGGGCAAGCTGGCGTGCAGGCTCCGTGCTGAGTTGGACTAAGTCCATGGTACAGTCCTGCTTTCGGTCCTCGCCGTTCAACTGCACGGATACAACGCTGACCATGAGGCTGTGGTTAGCCGGGATATCCAGTCGGACTTCGCCGTCCATGTTTCTTCGACACAATGTCTTCCCATCCCACCCTGGCGACTGAATGTAACCTGTCACACACACACACACACACACACACACACACACACACACACACACACACACACACACACACACACACACACACACACACATACACACACACATACACACACACACGCACACACACACACACACACACACGCGCGCGCATGCACTCACGCACACACACGTAATCCACAGTCGTGAGCGGGTCTACTGTGTCCGATTTCGGCCCGTTTCCTCTTATATATATTGATCAACGAAATAAAAGCGATTATTTTCAGCATAGCACTTTCCTTCGTAAATATGCTTTAAACCTCGTTATTTTGACGTCATTTATTAGAAAATGTTATAAAGAGTGTTTTATGTCGTGTGCAAATAGAATGTTTAGTCTTAAAAATCGCACATCGATGAGTTATGATGTCATCAGTGACCTATCGTCACAGGATATTGAAAGTAAAATGGGGAACATCTGCAGAGGACACAGCTGAAAGCCAACCAATGTGCAGTGTCACTAAGGTCCGTGTGCATGAAAATCAGACCTCTTTGGTCTTGATATACTTTTCGTTTGTCAAAGGCACCTAATAATCAACATAACCTACAAACATGAAATCAAAATGTTCTTTCATTTTAGGTTAGCAGACATATTTACCTCATTAAATGGATATGGGTGTGTTCTTTATCTCTGTGTCAGTCACTGGAGCATAAAAATGGTTTGAAAGTAATTCACATTAATCAAATAAAATTTATTAAGAAAATGATGTGCACCGGAAGTTCTGGTTTTCTAATGAATTTTTCGAGTCAAATTTCATTTGAGGCAGTTAATAACATCATAAGCAATCCACATAACTTGTGTGTTAAAACATATCACAGAAATTTTGCTTCACAGAGTGTGTCCAGCTTTGCTTATTTTTACCACTATTGAAACCTTGTATCTTCCAAGGTAGCCATAAGACATAACTCATCCAATTTTTGTGTAAATGTAGCTCAGACAGTAGGCTGAACATCTAAAGTCAGCAACAATAAAATGTTCTTGTTTTGCTGTCAAGATGGCTCTTTGTTATCGGGTACACTTACAGACACTTTTTGAAAAGCCAAAACCTAGGCAATTTTGTGGTGAAATTATTCTTTACTTTTAAACAAAGGCGTCGCCCAAAGCCAAAATTGCAATCAATCAAATTACCTCCAAGGGACGTATTTTTCATTTTAATTCCGAGAATGCTCTTGCTTTGCTAATGCCATGTAATTCCAGGCTGGTAAGCTGGAGGTGGCTTCTAGTACACGTGTTGTGTTTGCAATTTTCAGGTTGGGGCGAAACCGCTCGTAGGCGGGGAAAAAAAAATCTACCCAGCAAGTCCAAGATCTGTTTGGGAACATTCATGTACTACTCCTCTCACGGGGGAGATCAGGATATTCTCCAGCGGATTGCGGGGCGCCTGGGGGTAGTCGCTATTGATCTATGCAGTAGGTGTTTAGTGGAAGGCTCAGGAAGATAGGTCTGTCATTCCTTCTTCTCCCACTACCATCTCTTTCTAGATCTAGTGAGCGATGCAGTCACAAAAAGGGCAGGTGATATATATACAAATTCATTACTTTAAACAAAGGCGTCGCCCTAAGCCAGAAATGCACGAAATCAAATTAGTTCCAAGGGACGTAATTTTTCATTTAATTCTGAGATTGCTCTGCTGTACTAATGCCATTGAATTCCAGGCTCGTAAGCTTGCATTGTGTCATCAGGACATCAGCTGCCCTTTTTGTGACTGCATCTCTCACTAGATCTAGAAAGAGACGGTTAGTGGGAGAGAAGGAATGACTGACCAATCATTTATCAGCAGAGAGCGGGGCGCCTGGGCGTAGTCCCTATTACTCTATGCAGTAGGTGTTCAGTGGAAGGTTTAAAATGATATCTGTCATTCCTTCTCTCCCACTAACCTTCTCTGTTTAGATCTAGTGAACGATGCAGTCACAAAAAGGGCAGCCGATGTCCTGATGACACAAAGCAAGCTTACCAACCTGGAATTTCAAGGTAGGTATATATATATTTCGGGATGCATTCTGCGCTGTACTGGCGGTGCTACCAGTGAGTTCAGGAGGCAGCTTCTAGTACATGCGTTGTGTTTCCAATTTCAGGTTACGCCGTATGCCTAACTGACGATGGGGCAAAACCGGTTGTAGGCGGCAAAAACTTAAATCTATCCAGCAGGTCCAAGATCTGTTTGGGAATATTCGTGCACTAGCCTCCCCTCCCGGGGGGATGACTGGATATTCTCCAGCGGGTTGCGGGGCGCCTGGGGGTAGTCCCTACTACTTTATGTAGCAGGTGTTCAGTGGAAGCCTTAAAATGATAGGTCTGTCATTCCTTCTCTCCCACTAACCCTCTCCTTTCTAGAACTAGTAGGCGATGCAGTCACAAAAAGGGCAGCTGATGTTCTGATGACACAATGCAAGCTTACCAGCCTTGAATTTTATGGCATTAGCGTAGCAAGAGCATTCTCAGAATTTAATGAAAAATTACGTCCCTTGAGCTATTCTGATTGAGTGCATTTTTTGGCTTTGGGGGACGCCTTTGTTAAAAGTAAAGAATAATTGCACCACAAAATTGCCTAGGTGTTGCCTTTTCAAAATTAGTCTGTCTTGTTCCATTGCAACACCTATTAAAGTTTTCGGGATGCATTCCGCGCTGTACTTGCGGTGCTACCAGTGAGTTCTGGAGGCAGCTTGTAATACATGCGTTGTGTTTGCAATTTCAGGTTACGCCGTATGCCTACCTGACGAGCCCCCCCCCCCCCCCCCCCTCACTCCCCCCCTTGGGGCGAAACCGGTTGTAGGCGGCAAAAACTGAAATCTATCCAGCAGGCCCAAGATCTGTTTGGGAATATTCATGCGCTAGCCTCCACTCTCGGGGGGGGGGGGGGGGGGGGGGGAGGACTGGATATTCTCCAGTGGGTTACGGGGCGCCTGGGCGTAGTCCCTACTACTTTATGTAGCAGATGTTCAGTGGAAGCCTTAAAATGATAGGTCTGTCATTTCTTCTCTCCCACTAACCCTCTCCTTTCTGGAACTAGTAGGCGATGCAGTCACAAAAAGGGCAGCTGATGTCCTGATGACACAATGCAAGCTTACCAGACTGGAATTCCATGGCATTAGTGTAGCTAGAGCATTATCAGAATTTAATGAAAAAGCCATAAGATATACTGTGGAGCAAAAGAAATGCGACATTTTTGGAATCGTGAGTAACACTTTAGTGTTTTGACATTTCCAAAAATGTCGCATTTCTTTTTTTCTCGTTAGTACAGAAAAACACTTTTAGTAACAACATATCCTGCTCTTTCGTATCGCGATGAAACGGAAAAAGTTAAACGTTGAGGGCTTAACGTTGTTGGTTGTTGTTTTTTTTTAATCTCTTTTGACTCTTTTATCCATCACGAAGATGATTTCAAAAACAAGGCGCTAAATGGGTTCTAAACAAATTTTGACCCCAGCTGGATTCGAACCCTCAACCTTTCGGACGAGAGTCGAACTCTCTACCACCTCAGGTCTCCTCGATATCGTGAGGCTGACGTGTCTGTTTCACGGGTATTACGTGAAACGTAAGTCTATTCATATTAATAGAATAGACTTCAGAGTCCTGCTAATAATTAGCCTATCAAACTATATAATTTTTAGATAGGAAAATTTTGATGAGTCGACCCATATCATACGGAGTATAAAAGTTTAAAATTTGTACACTGACATATGCAAGCTACATTACAGCATACTAATGGTCACAACTTACAGACCAACCCACTTTTTTGTGTAATTGTTTATCGTCACAAGTACGCTAACAAAACACAATGTTCTTCGATCCAAATGAGTTAAAAGTTTAAACAGTAAACTGTACAGGGAACAATAGACAACATTTCATCAATTCCAACGAACGTGTCAAATGCACGTGAAAGATCGTCAATTTTTCTGAAAAGCTGTGCAATATTGGCAAGCGTACCAAAGGCAGGCCGGTGGAGAAACTCGGTAAAGTCGAGATGCACGAGCTAAAGGGGTCAGTCGTGAACACTGAGCACTCCTGTTTTGTTACAAATACCGGTACAAAAGGGGCATAATTGTCACTTTCCTAACCATGCCACCACGACAAAGCATAACGAAAGTAGAGTAAAGACGGGCGCTAGCATGGCTACAGGATGGAATTTTCGGGCGATAAGTTGTCAGACGTCTTGGGGTGTCAAATTCAGTGATCCAGAGACTGCTAGCACGATTCCAAGAAACTGGACAAGCAGAACGACGACCCTGCTCAGGACGCCCGCGCGACCGAACTGAAACGTCAACCACTCTGCGACGTCAACTGATAAAATCTGCAAATGTTAACTTCAGCAGAAGCACTGTTTGCCGACGTCTGCGCAAAATTGGCCTGGTTTCATGCAGAGCAGCAGTGAGAATACCCCTCACTCCAGCTGATTGCAGAGCCCAGGTTGCCTGGTGTCGTCAACATGTGAGGTGGAACAGAATTCAGTGGACTCAGGTTCTGTTTACTGATGAGCCACGGTTCACTGTGTTCTTCAACGACGGCAGGGTGAGGGTCTGGAGACGCCAGGGCGAGCGACGGATGCGTCCAAGAGATGGATCGCAATAGAGGAGGCTCAGTCATGGGGGTGTCCTGCTGAAGCCTGCCCAGACCATGACTGAGCCTCCTCTATAGCGATCCATCTCTTGGACGCATCCGTCCGTGACTCTCTCGCCCTGGCGTCTCCAGACCCTCATCATGAGGATGGAGTGGCCAGCTCGTTCACCTGATCTGGCTCCCATCGAGCACCTCTGGAACGTGCTGGTCAGCAACCACGCCGCACTTTAAGGCGTCCCCCGGTTGACTCAGTTCTTGCATCAAGAGTGGGAAGCAATCCCACAATATGTTCTCCAAACCCTGATGAACTCCATGCGTCAACAGCTGCCTTGAATGCTTCGCTGCAAACGTTGGGTACACTCGCTGCTGACTGGACCAGTCTTTTGTGACTTTTGAAATGGGGTGGAAGGTGGGGGGGGGGGGGGGGGTGGGAGGGGGGGGGGGAATGAACATTCTAAGGGACTGCTGTTGTTACAATTGCTTGATTTCCTCAAAACTGAAATGAAATCGTTACTGAATAAATTAGCAAAGTACTGACTCCAAGTATTGTTACATTATTTGTGTGGTGTTGTTGGTGCGTCTGTGATCAAAAATGGCCTTTAAGTTTTGACCATTAGTACGGATACGGATATAGACCGATGGCTTTAGTTCAAGTGTGGTGCCAGAATAGCTTGGCGCCTAGAGGCGCCAAGCTATTTTGGCACTACCCTTAACCTATTTTAGTCAAATTTATTTCACACTTGTGTATTCCGAACGATAAGCGTTAAATGTGTTACGTTCAGTACACCAACAATTCCTATGCGGTTTTAAATTGCGTGTGCCACGTGCGTGTTAATACTGTACAAGCTTAACTCCTTCATTGCCGAGATAGAAAAAAAGCGAAAACGATCCAACTGCAAGAGACATAGATCCTCACGAGCCCCCGCATTTGATGGGGGTTCGTGAGGGCCAAAGCCTCTTGGTGAGACCAGTTTGTATCCGTGTTTCGTGCACGGGGTTGGCTTTTCGTCGTTGGCTTTTCGTCGTTGAATGAACCAAGATTTCAGAAACAAAAATGAACGTTCAGCGAACGTACACTGGCAATGAAGTGGTTAATGCATGTAATTAAGTTCTGGGGTTCAATTGTTCATGTCAGAGTACAATGAGCTTGTTTATGGACACGCGAGAATTCCCTCTGATAAATCGTATATTGTATTTCGTCAGCACCCACGTGACGCACATCCTCGCCGTTACTATATACCTGAGGGCACATTTTTCGAAAGCCGGCGTGACAAGCGAAATTTTCAAATGTAATAGACGCTGATCAGGAACGAGAAGAAGATCAGAATTGGATTGTCCACCACCGACGTGTTGCTGATGTCCTGGGCTACATTTTGGTGTACATTTTGTGCAGTTTTACCACCGGACATGAGAGTTATGTGGATATTAATTTGTGTTTCTTAAACTGTTTGCCATAGCAGTGCACAGTCATTACCTGGTTGAGACCAGTTCACCTGTGTTACCACAGGCCATGCACTGCAATGCTACAGCTGTATCTCTTCAACAGTGCTCATGCACCCTTTGTTCCAACTGCACTTGACTTCAACTCGAGGCCTGTGACATCTGTCAGTGACTGGCCTACTTCAGGGTGTACTCTTCAGCCTCAGTGTGTGTCGCACGTGTATACACACACAACTGTGTCTCACGTGGACTATTGCAGTGCTTCGTGTATTGACACTGCTTCACACTTGTCAGTTGCTGCCAATTTGAGTCCATCTTCTTTGCGGATACCCTACAGCAGAGAGGCACTTCTGGCGTTCGACCATCATGTGCATGCTGTTTCACAATCCCTGTGCTGGAAGCTACATGATCTCTGCAAACATTCAAGATCCTCTGTGCTGCCATGCCTTCGGCGACGTAAGAAAAAGCGTCCTTATAGGGCTGGTCGCCGTTGTCAAGGTAGGAGAATTCCAGTTGTTTTTTCTGACAACGAGAATAGAGATACAGAGCGTGGATTCACTTGATTCATTTCCCTTTATCAACGTCCAATCGTCCACACAAAATTAATGGACTGAAAGTGGCTCTATTCAATGCACGTTCAGTCACGTCTCCGGAGAAACAAACTGAATAAGCAACATCATATACGACAATAACATTGATGTGTTTCTTTTGAATGAACCGTGACAGCACCCTGGACCATGTCGAGGATTCAAGAATATTATTCAAGGGTCATTGGAGCATCAAATACAGTTACAAACGCTTGATCGTGCAAGGGAAACCGGGTGGTGACGAGGCGAAATGTGCCGAACTTGCCCCTGCTGGCTTCACTGTCAAGACATTCCCACGTCCGTCTCAGGTTGTCGGTCTTGCCATCATTTTTCGAAGCGACCACGTGCCCTACTTCTCCTGTAACACAACATTTGCCTTCGAACATTGTTCCTTCGAACTAGCACACGTAACACTTACGCTACCAAGCAAGCCAGTACAAATCTTCATCCTCTACCGGCCCACTTTTAATCGCAAACATAAGCTGACTGATGTCATGTTCTTTGATCAGTTTTCTGATTTACTTGAATACAGCAACTCACTCCCAGGTAACCGTGCTATTTTGGAAGACTTCAACTTCTACTTTGACTGCCCGCAGACCTCTAGTACTAAGAAACTAATGGATCTTTTGAGTGTTTTTTTCCTTGAACAGTCTGTTCGTCAGCCAACTCACAAGCATAGTCATACTCTTGATTGGCTACTACACCGACCAAGTGATAAATTTTTTCAGTCCGCTTATGTGTCATATGCACTTGAGTCTGATCATCCATGCGTGATTGCTGATCTAGTTGTTTCAGTGCCACCCTTTCAGCCTGTATTTGTGCTAAAACGAAACATTCGTGCTATTGATCGCCTGGCTTTCAAAGCTGATTTGCATTAATATCTCAGCGAACACCCTGATCCCTCTGTGGGACACTTGAACTCTGGTCTGAGGTCATTACTTGAAATGCATGCTCCATCTGCTCCCCGTAAAGTGTCGTGTAGGACGTCTTCACCGTGGTTCAACGCCGTGGGAGGCAAGCTACTCGCTGCAAAGAGAGAGCTACGACAAGCTGAGAGACTGTGGCTGTCTACTGGACTTACCGTGCACATGCAGATTTTCAGCGCTGCTAAGAAACTCGTCTGGTACTCGCGGGAAGACAGCTTTCTTCAATGCCAAGATTGCAGCGTGCACCTCCATCACGCAGCTCTATAATGTGACCAACAAACTGACTGCTAGAAGGGATCCATCTGCACTCCCGACCATTTCCTCGCCAGTAGAGCTGCCTGATCTGTTCTCTAATTTCTTCAATGAAACGTTTCAGAACATTCGTGATATACTTGATAGACTTATTTCACAGTCTTCATCACAGTATTACGTTCCCTTTTCTGTTCAGTGTCTCTCGTCATCCAGACATGTGTATGAACAGAAACTTCATACTTAGACCTACTTCCTACTACATTGCTGTACGAGTGTATTGATGTTGTGCTTCCAGTCATGACCAAAGTTGTCAATGAGTCCGTGCGGTCTGGTGTTTTTCCGTCGGATTTCAACTCCGCCATTGTTAAACCTTTACTAAAAAAAAAAGCACTCTCTTTACCCTAACAATCTACAGAATTACCGCCCTGTCTCAAACTTCCCTTTTCTCTCTAAGATCGTTGAGAAAGATGTGTTGTCGCAACTTCTCGACCATCTGAACCTGAATCATCTTCTTAGTCACAATCAGTCTGCTTACCGTGCAGGTCATTCCACTAAAACTTCGCTTGAAAATATTCTGAATGACCTCCTGGAGGCTGTTCATGATGGCAAAGTATATGTTCTTGCACTGTTAGAGCTATATACTGCCTTTGATACTATTGACCATGACATTTTGCTACAACGTCTCTATTCTGTGTATGGCATTCATGAAACTGCTTTATCGTGGTTTAGATCATATCTGACAGACAAAACTCAATGCTTAGTAGTTAATGATAAGCTTTCCAGCTCATCCACCCTGCGCTTTGGCTTTCCACAAGGTTCAGTTCTTGGACCATTCCTCTTTACCCTTTATGTTCATCCATTGGCTAGTGTCTTTAACCGTTTTTCCATAACACATCATGCGTTTGCAGATGATACTCAACTTCATGACTCATGTTCACCTGATCAGATTATGGGCACAATCGAGAGCCTTGAGGAGTGTGTCTCGGAGACTAAGAGTGTATGACTTTAAACAAATTACAGTTGAATGACGGAAACACCGAGGCCATGATCATTGCTTCCCGAGGTTGACGAAGACGCTGACACTCCCCCAGTCAATACAAATCTGTGGTGCCACTGTCCCCTTCTCCCCCCATGTAAAATGTCTGGGTGTCAAACTTGATAGTAGCCTGTCCATGCGCCTTCATGTGAACAACGTTTTCAGATCCGCCTTTACTGAACTGCGACGTATTGCTTCAGTCCGCCAATATCTGACACCTGAAGCAACTAAAGTACCTGTCTGCGCTTTTGTTTTGTCTAAATTAGACTATTGCAATGCTCTTTTGGCTGGCTGTTCCTTGTGTCTGATTGACAAACTCCAGAAAATTCAAACCTCATCTGCTAGGTTGATTCTTATAGTCCCTAGATCGGATTGTATCACACCCCATCTGTCTATTATTCACTGGTTACCTGTTACAGCTAGGGTGTAGTATAACATTTCGTGCATGACTCACAGTTGTATTACCTGTTCTTGCCCACACAACCTTGCCTCTCTTCTCCAGCTGTGTTCGCCTTCAAGACAGAATTTGCGCTCTGATGCGACTGTCGAGTCTTACGTATCCCTCTCGTCAAAACAAAGTCTTTCGGTGAGAGGTCATTCAGGTACCAGAGCCCAGTTGTTTGGAATGACATCCCACGCGAACTGAGATACGTGGATTCGAGAGAGGCATTCAGGCGAACCCTAAAGACCCATCTTTTTTTTTTTTGTTGTTGTCAGCTACGAATGACTTTTGTCACATCATGTTGATGTCATCTCTATCTCTATTAGAAGTAGTGTGTGTGTGTGTGTGTGTGTGTGTGTGTGTGTGTGTGTGTGTGTGTGTGTGTGTGTGTGTGTGTGTGTGTGTGTGTGTGTGTGTGTGTGTGTGTATGTGTGTGCGCGCGCGCGCGTGCGTGAGTGCGAGTATGAGTCCATAATCGTAGCATTTTTGAATGGTAAATGTATAGATTGTTTATAGAGTGCTTTGTATTTTGTTTTTAATACTTTTTGTAAATTGCGCGTTTGTAATTAGTTATTTTTGTACAATTAGTTTTTGTTAAGCGCCTAGAGCTCTAATCCGAGGTTAGGCCCTATACAAGTTCTCATTATTATTTTTATTATCAGAACTGGGGGGGGGGGGGGGGGGGGGGGAGCTGGGTGCCTCGGTGGTAAAAGTGTTCGCTTCTCGACCGAAAGTCCCGGGTACGAATCCAGCTTGGGTCAAAATTTGTTCAGACCCTTTATCGGTGCCCCGTCTTTGAAATCATCTTCTTGGTGGACAGAAGACGTTAAGCCAGAAACATTTAACATTTTGTTTTTAATTATCAGAATTGCACGTGTTTCGGCAAAAACTAGGGATTACCTCATTCAACTCCGACACGCCACGGCAAGACATGGATCGAGCGTGATAGTTCAAGGGTTGTGCCAGAATAGTTTGGCGCCTATGGGCGCCAAGCTATTCTGGCACAACCCTTGAACTATCGCGCTCGATCTGTTTCCAGAAGTGTAATACAGTCTTCAGGGGGCAACTTCAAAATTTGCGGATTTCAGTCCTGGAGCAGAATGTGATAAAAGCCCGGACAAACAGGCTATATGGCATATTTGCCCGGACGTTTACACCTCCCCCCCCCCTCCCCCCCCCCCTTTTGCGGATTTGCGGATTTCAGTCCTGTAGCAGAATGTGATAAAAGCCCGGACAAACAGGCTATATGACATATTTGCCCGGACGTTTACACCTCCCCCCCCCCCCCCCCTTTTGCGGATTTGCGGATTTCAGTCCTGTAGCAGAATGTGATAAAAGCCCGGACAAACAGGCTATATGGCATATTTGCCCGGACGTTTACACACCCCCCCCCCTTCCCCCCCCCCCTCCCCCTTTTGCGGATTTGCGGATTTCAGTCCTGTAGCAGAATGTGATAAAAGCCGGACAAACAGGCTATATGGCATATTTGCCCGGACGTTAACACCTCCCCCCCCCCCCCCCGCCCCCCCCCCCTTTTGTGGATTTGCGGATTTCAGTCCTGTAGCAGATTGTGATAAAAGCCCGGACAAACAGGCTATATCGCATATTTGCCCGGACCTTTACACCCCCCACCCCCCACCCCCACCCCACCCCCCCCGCCACCACCCCCCCCCCCTCCCCTTTAACACGAGCAATTTTGACCTAATGCTGATTTTCCAACAGTGTCTTTTTGACAAAAGTCATTAAGTGCACTCTTATGATATAGCGAGATTTTCCAATATAATTCATTAAAAATTTCGCTTTTTGCGAGTGTGGACATGCTGCCTTTTTGCTATCCAGACCAGCAAGGTGACTGCCAAGCGTGTAAAATGCAGAGAAGAACGCAACGGAAAAAGAAATACGCTTAGAAAAGATTGTTACAACACAATTTAGTAACTCATTCAACCCCACGCCCGTATTTCCTAAATCTTGCAGGCGTCATCTAACGACTATGCAGCAAATGCAGGCGATTGATCGACCAAGATAATTCACGGGTAGTGCCAGATTAGCTTGGCGCCGACAGTCACCAAGATAATCTGGCACAACCCTTGAATTATCATGGTCGATCCATTGCCTGCTGTAGTGCGTCAGGGGTGAATGGATTAATATTTCGGGTAAATACCCTTTTTCAAAACGGACAAACAAACAATATAGAGATCAGGCGCTACTTATCTTCATTATCGCAGGTCGCAACTGAAGGATGATCTTTATAATTATTTCTTTGTTTGACTATAAATCGTGTTGTGACTGTCTTTTCTAAGCGTGTGTCTTTCTCCTTTGGGTTCTTCTCATGTCTGTTTGCTGCATCAGGTCCAGACCTGTAGTGGGAGACGTGTAGACGATCTCCACGTGAGGCCGCGGTGGCTCAGGGACTGACGTGAACTTGAAGCTGATGTTAAAAGGGCCTGTGTCATGTCGTATAACGAGCATAAATATGACCGACTGCGTGTAGCCGCTGGAATACTTCTGATTCGACTGGAAGCACTGAGCCCGGAGGAATGTTTCCTGCGTATCCACTTCGCGGAACCAGAAGTCGATGTCGATATTCGTGATAGAGAAACAATCCTGGGCTGAAGTGTTGGTGAACTGCACCTCCATGACGTGCTGAGGGGGAAGGATGACCTCAACGTCGCAATAGTAGCGGGTGTACTCTTATTTGGAAAAGAAATCCGCACGAAATGACGTAAAATGTGATATGTTGACGGACTACCGGAGTGGAGACCAAATTCTAGCTACCTTTACTTTGAAATTTGCAGGAAATGTATAGACCATAATAATTGAAGGGTAGCGCCAGATTAGCTTGGCGCCATCAGGCGCCAAGCTAATCTGGCACTGCCCTTGACGTATCATGGTCGATCCATCTCCTACGGTGGAGCGTCGAAACTAGGTGGTAAAAGCACTGAGCTGGAAAGGGTCATTACAAATGTTGACCCCCCTCCCCTCCCCCACCCCCCCTACCCCCTCCCCCCCCCCCCGCCCCTTACTTCAAACCAAAGACCCTTTGATGAAGAGTCCAACGTTCTGCCTACTGTGTCCTTAGAGACATTGTAATAAAAGATCCACCAAGTAAAGAAACGCACGTTATAAAGGCACAGACACAGAAGCTGTGTTAACTCATTCAACCCCGACAGCCACAGGAAGACATGGATCGAGCTTGATAGTTCAAGGGTGGTGCCAGAATAGCTTGGCGCCCATAGACGCCAAGCTATAGGACTTTTTCGTAATTGGCGCCGTGAGTCGTCACGAGTTCCGATCCATTGCTGCGAGTAGTTCAGGTTTACGCTCGCAATGGCGGATGAAGCGTTTGATTCAATGAAAGTAAAAGTCTTGAATAAATTTCTTCGAAAGCATGGACAAGTTTTAAGTGAAACAAATTGGAGCTGAGCCGAAGAGCGAAAGGCACTTTTCAGCTTGCTTGGCAAAGGGCTACCGACACTGAAGCTGGTCCTATTGCCGAACTGATCTAGTGACGGAGACGATGTAGGTAAGTTATTTGTTAATGAAGTGTTCTGGGTGTGATCTGTAATGGGTTGAATTACACTCATATAGGCTACGTTACGAAAATATTTTAAAATGCAGAATTCACAAGTCCTAGTTGTTGGATTATTATCAATTGAATTACGTTTGTGATAGATTATTTAATAAAGCTTGGCTCACACTTTCAAAGATTTGTGATTGGAGAACACACTATGATCGCCTTCCATATCGCATGCTAGTTCTCGGTCTGATGCAAGAATTGTGAAGGACATTATTACAGTTTGTGTAATTTATTAATGCAATCATAGAGAAATCATACGAGTGTTTATTTGGATGGTTGAAAAAAATTTAAGAAGTTATATTAAAAAAACTAATTCTTATTGACTCTTTTGGAGAGCCTCATATTTCATTTATGCATAACTGATTACTCAGGCTTCTATGACCTGAGGTTTGGTGTGTGGCTACTGCATGGTAATGGTGTGTGGCTACTACATGGTAATGGTGTGTGGCAACTACATGGTAATGGTGTGTGGCTACCACATGGTAATGGTGTGTAGCTACTACATGGTAATAACGATGACTGGAATGCTTCTACATACACTAATACAGTATCTTCTTAAAATATTGTAAACCCCACGATCCACATGCAGTACAATGTGTACACATGGACGGGGCACAACAGGTACTGGGCGGACGGAAGTAGAGAAAGACGAGAAAACAGATACCAAAAATATATATATGGAAAAAATAAAACACTGAAATCCTCAGCGGTAGTTGACAACACTTATTTTTTATTTATTACTAAGCAAGAAATGCCAACCCCCAAAAATACTACATTAAGCCAAAACCAAAGATAAAATCAATCGATCACTAATTAAGGAATCTGTTACAAAAATACCAAAACAAACCTAAGTGAGGTTCAGGCTATCAACAAGAAAATGGGAAGTCGGTGTTATATACAAAAACATATACATGAAAACTCCATCTGTCACAAGCAACAAATAAATGCAAAAGTAACCGATAAAAATCATCCAAGAGAAACTTCAACACTTTCAGACAAAATCTAAAAGTAGTTTAAGCAACTACATTTTAACTAACACAAAAACAACAAAACATATTTAAGGGCAAAGTACATTCATAATAACAACAATCAATAAAATGCAACATTTTCCTACCTGATTTAAGATTTCAGCAAGCCGAACAAAAACACCGGAGTAAACGGAAAACACGACCTACGTGCAGACTGACAGGAACTACACGACCTACGTGCAGACTGACAGGAACTACACGACCTACGTGCAGACTGACAGGAACTACACGACCTACATGCAGACTGACAGGAACTACACGACCTACGTGCAGACTGACAGGAACTACACGACCTACGTGCAGACTGACAGGAACTACACGACCTACATGCAGACTGACAGGAACTACACGACCTACGTGCAGACTGACAGGAACTACACGACCTACATGCAGACTGACAGGAACTACACGACCTACATGCAGACTGACAGGAACTACACGACCTACGTGCAGACTGACAGGAACTACTCTAACCTCTCAGAGGTTGGAGGACCAGGTAGCAAAACTGCAACTAATGCCGGCTGAATTTCTTGGCTAACTGCAAAATTTACAGAGCGCATTATGTCTATAATAACTAAAAATAAACGAAACCTGGAGAAATAATGTATGTGCACTCCAACCAAATGAACAAGTAACAATGTACACAAGGATTACGTTTGGTAGGCGCAAAGATATGAGAATCCCCAGACATCAACAGAGTACCAGTGGAAGGATACATAATCCAAAATTATAAAACAAAACATCTTTTTATTCTTAATATGCTTTACATTACATATTTTTACAACTTTTCATAACTAACAGACTAACTTGTATTACACTATAGACTGAATCAATCTCTGAATTTTGAGTAGTGGAAGGAAATAACAAAGGGAAATAAGCAAACAAATTGAATTACCCAAATACTTTCAGCGGTTGCTTCCCTTATTCTGCTACATTCTTATATTTCTAAATCTTTTACAACTTTCGGTAACAATAAACTGTGAAAAACAGTGGCGGTTACAATATATTTACAGAAATCCCTGAATACCACCATGTGGCAGGCCTGCTCTCTTCTTGTGCTGCTCGACTGAAACTTTCTGCCCCAAGATATGGATAGCTCACTAACTACTCGGCGTCAAAGGAAGATCCACTGAAAACACAGCTTAACAGCATCCCAGAACCGAAGTTTATGTTTGCAGATGGAACAGATTTGCGGTCACCAAAGTGTCTGAAGTCATTTAGAGACTTTATGAACAGTATGGCGAGAGCTGGTCGCCTGGCCTCCTCTCACTTTGGAGAGGTTTTCAGGTGACAGGCGACTACAAAGCCCGACAACCTCCTGAAGGTGGTGCTAGGCTACCACGAGGTCCCAGCCAATGTACACGTGGTCCGGGACCGACACAAAGAGGTGGCAGCTAGACACAGCTACAAACTGCTCCTGAAGGGGCATCCGGGGCTAACTGTGAGAAAATCTGCTTCATCGTGGATGAAGGGCACCCATTCTTGGTCACCAGTCCTGACGGTTTAGTGACATGCCCACATTGTTCACCAACCCAGGGTCCGTTGGAGATCAAGTGCCCCTCAGTTCACCAGAACAAAACTCCCAAGGAGGACGCAGCCCAGGACATAACATTTTGCTGCCATTTGGTGAATGATGAAGTGGTTCTAAAGAGAAATCACCCATATTACGTTCAAGTCCAGGGGCATTTGGGCAATTCTGGAAGACAGTGGTGTGACTTCTTTGTATGGACGCCAAAGGGTGTTCAGTACAAAGAAGTCACGTTGATCAGGACCTGTGGGCGAAGATGGTTCAAAAACCTGCTTCTTTTTACTTGGAAGCAGTAGTGCCAGAACTGTTCACGAGGTGAGTCAAAAGAGGTCTCCCTCTCTATCTATAGAGGTGGAATCCTCAGAAACTCCAAAAGGCAGTAGAACGTTTCATTTTTTCCCCTATAACTGTCTTTATGTTAAAGCCGCCAGCTCTAATTTTACACTTTAAAAAAAAAATCGTTTCAAGCTGTTAGTGTTGGTCACTTAGTGGCACAGAAAGTCACATCCGACAAGTCTATGAGCTTGAATGCTGCTTATTGTAAAGCGCTGTTTGCTTAGTACACGTGACCTAGTTGCACAGTGCTTGCTTTTTTTTTTTTTTTTTTTTTTTTTCATTAAAAACGTTTTAGGTGGCCGCTGTGATGTGGCATGTGTATTACTAGTAGCCGCAGTGCATTTTCACTTATGGCCCACAGATATGTCGGATAGGCCTGACATTTTGTTCAAATCTAAATGGAGATTCGTTCTTTGTACCACAAACGTACAAGCTGGAAACGATTTGAGCACTTTGGAAACTTAGAGCCTCGCGCTTTAACTGTTATTTAACAGGCACAGTGTGTTTACTGTTTAGTGCTGCACACCTCCCCAGTTTATGCATGCCATCCTAAGGCCGGGAAGCCTACATGTACGAAGTGGGGTGAATTCATTAGTACTATTTTATTTCAGTACTGTGCTTTACAGATTTCAGTATTAGCACATAGTTTGTTTGTTTTTGTCCAGGGGTCGCACTTACTGCAAAATTCTGCATACATATTGTATTTTCAGCATGTGTACATAGCAAGTTTTTGTCAAATACAGACTCATTTGTAGAATCTGCATTTGATGGGAAAACGCTATTGTTACACCATTGACTGTACGCTTGTTCATTTTCGTGTCGGCTGCTAGTGCGACACATTCTTCCAAATACTTTGCGAACACCGATGCAAATTGGTGAAAGGTAGTGCCACCCATGCTTTGTGCCTGTGGGGTGGGTAGTGATAGTGTATTAGGAAATCCGTCTCCTCCAGAAGTCCCCCTCCCTCCCCATTTTGGTCATTAGATAGTGGCACCAAAACGTGGCTCGAGGTGTGTGTGTGTTGCACAAGAAATGGAGAATTGTGTTGGTGTGTGTGCACATGTGTAACAACATGCAACTCTGAAATGGCAAACATGACTGAAGGCACTGCTAAATTTTTGGAAATGGTAAAATAGGTGAAGGCACTTTTTCCTTCTTTTTATTGTTGTTGCTGGCCAAGCTGTTGCTGATAAATTGTAATACAGGTAGATCAGTTCTGTTTCCTGCCTCTTGAGTCTGAAGGACAAAAAAGACAACAACCCAAAAACAACAAAACAAAAACCTACAATTGTTTGCAGTGCAAATACTACAGCCGAAATTCCATTTTTTGATGCGTCAGTCCAGTTTCCATTCCACAGTCACACATGTTGAATAGTTTGCATTACACTAATTGTGGTTGGATTCTTTATGGTGTAAACCTGTTATAACCAGGAACATTACATATTGAGCTTTACAATATATTGCACTTATTTGAACAGACTATGCCCATGAAATTCAACAGTTGAAGTTCGCTCATCATTTGGAACAATTGCTCAATTAATTAGCCTTAAGGACAAGCGGCTCAGGAGAAAGAACAGAGATGCCGCAACTCAGAACTCTGGCCATACCTTCCCCTGCAGCCACTGCGGTCGAACCTGCCTGTCCCGGATTGGCCTCCGCAGCCACGAACAAGCCTGCAGACGTCGTGGGCAACTCCTATAAAATCTTCGTTCGCGAAGTCCAGCCAAGAGATTTGGAACAATTGCTCAATTAATAAATGTTCTTCTATTGTCAGTCTGACTGAGAATGAATTTTAGCTTTGTGTGTGTTTGTGTGTGTGTGTGTGTGTGTGTGTGTGTGTGTGTGTGTGTGTGTGTGTGTGTGTGTGTGTGTGTGTGTGTGTGTGTGTGTGTGTGTTTGTGTGTGTGTGTGATAAAATAGCAAAAGACACTAACACATTTTTCTTTTTCATTTTCATATAGATGCTGAATCGGATTTTACAGGAGTTTCAGTCACAAATGTGCACTTATAATAAAATCATTGTCCCCCTGATTATGTACAGACTTCACAACATGTTAAGGACCATTTGAAAATTCAGGTACCATTTTCCAAAAAATAATAATACAAAACCCAGGAATGGCTTGTATCCTGCATAATGCCGATAACACTGCAGAGAGAGCAGTGATTGCGACGACAGCTGTGTCAGTCGCACGTGCACCACTGACAACATAATCAGCACATTTGAAAAGGTGCTGTTATAGCATCATTTAACTAAATGTCAATGATCAGGGAACAACGTCTAGGACTTTGCACACTGGAAAGTCAAGATGCAGATGGAAGAATGTAGTAAAACTGTAACCGCTAGGGTTTCACATGAAAGAAAAACAGAAGATAGTGGTGGAAAACCCTTTAAAATAGAAACAAGGAACGACGTTTCGGATCAAAGATCCTTCTTCATGTGACATGGAAACAAAAGTAGAACAGAAAAGAAGAACAATTGAGTGTGTGTGTGTGTGTGTGTGTGTGTGTGTGTGTGTGTGTGTGTGTGTGTGTGTGTGTGTGTGTGTGTGTGTGTGTGTGTGTGTGTGTGTGTGCATGTACGTGATTGGCAGCAGGCACGAGTGAATGCGAATGTATGCAGTGACGTGTATGTATGTAGACGGAAGTTTGTGCTACTTGTTTTGTGCTTGTGTATTTGCGTCATTCTGGTTGTGTGTGTGTGTGTGTGTGTGTGTGTGTGTGTGTGTGTGTGTGTGTGTGTGTGTGTGTGTGTGTGTGTGTGTGTGTGTGTGTGTGTGTGTGTGTGTGTGTTGGAAAAAACGGTGCTCACATCGCACACATGAATGTTTCAGCCTGATTCTGGCCTGGCCGTATACACAAAGTTTTGTGACACAGGTCTCGATTTTGTTGAAGTCACTCATCCTTTGTGTATTTCGAACATGTTTCACTTTTAACAGTCAGGTACTGCTCTCGTCAGCGGACCAAACCTGACCACAAAGGTGTGATTTAGTTATCACATCCGTCCTTCTGTTCAAAGGAATATCTGTGGATTTGTCGTTTGACGGTACTTGTTGTCCGTTCATTGTGAGTTGGTCGGGTTCATTGCTTCTCCCCGTGAAGTAATTCTACGCACTGTGGGAGGTTTACCACCACTAGGTTGTTTTGCGTCACCAATTTTGGTGCGATTACCTCGCCGTCTATGTTACCTTCATTGCGTTTTCGCAGCGGTGTTTTCATAGAGGCATTTTGGGTTGTTTAGCGCCACTGGTGAGGCTGTTGTACGTCACCAATAACTAAATCACACCTCTGTGGTCAGGTTTGGTCCGCTGACGAGAGCAGTACCTGTCTTTTAAAAGTGAAACATGTTCGAAATACACAAAGGATGAGTGACTACAACAAAATTGAGACCTGTGTCACAAAACTTTGTGTATACGGCCAGGCCAGAACCAGGCTGAAACATTCATGTGTGCGATGTGAACACCGTTTTTTTTCCAACACGTCATTCTGTTGTTGTTGTTGTTTTGGTGTTTTTTATTTTTTTTTATTTTTTTTTTCCTTTAACGTCATTCTAAATTCTCTCTATACAGGATGACGTCTTTTCTTTCTCTCGTGTTCTTTTCTGTTCTACTTTTGTTTCCATGTCACCTGAAGAAGGATCTTCGATCCGAAACGTCGTTCCTTGTTTTTATTTTAAAGGTTTTCTACCACTATCTTCTGTTTTTCTTTCAGATGGAAGAATGATTGCCTGGCTATGACCTGGGTTTATTGACTTGCCTATGCGTAAAATAAAAACTTGTGGTTGTATCACCATATAAATAAATATTATATATATATATATATATATATATATATATATATATATATATATATATATATATATATATATATATATATATATATATATATATATATATATATATATATATATATATATATATATATATATAATATCAGTCCAGTTGTAAAACCTTAAGCTTGCTCAATACTATGAATGCAGGGTGTTCTCCTAAGCATCTATAAGGTTTCGTACACAACTAAGCACTGGTGCTTCAGCATGTTAATCTGAGGCAGAGGTTGAATTTCTTGTCCGTTATAAATACTTCAACATAAATGTTGCCACTGACCAAACATAGCCTTGGAACATAAATTCTATTCATCATCATCAATGGCAGAGCCATCTTTATCAACACAGCCATGTGGATGAAGAGGGGGCAGTAATGCAGAAAGGTAATTGCAGAGCTTCCAGATTTTAGATACATTAGCTTTCATGGTGCCTGTCAAGTTGTTCAAGACCCTGTAGTTTTTTTTACTTGCTCCATGTGTCACTCCACATGGATCCTGCAGTTTGCAACCCGCCTTGTCAGAGTTATCTAGCCAGCCAGCGCGACGTTTCTGTGAGTAGCTCTGTGCAGTCCAACACAACACGGGTCCTGGGAAACACCTCCCTGAAGTCAGCTGGCATGGTATTGTTGATCTGTTCCCTGGTTGGCCAATAAGCCAGAAAGGAAAGATGAATATACAAGTGATCAATCCATTTGTTTATGATCTTGGAGCAGGTGGCCTTTGAAACGCTGAAGCGAAACCTCAGGTCAGCAGTCACCAGACCTAGCTTGAGCCTCATGAGGGTCATGAAGAGCTGATCAATTACCTGAGCGAAGATCCGCGTCCAGGGTCTGTGTTGTTTTCTTTTTCTTCAATAAGGGGCAGTTCATCAAAGACCGCCTTCAGTGTCTCTGCATTTGGCATACCGGTGTAAGCCCTTACCATCTCAGGATTGTCTGCAACATGCTCAAATCTGAGTGGCGTCAATGTGTTGTCAGTCCAGCTGTCAGTCTGTGTTCCAACTGATTTTCCACCGGTATGCATGCCAGATACATCAATAGGCCCAGTCTGAACTTCTGCATCCACTTGGTTGTTTTCTGTCTGACAAGCAGCGTTACAATGTGTATGCTGGATTATTAAGGCCACATTCACTTTAACAGCATAGTCGTCCAGCATGACAGAAGTTGAAGGCAACGACAGGTCAGACTGCTGAAAATGAAGCTGCGCTGAGTGGTCGTCAATCTCCCAACAAGATTCAGTTACGGTCACCAGTTTGTCGGCATCATTTGGTTCTGCCACCTATAAATAAATGAAGACAAAAGAAAACATGCATTTAACATATAACTGTCAACAAACAAGAAGGTAATTGAGCAGTACTGAGCTGTGACACCTGAAACAACATAAGCTGAAAAAGAATGCAACTGTCTGCCTCTGTCACATACGCACACCACTGCACAAACCTGCACCGTCAGTTTTCAAATAAAACTAGTGGTAGGATCTAAACTTCTGAGTTAACCATGCTTAGATTATTACTTAGTGTGATAGATCAGTTTGTCTTTAACGAGTTTTTCAATCAATCAATCAAACAATCAATTAATCAAAGCGTACTTTGGAAAACACAGATGCGATGAATCAAAAGCTGTCGGGAATCCCTACGGCATGCTGATCTAACAAGTCATCGACACGATTATCTGTTTCATTTTTTTTATAAAGTAAAATAGTCTAAGGTCGTAGTAAAAAAGCACTCACCGTATACGTGTTGAAGGTGTGGTTTGCAAAAACTGAAGGCACGTCGTCACCGGTGCGTGGGCCTGCATGGTTGACAAAATGCTCCGAACAGACACGCGTGTTCTTCCTGAAACAGCAGAAGTCTTTGCGTACCAAACGCAGGCGTCTCTCCCAAACTCGTCCAAGGGTATGGTCCCAAGGCACCGTGTGCAGAGATACAGTCCTTCCATCAACTTTTTTCCCAGCATAGTTCGAACAGCATACGCAATATCGTTTCTTCCTCGCGCAATAACGTTCTCGTCGGCCATGCTTTGCTGTAAACCGGAACGACTATATCGGCGCACTTCCGACTAGCGCAAGGGCGGATAACTCTAAACGCGTCAAACGACTATATCGGCGCACTTCCGACTAGCGCAAGGGTGGATAACTCTAAACGCGTCAAACGACTATATCGGCGCACTTCCGACTAGCGCAAGGGCGGATAACTCTAAACGCGTCAAACGACTATATCGGCGCACTTCCGACTAGCGCAAGGGCGGATAACTCTAAACGCGTCAAACGACTATATCGGCGCACTTCCGACTAGCGCAAGGGCGGATAACTCTAAACGCGTCAAACGACTATATCGGCGCACTTCCGACTAGCGCAAGGGCGGATAACTCTAAACGCGTCAAACGACTATATCGGCGCACTTCCGACTAGCGCAAGGGCGGATAACTCTAAACGCGTCAAACGACTATATCGGCGCACTTCCGACTAGCGCAAGGGCGGATAACTCTAAACGCGTCAAACGACTATATCGGCGCACTTCCGACTAGCGCAAGGGCGGATAACTCTAAACGCGTCAAACGACTATATCGGCGCACTTCCGACTAGCGCAAGGACGGATAACTCTAAACGCGTCAAACGACTATATCGGCGCACTTCCGACTAGCGCAAGGGCGGATAACTCTAAACGCGTCAAACGACTATATCGGCGCACTTCCGACTAGCGCAAGGGCGGATAACTCTAAACGCGTCAAACGACTATATCGGCGCACTTCCGACTAGCGCAAGGACGGATAACTCTAAACGCGTCAAACGACTATATCGGCGCACTTCCGACTAGCGCAAGGGCGGATAACTCTAAACGCGTCAATTACGAAAAAGACATATTCTGGCACCACCCTTGAACTATCATAGCCCGATCTGTCTCTAGAACTGTAATACCGTTCTTCAGAGGGCATCTTCATAATTTGAGGATTTAAGTCCTGCGGCAGAATGTTTTAAGCTTGTCTCATATCAGGTATCATTTTTCTCCTGTTAACATTGCAAGACAAGATTCAGCAACTGAGAAACCCTGTGAGCAAAGTAGTCTGGGGCCGTCGTCGGCTGCAGTGGGCCCGCGCACTGACGAGCCGAGGTCGGCCCTAAGACTAAAGCTTACTGTCAAACGCCGCAGTAAACACGGAATTCTTTGCCTTTCTTTTTGTTGTTTGACCTTTCATTGCAGCACTCTTTAGAAATACTAAACAAAAACAAGTCATGCTGTGTTGTTTTTACTATTACTTTCTTGTATCTTTGCCTTTGTCTTTCTATTCCAAAATGCATTTCTTTTATTTTTTTTACATCTATCACCCATCACAGAAATAAATAAAGAGCAAATTGTGTACTTGTCTGTATACATTTATAGTATGAAAAACTGTTTTCAAAGTAGACATACATACACACAAGTTACAACACAATTTATAGTTAACGTCCCCTGAGGTCGGTGGAGGACAGCCTTTGCTAAGCCGGGGTTTGATTGTGTTTTTCATCCACTAATATCTTTAGTATTGTTGAGTATCCAACCCGTCAAGTGGGAGAACAGACAAAGGAAGCATAAATGTAGATATTGGTGCGTTTTCATTTTAATAGACGGTGGAACATCTTTATTTGCTTCTTTTTTTCAACCCAACCTAGGCCAGACATTGATGTTTTTTGCAAATAAGCAGCAAATTGTGAACGTGTTTGTATATCTGTCTAGTTTGAAAACCTTTGTTTTAAAAGTAGACATACACACAAGTTACGACACAATTTATGAATCCATCGGGTTCGAAGCCGCAATATGAAGGAATTGTGATGCAAATGTCTTTTTAAGCGTGTTTCTTTCTTTTTGGGGATGTCTTCGCTTTGGTTCTTGCTTTTCTTACCTACAGGACCTTTCAGATTCCACAGCTCGTTTGAATCCAACGTTACAAATCCAGCACTGGCGTTGAACTTGAGCGGACTGCTGTAAAGCAGGCAGGTCCTGAGGTCGCGCAGGGCCAGACTCAGGTACTCGGTGCTGAGAGCACCGAGCACGTTTTGCCCGCTGGACGCCGTGGATGATTGTCGCGATGACTTCCCATCGGTCACGGCTGGGTGGCTGCGCGGTCGACAGAATTCCCGGTGAGCAAAATATCCTAGGGCCGACCTCAGCCTTAGCTCGCCCGCTAATGTCGGCCCAGGGACCTTTTGCCTGGCCAGGCTGAGCTTTGCACAGCTGCATGACCACAATGAAAGCAAGAAAAGAGATCTGCTTCCACACCGGGCTTTAATCGCTTAAATCCGCCGATACAGCGGGTTCTCAATGTTGTCTTGCTTCAACTACGACTTTTCTCCCCTTCTTTTTTGACAATCTTTGTGAGTTGGCACGCGTACCAGAGGTTTTCCACTGACTTGTGAGCGTAACGGAAGGGAAGTAACTCGCCTACTTTCAAGAGAGAAGGAGAGCAGAAAAGTCTTTCATCTCACGACATGCAGACTTCGTGATTTCAGTCAGCCCTTGTTAACTAGCATTGTTTAAGACACACTACGAACATTTATGAAGCAGATTGATGAATGTTGGCTGTTGTCTTATATGTGTTGCCTATGTATGTAGATTGTGTGTGTGTGTGTGTGTGTGTGTGTGTGTGTGTGTGTGTGTGTGTTTGTGTGTGTGTGTGTGTGTTTGTGTGTGTGTTTGTGTGTGTGTGTGTGCGTGAGTGCGTGCGTGCGTACGTGTGTGTGTGCGTGAGTGCATGCGTGCGTGAGCTTGTTTGTGTATGTGCGTGTGTTTCGTTTTAGGAATGTGCCTACATGGTGCGAGCGAGTGTTTATTTATTTTTTTTTTTTTTTCATTTTTCCTTTTAAATTTATTTTTATGTGTTGTAAAGCTCTTTGAGCTTGATGTCTGTGGGGAATGGCGATATATAAAATCTATGAATAATAATTTTTATTATTAGATACTGCGAGATAGTAACCCTTTACTGTCTGTAGTATATGAATTTCATATGAAACATTTTTGTACCTGCTGTATTTATCTGGCGCTCCTTGCAATGTACCTTTGTTGACGATGTCGTTAGTATGGTGAAAGCTATCGTTGGTGTGGAAGACGCCGTCGTTGATGTGGACGCTGTTGTTGGTGTGGTGGAGGCCGTCCTCGATGTGGTAGACGCTGTCCTTGCTGTGATGGACACTCTTGTTGGTGTGATAAACGCTGTTGTTGGTGTGGTGGACTCTGCCCTTGGTGTGTTGGATTATTTTGGTGTAGTAGACGATGTCGTTGGTGTGGTAGACGCTGTCGTTGGTGTGATAGAAGCCGTCGTTGTCGTGGTGGACGCTGTCGATGTTTTGGAAGACGCTGTCGTTGGTGTGATAGACACTGCCGCTGATGTGGGGGACGATGTGCCTGGTGTGGTGGGCGTTATCGTAGGTGGGAGGGACTCTGTCCTTGGTGCGGTTGACGCCGTCGTTGATATGGTCTGTATTGTTGTAGTGAAGGTTGTCACTGGCCACACAGACTGTTGTCCCACACTTCCAGACAATCAGCAGCACAAGCCGCGGCACAAACAATCTTACGGCGGTCACAACACGCTCAGCGGCTGTCCCTGTGACCATCGTGCACGCTGCTCTCTGATTCCAGATTCTAAATCATAATCACAGGTCACGTAAACCTTTACATGTGAACTTCTCTCACAGCGGTTCGTGCAGGTTTAGCTCTTCCCAGCCGGTGGTAGAAGATTGTGTTTCTAAAATCTGCGAAAACTTGTGTTCATTCGACGCCAAACAGCCCCAGCCAGAACATGGATAGAAAATGGGCTCAGCAAGTGTCATAGATCCCTATGAGCCCCCGCAATTGCGGGGGCTCATGAGGATCTATGTCTCTTGCAGTTGTTTTGTGTTCAGTTTCTTTCGTCCTGTTAAAAAATGTAATAGACAGAGTAGGTTGACGGTACAGAATCAACGTGTGGTGTTACTGTGCCTTTACGAGCCCGCTTATAATGGTTAGAGTCTTGTATAACCAACTCCCCCCCCCCCCCCCCCGCCCCCACCCCACTTATTTAATGTCACCATTCCCTCACATCACACACACTCAAACAAAATCGCATGCTCGCACGCATTCACATATTAAATAAAATACACAAGCGTGAGCCTCGCTTTCACACACGCATACGCACAAACACGTGTATACATACACACAGCGTGCCGTTTTGTGTACAGTTTATTTATTTATTTATTTATTTATTTATTTTTTTTTTTAATTATTTATTTTTACAAGACGATTTTACATTTGTCTTCTACTCTTTTTATTACTTATTTCTGGTGTAAGAATGTTCTCATGTTACACATGTAGCTGGAAAGGGTTCGATAAAATGTCGGATTGCTTTGCGATAATGTCTGTGCGTGATTATTTTCCCTCGAGAGTTCCCTTTGTCAGTCTTTTGTTGTGCATGTTTTGCGTAGAGGTAAAAAAAAAAATCGCCTTGATAAATTTATTTTTTAAAAGACAGTTTATAAAGTATCACGGCAGTATTTTCACGGCACTGAAAAAAATTATTTATTTATTTATTTATTTATCTTACAAAATATTAGAGTGTTTAAGTCAGTATCGTTGGACTACAACAACTACTTAATTTTCAAATGAACAAATTCATATTTATTTATTTATTTATTATTTATTTATCTATTTATTTATTTTAAAAATGTATTTATTTATTTTTGCTAGTCATTCCCTTTATTTACTTCCTTCAAAAGAAATTCAAAAGATATTGTTTTATCTTTAGTCTCATAAATGCTGGTACACATTCTGACAAAAAAACAAATGTGGCGTCTTGGCATTGAGTAGACAATACTGTCTGAGTTCTTTTTCTAGAAAAATCGACAAATAAGACTGTAGACCACTTTCCTTCCAAGCCACAGCCAACTGCACGAGACATAGAACCTCATGACCCCCCGCAATTGCGGGGGGTCACGAAGTTCTATGTCTCTTGCTGTGTCTCTTGTCCACAGTTATATGGCCGTTCCTAACACAGAACTGCTGTTGGGCTGTTGGTCTGCGGTAGATTCAGAGATTGTATTCGTGGCCACTGGCAGCGAAGGGGTCAAAGATAAATATTTTAAATTAAACCTACGAGCTGTAAGTGCAGTGCGTGACGCACCTAATGATGGGCAAAGTGCTGCTTTTCAAACTTTCTTAATAATGATACTGGTCACTATATATGCGTTTTACTCTGTCAGTTCTGTTTTACCCAACTCTGTCAGTTCTGTTTTACCCAACTCTGTCAGTTCTGTTTTACC
>BTPG01000003.1:105023020-105115780 GCA_036245525.1 Semisulcospira habei | reverse complement strand
GCTTTGTCAAGAAAAGAGTGGCCATGACAGACAGGTGCTTTGGCAAGAACTGAGTGGTCGTAAAAGACAGGTGCTTTGTCAAGAGAAATGTTAAAGGGTAAAAAGTGCCACCTGTCATTAAAGTACCATTACGCGTAAATTTGAAGACACGTTTCATCACCATTTGTGTTTGTTATGCCTTGTCGGCACACCTAATGCACTTTAACAGCAGTTAGGACACGCAGTTAAAGCACACGCTTAATCACACTTACTTATTCTGCCCAGCCGTTAGCGTGTCAATCTATTTTTAGCTGTTCCTCGTAGTGAAAGCGTTGTATTATAGAACAGAATAGAGTCATTGCCAATTTACTTGATATCAAAACGACAAAACGACGTGTGCTGAACTGGATTGCCCTGTGGTCTAAATGAAGCATATATATGAACCTGTGTATAACGTTTCGTAACCATCTGTTACAGAAGTGTTTCTTTGAACAGTTACAGCGGTAGGTGGGCCTTTCAACCCCATCATTTTGGTGGCTGCAGTTGCCTAAACGATGGTCATTGATGCCCGGGGAAGGCGAACGCAGCCCAGCTGCAAGAGACATAAACCCTCATCAGCTCCAGAAGTCGTGGGGGCTCATGAGGGTTTATGTCCCTTGTTAGTCCTGTGTCCTTTACACCTATATTTGGTTCAATTTACACCTGTGATTTTTCACGTGAATGTGGGCCAGTGATCGGTGGTTTCAGATTTGTGGTCACTGTCAGCTAAGCCAGTAACCCTTTTAGCCCCAAGGTCCCATTTCTCAAATTTTGGCGGTGTGGCCTAGCGACTATGTGCCAGTTGCAGGAGATGGATTGATCATGATAATTCAAGGGTAGTGCCGGATTAGCTTGGCGCCTTCAGGCGCCAAGCTAATCCGGCACTATCCTTGAATTATCATGATTAGCATGGTCAATTGATCTCCTGCTGGAGGGACTCGGAGCTAAATGGGTTAATGACCAGTGATCGCTCCTTAAGGGTGGTTGCTCAACGCAATCTCTGTTGTAGTAGTCAACTTTTAAACTGGTTTTCTGGATTGTAGTTTGTTTGTCGTATACCCCAGTACGCTTAGTATGTTCGTGTCATAAACACAACCTGTCATCAGTGCTTCATGACTGCAGTTTCAAAACTCCTGAAAATGTCACAAAGGGAGATGAATTGGCCATGCTAGTTCAAGGGTAGCGCCAGATTAGTTTGGCGCCTAGAAGGTGCCAAGCTAACCTGACACCACCCTTGAACTAGCATGGTCGATCCATCTCCCACAGTATACTGTACGCACATTTTTTACTGGTGATTATTGGAGGTAATGATCCCTGTGTCGCACGTTTCTTGCCACTGCCACTTTCGTGTGTGATTGTACTGTACAAGAAATGATAGTTGAACTTAAAAGGCTTTAGTGGGAGGAAAGGGACCGGGGAAAGGGGAGGGAGGGGGGTGGGGAGGGGTAGCCAAAACAATGTATGAAGCTCTCAGTCGGGCGACCATGCTGGTGCAGAGTGTACAAAAATAAAATCAGTATGTGTGTGTGTGTGTGTGTCGAGCTTTAGGTTTTTTTCAGTTGCCATTTTGTTTTCCTGTATATATGTGTCTTAGTTTTATTTTAATATAAAGTAAGGTGCTTAGAGCACCTGTGGTGATTAGGCGCTATAGAAATTGACATTATTAAAATTATTATTATTATTGTTATTATTATTATAGACTTCTCAGTGGTACATGTGTGCGGAATTTGAGAGAAAACAGAAAATGTAAACAGTCTCCTAAACATATATCTTATTGGTGAACATTTTTTTTTTTTTTTTTGATGGGCATGGGGTGACAACTACTTAATTAAGGTATAGGCGAGGGGGGGGGGGGGTGTCAGGGTAGAAGAAAGTTGTCTTGAGCTGTAATCTTTGAAACACCACTCTCCTTAGATCTGTTCTTTAGCTTTTGTAAATCTCTGCTCTACCCTGTTGCTTTTATATGTATGTCTCACCACTTTACTTTTGGAACATACCACAGTTGTTTACATTGCTTTATGCCTAGCTTTACATTGCTTTATGTCTAGCTTTACATTGCTTTATGCCTAGCTTTACATTGCTTTATGCCTAGCTTTACATTGCTTTATGCCTAGCTTTACATTGCTTTATGCCTAGCTTTACATTGCTTTATGCCTAGCTTTATATTGCTTTATAACTAGCTTTACATTACTTTATGCCTAGCTTTACATTGCTTTATAACTAGCTTTACATTGCTTTATGCCTAGCTTTACATTGCTTTATAACTAGCTTTACATTGCTTTACGCCTAGCTTTGCATTGCTATTAATAATTTTACACAAGCCCACCTTAACCCTTTGGCTGTCGGTAGCGGTCTTTGTCGCAATGATTTCTGCAGGAAAGGACAAGGGTCAGGGATATGTCCTGCAGAAAGGGTTAGGGGTATGTCCTGTAGGAAGGGTTAGGGGTATGTCCTGCAGGAAGGGTTAGGGGTATGTCCTGTAGGAAGGGTCAGGGGTATGTCCTACAGGAATGGTTAGGGGTATGTCCTGTAGGAAGGGTTAGGGGTATGTCCTGCAGGAAGGGTCAGGGGTATGTCCTGTAGGAAGGGTTAGGGGTATGTCCTTCAGAAAGGGTTAGGGGTGTGTCCTGCAGGAAGAGTTAGGGGTATGTCCTGCAGGAAGGGTTAGGGGTATGTCCTGCAGGAAGGGTCAGGGGTATGTCCTGTAGGAAGGGTTAGGGGTATGTCCTTCAGGAAGGGTTAGGGGTGTGTCCTGCAGGAAGAGTTAGGGGTATGTCCTGCAGGAAGGGTTAGGGGTATGTCCTGCAGGAAGGGTTAGGGGTATGTCCTGAAGAAAGGGTTAGGGGTATGTCCTGCAGGAAGGGTCAGGGTTATGTCCTGCAGGAAGGGTTAGGGGTGTGTCCTGCAGGAAGGATTTAGGGTATAAATGTTCTGCAGGAAGGGTCATGGGTATGTCCTGTAGGAAGGATTAAGGGTGTGTCCTGCAGGAAGGGTTAGGGGTATGTCCTGTAGGAAAGGTCAGGGGTATGTCCTGTAGGAAGGATTAAGGGTGTGTCCTGCAGGAAGGGTTAGGGGTATGTCCTGTAGGAAGGGTTAGGGGTATGTCCTGCAGGAAGGGTTAGGGGTGTGTCCTGCAGGAAGGATTAAGGGAATGTCCTGCAGGAAGGGTTAGGGGTATGTCCTGTAGGAAGGGTTAGGGGTATGTCCTGTAGGAAGGGTTAGGGGTATGTCCTGTAGGAAGGATTAGGGGTATGTCCTGTAGGAAGGGTTAGGGGTATGTCCTGCAGGAAGGGTTAGGGGTGTGTCCTGCAAGAAGGATTAAGGGTGTGTCCTGCAGGAAGGGTTAGGGGTATGTTCTGTAGGAAGGGTTAGGGGTATGTCCTGCAGGAAGGGTTAGGGGTGTGTCCTGCAGGAAGGATTAAGGGAATGTCCTGCAGGAAGGGTTAGGGGTATGTCCTGCAGGAAGGGTTAGGGGTATGTCCTGCAGGAATGGTTAGGGGTATGTCCTGCAGGAAGGGTCAGGGGTATGTCCTGCAGGAAGGGTTACGGGGTATGTCCTGCATGAAAGGGGAAGGGTTAGGGGTATGTCCTGCAGGAAGGGTTACGCGGTGTGTCCTACAGGAATCATCACGACATAAACTGCCCCTAACAGCCAGTGGGTTAATCTTCTGTTCTTTTTAGAATTGTTTACCAATTGCGTTAACTTTGCTTTTGAAATCTGTGCATTTTCTGTACTCTAGTCTCTTACAGAATGTAGTACAAGAAATGTTTTATATTTCGGTTATTTGTTGTAGACTGTTGTAGATGTTAAGTCAGAAAATAAAGCTTTAACTGAGAACTCTCAGAATGTGTGTGTGTGTGTGTGTGTGTGTGTGTGTGTGTGTGTGTGTGTGTGTGTGTGTGTGTGTGTGTGTGTGTGTGTGTGTGTGTGTGTGTGTGTGTGTGTATGTGTGTGTGTTTGTGTGTATGTGTGTGTTTGTGAATGAGTGTGTCTGTACATGCATGCGTGTGTATGTGTGTGTGTGTGTGTGTATGTATGTGTGTGTGTGTGTGTGTGTGTGTGTGTGTGTGTGTGTGTGTGTGTGTGTGTGTGTGTGTGTGTGTGTGTGTGTGTGTGTCTAAGACACTTATTGAAAATATTTTTTTTGAACAGCATCAAATTCATACTGCCAAGTAAAAGGCACACGGTGGTAAATCCAGCTTCGTGAAAAACGAGATTTTCACTACATTACACCGCCCTTTCGCCACCACAGTGCAGCAGACCTCTTAACCTATCCGTACTGGCGTGATGTCGCCTCTTGGCGCGGGGTATAATATCCATTATACACCCGGACCCTATTCACCAGGGCTCAGTTGCATTTTAAGTGAGCTTAGTCCTGCGCCAGTCTCTAAGCAAGGTGCTCCGCTATAGCGGAGCACCTTGCTTAGTGACTGGCGCAGGACAAAGCTCACTCATGCAACCGGCCCAAGCATTCACTCTATCTTTACATTTTTATATTTCATACGCAATTGCGTTCTTCCCTATGCTAAACGCATGCAGCGGTTGGGATACGAATTTTTCGCGTCTTGTAACCATTCACAATTGACTTTTCTTTCTTTATATAGTCAGGTGGAGAAGAGTCTGATTTAGCAGAACTTGTGTTGAGCGAACACCCTTATGTGAGATCGCCTGTCATTAAAGAACACATTGTCATTAAGACCATCATTTGGATAGCTGTAGACGAGAAGTATCTGAGACAGGACCTGTTTTAAAGTACCATCACGCATAAATCCGAAGACGCATTTCAGCACCATCAGTGTTTGTTATGCATTGTCGACACATCTAATGGACTTTAACAGCAGTTTTGACACGCAGCTAAAGCGCATGCGTAATCATACTTATTTATGCTACGCAACCGTTAGCGTGTCAATCTATTTTTAGCGGTTTCTCCTACTAATAGCGTTGTATTTATACAACGGAGTGAGGCATTGTCAGGCTACGAAGTTGAAATAAGGACATGTGCTGAACCGGATTGCCTTGTGTCTAAATGTACCACAAATAGACCTGTGTGGAGTGTTTCTCATCTGCTACGGAAGTGTACCTTTCAACAGTTACAGCGGTAGTCTTCCTTTAAAGGTCCGGGTTCAGCAATTAGTCAGTAGACGACAGCGAAAAAAATTTCCAAGTCCCTACCTGACACCGAAAGTGCAACCCTGACAGGGCCTCGTCAGGTTGGATCCCCAAACACGCACGTTACTATAGCTGCTGTAGAGTGTCAGACGTCCTTGACGGCTGTCACAGTTCACGCAAACAGGTATACGCCACTCAGCCAAAGGTCACTTCCAGTTGCATCTGTCCGTACTCCGTACACGGTAACATCCACAATTCTCGTGCAACAACGACGAAAGATAAGTATCCAACTTTCACTTCTGGGTACTGGGAAGCACTGAGCGTCGTCCACAGCGTCCAAAAATGGCCCAGGGAATGGTGACGGTACGTCGAACATGCTATAACGTGGTCTTCTCATTTCTTATGTCCTCGCATTTATCCAAAACAGGGTTTCCTCGAAAGCGTTTGCAAACAACAAGTCTTCATGGTAGTCGCCATTTTTACGAAGGGAAGCTACTAGATAATGTTTGTGTAGGAGACAGCACTCCCGTGCTAAGCAACGCGCAACGCGGAAATGCCCATCTCAAAACGATTTTATTTTTCACAAAAGCCTGGGAGATAATTTACAGGTCATCATGCAACGATGTGATGTGCATGGGAGACAGTGCGAGAATATGAAATGAATGTAAACGGGCCATAAATATGCCCCATAAATTCATGGCCAGCAAACGATATACTGACATTCCCATGAGCCCCTGCGGATGCAGGGGCTCATGAGAATGTATGACTTTTGCATTTGGAACAGGCTGGCTGAAGGCCTGTTCTGTCTAAACCAAACAGCTGAAATTCAGCTTTCCGGGATTTTCAAAAGCTGAATCAGCTTCTAGGAGTGAAGACTGTCACCCATGGATGTGATTGTGCTTGTTCGTGTGTGTTACACGGACATAAAATTTGATTCCGTTATAAGAATCTAAGCACTAGGTAATATTTTGCTTTGTCGATTACTTCTCATCTTGGGTTTTTTTTTTTTTTGTATCACAAAAGATAATTACTGTCTGCAAACTTGATGAGTTCAGTGATAATATTTTCTCCCCAGACTAACTGCTGTCTATGCACACGCAATGCACCTTGCCCAATGCATACCTCATGCAGGTGCCTGACAGCAAACACCGATACACCAACTACAAGCTAAAGGGTGCACGAACAAACGAGAGGCAAGTTTCAAAATAATTAGATACAGGGCCGCAGCAGATGGTTCCGGCCTTCGCCATACCAATAATGTATACATTTTTTTGGGCAAGACCATATAATTATTTATTTGTATGCCCTCGACCCAAATTACTTACTAATTTTCCCATTTTGGCGGGTTGTGCGAATTCTCCCCCCCCCCCCCACCCACCCCCACCCCCCTGCCCGATTGACTTTAGGAAGCAGATGAAAGCAAGCTGGCATCATGCAGGCATGCACCCCTTCGGCTGGAGCATTAGGTTTCTTTCACCTCATGCTATGGTTATGAGATATGAAATAAATGTTAGGAAATATATATATATTATGTAATTGGTATTCTAACCACAATATATTTCATTCATAGTTTATCTATGTTTGCACTGACAGCAAACCATGTGGGATTTATTTCTGATCACTTCATATAGCAATCTTCTCTATCAGAAAACTGAAATGACTCAACCCGCAAAAATAAATATCAAGGAAATAATTATATCAGTTCACAACAGCAAGAGGTATATCTCACTTGATATTCTCCCCACCCGGGTCTGCCCTGGGGGACTTGGGTGGGGTTAGGTACTTTTTAGTTCCCAGGATCACCCTGGTCAGCCCCACAGGGTGAGTTTTTCTCTCTATTCTGGGGCATGTTTCTGTCTACCCGAGGTCCATTCACCTGTATTTGCCTTTTTAAAACTCTCCCTACTGTCTGCACTGCCTGTAGCTCTTGATATTTTGATGTGTGTTGCCAAATGGTTTTAGCTTTATTTAGGCCCCATCTTGTAGGTTTATTTAACGTAGTGGACCGGCTGGCGACATACATTCAATATTCTGTTGTTGTTGTTTTGGTTTTTTTCACAAGCAGTGCAGGCACGTCCTGAGAAAGCCTTGTTGCTGTCGGGACGTTAAGTAATGTACAATCAATCAATCACTTGATATTCATTTTGTGACAAAAACATTGTTTTCAAATACACTTCAACGTATGGTTTATTTGTTTATATCTGTATTGAGTGAAACTGTCAAACATGCCTTTCATTGTGAGGCTTCTCTTTGATGAGTTTACCAAAATCGTCAAGTACATCAATAAGTGTATACATAAATAAAACACAATGACCATGATTGTCATAATTCCTAAAAATACAGTTATTTTTTTTTATGAAATGAGTATGTCTATCCTCAACAAGACCAAGTAGTCTATGTACCCTACAGAACCACATAGTCCAGACCAAAATGGTGACTGCGAAGCATGTGTAATGCAGAGATGAACTCAACGAAAAAAGAAAGACGCTTAGAAAAGGCAGCTACAACACAATTGTATTCATATTATCTAGTAATAAATTGTGTTGTAACTGTCATTTCTAAGCGACGTTCTTTCCTCATAGGGTTCTTCTCTACAGAACAAAATACATGTGCACTTTTACTTCCTGCACCATATATAACTGTAATAATACACGAGGCAAAAACACAAACAGAACAGAGACAACCATTTTAATTATAAAGAAACAATTTCAGTGATGTCATTGAATTATATGCATGGTATATTTTGCTTATGATGCTGTCATTCAAACTTGGTCTCTGTGTTTTGGTAAGTGAGGGGGGGGGGGGGGGCTGGAGGGGGGTGGTTAGGGAGTTGAGAAACAGTGTGTATCATGGTGACTGCTCAGTTTACATGTTGGCACTGCTGCCAGAGTTCCAGCTGACAAACACCAGTGCGTCCGTGGTGTGGTAAAAGCAAGATTTACACTGTATGCACACTGACAGTGTCACTTTTCACCCGCATGGGTACACATGCAGGCACACACACACACACACACACACACACACACACACACACACACACACACACACACACACACACACACACACACACACATTATATATATATATATATATATATATATATCTAATATATATATATATATATATATATATATATATATATATACCTAAACAATTTCCTAATGTATTGTTACATATGGCAATAAAGTTCTTTCATCAATGCTAAATTTTGCTATCCACCAAAATGCTAATATTGCCATGACTCCACAGCAGACAGACAGCCTTCATGGACAGGTCCAACCAGTGAAGAGACAACAGACTGGCCAGTGTCAAACATGTCACCAAACTACAGGGGCGTTAGCAGCAATGTCCACACAGAAACTTTGGAACAGCAAACAGCCTGATGCAGTGCAGTGTGCCCCAATTTGCTCTCAGCAGGCAGCTGCAAGACAATAAGCAAAGGTAAGTTAGTACATGTGAAGATGTACTGCAAACACTGTTCCAGAGGAGTTTACTTGGCTACCGGGTATCTGCCAGTATAATCTACTCAACATGAAACCAACCGTAATGAATCACAGCCAGTGTAATCAATAAACTCCATACAAGACAGATTTGCAAAATAAGTTTTACAAACAATTTCTTTGTCTCGGTGATGATCAAACGATTTATACCGTTTTGTTCTAATAATAAAAGACATTGTAGTTTTGCAATGCTGCTTGGTAACATGATATTATATGAATGTTTTCAGGCCAACATAGCCAACTTTTCCCTGGGGGAGACTAAAGATCGAGGCACTCAACCGATGAGCAGCCCCTGGTGACCATATTGAATGTGGGTGTAGAGGCGACACCTTATCAGGGCATCACCAATGAAGACAATCCAGCCTACTGTTTGTGTGGGAATTGTATAATAATAATGGACAACAAGCACTACTGAATTTGATCCAGCTGATCGAGTTAACAGAAGAACCAACTTTTCTAGATATTTGTAAGAAGCAGACCGAAGTCAAATTTTGCAGCGTCAAAAATTATAGCATCACATTTGCAAATAAAATTCCCACATAATAGCAATCAAACATTACCAACACTTAGCCATATGGGGCCTGGCAACAGCAAACACTGTCGCTCTTGTCAGGTGGCCATAATCAGATGGCAGTTTCTAAGCCCCAATCTAAACTACCTGAGGGCACTATCTGGTTGTGTATGTGTGTGCAACCAACCTCCAAGTCTTTGCGTCTGCTGAAAAACCACATCCACTCGTCGCTCAATCTGTCATCTGTACTGCGTAGGTAATGTAACAAACTGGAGAGCTTTCCATCAGTGAGGCATTGGGGATACAAGGCCACGGAGCATTCCTTGATGAGAAAAAACAGAATGAAAAGAACATTTTCATTTACTTTTAAAATTTACTTTCTGTCATGGAGATTGTTTACATCTGATTGTACAAGTAGTTGGGACATGAATAAATGGACACATGCATGTAATATGATACTCCATATTGTGCACTTTGTACTCTCTATACAAGAAAGTATTAAAGTTGAATGTAAAAGCAAAGTGTTGGATATTTTTTTGTTTTCAATACATTTGGACATTGTTCTTCATAAATCGCATACATGTCTGGTTTCATTTTCCATCCTTGTTATAACTACATACTGTAAACAGTGCACACGAACAGGAATTCTGCACCTGACTAGCCATAAGAAAGAATTAGTTTTCATGGTCAGTGTCACAATCCTAAATTGTATATTTATACAAATACATGTACTGTAATGATACTGAAAATGACATGTACAATACTGCACTTGTACCAGAAATTGCACAAGTGTGTAACATACTATGCATATTTGTGCTGTGCTACCTGGTATGCCACAGAGTGCCTGTTGCTAGTCTTGGTATACTGCTTGCATACGCATACTTGGTGGTTGAAGTCAAGGATGGTAAGCCTGTTGCGTATTGTGTAGCCTTTGTAGCCAATGGAAGTTTTTTTGGGCCATTTCATTTTCAGCCACATAGATACATCCTCTTGACTAACACTCAAAACACTCAATGATGAGACTGAAACATATCTAAACTCTAAGTCAAAATAAGTGCATAAATAAGACATGATACCTTGATTGTGCCTGGCAAGGACACTCGTAATGTGTGGTGATGGTTGATAACAGGCTTTATCCATTGTTTCAAGTGGTGTTTAGCCTTTGGCAGCAGCAAAGAAACTGAAAACAGATGGCCAATATATATAGATAAAGCAAAACCTGAAAGTGAAAAAAGAACAAAAGTGAAAATGCACCAGCAGCAGTTTATACTGAGTAGGTTATTTCGATGACAGGACAGTGTCATGTGTTTTTGTTCTGCATACAATCAAGGATATAATTCTCCATGTAAACACACAGCTCAACTCAAACCTTCATGCAATTCGCTTGCCTTTGTGCAACACATCAAGGTAATGATCCAGATGTTCAGTGGCTGTGATCAAGTCAGTAATAATATACAAATCTATTTCTTACTGGAAAAAAGATACATGCATTACAGAGTGGCAAACTGACAGATAGCTAGCACTACCTGTTATGAAGACTTGGGAGAAAAACCACCATGGCACCATGATAATTACGTTTACTGTCAACTTGTAAATATACTTACAGTGTGGAGGAAGCAGTCATATATAATGTAAATCATAACTTACAGTGTTGTGACAGCAATATTTCCAGGACACTATAAGCTACTTTATGTGTATTGTGATAACACTTTTACAAACAAAAATGATTTTGTGCAAGCGCACGGGTGTACCATACTTCAAAATCAAATGCCACCAAACTGATAATTACCTGAAAGTAGCAGTAGATTACAGTAGAACTCTGTCGGTGACAACTTATCGGACAGATCTTTCTGTCTTCAGAAACTCGATGCCAGTCTGTGCATTCACCAGTTTCAAGTCACCTGACCGTGTGGCAGCCCTGCTGTCTAGAAACAATCCATAAACACAGTCATGGATGGACAAAACCTGTTGAAAAAGAAATAAATATAGAAAATAGGCATGTGTGCACATACGCATCATGTGCGTGTGGCTTTCTAAAAAAAAAATGGTATAGTCACAAAATAGCAGCACATTTGAGTGTTATGATATGGAGCAATATATACATACATGTATTTACATGATTCACAAAAAACTCGCAATAAAATATTTGTGTATACAAGAATGATATTATAAGTTATTGTCACTCATATTTCTCCTGTTCATAAGACTGTGGTTTCAGGAAAATATGAGAAATACATGTATCAGTGGCAAGCCAACTTACAATAGCCCACTTATATATATATACCTGATTGTGAGTTTTATAATGAATTATGCACATACATGTATTGCTCTATTTCATCACACGAAATGTGCTGTTATTTTGTGAACAAATATATTTTAGGTTGATTATGGTGGTATATTAATTGTTATCCTTACCTAGGCCTGTTGATTATATTCTCATCCAGACAATTACTCATGTTGTTTTCATGCAGCGAGCAGCTGTACATATGTTTTCATTCAGACATCTGAACATTTTGTCTGTGTTCAGACAACTGCAGGTATATTTTGTTTTTTATTCAGACAGCTGTATATTTAATTCTATTCAGACAGCTGTATATTTTGTTTTAAATATAAGCCAGCTGTACATTTTGTCCCAAGCGCACACACACACACACACACACACACACACACACACACACACACACACACACACACACACACACACACGCATTTTAGGTTCACAACTTACCTTGCCACTGCGATTATCTGTTATGTATTGTATGAGATTGGGCTATGTTCCATTACTGATGCACCTTCACTTTCACTTTGTACTACTAGCTTCACAAATGTATCCACAGAAATAGCACATTAGCTGCTTGCTGCTCTGTGAGCTCATTTGGTGTGGCACTGAAAAAGAATCAAATAACTGGTATTTGTATAGTCATGTAATACACACACGGGTCTTGTACTAGAACACGCCGTGGCGTTCTGAAGATATTTACACAAAAACAACCACCACCAACCCCCAAAACAAATCGCAACTAAAAGTGGAAACTACTAAATGTACATCAGACCAGAGCTCAGAATATATCGCATATTTCATTATGTATATAACACAAATACGTGTAATAGCATATTGCCCAGAAACTATTACACTTATTTATAAAAGAGAGAAAATTTAAAAACAAAGTGTCAGGCTGTTACTCAATTAGTGACCTAGTAACTACAGAAGAGACGAAGAGTGAGGCTAAGATTTCCAATCTATTCTTCGTCTTGTTCATCGATGTATTCTGCCTACTTCTCACCACTGTCGTCTGCAGTTATTTCCTCAGTCATCATTTCCCCCGAAATAATTGTCCTGTACACCAGAACACACATAACATTACGATCGCTAGGGCTTCTTCTTGTTGACAAGGAAGTGGGCATTAGAGTGGTGTCCCCTGATAATAAATATACATATATATATTTTTAGGAGTACCTTCCCTTTGTAAACACGACGTCAACTACACGCGCATAGGTGTTTGTTGTTGTTGGAAATATACTTACCAACAAAAGTAATATTTGTACTACAAAAAGTTAAAAGACCACACCATATCATGTTGGACTTACCGCCACCATTCGCTGGACCTTTTTGGGACGCTCTGGACGTCGCGGCACCGCCGCGGTGCCGCAGGCTCGATTTCATGTCGGGCTTTCAACTTAAGGGGCAGTTTAACCCCAAATGCCTGTTTGCTGCAAGCCTGTAACTTGTCGTACGCGTGAGGCTTTCATGACGGGCTGATAGCAGGGCCGATAGAAAAAAAAGCCTCTCTATTTATAGCCGATTGACCTTGACATGAAATCTTGGAGGATTCCCTCTCAGCGCATGCGCATGATGCGTTTCTGCGATTTCCGTCAAGCTGATTCCGGCGCGAGAAAACGTAAACAGCAAGTGGCTAATCACAATCCTGAACTCATGCACTGATGCAGTCTAAGAATCAGATTTTATATATCTGTCAACACACACACAAATGCTGTTTTCCTCGATTGAGTTAATACCCTTCAACTGTTTCTTGTTTCTTTTATACGATGCAGATATCGAAACAATACACACAAAGAACGAGTGGTGATGGAGAAACCTCATGTGCATATATATAGAAGAGTAAAATACACAACTCTCTACTCAGTACAGTTACCTGCATTGCTGCCGGCATTGAACCTTTCCGGTTTGCCACCTCGATGTCGGGTTCCACGTCGTCCACAGGCTAGCAAGGATTTCTTGCTGACGAAAACGAAACTTTTTATACAACTTTACATCGTCGTATATATCTAACGGATTTGTTCTGTCGCGGAAAACGCGATCCCTAATGAAAGTTGGATATTCTTCGTAGTTGCACGGGAATTGGATGTTACCGCGCACGGACAGATGCAACTGGGAGTGACCTTAGGCAGCTGGATGGTGTATACCTGTTTGCGTGAACTGTGACAGCCGTCAAGGACGTCTGACACTCTACAGCAGCTATAGTAACGTGCAGCTATAGTAACGTGTTTGGGCAGTGGGCAAATGTTCACATCTGCACGGGACATAGACGACCCCGCCCTCCACGAGTCCCCTGCTGCATTGCAGGCCTGGCCGCTTGGCTGCGGAAAGGCTAAGGGAGGAAACCCCTGACATCAAAGCCCCCGTGTCTCCGGGGAAGGCATTTGAGCCAGAGACTAGGACAAGGACAGTCTGATATAAAACCTACGACCCGAGGACCTCGATGCCATCGTCCCAGCTTGCTAGGCCATGGCAGACGAACCAAGGGTTTAAAGGGTGGGGCCAGTACTGCGCACACTGCACTCCACCAAAAAGCTCCGACGCGCAGGCTTTAGGAAACGTCCACGGACCATGACACTGACCATTCCAAGTCCTGTAGCGACGGGCGAGGGGCGAAACGGCAGGTGAAAGATGTCACTGGAAGCCGCAGTCTCAAACCTGCATGCAGGCGGTTCAGGATATTGGTCGCCTGATGTTGACCTGGGGATGACAACATCACTCGGCACACCCTGAACGACCAAGCAGCCTTCTCTAGGGACAGCACTGCTTGCTCCACACGGAGAGAGGCCTAGAAAAGATGGCCTAACCAAAGCTCGTCCCCTCGCAACCCAAGTTGGCTAGCCGCGGTCAACGGGCATTTTCTCCTGCGGTCAAAAAACAAGAAAGAATAATGGATCCACTCTCATGACGACCACGACCGGACTCAACATAGCATGCTGGAACATCCGAACCATGCTCGACAAAGCAGACAGCGGACGCCCTGAACGTCGCTCCGCCCTCATTGCCCAAGAATTGCGGAGGTTAAACATCGACATCGCCGCGCTCAGTGAAGTACGCCTTCCGGACGAAAGCAACCTCCAAGAACTTGGCGCTGGGTACACCCTTTACTTGTCAGGCAGGCCTGAATCAGAAAGACGGCTCTCAGGCGTGGGTTTCATGGTCAAAACCTTCATTGCGACTAAGCTGGAAAACCTACCAACAGGTCACTCAGACCGCATCATGTCCATGCGCCTCCCACTGAGACACCAGCAACACGTCACCCTTCTCAGTGTGTACTCCCCAACCCTCCTGGCAGAGCCTGCTGAAAAGGACAAGTTTTACACTGACATGTGCAGCCTCATACAGAGCATCCCTGCAGACGACAAAGTCATCATCCTTGGCGACTTCAACGCCAGAGTGGGCCACGACTCTGAAGCCTGGAAAGGAGTCCTTGGCAAGCATGGCGTCGGGAACTGCAATGACAATGGCCGCCTACTTTTGGAGTTCTAAGCAGAGCAGCAACTGGTCATCACCAACACTACTTTTCAGCAAAAGGACAGTTGAAAGACCACCTGGATGCATCCTCGCTCCAAACACTGGCACCTTATCGACTATGTCCTAGTGCGTCAGAGGGACCGCAGTGATGTCCTCCTCACCAGAGTGATGCCCAGCGCAGAGTGCCACACTGACCACCGCCTTGTCCGCTGCAAACTCAGGCTTCACGTCAAGCCAAAACCCAAGAAATGGGGCCCCCCCCCCCCCCCCCCCCAAGAAAAAGCTTGATGTTGCCAGCCTTCAGCGTGACGACGTGAAAGCTGCCTTTCAGAAAGATTTACAGCGCAGGCTCAAAGACACAGCGGACCCAGCAGACTCCTCCCCTGAAACACTCTGGGAACAACTGAAAACTGCTATTGCAAAATCATCTGCAGAAGTCTTGGGTTTCGCTAGAAAGAAGAACAAAGACTGGTTTGACAAAAACGATGTTGAGATCCAGGAACACCTAGCAAAAAACAAGAGCCGCCCATCAGGCCCACCTAGCCCAGCCTTCCTGCCCTGTGAAGAAGTCTGCCTTCCGCCTCGTCTGCAGCAGTCTCCAGCGCAAGCTCAGAGATCTCCAGAATGAGTGGTGGACCAGACTTGCACAGAGGACCCAGCTTTGCGATGACAATGGTGACTACAGGGGCTTCTACGAAGCACTGAAAGCAGTGTATGGCCCCAGGCACCTGGTACAAAGTCCCCTGCGAAGCGCGAATGGCCAGGCACTCCTCACAGATAATACCTCCATCTTGAACCGCTGGTCGGAGTACTTTCAGAGCCTCTTCAGCGCTGAGCGCACTGTTTAAGAAGCAGTCGTCCTACAAATCCCACAACTCCCAGTAAAGGTTAAATTGGACGAACCGCCCACCGCTGAAGAGACCCTCGCAGCCATCCACCAGCTCAAGAGTGGCAAAGCAGCAGGCATTGGTGGAATACTGCCAGATATCTGGAAACATGGAGGCACAGCACTGCACAAAAAGCTCCACGACCTCTTTCTCTGCTGCTGGGAGGTTCGACACTGTGAGCAGGGAAGGCATGTGGCAGATCCTGGAGCGACTTGGCTGTCCCCCAAAGTTCCTCAGCATGATTGTCCAGCTACACGAGGACCAGCAAGGCCAGGTCAGACTCAACAATGACCTCTCAGAACCATTCCCTATTCTCAACGGCGTAACGCAGGGCTGAGTGCTGGCACCGACCCTCTTCACCATCTTTTTTAGCATGAAGTTGAAGCAGGCCACAGTGGACCTCGATGATGACGATGCAGTGTACATCAAGTATCGTCTCGATGGCAGCCTGTTCAACCTCAGACGACTGCAGGCCCACACGAAAACCCTAGACCAACTGATTCGTGAGCTGCTTTTTGCTGATGATGCTGCCCTCGTTGCACACACAGAGAGAGCCCTGCAGCGCATCACGTCCTGCTTCGCAGACGCTGCCCAGCTCTTTGGACTCGAGGTCAGTCTGAAAAAGACAGAGGTCCTCCATCAGCCGGCACCCAAGACAGTGTATCGCCCTCCTCACATCACCATTGGCGAGTCTGAACTAAAGTCAGTGCACCAGTTTACTTACCTTGGCTGCATTAACACGTCGGACGCCAAGCTGGACAAGGACGAACGAAGATTTTATAGGAGTTGCCCACGACGTCTGCAGGCTTGTTCGTGGCTGCGGAGGCCAATCCGGGACAGGCAGGTTCGACCGCAATGGCTGCAGGGGGAGGTATGGCCAGGGTTCTGAGTTGCGGCATCTCTGTTTTTTTCTCCTGAGCCGCTTGTCCTTAAGGCTAGCTCTGCGAGAGTCCTCAAAGGAGACAGCTGCCTTGTAAATGGTGGAGCGCCAGGTGTCACGGTCCACAGCAAGCGAAGACCACTGGTGGTGGTCGATTTTGCAGGCACTAAGTGACTTCTTGAGACAGTCTTTGTATCTCTTCTTTGGTGCCCCTCTCTCACGGTGTCCAGTAGCAAGCTCGCCGAACAGGCTGATCTTTGGTAGGCGATGATCCTCCATCCTGGAGACATGCCCCGCCCAGCGGAGCTTTGTCCCCAGCAGCAAAGCCTCGATGCTCACAGTTCCAGCCTGTTCAAAGACCTCGACGTTGGTGACATAGTCACTGCAGTGAATGCCCAGGATGGTGCGCAGGCAGCGCTGGTAGAAGCGTTCGAGGAGTCGTAGTTGGCTGCGGTAGAGGGCCCAGGACTCGGAACCATACAGCAGGGTGGTGAGGACGACAGCTCTGTACACGCTGATCTTGGTGCCTGTTTTCAGATGTTGATTGTGCCACACCCGCTCGAAAATTCGCCCGAAAGCGCTGTTCGCTTTTGCCAGCCTGCTGTCAAGTTCCTTGTCCAGCTTGGCGTCCGACGTAATAATGCAGCCAAGGTAAGTAAACTGGTGCACTGACTTTAGTTCAGACTCGCCAATGGTGATGTGAGGAAGGCGATACACTGTCTTGGGTGACGGCTGATGGAGGACCTCTGTCTCACAGTGTCGAACGCTTTTGTTAGGTCGACAAACGTTACGTACAGCCCTTTGTTCTGCTCGCGGCACTTCTCCTGAAGCTGTCTCAGCACAAAGACCATATCGGTGGTGCTCCTGTTTGCTCTGAAGCCACACTGGCCCTCTGGGAGGTGGTCTTCAGCGATGGCAGGTACCAGCCGATTCAGGAGCAGCCTTGCAAAAATTTTCCCAGCAATGGACAGCAGGGTGATTCCCCGATAGTTGGAACAGTCAGACTTCTCGCCTTTGTTCTTGTATAGGGTGATAACAACAGCATCACGGAGATCCTTTGGTAGTGTTCCTTCCTCCCAGCAGCAGAGAAAGAGGTCATGGAGCTTGTTGTGCAGTGCTGTGCCTCCATGTTTCCAGATCTCTGGCGGTATTTCATCAATGCCTGCTGCTTTGCCACTCTTGAGCTGGTGGATGGCTGTGAGGGTCTCTTCAGCGGTGGGCGGTTCGTCAAATTCAACCTTTACTGGGAGTTGTGGGATTTGTAGGACGACTGCTTCTTGAACAGTGCGCTCAGCGCTGAAGAGGCTCTGAAAGTACTCCGACCAGCGGTTCAAGATGGAGGTATTATCTGTGAGGAGTGCCTGGCCATTCGCGCTTCGCAGGGGACTTTGTACCAGGTGCCTGGGGCCATACACTGCTTTCAGTGCTTCGTAGAAGCCCCTGTAGTCACCATTGTCAGCGCATAGCTGGGTCCTCTGTGCAAGTCTGGTCCACCACTCATTCTGGAGATCTCTGAGCTTGCGCTGGAGACTGCTGCAGACGAGGCGGAAGGCAGACTTCTTCACAGGGCAGGAAGGCTGGGCTAGGTGGGCCTGATGGGCGGCCCTTGTTTTTTGCTAGGTGTTCCTGGATCTCAACATCGTTTTCGTCAAACCAGTCTTTGTTCTTCTTTCTAGCGAAACCCAAGACTTCTGCAGATGATTTTGCAATAGCAGTTTTCAGTTGTTCCCAGAGTGTTTCAGGGGAGGAGTCTGCTGGGTCCGCTGTGTCTTTGAGCCTGCGCTGTAAATCTGTCTGAAAGGCAGCTTTCACGTCGTCACGCTGAAGGCTGGCAACATCAAGCTTTTTCTTGGGGGGCCCCCATTTCTTGGGTTTTGGCTTGACGTGGAGCCTGAGTTTGCAGCGGACAAGACGGTGGTCAGTGTGGCACTCTGCGCTGGGCATCACTCTGGTGAGAAGGACATAACTGCGGTCCCTCTGACGCACTAGGACATAGTCGATAAGGTGCCATTTTTTGGAGCGAGGATGCATCCAGGTGGTCTTTCGACTGACCTTTTGCTGAAAAGTAGTGATGGTGATGACCAGTTGCTGCTCTGCACAGAACTCCAACAGTAGGCGGCCATTGTCATTGCAGTTCCCGACGCCATGCTTGCCGATGACTCCTTTCCAGGCTTCAGAGTCCTGGCCCACTCTGGCGTTGAAGTCGCCAAGGATGATGACTTTGTCGTCTGCAGGGGTGCTCTGTATGAAGCTGCGCAGGTCAGTGTAAATCTTGTTCTTTTCAGCAGGCTCTGCCAGGAGGGTGACGTGTTGCTGGTGTCTCAGTGGGAGGCGCATGGACATGATGCGGTCTGAGTGACCCGTTGGTAGGTTTTCCTGCTTAGTCGCAATGGAGGTCTTGACCATGAAACCCACGCCTGAGAGCCGTCTTTCTGATTCAGGCCTGCCTGACTAGTAGAGGGTGTACCCAGCGCCAAGTTCTTGGAGGCTGCCTTCGTCCGGAAGGCGTACTTCACTGAGCGCGGCAATGTCGATGTTTAACCTCCGCAATTCATGGGCAATGAGGGCGGAGCGACGTTCAGGGCGTCCGCTGTCTGCTTTGTCGAGCATGGTTCGGATGTTCCAGCATGCTACGTTGAGTCCGGTCGTGGTCGTCATGAGAGTGGATCCGTTATTCTTTCTTGTTTTTTGACCGCAGGAGATGCCCTTTGACCGCGGCTAGCCAACTGGGGTTGCGGGGGGACGAGCTTTGGTTAGGCCACCTATTCTAGGCCCCTCTCCGTGTGGAGCAAGCAGTGCTGTCCCTAGAGAAGGCTGCTTGGTCGTTCAGGGTGTGCCGATTGATGTTGTCATCCCCAGGTCAACATCAGGCGACCAATATCCTGAACCGCCTGCATGCAGGTTTGAGACTGCGGCTTCCAGTGACATCTTTCACCTGCCGTTTCGCCCCTCGCCCGTCGCTAAAGGACTTGGAATGGTCAGTGTCATGGTCCGTGGACTTTTCCTAAAGCCTGCGCGGTGGAGCTTTTTGGTGGAGTGCAGTGTGCGCAGTACTGGCCCCACCCTTTAAACCCTTGGTTCATCTGCCATGGCCTAGCAAGCTGGGACGATGGCATCGAGGTCCTCGGGTCGTAGGTTTTATATCAGACTGTCCTTGTCCTAGTCTCTGGCTCAAATGCCTTCCCCGGAGACACGGGGGCTTTGATGTCAGGGGTTTCCTCCCTTAGTCTTTCCGCAGCCAAACGGCCAGGCCTGCAAGGCAGCAGGGGACTCGTGGAGGGCGGGGTCGTCTATGTCCCGTGCAGATGTGAACATCTGCCCACTGCCCACTTTTAAAGCGACCTGCTGAAAGGAAATAAAATGCCTGCTGGGGAAGGGGCTCATGAGGATCTATGCCTCTTTCTGAGATCAAGCTGTATCCTTGTTCTTTGAGTGGTTGCGGCTTTTGGTCGTTAATCCCTTCACTGGCGAGAAAAAAAACTGTACCGTACTAAACCCTCTTTGTGAACCCTCTGCGTGAGCATAGAGTTTCATGACAATGACACATGTGTTAATGCACGCCTCTGCGGAGTGTCATTTTTACGACCATCCTACCTCGCAAGATCCTGCATTTTGTGAATAGAATAACATCTAATGTTCAGCGGTTTCCGTCAGTTTGACCCCTTCTCTGCCGGAACATAGCACACACCACACAAATACAAGAGGCATATTAACCCCCTCACGAGCCCCCTCACACCTATATGCCTTTCGTCAAATTGATTAGCATTTGTGTTCAGCCGAAATATTTCAAAGGAAAATGATTGCAGTATCTGTCACAATGCAGGCGCTTAACTCATTCAAGCCTCCTCCCCCCCCCCCCCCCCCACGCCTCTCATAAATAGCTGCTAAAGCTACATGACACTTTCGCAGCTATTAATGCCGGCGCCTTAAATGAGTTATAAAGAGAGGAATAGAAATAAGCGTTATGAATTGATTATTGGTGCCAAACAGAAGAAACAAGGAACTAATTAAATAGTTTAGCATACGCTTTGAGGGCCTGTCAGAGAACTTGGGAAAAAAAAAAAGCCTAGTAACGAGCTCATTATTTTGACGCTTTCAGTAAACGAAGATGAGTTAGTCCTTCTAGATGACTCGACCTGAGCTGATTGTCCAAGTCCGCCAATGTTCCTAAGTCTGGCCTTGCATAAGTCGGGCCACCTCCCTCTCCTTCTAAGCCCGAGGGCATTTTGCTTACCTTCTATCTCTTACCTTCTCCCCCCCCCCCCCCCCCCCACAAAAAAAAAAAAAAAAAATCCCCGATCACCCCCTCCCCCTTAAAAAAATAAATAAATGAAATTAAATAAAATAAAAATATATAAAATATATAATAATAATAATAATAATAATAATAATAATAATAATAATAATAATAATAATAATAATAATCAAACCAACAAAAGGACCGACCAAAGAAAAAACGTATGAACGAAGGAAAGAGCCCACCACGAAGGAACCAATGAAGAAACCATTCACCCACCCTCACAACCAACCAGCCAAATAACGAACTAATCAACAAATGAACGAACAAACCAAGCAACGAACGAACGAACCATCCAACCAACCAATGAACCAAGCAACCAGCCAGCCAGCCAACCAACCAACCAACCAACCAATCAACCGACTTAACAAAGAATCAAACAAACAAATAAAGAAATGAAGCAAACAAACAAACAAAAACAAAATAGGTAGATAAATAAATGAATAAATAAATGGGCCGTAAAATGTTGATTCTCGTCTCGTCAACATCTAGTCCTACCCCCCCCCCCTCCCCCGCCCCCGCTCTAGGCGCCGTGCAAATGACATACTAACATACACACACCTTGCATTATACAACACATCATAATATATTCCCTAACATACACACTCGCGCAACAAGATAAAAAAGAAAAGTAAGAATAACAAAATGAACACCAGCAAAAAAATGCTGACACACAAACAGACACATAATTATAAGAATAAGAATCTCATCAAGAGGCATAGATCCTCATGAGCCCCCGCGACTGCGGGGACTCATGAGGATCTATGCTTCTTGAATTCGGTTGTTGAGACTGTGTAGAGAGTGCGACCGTGTCCCATCGTAAATCAATGAATTTATATGCGCAGTTCTATAGCCCTAGGCTGCCATTATAACGTACGACGACATTTCTCAAATATGAGTCCCCCCCCCCCCCCCCACCCCCACTCCCCATAGCTATAGTACTTTCGCGCAAAGTTTCAGGCGAGTTCAAATAGGTCATTTTCAAAAATGTCTCGATGGCAGCGGCTAAACCGTTGTTCTCAGGACTATAGGGTGGTCAAAATAAAATAGCTCCAAGGTTGGTCATCATCTTTTTTTCTTAGAGTTTGATTTGAAATCATCTGCGTTCAAAAGTCTTTCGATAAAAATTATTTAAAAAAATAATAAGAAAAAGAAGAAGGAGAATGATGATGATGATGATGGTGATGATGATTGATAATAATAATAATAATAATAATAATAATAATAATAATAATAATAATAATAATAATAATAATAATAAAAATAATAAAAGCTCAAGAGGCAAGCTTTGCTCAAAGGGAATGGACGTTTCCCGATTGTGTACTTTTCCGCGACCCCATTTCTGATGACGTAGTACGCTGGAGGGCAAAGCGGTGTGGAGACTCTACACGAATGTTCAGCAGAGTGGGGGCTGTAGCAAAAACAATGTCCAAACCTGGAGTTAAACCGTCTGAAAAGTATATAGATACTGTAGATTCAGTATCTAGAAACCGTTATGAGATGAAATTGCGAGCAGTTGGCGGGTTAGATCCCTAACGAAAACTGTCAGTGGAGTGACGATGTCGGACTTCTACCTCCGGTTGCTCAAGACGACATTTCAGAATATTTGGTTCATCGCACCAGCTACTACACAAGAAAAGCCTTCAAAGCAAACAAACAGCTTGGAGCACACAATCAACACACAGCCGGCCGATAAAAAAAACAGGCCATTTCATCGGATAGTGTGCGATGTGATACGGCACTTTTTTACAAACGGTCCGCTGACGAAGAGGAGTACCGGCAATTTAAAGCAAAACTTCCTCGAAACACACATGAACTAGACATAAAAATTCAGACTGACTTGTGTCGCTCGAGTGTGTACGGCCGGCCGATAAAAAAAAACAGGCCATTTCATCGGATAGTGTGCGATGTGATACACTTTTTTACAAACCATGGTTTCACTGTTTTGTCCGTGATCTTCTTTCGATTGATTTGGGCGATCCAAAGCCTTCTCCTCTTGGCTGTCAACTCGCGTATTTTGGAGCCCTTATTGAATATAACTGTCGGAATCAAGAGATCCCAAGATCCCTAGTACTTCGTTTCGAACAATGCTTGACACAGCAATCGTTCGTCATAGTGAGAAAATGCGAATAAATAGCTTACGTGACACGCTTTCAACCTTGCTAGAGTGGTGGAAATTGCATCACCCGCCAGCTTGCCCTCCAGGGGCGGCAACGCACAAAGTGATGACGTAGATCGGGATAGGTCGATACACAAAAAGAGCAGGTCTGGGGGGAAAAGATTAACACCTTCAGAGCCGAGAAAATCTGAACACGATCCAACTGCAAGAGACATAGATCCTCATGAGCCACCGCGACTGCGGGGGCTCATGAGGATCTATGCCTCTTGCTGGGACAAATTTGTATCTACGTTTATTGGACTTTTATCGCTTTTTGTCGTTGAATGAACACAGATTTCAGAAAGGTAAATGTACGTACTGTGGCAGGGAAGGGGTTAACCATTACAGATGGAAGTTGTTGTTTTTACTTCTGTCAGCGCACGCCCCAAACCACTACCCCCCCCCCCCCCCTCCCCTTAAGTACACACCCTCACACACACCACCTCAAACCTGCCGTCGTACCTTTGTACCGTACGCCCTTCAAAGGGGACAGGCAAGGCCTTTGAAAAGCAAAAAGCAGCATTAGTCCCCGAAACGTAAGCTGACCCCATCCCCCCCCTCCTCCCCCCCCCCCTCCCCTCTCCCCACCCCCTCGGCGTGTGACGTCACTCTGCAACCGGACGAGGATGTGACAGGAAAGTGACAAGGCGATCTGTCAATGTCAAGCAGAACACGCAAAGCTCGCACAACGTGTCCATTTCACCTGCGATAACCATCACACAGCGAGCGGCGGTGGTTCGATTTAGAGCGGGCATACCACTCGCGCCCTGAAACCCCAACAACCCCCCCCCCCCCCCTCCCCAACTGTCATTTATTCCCTATGTATGGCGACAGTACAACCTAGCAACCTACGAAAAATTAAACAACCGGAAAGAGGGGGGGGGGAGGGGTTGGGGGGGGGGGGAGGGAAAAGGAGGGACATTTAATTGCCACAGATCGTACATTGTACGTCTGAAAGTCTGTTAAGGTAGCAGATATACTGGCTGCACAGTTCATTTTTAATTATTTTTATAACAAGAGATATATTTAAGCTACATGCTTAAAATTTGGCATGGTATTGCAGGAGACATGTCTGCAACTAGGAAAAATGTTTGTTTGATACAGTTTAAAGTTTTAATATTAATTTTAATTAATTATGCTAATTTATTCTAAATTTTCAACGGCCCAAAAACCCAAACTTTTTCCCAGTGCCAATTCTAAACAGTTGTTTTTTCCCCTTAATTCTTTTTTAGTTTTAAACTGCGCCATAAAATGAAGCTTTTGTCATACCAGAATTTTTATATCAGTATTTGTTTGTTTTATACAGGCACATGAAATTTGACACTTCAAGCTTGTAATTTTGTTAATTAAAAAATTTAATATAAAAAAACAGCTATACTAATTTTGGTATGACAATAGCTAGGTATTGGTATGAAGAAGCTGCACACCAAATATTATGGTAATTGGTTAATATTTGTGAGTCATCATCATCATCATCAGTCCCTTGCCCGAACTGGGCGTTGGGGGGACTGAAAGGCAGCAGCAACAGACAGTGCTCTCCACTGAGTTCTATTTTGGGCGGTGGCAAGCAAGTCTGACATCTCGAGTTCGGTCCATTCTTTTATGTTTGCGACCCAACTCTTTCTCTGACGACCTCGCCGACGACTTCCTTCGAGAGTGCCTTGGAGGATAGTCTTTGACAAGGTGTTGTGTCGGGTCACGTGGCCAAACCAAGCAAGCTTGCGCCGTTTCACGGTTGCCAGAAGGGGTTCATGTGGGCCCACCAGGGAAGTGACGATGCTCCGTACCTGCAAGCAGTGTCCAAGTCTCACAGCCGTAGAGTAGAATAGACACTATGAGGGACTTGTAAAGCCTGTACTTGATGGTGAAGCTGATGGAGTTACTTCGCCATATCCTGTCCAGCCTGGCCATTGCGGATGTTGCTGTACCTATCCTGATACGGATCTCTGCTATGCAACTACCGTCTTTGGACAGGGTGGCTCCCAAGTACTTGAAGCTATTGACCTCTTCTAGCTTTTGGCCATTCATGTGAATGTTGCTGCTGCTGTCGCTTGTGGTGTTGATCATCACTTTGCTTTTATCCGTACTGATCTCCATGCCATAAGACCCTGCGCTACTTGAAAGTTTGTCTGTCAGGTTTTGGAGCTCACTATTGCTGCCTGCCATGAGGTCAATGTCGTGAGTACAGTGTGGGAAAAATGAACAGTACCTGGCAATTTTCGCAAACTTCGGCGAAAGAAAAATAATACACAAAACAGCACATGATCCTACCTTATGTCCACTAATGCCCACTGCCAAATAAGGAAATCCTTCCGCTTCATCCTCCCCCACCCGGGTCTGCCCTGGGGGACTTGGGTGGGGTTAGGTACTTTTTAGTTCCCAGGGTCACCCTGGTCAGCCCCACAGGGTGAGTTTTTCTCTCTATTCAGGGGCATGTGTTTCTGTCTACCCGAGGTCCATTCACCTGTATTTGCCTTTTTAAAACTCTCCCTACTGTCTGCACTGCCTGTAGCTCTTGATATTGGATGTGTGTTGCTAAATGGTCTTAGCTTTATTTAGGCCCCATGTGTTAGGTTTATTTAATGTATTTGACCGGCTGGCGACATACATTCAATGTTCTGTTTAGGTTTCTTTTTTTCACAAGCAGTGCAGGCACGTCCTGAGAAAGCCTTGTTGCTGTCGGCACGTTAAGCAATGTACAATCAATCAATCAATTCCGCTTCATCCTGCTGGTCCTCCAGTGCCAGCCTGCACCTTCTCCTTGCTCTTCGTTGCTCATATGTTGCCCTGTTGGCTTGACGCTGAGCATTTTGAACGCGCAAAGTGTCTTTCAACATCAGAAAGTCTTTGGTAAATTTGCCAACACACAATCTCAGTTTAGACAAAATGTTTCCAAGAGCTGAAGCTCCATCATTGAAGACTGCTACAGCAATATGGACTGAAGTATTTACAGAAACAAGTCCATGATTACCTCTCTTGGGGCAATATTTCCAAATAAGTCCATTGAGCGACTCGTTGGCGTTTTGAGTGTAACATTCAAGACACTTTTTCAAGAGCTGTGTGTTTGATAAATCTTTAAAAACAGGTTTAATTTTATCTAAAACTGCCCTAGGTAAACTAGAAGTGTGCCTGTACCTGTCTACAGTGCCTGATGCAACTGCTTGTCTGTATGGACACCAAGAATCTTTGCAAAAATTGTGCGTTGGTTCAACATCTGTTGAATTGTAATGAAAGAAGATGGCCCATACTGCTTGTCTCATTGCCACTAAATTATTTTTATTTCCCCTGATTGCATTTCCATAATGAGTCTAAATGCTATGTATTTTATCCTTTGTCAGCCTAGCTTTCCCTCCAATTGTTTTTCCATCTGCTAATTTCCTGTTTCCCATGTTTTTTTTTCAGCTGTCGCAGTCGTGTGCCCATTCGTTTCTGAATATGCCCGACACATTCAATTTTTTCAACCTGTATTTCCTCACCATAGGGTTTTGCATCATGTACACATTTGAAAGAGTGTGTATCACCATCACCAATATATCTAGTGTATCTGAGTTTGTGATTGTCAACAGAGGAACAGAATATGTCTTTGATAATGCCTTGTTCCATAGACCCTGATGTGCCCGTGTGATTTTTTTTTTGTACAGCTGTCAGCATGATTGGCTTGCCATGTCTGATACTTTTCACTGTTTTTATCTACCTTTTCATACTTTTCACAGGATTTGCACACTTTTGACCTTGTTCCCATGCCCAACACCTTCCCAGTTGCACACCCAATGACACTTGCAGCCCCTATCTTTGAAGAATGACCCCTAGTCATCCAGGTACCATCACCGCTTACATCTATGTTACGGCACTGGTCATCTTCTATTTCATCTGCAAGATCATATTCTTTTTTTCCAGCATCTTTCATGCTTATTTCCATGGTGCATTTTGTAGTCTTTTCTAAAGTGTTCATAATGCACTGATGAGTATTCTTTGCAGCAGGGGGTGGTATGTTCATCATACCACAGAATGTTCTAAGATCACTATGATCACAGCCTATGCAACGCATCGCAAATGTGGTTCTTCTATTGATTGAATTTACTGTAAGATTTGTTGTTGTTTGGATTTGTGGACAGGAAGGAAAAGATTGCCCCCCTTTGCATCTAGCATTGCTGCAGTGAAAAGCAAATGTGCATGCTAAACCTTCCCTCTGTAATTCAATTAGTGAAACTTCACTATGACATAAACTGCACACCAGCTGAGAGGAGATGTTCTGTCCTAGCAGTTCAATATAAATTATCCTATTTCCATGTACAGAATCTTGTTCTACTGTTTCTGTCTCTGCCTCACTTGTTTCACCTTCACTAGTTTCAGATTCATAATATAGCTTGTAAATGCCAGACAGCTTTCTTTCAGAACATGTCGAAGTGGGCGTGGCAGTGTCTTGAGATTGTTCGGCACTTGCACTATTATTTATATTTTGTGATGACGGGTTATCTCATTCAGTTCGGCGCACGTATTTCCCAAATTTTGGAGGCGCTAGGCGTAATCTAACGACTATGTACCTGTTGCAGGAGATGGATCGACCATGATAATTTAAGGGCAGCGCCAGATTAGCTTGGCGCCTGTCGGCGCCAAGCTAATCTGGCACTACCCTTGAATTATCCTTGGTCGCCCCATCTCCTGCTGTAGAGCGTCAGGGCTGGATGGGTTATATACGGCCTTGATATAAACCAAACAGACTTGATGAATGATGGATGGAAACAAAATATACTTGATGAATGATGGATGGAAACCAAACAGACTTGATGAATGATGGATGGAAACAAAATAGACTTGATGAATGATGGATGGAAACAAAATAGACTTGATGAATGATGGATGGAAACAAATAGACTTGATGAATGATGGATGGAAACAAAATAGACTTGATGAATGATGGATGGAAACAAAATAGACTTGATGAATGATGGGTGGAAACAAAATATACTTGATGAATGATGGATGAAAACAAAATAGACTTGATGAATGATGGGTGGAAACAAAATAGACTTGATGCATGATGGATGGAAACAAATAGACTTGATGAATGATGGATGGAAACAAAATAGACTTGATGCATGATGGATGGAAACAAAATAGACTTGATGAATGATGGATGGAAACAAAATAGACTTGATGCATGATGGATGGAAACAAAATAGACTTGATGCATGATGGATGGAAACAAAATAGACTTGATGCATGATGGATGGAAACAAAAAAGACTTAATGATGGATGGTGCTCTGATGTATACACACTTTATCAAAAATCGACCATAATAGTTCAAGGGTGGTGCTTCATAGCACACCCTTGAACTATTATGGTCGATTTTTGATGAAAGAGTGTAGACATCAGGGCACCTCTTCTCAACTATCATGGTCGATCTATCTCCTGCAGGAGTCTGTAGTCTTGCGGACCTGTTAATTTAGACCTACAGGGTTCAGTGCGGTACGGGTCCCTCGTGAAAAGCGTTGAGCTAACCAAGCATAATCCTCCGCGCACTTTGCAGACTTCCTCTTTTATTTATTATTTTTAACTCATTCAGCCCCGACGGACCACTGCAAGACATGGATCGACCATGATATTTCAAGGGTGCTGCCAGAATAGCTTGGCGCCTATGAGCGCCAAGCTATTCTGGCAGCACCCTTGAAATATCATGCTCGATATGTCTCTAGAACTGTAATACTGTCTTTCAGAGGGCAACTTCAAAAATTGCGGATTTTGGTCCTGGGGCTGAATGAGTGAAAGAAGGTTAGACTATAGATTTAGGATAATTCCGTACACCACAGGTCACAAAGAGTCGCCCCCCTCAACCCCACCCCCCCCCCCCCCACCCCGACCTAACACCACCATCACCCTTCCCCCTCCAACTTCCCCCAGTCTTCCTCATATAATTATTAACATTCACCTCTTTTGTTGAAAAGTGTGGGAAGATTGCTTTTATTGAGGTTGTGTTACATTGTCCATATCAAACACAGTGTGGACTTTGTGACTCGGGATGACTGTTTTTAATGGAAACCTTCAGGATCCTATTTACGCTCTCTCTCTGTGTCTGTGTCTCTCTCTCTCTCTCTCTCTCTCTCTCTCTCTCTCTCTCTCTCTCTATCTCTCTATCTCTCTATATATATATATATATATATATATATATATATATATATATATATATATATATATATATATATATATATATATATATATATATATATATATATCCTCTCTCTCTCTCTCTCTCTCTCTCTCTCTCTCTCTCTCTCTCTCTCTCTCTCTCTCTCTCTCTCTCTCTCTCTCTCTCTCTCTTGCACCTCACTGTTGCCCTAGGGGGAGGGGGGGGGAGGGGGTGGGGATGGGGGGGGGGGGGGGGCCGGTGAGGAGGGGGGGAGGGGGGGTCGTGTGAGTGTGTATGCGTGTTGTGTAGTGTGTGTGTGTATGTGTGCTTTGTTGTTATTGATGTTGTTGTTATGTGTGTGTGTGTGTGTGTGTGTGTGTGTGTGTGTGTGTGTGTGTGTTGCAGTATGTGCGTGTATCTCTGTGTGTATGTGTATGGTGTAGAATGTGTGTGTGTGTGTGTGTGTGTGTGTGTGTGTGTGTGTGTGTGTGTGTGTGTGTGTGTGTGTGTGTGTGATGTAGAGAGTGTTTGTGCCAGTATGCTTTTATTTACTTTCGTGTGAAACCGTTGTTTTATTTGTGATAGTGCTCCTCTCTTAATGGAAGTAACGGCAAATACTTTTACCGTAAAGGTTCATTGCGCATTATTCTCTCTCTCTCTCTCTCTCTCTCTCTCTCTCTCTCTCTCTCTCTCTCTCTCTCTCTCTCTCTCTCTCTCTCTCTCTCTCTCTCTCTCTCTCTCTCTCTCTCTCTCTCTCTCTCTCTGCGCCACCGGGGTTACACTGTCCAGGATACTTCTTTCAAACCTCCACTGGGAATGTGTATTTCTTATATGCATCTGGATTTAACTTCTTGAAGTGCGCTGTGTGCATGTGTGCAATAGTCATGGATTTCTATTTTTGTGATAAATAATCCTGAGCGATCGCTGTGAGCACTTGAAAAGTTATTTATGTTCCAGAACGTTCGTTAACCTACACTCACCTTGAGTGCATCACTGCACCAAGTGTGTTTTCGAATTCCTGGATTAATTGTTGTGAGTGTTTTCATCAGTGCTTGTTTGCTTGCTTGCTTGGAAAAACTCACGTTTCTTCAGGAACTGTTACTTCGAGTTGGTCGGTGATCCTCCTGATACCGTTTTTCATTCCGCGGTATTCGTCTCTGCCCAACATCGGAGTACTTCAACGGGTCTGTTGGGTTTCCTGACTTGACTTTGTGTGTGTTCGTGATTCTTCTGACTTAGCTCTGCTTTTTCCAGGTGAGCGTGTAATCATTATTTCAAAATTCTTTGTCAACAAACTGAAAATTTACTTTTGGCATTGATAACATTGATTCAATGATTGTGTACACTTTTGCGTCACGCGTTCTTTGGAACTAGAGCGGCTGACGCGTCATATGGAACTTGAGTACCCAGTGCGTCACTTGGAACATGAGCGCTGACGTCGATCACTTGCCTCCCGCTGGCAAGAAAACCTCTATCCCTATATCGCACTGGTATCATACTGGCATATTACTACTTCCTTGCACTGTGGTACCATTTCTGCAGTGCACTAACAGCTCCCTGCCAATGCATCCATGTATGACTGTCCAGTGTGTTCGTGTTAGCAAGCTGGCGGACTAGTTCACTCCAGTGAAGGACACTAAACTTTAGCCATGCCCCCTAACACGAGATCTATCAAAGCCAAATGCTCCATTGACTTGGAAAAAGTTAAGAAATCAAAAGACTGGCATCAGATCACTTTTAAAACGAATGGTCTTAACTTGCCGGTGTGGAGGCATGCTTTAAGAGAACGATACCAGTTTGCATACAAACCCCCTGAGCTTTCTTCTACATAGGCTGACTTCCAAAAAGACCACACTAAGACGCTCTCCCTCAACCACCCCCTGGCCATTGACCTTCCTCCTGAGCTTTTTAAATCTGTGCTTGATCTCTCGCTAGATGGAAATAAACTTTTGAAAATCTCCATCTACTATACCACGGGCACAATTCTAGTTCAGGGGAAGGCGTGTGTGGACTGGGTGCAAGAGGAATTCGACAAACTGAGGTCAGTCGTGAACCTACTCCTCCCCACTTATCGCATGTCTGGTGTATCGCCTGATCAACGAGCACTGCCACCATGCGCCACTATGTGCTCACAGCTCACTAACACTGGCGCAACGGACACGGTCGGTGTAGGTCTTGAGCAGGTAGAAGGAAGTGCCAATAACGATCATGTCCAAGACAGCGCCACTGATATGACTGACAGTGCAGACTCAATCAGCGTGACTGGCGGTGCCGATGTTGCTTCAGCCAGCTTGGACCACAGTGGCTGTTCCTGTGACGCCACCCCATCTGCGGCCAGTTACCACTGTGACAGCCCGTGCGGTTGCCCCCCCCTCTCCCCGACGCCGGTTCTGCCTTGCAACCGTCAACCTCCAGGCTCCAAGCTGACACGGCCAAGAAGCTAACGGAACTCGGCCGTGTTGTTGATAGTCTCGGTGCTGCGATCAGCTCTCAGCACGACACGGCCATGTGTGCAGTGTATGATTTACAGAAGGAGGTGAGAGAGCTGGTCCGGATTGAGATTCGAGACATCAAGGCCGATTTCCAGCAGCAGCTTGAACAGCTTAGTTGTCGTGTCAAGTCACTGGAGGCTGAAAACAAAAAACTCAGGTCTCAGCTTGGTGACCACAACAAACTCTTCACTTCCCTGCGCATCACTTCCCCGCCTACCACGAAGCAGATTACAGATACACATACGGGTTGCACTCTGTTGTCAACCAAGCCTGGCCCGTCCCTAGCCTCATCTCAGCCCCGACGGTCCGTTCCCGCGGACCATTCCCCGCCTGCCACCAACCTTGCCAAGATTCGCTCAGTTGGTATGGCTTTCCCCTTATCCATTGAAAACTCCGGCCTCACCCCTTCCTCTCCCTCGCCGAGCCAGCCCGCACACAACACTGGCCGAGCCTCATACCGTGACGTTGTAGTCGCCGGCGCCGTGCCTGTGTCCAATCGCTTTGCTGCCCTCTCTGTTGACGGCAACAAGAACGACCAGGCCGAAGACACAGGCACGGGGTCGCTACGCAACACGTGCCGCCCCAATCAGAGTCAACATCTGGATCACCCCTTCCCCGCCGACGTCTTGACCAAAGAGAGGATTTGGCCTGGGGTCCCTGCTGTGCTAATAGGTGATTCAATCTTGCGAGAAGTGGGTAGCAGGATTGTATCACCGACTGTACCTCTGCAGAAGATCTGCGTGCCGGGGATGTCCATTGCTGAATTGATGGCGTGGCTCGACATGCAGCCTCCTGCACCGCACATTGTTTTAGCCGTGCTGCATGTCGGCATCAACACATGCAAACGCCGACAAGTGATCAGTGTGGACACCTGGGCCAAACTCCTCACACTAGTCAGTTAAGTTTCCATGCGCCGCCGTCAAAATGTCGTCTGTCCTGCCTGCTTTTGGTCGACACCCCGCCAACAATGCCATCCTACCTTCCAACAGGAACCTGATGGCGGCGTGTGATCAGGTGAGAGCTCTGTACATTGACAACGTGCCAGTGTTTCTGTCTCGTGGTGGGGCCCCACGTAAACTGCTCTACAGACAGTATGATAATTTCCATCCAAGCACTGAGGGGGCCTTGCGACTTGCTTTCAACCTTAGGTCCACTGGTCGTGCAACCCTGCCCTCTGTGCGGTCTAGCTTTGCCCACCAGCCTGGACTGCGGCCAACTCTGTGTGACGACCCCCTGCAATACGGACCCCCCGTGGCGCCTCTAGGAGGCTTGCACCGTAACGGTCACCTGCCCATTGAACTCAGCTATAACGTTCCCCTCCTCCCCACCCCACATTATCCCCAGTCAATGACCTCGCAGCGTGTTTCCTACATCACCTGTCCAGAAATTCAGGGGCGGCACTATGAGACCCTCGTCTGAGTGCATTGTAGTGTGAGCCCACCCTGGTTGCCTTCCTCGATTCTCATCGGTGGATCGATGGGGACAAACAGTGTGGTCTACTCATCATCCCTTGCCTGAGTACATTGACATTCTCAACCCAGGCTCACTGTCTCCCTCGATTCGTTCTGGCGTATCGACGGAGACAACCTGCGCGGCGTACCATGATGTGTAATTGTCGTATTTATCAGTCCATGTGTTGTCTCCCTCGCTTCTCTGCTGTGAGTCGACGGAGCCACCCAGTGTGGCACCCACCTTCACTCTCATATATTGCCCACACTCATTAGATGGAGCATCACACCGTGATCATTTTCTGACGTCTGAATCTAACAATCTGGCAAACTGTTTAGTGTCCGACATTGAATCTATAGCGTATTAATTGATTAGCCTTTTGGATTTATTTCGTGCACCGAATTTGCTTCTGTGTATAGTGTGTGACGATCATTATCTTCCTGCATTTTCCTTTTCTTTCAAAACAGAGGTAATAGACTCTTCTTGTTATAGCGAAAGAGCCTGTCTTTATCGTATATTTTATACGGTCTACGATCAGTGACTCATTTCATTCGCTTTTCAGAACGTCACGATACATTATTTCCCCTACGCGGGACGTGACGCTAAGGAGCCGGTATTTATATCGCAGATACGGTATATTATCAGTGACTCATTTGCCTACAGAACGTATCAAAACTTTATTTCCCCGACGTGGGGAGTGACGTTGCCTGCAGAGACAAACCTGAGGTAATAGACTCTTCTTGTTATAGCAAAGGAGCCTATGTCTTTATCGTTTTTTGTACGGTCTAATATCAGTGTCTCATTTCAATCGCTTTTCAGAACGTCACGATACATTATTTCCCCTACGCGGGACGTGACGCTAAGGAGCCGGTATTTATATCGCAGATACGGTATATTATCAGTGACTCATTTGCCTACAGAACGTATCAAAACTTTATTTCCCCGACGTGGGGAGTGACGTTGCCTACAGAGACAGTGACAGAGCTTAAATTTCAGCTCTGTAGTTTCTCCTGTATTTTGTTTAACTTTGTTAGCGTTCATACGCATTCATTTGTTCTTATTTGAATTTCGTACACATTTTTCCGCTAACGTGTTCATTCATCATGCCTGCCTGTAGCCCAACTGTACCCCAGTGTTCGCTGCAAAAGCAAGATTTACGAATAGGGCATCTTAACATCTATCATTTATACAACAAAGTGCCCGACGCCACTGTTTTACTTTCACAACCCCAACCCTTTCATGTATTTGGATTTACGGAGTCTAGACTCAGAGAACATATTAGTGACGACTCGATCTCCATTCATAATTATACTATATTCCGTAGAGATGCATCATCTGCTGGTCATACAGGTATAGCTGTGTACCTTCATAACTCTATCCGCCAATACGTTACCCGCCGTATGGATTTAGAGTCTAGTCACGTGGAAAGTTTATTCCTTGAATTGAAATGCGATAAATCTTCCCCCACACTTATCGGTTTTATTTATCGCACCCCTTCAGCAACATTTTCATGGTATGATGATTTTGTTACCATGATGGATAAGGTGCAATTACGTAACAACAAAGACATACACCTTCTAGGCGATTTTAATATTGACCTTCTCACGACTGGTCATGCGGCGTGGAATTACACCACCTCATTATTTGGCCTGCAACAGATGGTTCGGTCTCCCACACGAGTTTCTTTGTCATCCGCCACATTGATTGACCACATCTACACTACAAATGTATCTGCTGTCAAGAACGTCCATGTGCCAAATGTAGCCATTAGTGATCATTTTCCTACTTGTTTTCATCTTTTAGTTAAACGTGATAAACCCCAGCACAATCAACACACTACTATCACCTACAGGTCTTACAAAAAATTCAACACTGATGACTTTCTTCGAGGCCTATCGAACATGCCCTTTCACCTTATTTATAACACTAATGATCCCAATGAAGCCCTAACGCTTTGGTACAAGCTGTTTCTTTGGGTCCTAGATAAACATGCCCCACTCAGGACTAAACGAATTAAAAACCCTACCCTTCCGCCTTGGTTGTCAAAGGACATTATTCATGCGATGAAAATAAGAGATGACTTAAAACGGCAGAAAAAAATTTGCAGATTTTAAAAAACAACGTAATTTTGTAAAATCCTTAGTTAGAAAAGCCCAGAAAACGCTTGCGGAAAAAGTTATCGCAGAGGGTAAAGATACCCGAAGTGTCTGGAATGCAATCAATTTGTTTACTAAGCGGAAAAGTTCCATCCCTGCTGCTACATCTCTAGGCATGGATCCAGACGACTTCAATTCCCATTTTTTAAATATCGCTGAGTCCCTTGTACAGTCTTTTCCCACTTGCAGTGATAGTTACAGTTGTTCTGCTAAACTGCGCACACACTGTGAGTCTGCAGCAGGTGCGTCCTTCTCCATACCTCTTATGACAGTGTTTGAAGTTGGTAAGTATATTTCTACTCTAACCAGTAAATCGTATGGCCTGGATGGAATAAATAACATGGTACTGAAATTGTCACTTCCATACACAGCTGACTCCTTGACATTTATATTCAACCTTTCTATCACCCAAGGTATTTTTCCAGATGCCATGAAAGATGCTAAAGTTGTCCCCATTCCCAAATGTAAAGATCCCAAAAGTCCAAACGATTTCCGTCCTATTTCAGTGTTATCAATATTATCGAAGCCAATTGAAAGACACATTCACAAGCACCTACTCCAATTCTTGGAGAATCAACGCCTACTCCTATCTCTTCAGTCCGGTTTTCGACCTAAACACTCGTGCCATACTGCACTCGTTCACATCGTTGACTCTTGGCTCTCATCAATCAATAATTCCAAATTAAATGGTGCAGTTTTTCTGGACCTAACCAAAGCATTTGATTTAGTCGATCACAACATTCTTTTAAAGAAACTTTCAGTGTATAAGTTTGATTTGAACTCTATTGCGTTTTTCTCATCCTACCTAAGTTGTCGCCGACAGAATGTGTACTCGAACGGAAGGTATTCGAAAGAAGGTATAGTGAGGCACGGTGTTCCCCAAGGATCTATCCTAGGGCCTCTTTTATTTTCTTTATTCATCAATGACCTGCCTCTTTCCATCTCAAATCCTACGGTAAAATGCGAACTCTTTGCTGACGATTCCAGGCTACATACATCAGACGATCGTCTCATGACGCTAAATTGTATCCTCCAGCAAAGTCTTGATGAAGTGTTAGATTGGTGTACGCATAATCGCATGCTCCTCAGTACTTCTAAAACCAAAAGCATGTTGATAACAACCCGCCAAAAGCATCAGCTACGTCCTGCCCTTTTGATACTTTCACTTGGTGATAAACCTATCCAACAGGTATCCAAGCACCGCCTACTGGGAGTTGTACTTGACGACCAGCTCAATTGGTCGTCGCATATTGACAGTTTGTGCAAAACCTTGTCCAGAAATGTATTTCTGCTCTCTAAACTTAGACATATTCTTAGTACAAAGTGCTGTACATTGTTTTTTCACGCGCACATTAAGAGCCACTGTGACTATGCGTCCTCTTTGTGGGACGAATGCAGCGAACGTCATATTAAAAAAGTCAACTCGCTATATCGTCGTTCAGTTAAAATAATTATTCCACACCCTACTTCCACAGACCAAAAGATAAAATCTCTTGGCCTGCTTCCACTGAAGGAACAACTCAAATTTAACAAATGCGTCATCATGCACAAAATATTTCATTATCAAGTCCCCGAGTATCTGTGCGCGCTATTTAACTTCAGCCCTAGGCATCAGCTACACACGAGACATGGCTTGCTTCATTTACCCCGACCCAGGATAGATCTCTACAAGTCAAGCCTTCTATTTTCGGGCAGTTTTGTCTGGAACTCATTGCCATTGAACATTAAATCATGTTCAGGTAAAACCCATTTTAAACGAGCTTTGCGAACGCACTTCCATTCAGCCTGACTTCACAGTTTGCCATATCAGAGTATTGTTGTTGATAACACGTGAAAGTCAAGTATTTTCTCTTTCTCCTTACATTTGTAAACTGATAATCCTTGGTCTTGTCGGTGTCGCTATATGCTCTTGATGCTGCTGATTTTTTGACACTGTCTTAGCTGAGTATCATATTAATGCTATGCACTCATTTATTTCTCTTACTTTTGTGTTGGTGGCAGTTACTACTTCTCCAATACGATTTTTTTTCCCCCTTTCATTGATTCACCTATTGTGTTTGTTTTTTTCCGTAGTTTTTTTTTTCTTCTTATTATTATTATTGTTATTATTTGCATGCTATGTTTATTTTCCTGTTATGTTGTTTGTTTACAGGACAGCTTGTAAGACAGGCATTGAGTTGCCTAATAGCTTTATCCTGAATAAATAAAGATTCATCTCTCTCTCCTCTCTCTCTCTCTCTCTCTCTCTCTCTCTCTCTCTCTCTCTCTCTCTCTCTCTCTCTCTCTCTCTCTCTCTCTCTCTTCATAAAAATCCTCGCACGGCCCTGTATACATAAACTGATTTTACAATTACTTCGGCGATATAGAATAGTGAATTAAATATAGATTCTCACATCAGCGTGTAAGTGATACTGCAAATTTTTTTCGAGTGATTTAAAAACCCTATCCCCCGAGCGAAAACGAATATGAGAAGGTTTTAGGATCACCTGAGTGAGATTCTCAATATCACCTGAATATCTATGTCAAAATGTTTCTTACTCACCTTTTCTTTTGTAGTAATCAATGTGAGTTTGTTTTCGGGACACATCTAGCCAGCAAAACAACATGGCTTGACAGAGATCTTGACGTGATTTACTTTGATATATGACGTCAATATTTTTCGACGCCAGAAAAAAATGTTCGTACGTTGTGACGTAGTAGCGCAATACATGACGCCATCATACAAGACGCGATCGTCATCACAAAGTGATGGCAGGTCACCTTTCAATTTCGGTTGTGCAGTACCTTTTTGTTGAGCAGACTTGCTACAGTCCAATTGTGTGTACACGAGGCCATTCACGCACAAGAGCGCATCACATAATGTGTGGTAGGATCAAGTTGTACCACACATCGTGAGATACAGCTTTTCCGCGCAACGAAGGAGGTGAGTACGACAATCGTCATTTCTAGCGCTGCTTCTTCAAGTGTTCGAATTTGCGAGGCTTTATATGTAACCTCCTCAGTTCCCGCCCAAAGGCATCGTCAGTGTCAGTCAAGGGGTTAATTTTTTGAAAAAGGATTAACCCCCTACCTGCCACTGGACGCATATTTTGTTTCTGAGATCTCTGTTCCTTCAACAACCGAAAATCCACCACAACCGTCGGAGTGACGTGGGGACAAACTGGCCTCAGCAAGAGGCATAGATCCTCATGAGCCCCCCGCGACTGCGGGGGCTCGTGAGGATCTATACCTCTTGCAGTTGTTAGATAGCGCTCACTTTTGTCTCGGCCGGAAAAGGGTTTAAATAATACGACAATCTCGAGTATGTTTGTTTTGTTTGTTTGTTTGTTTGGTTGTTTTGTGTGTGTGTGTGTGTGTGTGTGTGTGTGTGTGTGTGTGTGTGTGTGTGTGTGTGTGTGTGTGTGTGTGTGTGTGCATGAGACCGCCACCACTCCACTCCCCGCCTCAACCGCACCAGGACTACCCTGACGTGATTCACAGGGAAGTACCTTTGCGATCCAAGGCGGAGGGTGGAACAAACTCACCACAAGTCACGCCGGTTCATTTAACCCTTTGTGTGTCGGTAGCGGTGTTTGTCGCGATGTGTCCTGCAGGAGTCAGCACCTCAAAGACCGCTACCGAAAATATCATCTCGACAAAATTCGCTAGGGACGAACCTCTGGCTGTCAGTCGGTAGTGGGTTTTGTTGCAACTACCGAAAACATCATCGCTACAAAGGGTCAAAGGACCCCAAAAAATTTGTTTTCAAACGGGCGTTCCTGCGAAACGTATACTGAACTAGACGAACTAGGTTTTTGTATTATGTTCAGATGCCACGTTGTCTGGAGGGAAACAAGTACCTGTGGTGTTCAAGTGGACAGGATGTAATGAAATACCACAACACGCAAGGGTTTCAAGCGGTTCCCTTTTGGCAGTACAGAGCCTTTAAATACCAATGCTACTCGTAACTCTGAAGACAATTTCAGCTGCATTTGTTTTTAGTTATGTCTTGTCGACACAAATACTGAATTTCTAAGGCAGGTGGGATGGACAACAAAGGCTCGCGCATAATCACACTTGTTTATTCTGCGCAGCCGTTAGCATGTCAGTCTTTTTTTAGCTGTTTCTCGTACAGATAGCGATGTATTTATAGAACGGGGCGGAGTTGTTGTCAGAGTACTTGATATTAAGAGGACCTGTCCTGAACTGGATTGTCCTGTGTCTAAATTAACCTTGCCTAGCTCTGTATGCTGAGTTTCGTAGCCATCTGTTGCAAAATCATTTCTTTTGAACAGCTACGGCGGTACTGGGTCTTTAAATAGCACATTTTAAAACTCGTGTGTAAATCTTTCCTGACGTAACAAGCCAGCATCAGCCCTACTCCAAATCCAAGTGGACTAGTTACAAGCGATAACTCTTATTAACTCATTGTGCCCGAGGTACGAAATACTTACATTTTGGAGTTATGCTCTGAGGACTGCCTTGACAATTCAGGAGACAGATCGACCATGATAGTGCAAGGGTGGTGGCAAAATAGCTTGGCCAAGCTATTCTGACACCACCCTTGAACTATCATGGTCGAGCCATATCTCGATGTGGTGTGTGCGGGCAGAATGAGCTAAAAATCACCCGTCATCTAAACGTTAAAAGTGAACTGTTTAGGGCTTAACGTCTTTTGTCCATCAAAAAGTGATTTAAAAGACGGTACAGAGAAAAGGGTCTGAACAGAAAATTTACCCCAGCTGGGTTCGAACCCCCTGCTGCTCTGGGGACGTTATCCGAACGCTCCATCACTTGTTCGCACTCGTCCCGCTCACCTGTCACCCAAGACAACAATTTCAGCGACCTAAATGATTGTCCTTAATGACAGGTGACACCCTGATCCATGGGCCAGTTGCATGAGCTATAGCAAGGCACATTGCTTAGTGTTTGGCGCAGGACTAAACTCACTTTTACAATTGCCACATGGAACTCTATGGCGTGGCAAGTTGAATGAGGAGAATAACGCGCCAAAATAAAGCGCGCGCCAACTCAACCGAGTGTCACTTTGGCGTGGGAGAAATTTCAGGCATGTTACCCTTGACAAAACGGGCGCATTGTGTGCTTAGGTCTATGAACAATCGGTTTTGAGTGGTCAGACCCTGACCCTTTGCTCCATGCAAATGCTGGGGTTTTCAAGGCACGAGGTGTGACCGCTGGGCCGGTTGCGGTTTTCGTTGCGTGCAGGACTAAAAACCGCTACCGACAGGGAAAGGGTTAACTGCCCCTGGATGACTCTGTTGTGTTTAAGGGCACACAATAATGCCCGCTCAAGAATGAATTGTATTTTTTAGAGCTCGACGTAGGAACGTTCAAGAATCCTAGAAATGGCTGTAGATTTCAGAGCTCGAAGTAAGAACGTTCAAGAATTCTAGAAATGGTTGTAGTTTTCAGGGCTTGAGACGTGACCGCTCGAATGTCCTAGATTCATCAGTGATAATGAAAATATAATGTGACACATTGTGCTATAAATGAAAAGAAACTTTGAAGGGTAGTAGAAAAGAAAGTGATTTCAGACGAGATAAAAAAGAATTACAACGTGTCGGATCCCAAACGTTGTGTCTCTTTTTCTTTCGTTTCGATGAAACACTTCTTGACAGCATGTGCTGACCCAATCGATATAAGGCTGAAACACTATACAGCAGACTCTTTGAAGGTTTTGTTTCGGGACGTTCCCCGTGACAAAATATTTAGCTTTGTAAAGGAGGCCAATTTGTTTTACAAAATTCAAGCCTCTGTAGTCTATATAAACCTGACTGTTCTTATGAGCTTCCAAAGTCTGTAGACATGTACGATTGACCTGTGTGACTTTTTAACAAGGAATACTTTTACACTGTATTTACGTCATGTTTTAAGACCTTTCTCTTAGTCCGGCTGACCAGACTTTTACCCTTCCCGCCGTGAGATGGCTTTAGTCGCCTGCTCGCCGTTAGACGCCAATAACTAACCAACTCTTTTAAAATAAGGGTTTTCCTATTACATTTCAAAATTTGATTTCGAGAAGCTGTGGCGTTTCACTCTACGAGGTATAACCCATCACAATTTCTAGGAATGACAGGGCAGTTTGCAGAATACGACATATAACCAGGCGAAAGTCCTAAGAATAGCAGCAGTGCTTTCAAGGTTCGAAGTATGGCAACCCAAAAGTCCTAGAAATAACAGTGGGGTTTTGCTTTCTAGGGTGTGAGCCACGACCGCTCAAGAAACGATTTACCAAAGAACACCTGCAGTTGAACGCGGTGACCACTGTAACCATTGTCATTGACCTGGTATCTTGGATGTCCATTTTCAGAACACTTTCACACGCTGAACAAACGTTTCACTTGAAGAAGTCAAACCGCTCATATACAATCCAAATAAAACAAGAGAAGAATGGGGCGGTCCTTTGGTAAAGCGCCTGCCACCAGCGCTAAAGGTGTGATTTTCGATACCGGGTTCCGGAGTCGGACTTTTCTCCACTAGTAAGTGTCACCGGTAATTTGGGCGGACCGTCGGGGGGTTCTTTCTCCGGGTACTCCGCTCTTCCTCCCCCTCCACTTTGGTACCGGTTTCAGGCTAATTTGCAAATTTAACTCCTTCTGCCCGCGACACACCACAGCAAGATATGGCTCGACCATGATAGTTCAAGGGTGGTGGCAGAATAGCTTGGCGCATATAAGCGCCAAGCTATTCTGCCGCCACTCTTGGACTATCATGGTCGATCTGTCTCCTGAATTGTTATTCAGTCCTCAGAGGATAACTCCAAAAATAATGTGGGCATTTCGTACCTCGGGCACATTGAGTTAAAATACAAACGCTAAAATGAAACGCAATAGCTGAGCTGACCCTTCGCACCACGTGAATGTCCTGTTTTTGTCTGGTACTGTTTTTGTCTCCATAGTGAGCGCGTCTGTTTCACGTGAGCGTGTGTGCTAGGATAACCTCGCGGCGCGTAGAGTCGATTCACAAAACTGACGGAATTGGATGAAACGCCTATATAGTGATCGGTATCATTATTAAGAAAGTTTTAAAAACAGCACTTTGCCCTTCATTAGATGCGTTACGCACTGCACGTGCAGCTCGTAGGTTTTAATTTAAAATGTTTTTCTTTGACCCCTTCACTGCCTGTGACCACGAATACAATCTCTGAATCTACTGCAGACCAACAGCCCAACAGCAGTTCTGTGTTAGGAACGGCCATATAATTGTGGACAAGAGACATAGCAAGAGACATAGAACTTCATGAGCCCCCGCATTTGTGGGAAGGGGGGGGGGGGTCATGAGGTTCTATGTCTCTTGCAGTTGGCTGTGGCTTGGAAGTAAAGTGGTGTACATTCTTATTTGTCGATTTTTCTCGAAAAAGAACTCAGACAGTATTGTCTACTCAATGCAAAGACGCAACATTTGTTTTTGTCAGGATGTGTACCAGCATTTATAAGACTATAGATAAAACAATATCTTTTGAATTTCTTTTGAATGAAGTGAATAAAAGGGAATGACTAGCAGAAATAAATAAATATTTTGTTAAAATAAATAAATAAACAAATAAATAAATAAATAAATAAATAAATAAATAAATAAATATGAATTTTTTCATTTGGATATTAAGTAGTTGTTGTAGTGCCACGATACTGACTTAAACACTGTGTAATATTTATTTTGATAAATAAATAAATAAATAAATAATTTTTTTTTAAAGTGCCGTGATCCTACTTCCGTGATAGTTTAAAAATTGTCTTTTAAAAATAAATTTATCAAGGCGATTTTCTTTACCTCTGCGCAAAACATGCTCAGCAAAAGACTAACAAAGGAAACTCTCAGGGGGAAAAAAATCTTTTTCTCAGACATTATCGCATTGCACACCGACATTTTATCGACTAATTTCCAGCTGCATGTATAACATGACAACTCTCTTACGCCAGAAATAAGTAATAACAAGCGTAGAAGACAAATGTCAAATCGTCTTGTAAAAATAAATAAATAAATAAATAAATAGACTGCACTGTACAGAAAATGTCACGCTGTGTGCATGTATGCACGTGTCTGTGCGCATGCGTGCGTGTACGCGCGCGCACGCTTGTGTATTTTATTTAATATGTGCGTGCGCGCGATTTTGTTTGAGTGTGTGTGATGTGAGGTAATGGTGGCATTAAAGACAGGAGGGAGGAGGGGGGATGGGTGTGAGTGACACAAGACTTTGACCGTTGTTATAAGCGGTCTCGTAAAGGCACAGGAACACCACACGTTGATTCTGTATCGTCAACCGACTGTCTTCAAATTTTTCCACAGGATGAAAGAAAACTGAACACAAACCAACTGCAAGAGACATAGATCCTCATGAGCCCCCGCAATTGCGGGGGCTCATGACGATCTATGACACTTGCTGAGCCCACTTTGTATCCAAGTTCTGGCTGGGGCTGTTTGAAGTCGAATGAATACAACTTTTCACAGATTTTAGAAACACAATCTTCGACCACCGGATGGGAAGGGATGAACCTGCGCGAACCGCTGTGAGAGAAGTTCACATGCAAAGGTTTCCGTATCTTGTGATCCTGTTTTAGAATCTGGAAGCAGAGAGCAGCGAGCACGATGGTCACAGGGACAGCCGCTGAGCGTGTTGTGACCGCCATCAGAGTGTTTGTGCTGCGGCTTGTGCTGCTGACTATGATTGTCTGGAAGTGTGGGACAACGGTCAGTGTGGCCGGTGACGGCCGTAACTACAACAACGACAGCGACCACATCAAAGACAGCGTCAACCGCACCATGGACAGAGCCCATCACACCAACGATAGCGTCCACAACACCAGGGACATCGTCCCCCACATCAACGACAGTGTCCATCACACCAACGACAGTGTCCGCCACGTCAACGACGTCGTCTATCACACCGACAGCGTCTACCATACCAGCGACACCGTCTACTACACCAAAATAATCCAACCCACTGAAGACAGAGTCCACCACACCAACGACAACGTTTGTCACACCAACAAAAGTGTCCATCACAGCAAGGACAGCGTCTACCACATCGAGGACGGCGTTCACCACACCAACAGCAGCGTACACATCAACGACGGCGTCTACCACACCAACGATACAAACGATAGCGTCCATAAAGGCACATCGCAAGGAGCACCAGATGAAAGCAGCAGGCAACTTGTTTCATTTCAAATCGACCTACTCCAGGCAGTATCGGGTTACTAGCTCGCAGTATCTCCTTCATAAATGTTCGCAGTGTGTCTTAGAACAATGGCTGACTGAAATTATGAAGTCTGAATGTCGTGAAATGAAAGACTTTTCTGCTGTCCTTCGTCCTTGTGAAAAGAAGGATAGAACAGTCTTAGTTGAGGGAAGACAATATTGAGAACCCGCTGTATCGGCGGATTTAAGCGATTAAAGCCCGCTACGAAGCAGACCGCTTTTCTTGCTTTCGTTGTGGTCGTGCAGCTGTGCAAAGCTCAGCCTGGCTAGGCAAAAAGTCCCTGGGCCGATGTCAGCCTTCGCTCGCCTGCGCACGCCAGTGTTAGTGTAGTGCACGCCAGTGTTAGTGTAGTGCACGCCAGTGTTAGTGTATTGCATGCCAGTGTTAGTGTAGTGCATGCCAGTGTTAGTGTAGTGTATGCCAGTGTTAGTGTAGTGCACGCCAGTGCTAAGGCTGACATCGACCCGAGGACCTTTTCCTCACCGGGAATCCTGTCGACCGCGCAGCCACCCATCCGTGACCGATGCGGAGACATCGCGAGAATCATCCACGGCGGCCAGCGGGCAAAAAGTGCTCGGTGCTCTCAGCATCGAGTACCTGAGTCTGACCCTGCGCGACCTCAGGAGCTGCATGCTTAACTCCGGTCTGTTGAAGTTCAATGCCAGTGCTGGAGTCGTAACGTTGGATTCAAACGAACTGTGGAATCAGAAAGGTCCTGGAGGTGAGAAAACCAAGAACCAAAGCGAAGACAACATCCCAACGAAGAAAGAAACACGTTTAAAAAAGACAGTCGCATCACAATTCATTAATATTGCGGGTTCCAACCCGATGGATTCATAAACTGTGTCGTAACTTGGGTGTATGCCTACATTGAAAACAAAACTTTTCAAACTAGACATATATACAGACACGTTCACAATTTGCTACTTATTTGGCGAAAAACATCAATGTCCACAACGTCAGGTTGAAAAACAGCAAGTAAAGATTTTCCAATGTCGATTACCAATGAAAAACGCACCCATATCTACTTTACGCTCACTTTGTTGGTACTTCCACTTGACGGGTGGGATACTCAACAATACTAAAGATATTAGTGAATGAAAAACACAATCAAACCCGGTTTAGCAAGGGCTGTCCTCCACCGACCTAAATGGAAGTAACTATAATTGTGTTGTAACTTGTATGTATGTCTACTTTGAAAACACAGCTTTTCAAACTGGAGATGTATACAGACAAGTACACAATTTGCTACTTATTTTTTCTGTGATGGGAGATGGATGCAAAAAAACAACAACACAAAAAACAACATTTTGGAATAGAAAGACAAAGGCAAAGACACAAGACATTTAACATCAAATAGTACAAACAATACAGCATGGACTGTCTTGTTTAGTATTTCTAAAGCTTGCTGCGATGAAAGATCAAACAACAAAAATAAAGACAAAGAACAACGAAAAAAGCATTTTTGTGTTTACTGCGGCGTTTCCCAGTAAGCGTAAGTCTTAGGGCCGACCTCGGATCGTCAGTGAGCGGTCCCACTGCGGTCGGCGACGGGCCGAGACTCCTTTGCTCACTGGGGTTTCTTCAGTTGCTGAATCTTGTCTTACAATAGTAACAGGAAAAACAAACCCGGTACCAGACATAAAACAAGCTTAACACATTCTGGCCCACGACCGAAATCCTCACATTATGATGTTGCTCTCTGAGGAACTGTATTACAGTTCTAGAGACAGATCGAGCAATGATAGTTCAAGGGTGATGCATTCACCCTGAAGACACAGGCAGTACAAGACAAACACAGGACATTCACGTGGTGCGAGGGGTCAGCTCAGCTCACCTCTACCACGCTGCCTTTCACTAGTTCATTTCCCCAGTCATGCACAATTCATCACCACAGTCACGTGTGTGTGTGTGTGTGTGTGTGTGTGTGTGCGTGCGTGCGTGCGTGCGTGTGTGTGTGTGTGTGTGTGTGTGTGTGCGCGCGCGCGCGCGTGTGTTGTGTGTGTGTGTGCGTGTTGGCTGTTAGCCTTTTCATTGTATCAGCGCTTTGAGCTACCTTTTAAATAAGCGCTTAACAAATCTATTATTATTATTATATTATTATTATTATTATTATTATTATTATTATTATTATTATTATTATTATTATTATTGTTATATTATTATTATTATTATCTATTATTATAATAATAATAATAATATAATAATAATAATAATTATTATTATTATTATTGTTATATTATTATTATTATTTTATTATTATTATTACTGTTCAACGGTGGACCCAGAATGGTTTGGCGCATATGAGCGCCAAGCTATTCTGGCACCACCCTTGAAATATTATGCTCGATCCATGTCTTGTTGTGGTTGTCTGTGCTGAATGAGTTAACAAAGCCGCTTTGTCTCTGCCTTTATAAAGTGCGTTTCTGTGCGTGGTGGGTCTTTTATTGCAATGATTCCAAGGACCACATTAGGCAAAACGTTGGTCTCTCGGTCAATGGTTTCAACCAAGGAGGGGGGTTGGGGGAGGGGGGGGGAGGGGGTCAACATTTGTTCCAGCTCAGTGTTTTAACCCACTTAGTGTCGACGCTCTACCGCAGGAGATGGATCGACCATGATAAGGGCAGTGCCAGATTAGCTTGGCGCCTTATGGCGCCAAGCTAATCTGGCACAACCCTTGAATTATTATGGTCTATACATTTCCTGCAAATTTCAAAGTACTGGTAACTAGAATTTGATCTCCACTCCGTAGTCCATCCACATGTCACATTTCACGTCATTTTCCTGCGGATTTCTTTTCCAAATAAGGGTACACAAACTTGCAGTGCGACGTTGAGGTCATCCTTCCTCCTCACCACGTCATGGAGGTGCAGTTCACCAACACTTCAGCCCAGAAATGTTTAACTGTCACGGGGCACGCCATCTTCGACCAGTTGCCCGTCGACATCATGTTCCGCGAAGTGGACACGCGGGAAATATTCCTCAGGGCGAAGTGCAGACAGTCGAAGAAGAAGTATTCCAGCGGCTACACGCGGTCGGTCAGATTCGAGCTCACTGTAGGAATCGCCCCAGGCTCTTTTAACATCAGCTTCAAGTTCACGTCAGTCCCTGAGCCACCGCGGGGTCACGTGGATATCGTCTACACGTCTCCCACTACAGGTCTGAACCTGATGCAGTAAAAAGACAAGAGAAGAACCAAAGAGACAAAGAAACACGCTTAGAAAAGACAGTCACAACACAATTTATAGACAAACAAACAAATATAGAGATCATCCTTCAGTTGCCACATTTCTTCTGCGATAATGAAGGCAAGTAGCGACTGATCCTATATTTATTTGTTTGTCTGTTTTGAAAAATGATATTTACCCGAAATTTACCCATTCAGCCTGAGGCACTACAGCAGGCGATGGATCGACCATGGTAATTCAAAGGTAGTGCCAGATTAACTTGGCGCCGACAGGCGCCAAGCTAATTTGAATCTACCCTTGAATTATCATTTTCGATCTATCGCCTGCAACTGGTGCATAGTCAGATGTCGAGTGCAAAATGAGGGAAATACGCGCGTGGGTTTGAATGCGTTAATAAATTGTGTTGTAACTGTCTTTTCTAAGCGTGTTTCTTTCTCCGTTGCCTTCTTCTCTGTATTTTACACGCTTGGCGGTCGCCTTGCTGGTCTGGATATCAAAAAGGCGGCATGTCCATACTCGCAAAAAGCGAAATATTCCATAAATTATATTGGAAAACCTCGCTATATCACAAGAATGCTCTTACTGACTTTGTCAAGAAGACGGTTTTGGAAAATCAGCAGCAGGTCAAAATTGCTCGTGCAGGATGGGAGGGGGTGGGGGAGGAACGGGGGGGGGGGGGGGGGGGGGTGTGGGAGGGGGGAGGGGGGAGATGGGGGGGGGGGGGGTAAACGTCCGGGTTTTTAACACATTCTGCTCCAGGACCAAAATCCGCAAATTTTCAAGTTGCGCGCTGAAGACTGTATTACACTCCTGGAAACAGATCGGGCGTGATAGTTCAAGGGTTGTGCCAGAATAGCTTGGCGCCTATGGGCGCCAAGCTATTCTGGCACAACCCTTGAACTATCACGCTCGATCCATGTCTTGCCGTGGCGTGTCGGAGTTGAACGCGTTAATCCCTAGTTTTAGCCGAAACACGTACACTTCTGATCTTCTTATTCTCGTTCCCGATCAGCGTCTATTACATTTTAATATTTCGTTTGTCACGAAAATTGACGTACAGGCCTTTGGAAAATATGCCCTCAGGTATAGTAACGGCGGTGATGTGCGACATGTGGGTGCTGTCGAAATAATAATAAAAATAATAATACCGTTATTATATAGGCGCTTTTTCTCAATTTTTAGGCAAATCGACTCAAAGCGCCGCGAACTGAAACCCAACACGCACACTCACGTAACAGACACCGATTTACGCCATTTAAGACAAACACAGTACGAGACAGACGAAGGGCCAGTTCAGCTACTGAAGTTACAGAGATTTTTGATCGCTTGTATTTGAAATGGGGTGGGTGGGGGGTGGTAGAACCGGAGTACCCGGAGAAAGAACCCCCGAAGGTCCGCCCGAATTAACGGTGACACTTACCAGACGAGAAAAGTCCGACGCCGGAACCCGTTTTCGAACCTCTCACCTTTGGCATTGGTGGCATGCGCCTTAACCACTGCGCCACGGACCGCCCCCGAAATACAATAATACGATTTATCAGAGGTAATTCCCGAGTGTCCAACACAAAGCTCATTGTACTCCTGCATGAACAATTAAACCCCAGAACTTAATTACCTCCATTAACCCCTTCACTGACACTGTACGTACGCTGCACGTTAATTTATGTTTCTGAAATCTTGGTTCAGTCAACGATGAAAAGTCAACGACGGAAAGCCAACCCCGTTCAAGAAACATAGCTACAAAATGGTCTCAGCAAGAGGCTTAGTCCTCACGAGCCCCCGCAACTGCGGGGGCTCGTGAGGATCTATGTCTCTTGCAGTTGGATCGTGTTCGAGTTTGTTCTCGGCAGTGAAGGAGTTAACCTTGCACGGTATCACATTATCACATCAACACGCACGTGGCACACGCAATTTAAAGCCGCATAGGAAATTTTGATATACTGAGCGTATCAAATGTAACCCTTATCATTCGGAATACACCAGTGTGTGAAATAGTTTTGACTTAAATAATTCAAGGGTAGTGCCAGAATAGCGTATCGCCTCTAGGCTCCAAGCTTTTCTGGCACCACCTTTGAACTAAAGCCATTGGTCTATATCCGTATATGTCAGTACTATAATGTAGCTTGCATATGGGCAGTGTACGAATTTGAAGCTTTTAGCCTCAGTATGATATGGGGTAATTCACCATAATTCTCTCATCTCATATATAGTTTGATAGGCTTAATTTTTTGCAGGCCTCTTAAGTCTATTAAAATAATATTAATAGACTTAGGTTTCACGTAATCCCCATGCAACAGACACCTCAGCCTCACGATATCGAGGGAACCTGCGTAGCTGAAGTGGTAGAGCGTTCGACTCTCATCCGAAAGGACGAGGGTTCGAATCCAGCTAGGGTCAAAATTTGTCCAGACCCCATTCAGCTCCTTGTCTTTGAAATCATATTCGTGGTGGACAAAAGAGGAAACAAAACAAGCTTAAAACCCTTAACGTTTAACTTTTTTTTCGTTGTATATCGATATCAAAGAGCAGGATAAGTGTTTTTCACGATTCCATAAATGTCGCATTTCTTTTCCTCGTCAGTATTATTTTTCAGTACGTGTGTGTTAATCATAGGAACGATCCGATATCCATTTGAGTTATTTTGGATAAGAATTATGTACCTTTTTATTATAATGTATTCTCTTTTCCACGGATAATTGTGTTCGATTTTTGTTGTGACACGTAGTTTTGCTACAATGTTGTAAAGTTTGACCTACATTGGACTGAAAGGTTCGAGCAGGGTCGTGATCTTTCTAGTGACCTTAGATATGACGTCAATGTGTTGGCTACATTTCGTAACATTGTTTCGAATTTGCATAGTCGTTAATAGAAACATCTGGATTGATCTACAGTGTTCTTTTTAATGAATATTCATGAGTTTTGGTTTCCTTTTCAATTCTGATTGTTTTGTGTGAATTTGCTGGATTATTCTGGAAATCTGTAATAGTATAAAAGAGCGTGTTAGAAAATATGTGTGTACATTGTATGAGAGACGCAGTGTGTCAAAAGTGTTGATGCATTGTAGAGGAGACAGAATGTTGGTGCATTTGTGGATGCATTGTGTGGCGATTGCATCGATACAATAAAATAGTGTTGGTACTGTTACTCCAGTGTGGTCTACAGCCTATTGCCGCGTGTGACGAGTTGCAGCCGAGTGAAGTTTCTTTACAACATCAAGAGTCTGAAATAGCTCAGGCAGTTAAGCATCAGAGTAGGAGAGCGAAGGTAATCGCCGGGTGGTGGGTTGGAATCCCGTCCCGGCCCCGATAGCTGGACTTGCAATCCAGGGGGGGGGGGGGGGGGGGGGAAGACGGGATTGTTCAATAACATGTCTGTTGAAAGGTCCTGGTAAATCAAAGTGGCACAGTTGGAGTGCGTCTGAGTTGATCAGTGTTCAGGTCGTACTCCATAGGCCATATATAGCCCTGTCCTCAATAACCCTCCCGTCAGGGCCGTTCATTATCACTTTGGTAGCGTAGACGTTAAACCCGGAACTAAATAACCAACTTTATAAAAACCCTACGTGCGTGCGTCTGGTGTGATTGCATCATACTATGACTACTACTACCTCGTATATAGTATATATATATATATATATATATATATATATATATATATATATATATATATATATATATATATATATATATATATATATATATATATATATATATATATATATATATATATATATATACTTAAAATGTAACATATGTGGAGTGTGTGGTGCCAGCTTTCTTGGACTGGTTTATATATATATATATATATATATATATATATATATATATATATATATATATATATATATATATATATATATACAGAGAGAGAGAGAGAGAGAGAGAGAGAGAGAGAGGAGAGAGAGAGAGAGAGACGAGAGGGAGCCATCGGGTCCAAGTCGGTCGCAGGGGACCCAAGAACGACTATGGATTACGTGTGTGTGTGTGTGTGTGTGTGTGTGTGTGTGTGTGTGTGTGTGTGTGTGTATGTGTGTGTGTGTGTGTTTACGTGTTTGTGTGTGTGTGTGTCTGTGTGTGTCTGTGTGTGTGTGTGTGTGTGTGCGTGTGCGTGTGTGTGTGTGTGTGTACGTGTTTGTGTGTGTGTGTGTGTGTGTGTGTGTGTGTGTGTGTGTGTGTGTGTGTGTGTGTGTCTGTGTGTGTGTGTGTGTGTGTGAGACAGGCTACATCCAGTCGCCAGGGTGGGATGGGAAGACACTCTGTCGCAGTAACATGGACAGCGAAGTCCGACTGGAAAGCCCGGCTAACCACAGCCTCATGGTTAGCGTTGTATCCGTGCAGCTGAACGGCAACAACCCAAAGCAGGACTGTACCAAGGACTTCGTCCAACTCAACACGGAGCCTGCACGCCAGCTGGCCCGGTTCTGTGGCTTCGCTTCCAATCGCTTTACCGCCAGCCTGGACAAGCCTCTCATGGTCCGAGCTCGGAGCAGCTTTGATGTCAGGTAGGGGGTGGGGGGAGGGGGGGGGGCGGTGGGTAACTCCGCACTTAACTGACTGACTGGCTGACAGGTTGAGTGGCTGGCTGGCTTGCTAGCTAGTTAGCTGGTGGCTGGCTAGCTATTTATTTTGTTAGTTAATTATCTAGCTAGCTAGCCAGCTAGCTAGAGAACTAACTAACAAAAAAAAAAAAATAAATAAATAATTTAGCTCAGCAATTAACTATATATTATCTGAATAAATACAATAAATACATAAATATATAAATAAATAAATAAATAATAATAAATTAATAAAAAATAATAATAACTAAATAATAAATTATAATAAATCAACAATAAGTAAATAAATAAATACATTAATTAATTTATAAATAATAAATAGATACAGTCTGCTACGTTTATAAAAAGGTCGGACATACCAAACGTCAGACAAAACAACATTTGTTTAACTCACTCAGCCCGACGGCCGTATTTCCCACATTTTGGAGGCGTCATCTAATGACTCTGCACCAGTTGTAAGAGATGAATCGAACTTGATTCAAGGGCAGTGCCAGATTAGCTTGGCGCCGACAGGCGCCGAGCTAATCTGGCACTACCCTTGAATTCTCGTGGTCGACCCATCTCCTGCTGTAGTGCGTCAGGGCTGAGTGGGGTAATTCTTTTATTACCAATTACTTTGCTTATAACAAACTTCTGATATAACAACAATAAATATAGGGTCCTCTGGCGATTTGTTATATACGGAGTTTACTGTAAATAGATCAATAAATAAATAAATAAATAAATAAATAAATAAATAAATAAAGGAGGAGGCCATCAGGTAAGGCGGTAACTCAGCACTTAACTAACTAACTAACTAGCTCACTGGCTGGTTAGCTAGCTAACTAACTGACTAATTAATTAACTAGCTAACTATAACTAGATAACAAACTAGCTAACTTACGGACTAACTAACTAACAACAAACTAACTAAATAGCTAGTTAGCTAACTAACTAACTACATTCATAAATAAATACATCATTTCACTCAGAACGTAACTTTACATGATCTGTATAATTAAATAAATAAATAAAGAAAGAAATAATGATTAAAAAATATATAAATTACTGACTAACTAATAACTAACTAACTAGCTAAATGACTAGCTAACTAAGTAAGTAACTAGCTAACTATCGAGGTACCAAACAATTTGACTAATTAACCAACCAACTAGCCAACTAGCTAGCTAACTAGCAAAATACATAAATAGATAAATAAATACATAATTTTACTCAAAACGTAACTATACATGAAATGTATAAATAAATAACAAATAAATAATAATAATAATAAATAAATAATAAACAAACATATAATCATTTAAAAATAAATTAAAAAAATAAATAATACAAATAAAAATAAATAAATAATTTAACTCAACAATTAAATATACTATAATATGTAACCTGGATCCAAGCCTACAAGGTCTTTACAAAGTCCTGAAAAGAAATGCCCCGAAAAGAAAGAAGAACGTTTAGAAAGGTCAAACACAACACGGCGATCACCCATTTTACCCTAGGCCGCACTTATCTAATTTCGGAGGTGTAGGCTAACACCTATATAGAAGTTACAGAAGATGGATCGACTATGATAATTCAAGGGTAGTGCAAGATTAGCTAGGCGCCATCAGGCGCCAAGCTAATCTGGCACTACCATTGAATTATCATGGTCGATCCATCTCGTACTGTAGTTCGTCGGGGCTACATGTGTTTACTCACTATGATCGGGTAACGGGATCCTAGCACACAACGTCATTCGAAAGTCCTGAAAAGAAATGCCCTAAATAGAAAAAAACACATTTATAAAGGATCAGTTCAACACACATGTTTTTCCTCAACAAAGAAAGAAAGACTTTTAGAAAGTTAAAGAACAACACAACAATAAATTGTGCTGTACAGTGTTTTGTAAGGCGTTTCTTGCTTTGTTGGCTATTTTCCTTGCATTTTACATTCTTGACAGTCAAATTTTGGTCTGGATCTCCAAAGTCATGACCTTGAGAAGAATTCTTATGGCAGGCGTCTGTTGTACGAGTGAGCGTTGTCCCGCGCAAGCCAATAAGCGAGATGCGGAGCTATTGACCTTTGAACTACTTTTAATTTTCGGAAGTCAGATTTTTTACCTACTTATCATTTCCGACAATCAGACGTTTAAACTAATAATGTTTTCCTGAAATCAGCAGTAAAAACAGCGTATTAAAAGCCCGGACAAGAATGTCATAAGTCAGCTTTGTCCTGGCTTTGGATCCACTGTTTCCTCAAAACACGTGCAATTTTGACCTCCTGCTAAGTGATTATTGGCGCTTTAGCCAGATTGTCAAACCACTGCATGTGATGTGTTTAGCTACACGGGGTTCCGACTGCGGTTCTCGTTCCACAAGCGCTCGTCCAGTCCCCAGCAGCTGCCTGACGGACAGTGGAACTGCTCTGTGTCCTACTGGCCCGACTTCCGGCAGCACCTCGGGTGTAATTTACTGGTCGAGTGTGCGGGCGGCGAGGACGAGGCTGGGTGTCCATACACCACTCGGCTGTGTGGCCAAGGCCAGATCATGTTGGGGGGTCGGTGCTACGCGTTCAGAAAAGCCCTCAATAACAACACGTGGGCAATGTCGAGTGCCATCTGTCGCAACGAGGGAGGTTACCTTGCCAGTCCTAACACACCAGACGAGTGGCGTCGCATCACAGACTTGCTGGACAAGCATCAAACCCAAAGTCACACCATCCAGTTTGGTTTGAAGGCACCCTTCCCGTCATTGTCACCAGACATTGTGTACGTGTTTCATTGCCGGGATTTTACTGTAACTTTAACCACTTCACTGCCACCGGACGCAGATCATGTTTTAACCCCACATCTGTATGTTGCAGGTGTCATCTAACGACTGTGTACATGTTGCAGGAGATGGATTGAGCAGGGCAATTGAAGGGTACTGCCAGAATAGCTGCTGGTGCCAAGCTAATCCGGCACTACCCTTGAAATTTCATATCGTTGTAAATTCAATGTCAGAGATCATCATAAGTCAAAGGAACATTGATGCGAAGTGCAATATAGATCCTCATGAGCCACGGCTACTGCGGGAGACACATGAAGATCTATATCTCGAGCAGTTGGGCGGTATTCATCTGATGTGCCAAGCTATTCTGGCACCAATCTTGAAATAAAATGGCTGACCTATCTCGCAATATGTAATGTAGCATGACAGGACAATAAACAAAATTTCCAAAAAATCAGTCTGATGACGTAATGGTTCGATCAGCAGTTTTCTACCAAACACGGTCAGTTTTTACATGCTTCTGATTTTCAATTTAAAAACTTCTGTTTGGGTTCATCTTTTCTCGGCAGCAAAGGGCTGAGCCATTAACTCATTCAGCCCCGACACAACACAGCAAGAGATGGATCGAGCATGACAGTTCAAGGGTGGTGCCAGCATAGCTTGGCGCACATAGGCGCCAAGCTATTCTGGCACCACCCTTGAACTATCATGCTCGATCTGTCTCTAAAATTGTAATACAGTTATTCAGAGGGCAACTTCAAAATTTGTGGATTTCGGTCCTGGGGTAGAATGGTTTAAACAGTCATGTTTTCTCGCTGTGTTGAAGAGTCATCAACAGATGGTAATGGGAGGACGGCTCAGTTGCCTACGTTGGAATTGAGACAAACTATGACCAGACAGGTGTCTTCGGCTCCATGGTGAGGAGAGAGCAAGGCAAGTGGACGGTAAGCCTCCGGGCCGACTGTCTGGAGTTCGCTGTGGAGGACCATGACTTCCTGTGCGAGTACAACACCCATGAGGCGCCGGAAAGACTGTCGGTCGTCTTGCCTGTGCCACGTGTCACCATGTCACGCCCCTCCCTCGTCCGCTGTCGGGACAATCACACAGCGCACTCCTTCTTCGCCTGTGACGTCAAGACCGCGTGCTGGGCGCGCGAAGAACAAGTGCACGATCTATGCCCGGCGCCGTTGTCACATATCCCGCCTGTCTACACGTGCAAGAACGGTCACGAGCACCTGTCCTACGTGTTTGTGTGTGACTATCAACCGGACTGTTCTGACAGCAGTGACGAGGACTTCTGTGTGTTTCCGCCATGCCCAGCTGAACATTCGTGTAATGAAAAACTAGTAAGTTTCTCTATAACTCAGTGCAAGTCAGCCTCAGGTTATCTCGATACGGGCATATCGCGATGCCAGGCAGACATTACGTCACACTGCGATATTGTCACTCACGTTAACCCATGAGCCCTGACGCACTACAGCAGGAGATATAGATGGATCGACATGTTCTGTTTTTTTAAACCTTAAACGTTTAGGGCTTAACGTCCTGTGTTCAGCATGAAGGTGATTTGAATGACGGGGCACCGAAACGGACCTGACCAAATGTTGAACCCATCTGATTTCGGACCTTTCGGACTAGAGTCGAACTCTTAAGCATCTGAGCTTCCCAGCTCCCCACCTGTTAATTCAAGGGTAGTACCAGGTTAGCTCACTGGATATGGACTTGGGCGACACAGATACAAAGACTTTTCCCATGAAATGTTCATTGTTTGCATCAGAAAAGGAGGCTTCTACACTAAAGAGCAAATGAAAAGCGACAGTTCTGGAATCATCGGAAACACAAAAGTATTTCCCATAATTGCAAAAAAGCCGCATTGCTTTTGGACGTCAGTATATAACCAAAATACAGAACATGTTACGCAAGCCGAACACTGTGCACTATTTGTCAGTCAGGCCATAATTTGTGTCGATCATTTATGATGAAAAAATAATCCTACACCATATTAGGAGTAAGTCGTTTCTACAAGCCTTCTGTTGCCAATGTTGCTATGTGACTAGATGTAATTCATGTAATAACATCACAGTGTAAAGAAATGATGACGTAGTAAGTGATGTGAATGTCTCTACCAGAGAGAATACATATTTTAAAGCAATGATAACTTTTTAAATCGGCGTACATATATATTTGGTCAGTCATTTTGGAACTTGCTTGAATTATATAAAATGTTCTTTCCTTTCAGTGTGACTGGATACTAAGTTTTCGAAACCAATACAGCAACTTCTATTTCTACACAGGCTGTGTTGAACAAGTGCCTATTTGCGAATCACACTTCTATGCGTACATCACTCCCGATCTTCCAGCCAAAGTCTCGTTTCACCCAAACAGGCTTACAGAAAACACACTCAGACTTGAACCTCTAGTCAACAGAGAGTGCCCGGAAACCCATTTCAGCTGTGCTGGTGGTGACTTTTACTGCCTGCCCATTTTCCTACGCTGTAACGGTCACAACGACTGTCCGGACCACGAGGACGAGGCGGATTGCGACAGTTACACGTGTCCTGGCTACTACCGTTGTCGCGGTTCCCGTACCTGTATTCACGACGAAAATCTGTGTGACAATCTGTACCACTGTCCTCTGCATGACGACGAGCTGGACTGTGACAGGGTGTGTCCCGCCAGCTGCACGTGCTACGGGCCAGCCTTGTTTTGCACGCGCGAAATCCCGCCCTTTCTCCATGCTGATGTCGTCTTCCTCAACGCCACAGGCTCAGGGATCTCTCCTAGGGATTTGACCAACGCCACAATGCTGGTTTACCTCAGTCTGGCAAAGTGTGACTTGACACAACTTGACCACATGAACTTGCCAAATCTTCAGAAACTTGACCTGTCTGATAACCATCTGACACTGGTTCCCAGCCACAGCTTGAAGGTTCTGATCAACCTGCATACTCTGGTTCTTTCTGGGAACCCTCTAACACACCCCTTAATTTCGCCTGCCGATACGCCATTAGTGTCTATGATTAACTTGGATTTGTCTCGTGTCAACATGGCGTCACTGAATGTCAGTGTTATCAGCCATTTTCCAAACCTGCAGGTGCTCAACCTGTCGGACACAGGGGTGGATCTGTTGACGAACGAAGGCTTCGTGACGCTGACCAAACTGAGAGTGCTGGACCTTCGTGGGTCCCCGATGACTCAATTCCCGGCAGACTTGTTCAGGGACCTGTCTCTCCTGGAGATGGTGTATGCCGACAACTACAAGCTGTGCTGCCCGGCCATTTTCTCCGACGTAGTGCACAGCGCTACTAACTGTCAAGCGCCTTCTGACGAAATCTCTTCCTGCGATGCCCTGCTCCAGTCCAGCATGTACCGCTTCGTGCTGTCGGTGTTTGCTGTACTGGCGCTGACAGGCAATCTGACCACCTTTCTCTTCTGGACAGTCTTTGGCAAAAACACTCGAAATACTGGCTACGGCGTGTTCGTCATCCACCTGTGTGTGTCTGATTTCCTGATGGGGGTGTATCTGGCGGTTATCGGGGTGGCGGATCGCGTGTACTACGGGACCTACTATTTGAACGATCTGTTCTGGAGGGGCAGCGTGGTGTGTAAAACAGCGGGCTTCATCTCTCTGCTGTCTAACGAGACGTCGGCGTTGTTCATCTTCCTCATCACGCTAGATCGTTTTCTCGTGCTGCGTTTTCCTTTCGGACAAGTACGATTCCGGAAAGAGTCAGCACACTGGGCTTGCGCCATGGCGTGGCTTGTCGGTCTGTGTCTGTCGGCCTTGCCCTTCCTGCCAATGTTGTCCCACTTGGATTTCTACGGGAACACAGGCATCTGCGTGCCTCTTCCCATCACCAACAAAGACAGGTTTCCCGGCTATCCTTTCTCCTTCGGCGTCATGGTGGTCTTGAACTTTGTTCTCTTCCTGCTGATTGCCGCCGGCCAGATTTTCGTGTACTTGTCAGTGCGCGCCAACAGCATGAGTGTCACGGTGACAAACAACACTTCCAAAGAACTCCTGATTTCCCGCCGTCTGCTCAGCGTGGCCACGACCGACTTCCTGTGCTGGTTCCCCGTTGGCTTACTGGGTGTGTTAGCGTCCCAGGACGTGCCCATTCCTAGCGAGGTGAACGTGGCCCTGGCCGTCATTGCGCTGCCCGTCAACTCGGCGCTCAACCCGTTTCTGTACACCATCAATCGCGTGCTGGAACGTCGCCGCCTGAGGAGGGAGGAGCGCTTGCGGAAGTACCTCATGACTCAGATTCAAAACAACAGGGAACGAGGCAAATTATAATACCTCATGACTCAGATTTACAACTGGGAACAAGCCAAATTATAATACCTCATGACTCAGATTGACAACAACAGGGAACAATCCAAATTATAATACTTCATGACTCAGATTGACAACAACAGAGAACAAGGCAAATTATAATACCTCATATCTTAGATTGACAACTACAGGGAATAAGACACATTATAATACCTCATGACTCAGATTGACAACAACAGGGAACAAGGGGAATTATAATACCTCATGACTCAGATTGACAACAACAGAGAACAAGGCAAATTATAATACCTCATATCTTAGATTGACAACTACAGGGAATAAGACACATTATAATACCTCATGACTCAGATTGACAACAACAGGACAGGGAATTAATACCATGACTCAGATTGACAACACAGAGACAAGCAAATATATACCTCATATCTTAGATTGACAACTACAGGGAATAAGACACATTATAATACCTCATGACTCAGATTGACAACAACAGGGAACAAGGGAAATTATAATACCTCATGACTCAGATTGACAACAACAGGGAACACGGGGAATTATAATGGCTAGTTCACCCCTTCACTGCCGCTGACGCAGATTTTGTGTCTGTAAATGGCCCCAGCCGTCAAAGGAACGTGGATTTAAAGTGTAGCCAGCAAGAGTCATAGATCTTCATGAGCCCATGCAATGTGGGGTCTCATGAGGATCTATGTCTCTTGCTGTTGGACTGGGTTCACCTTTGCTCGGCTGTGATCGAACTACTATTCTTTGAGTGTTTGAAATTCGCTTGTGGGTGGGTTTTAAATGTTGTCATGCCTGAACTCTCTAGCCATCTTTTCACAAGTAGACACATGCAACAGACGTGTTTCACTGCCCTTTCGTCAATAAGGTATCTACGTATCAAACGAGAAGAGGAAAAATATATACTCTTCGACATTCAAAATGCAATATTTATCTATGATGACTTAGTCCTTTCACGCGACACTATCAAAGGACATACGTACATTCATCAACAATATAAATTTATTTTGAATTTATGTTACTTTAAGGAATATACCCGTTCAAGAAACCGCCTATGAGTAATAACACAAGAAACAAAAACAACAAACACAATGAAAGGGAGACCCTTTCGTGACATTTCAACGAGAGGTGACAGAATAGCTCGCATGTCGGCGCCTAGGGACTTCAAGTTGATTCTGCATCACCCCTTAACTATCATGTCACTGAGCTGAGAAAGAGAGGGAGAGAGAGAGAGAGAGAGAGAGAGAGAGAGAGAGAGAGAGAGAGAGAGAGAGAGAGAGAGAGAGAGAGAGAGAGAGAGAGAGAGAGAGAGAGAGAGAGAGAGAGAGAGAGAGAGAGATTGAAATGAAATGAAACTTTATTTCTCAATGATATATGATTAGGTACATAATTATATACCTGTTTTCAATCATGTCCTTACACACACACACACACACACACACACACACACACACACACACACACACACACACACACACACTATCACACACACACACACACACACACACAAACATACACACGCACGCACGCAAGCACTCTCACAGACACACGCGCACACACACACATACACACACACACACACACACACACACACACACACACACACACACACACACACACACAATGCCTGGAGAAAAAAGAAGAAGTAGTTAACCCATCCAAGTCTCCAGGGCAGACCTGGGTGGGGAAAAGTACAAAGTAATAATACATTTACAAGGGGAAAAAAATGTAAACAGAAATCAGTGTTTGCTTATATACATATGTGCATCCGGTATTTACAAGAAACTACCTGGTAAAAAAAATGGTAGAAAGATAACACACTGATATAGCTCTAGGGGGAAAATAGCATTTTTGGTAAAAAGGTGTCTGTACATCGCACACCACTATGTGATGGCTTGATGTGACCAGCAGTATACCCTTATGACATTTCACAAATCACTGATTCACGTTTTGTGTTTGTTGTCTGAGGTGTATTTCGGGCATGTTTAAGCCTTTTTGGCTAAGGGCTGCCTTCATCAGCGTGCTGACCCTTTTTTTTTTTTTTTGAGTAAACCTTTGTTAGGTTTTTATGGTAGTTTGTTTTTGGTTCATTATGTATTGTTGAAGTCAGTAGTTGATGTATTCTTGCTAACGTCACTGCCAATTGAAAGGGCTAGTGGCGAGTAGAAGATAATGTCGTCAGTCGTGTCGCAGCCACTGCTTAGTTGTATGAGCTATTGGAGCGTAGATGGCTTCTTGGTTGTAGTTCAGTTTTGTTCAACCACTGCCAATTGGTAGGGCTCGTGGGGAGTAGAAGAGCTGCTCTGTTGTGGCACTGTTAATTGTGAGATCTGGTGGAGAATGCGGCGTTGTTGCGTTTGGTTCTTTAGTTCTCTTTTCGCAGTGCTGGTGGACTATGCTTGAACATGGCCTGCCGGTTCAGTTTTTAAAGCTCGTGCCGTCAACTGTATTAGCTTGACGCGGGTTTGTCACGTGACTCCTCCTTTCTCTAGGTTCTATTCGTTGCTGGCTGGAAACAGGGATGCGTCTTCTCGCTCTGAGCGCGCCAGCCGGTATGGTCCAAAAGTTTCGTTGTGTGCAGCAATCTACTGTCTGATGTTGTGCCATCATAAGGATCAGTAGGTCTGTTTCCTTATTTGTAGGAAGGTAGTGGGGTTCACTCCGTTGTTGCTGTACTTTGTATTCAGTACAGCGGCAAGGTCTTAATGGGCTCAAGTTGCTTTTGTTGTTGTTGTTGTTGTTGTTGTTGCGAGAATCCGTTTAGTCTTAATGGGCTCAAGTTGCTTCTTTTTGTTGTTGTTGGTTGTTGTTGTTGTTGTTGTTGCGAGAATCCGTTTAGTCTTAATGGGCTCAAGTTGCTTCTTTTTGTTGTTGTTGTTGTTGTTGTTGTTGTTGTTGCGAGAATCCGTTTAGTCTTAATGGGCTCAAGTTGCTTCTTTTTGTTGTTGTTGTTGCGAGAATCCGTTTAGTCTTAATGGGCTCAAGTTGCTTCTTTTTGTTGTTGTTGTTGTTGTTGTTGTTGCGAGAATCCGTCTGCTCCTGCCGAGATTGACACAATGCATATGCTTTTCCTTGCTTCCATTACTTTCTGGTCCGGTGGCACTAACTTTGCCGGGTTGATCTCGATGTTTGTGGTTCGCGTGTTGCTGGGGCGGTTAGACTCGATGTTTCAGTATGGCTCGCTTGTTGTTGGGGCGGGTAGACTCGGATGTTTCAGCATGGTTCGCTTGTTGTTGGGGCGGGTAGACTCGGATGTTTCAGTATGGTTCGCTTGTTGTTGGGGCGGGTAGACTCGGATGTTTCAGTATGGCTCGCTTGTTGTTGGGGCGGGTAGACTCGATGTTTCAGTATGGTTTGCTTGTTGTTGGGGCGGGTAGACTCGATGTTTCAGTATGGTTTGCTTGTTGTTGGGGCGGGTAGACTCGATGTTTCAGTATGGTTTGCTTGTTGTTGGGGCGGGTAGACTCGATGTTTCAGTATGGTTTGCTTGTTGTTGGGGCGGGTAGACTCGATGTTTCAGTATGGTTTGCTTGTTGTTGGGGCGGGTAGACTCGATGTTTCAGTGTGGCTCGCTTGTTGTTGGGGCGGGTAGACTCGATGTTTCAGTGTGGCTCGCTTGTTCAAGTGTTGGGGCGGGTAGACTCGGATGTTTCAGTATGGTTTGCTTGTTGTTGGGGCGGGTAGACTCGATGTTTCAGTATGGTTTGCTTGTTGTTGGGGCGGGTAGACTCGATGTTTCAGTGTGGCTCGCTTGTTGTTGGGGCGGGTAGACTCGATGTTTCAGTATGGTTCGCTTGTTGTTGGGGCGGGTAGACTCGATGTTTCAGTATGGTTCGCTTGTTGTTGGGGCGGGTAGACTCGATGTTTCAGTATGGTTCGCTTGTTGTTGGGGCGGGTAGACTCGATGTTTCAGTATGGTTCGCTTGTTGTTGGGGCGGGTAGACTCGATGTTTCAGTATGGTTCGCTTGTTGTTGGGGCGGGTAGAGTCTGTTTTCTTCTTGAGATGCACATTCCTGTCTTTATTTTCCGTGTGAGTATTGCCTGGGGGTTCAGACTATGCTGTCTCATTTTCAGGCACGTCGTCTGAATGCTGCCGCGTCAATTCTTGCAGTCTGCTCAATCCTGCATTGTGGTTGTCTGTGGTGTTTCAGGGTTCCGTCTAAATATTCGCAGCGCCCGTTGATCATGTAGTAGGCTTACAAAGCTTTGCTACATCTGCCCTCTTTAAAGTGTATGAAGAGGTATTCTAGTTGTTTCCTTGCTCCCTTGTCTCTGCAAAGGCACATGAAGTCGACCCATTCAAAGAATATCGTAGGGTTCAGTCCATTGGAGAAGATGAATGCGGCTAGTAGGATTCTTTGAACGTTTGGGATGTTTTTTTGTCCACGTCTGTGGTTTTTTTTTTTTTTGTTTTTGGGTTTTTTTTTTTTTTTTTTTTTTTTTTTTTTTTTTTTTTTTTTGGGGGGGGGGGGGGGGGGTTGTTTTGCCACTTGTGTGCTGGACCTTTGAGTTCTTGGATGTCGCTCCATAGTTAATGGTCTGGCAGTTTTTCTGTTTCTGGTTTATTCCGTTTTCCTTTACCTGTTGTTTGGGGGGACTTTGTATTGGTTGCGGTGTGGCCGGCGCGTAGGAATAAGATATTTCCACTGACAATGCCAGTTGGTTTCTTATTGGGAGGTCGTTCTGCTTCGTTTCATGTGTCAAGAGGATGTTTCCGTTTGGAGTCGGCGTGCGGCTTTTAATTTGATTGAGCTAGTAGTGCCTCATGTTCTTCTGCTTTCTGCTTTTTGCCACTGCTAAATTGGTGGACCTAGTGGTCAGCCGCCCACTTGAAGTACTTGCCGTTGAATTTACCACAGGCGAGCGACGGACGAGAGAGTGTTTTGGTGCTCACGGATGTGTTCACAAAGTTCGCACAGTTTTTTACCACGCGGAACCAAGAAGCATCAACAGCCGCCAAGATTCTGGTGGAGCAGTGGTTCCAGCGTTTTGGAGTCCAGGAGCGGATTCACAGTGATCAGGGTCGTAACCTTGAGTCTCAACTCATCGCAGATCTGTGTTGGTGATACAACATCAAGAATTCACACACCATTCCATACCACGCCCAAGGGAATGGCCAGTGTGGGCGATTCAACCGTACCATTTTGGGGCTCCTTATGTCTCTGCCACAGGAAGGGAAGAGACGATGGCCAGCTCATCTGCCAGAACTTGTACAAGCGTACAACACAACGCTGCATGCATCGACTGGTTTCAGCCCCTACTTCCTGCTGTTTGGGCAAGAACCCAGGTTGCCAATTGACGACCTCCTCCAGAGACCAACAACAATGAAAGCCGTTGGACCAGCTGGCTGAGTGAAACAGCATGAGCACCGTCCTCGTCAGGCCCATGAACAGGTTTTAGGACATATGCAACGAGCAGCTGTGGAGAGAGCGAGCAAAAACAATAAAGGTGCCAGTGACCATGCGCTAAACATTGGGGACCTGGTCTACCTTAGGAACCGAGTCCTTGGCCGCAACAAGTTCCAAGACTTGTGGTTACCAGAACTGTACGTTGTCACAAGACGACCATATGCAGACAGCCCGGTTTATGGGGTGATGCCGCACTCAGTAGGGCCAGAGAAAGTGGTCCACAGCACTCACATGCAGCCAGCTTCAATAAGTTTTCTGCAAGACTGGGAGGAGAAACCATCGACCCCTTCAGCACAAGAAACAGCGCCTGGTGATTTTGATTTACTCCTGGCATATGTACCACCAGGTCTCCTTACCCCTCCTCCTGGGCCTAACGTTCTGAACCCAGTACCCGTGGCCCCCCTCCAGTTCCCTTGCAACCTGAGATACCACCCATTGAAGCCGCAACACCTTCTGCTACCGTGGAGGATCAAGTGACAGCTCACCCAGCGCGTGTTGTGCATCCAAGTGCACCTATCAATCGTTCAACTCAGATTAGAGCCAGGACTGTTAGCGCACCGAAACCTGCTTTTCCCCACCATTCCTAGGTACGAATCACACTGGGGGATGTTTTGCCCAAAGCAAGTTAGGGTGCCCTGATTCGGCGTGTTTTTTATATCTATGGACATATAGACTTGAAAAGTAAGTGTGCCACAGCCACTCACTGATTTCCAATTTGTGCTGAAAATTTTCATTAAAGCATCTGGACTACCTAGTACTGTCTATGCTATGTAGTGTACGTAGTACAATTGCCACTGGTCATTTGTGTAATGCATTATAGTAGATAGTAGAGAAGATTAGAGGTCGACATTTAGCTTAAGAGTGTATTTTGGTTTGATTAGTGGCATGAACACCTGAACTTCATATGATGGACTGTGGGAGCAAGAATTAAGCTATGAACTGTGAAATCGTGACTCATCGTGAAATGGACTTGTGGACACGGGCTCATTATGTTTAAATTTATATCAAGCTGAACTATTATGGATGGTTTGAACCCCCAGTATGGACTTTGTTTGCCTGTGATCATTTGTTTTACTGACTCTTCCATTGTGTTTTATCTGGTCAGGTTTAATATGTCTTAATTGCAATAATTCTGTCAGATTCTTGCAATGCAAGACAATGGAAGAGATTTTTTTTTGAAGTAGCCATTTGTCTATCAAAATATGGTGACATATGAGGGTAACATCGTGGAACAGTCTCTGGAGTGGAGCTCCCCGCTGTACGTCAACTTTGTGGATTACGAGAAAGCATTTGACAGTGTGGACTGAGAGACTCTGTGGAAACTCCTACGACACTATGGTGTACCCACAAAGCTCGTCCGCCTGATCAAGAGCAGCTACGATGGCATGACATGTCGCGTGATCTACGAAGAGCAGTTCACCAGGGAGTTCCAGGTCAGAACCGGTGTCAGGCAGGGGTGTTTGCTGTCTCCGTTCCTCTTCCTACTGGCCATAGACTGGGTCATGAAGAGGACCACAGAGCACAGACGAAGTGGAATACAGTGGACACTGTGGACACAGCTTGACGACCTCGATTTTGCAGACGACCTGCCTTTACTGTCTCACACTTATCAACAAATGCAGGACAAGACCACGAGACTTGCTGACATCTCGTCCCAAGTGGGCCTCACCATCCACAAACAGAAAACAAAGACAATGAGTCTGAACGCAACCAGGGAAGAACCAGTCTTGCTTGCTGGCTCCCTGTTGGAGGAGGTGGAGTCCTTCACCAATCTCGGGAGCATCATAGACAAAAAAGGCAGCACTGATGCGGATGTCAGAGCACGATTCGGTAAAGCCAGAGCAGCCTTTCTCCAGTTGAAAAAAGTGTGCAGTTTCAGAGAGTTGTCACAACACACCAAAGTTCGGATTTTCAACTCCAACGTAAAAGCAGTTCTCCTATATGGAGCAGAGACTTGGAGATTGACAAAAACCACGGACAACAGAGTACAGATCTTCATAAACAGTTGCCTTATAGGAATTTTGAAAATCCACTGGCCAGAGAAGATCAGCAACGTCAGACTCTGGGAGAAAACAGAGCAGATAACAGCAGAGAATGAAATTGGGCGAAGAAGATGGGGATGGATTGGTTACAGTCTGAGAAAGCCAGCTTCCAGTATCACTAGGCAGGCATTGTCATGGAACCCCCAGGGAAAGATAAAAAGAGGCAGGCCGAGAAACACCTGGCGTCGAGACCTCCAAGCAGACATCAAGAGACTGCGAACCACCTGGAATAAAATCAAAGGAGAAGCACAGGACAGGAGTAACTGGAGGTCTCTCGTCGACGGCCTATACCAGGGGAGGGGTGACAGGCGTAAGTAAGTAAGTAATGAGGGTAAAGGATTTTGTGTTGCTCATTAACCTCAGGTTCGTACGGCCTGATGTTTCTGTTTTTTCACTCGCTCTTGAGATTGTTCGCCAGCGGGGCCGCTGGCACTTTTTGGTGGGCTGAGATGTGACCGGGTACACCGAGCTCTCATAACCCACCTGATGTAACTTTGGGTTTTTTTTTTTTTTTTTTTTGCATCACGATTTTAACAATTGTACTTGTTTGCAAAATATGTTTTGTATTGTTTTTATTCAGTGGTTTCCCTTCAATGTAAGTCTCGCAAGGTATTGCTTTCAGTGATGCCTGCGTTGGTCCGATCTCTCGGGCTTACTTCTAGACTACAAGGTTTTCAACATCTGTTCAGGGGATACAACCGCGTCAACCGCCTTGCTGCTTTGTTCTAGCGTGTGTTTCTACAATGGCGTTTAGCTTGTGTTTGTTGCTCAGCATTCTAAGTCGGATATCTCTTCAATGCCTACACCGTTTGTTTTAAACCAATATTCATAAGATTCAGCATGATAGGTCACTTTCATTTCCAATTTGTTTCTAGTCCGATCGATTTTGGGTTAAACGTTATTTTGAGATTTTGCACCTGTTGCTTCATCCAGGTCTATGGGACAAATTCATTTAAAATTTCGTATCTAATTCTAGTCTTAATTAATCGAGCCAATGTTTGGTACTAGTAAAACTACATTTGTGGCTCTTTTGTTCGTAGCAAACCGCAAGATTCTAGGTCCTGTAGAACCGGAGCTATAGTCAGAAAACCAAGTGCAAACAAACACAGCTTTCAGCTTTTTAGCTCTTGAAGCAGCTATTTTGGAAAGGGACAAGTGAATGTTTTCTTTGCTGCCCACGCGTGCCCTATAAAGCCCCATTCCACGAGCACGCGTCAGTACGTTACTTTGCATCAGACTACTCGCGCCGCTACCACGATACAACTAGGACGAGCAACAATGTCGACTCCCTCTTAGTTCTGTAAGTAGCTTGTATATATTTTTGTATTTTTTGTCGTGAACTTTGTTGATTGATGAACTTTGATGCCCGATTTATATCATGCCTTGATACATGTTTTGCCCTGGAGTTAGGAGTAAGTTGCTGGAGTCGTAATTGTTGAGAGTGCCTTCACGGCAACTTTGTAGCCATTTTTGGCAGCTGGAACGTTGTGTAACTTTGTTGCGATAGGGTGGTTCCATAATAGGGTCGTTCCAAAATAGCTTGGCGCCTGAGGCGCCAAGCTATTCTGGCACCACCTTTGAACTACCATAGTGAAATTTATATCACTCAATGGGTGTATCAGGATGGAAAGGGTTAATCAGTCTGTCTGACTGTTCATTTATGTGTTCATTTACATGCATATTCATGGAGAAGTTTTCTAGCATTTTCGATGCGATCGAACAAAGCATTATGTGCCTTTTAAAGACATCTTAGGTAAAGGTTGATGAGATGATGAGAGACGTTTACAAGAGTTGTGCCCCTTATCCCATTTAACCTGATTCTGTATTACCTAACAACTATGTACCAGTTGCAGGAGATAGACATGGAGCATGATATTACAAGGTTAGTGCCAGATTAGCTTGGCTGCTGATCTCTGGCACTACCTTTAAATTGTCATGGTCGATCCATGACCTGCTGTAGTGCATTAGACATTGTATGATTTAATTGTTTCTGTTGCAAGCGGGACTGGACCGACTGGCCAAGAAGCACGTGTTGGCGGATGTTGTTGCCATTATTGGTAAGTTTACAATGACCCCCTTGCGCTGCATGTAGCCGCGGGTACTGTAAACAGTGTGGGTGTGGTACTGTAAACAGTATGGATGTGGTACTGTAAACAGTGTGGCTTTTGTGCTGTAAACAGTGTGGCTGTGGTATTGTAAACAGTGTGGCTGTGGTACTGTAAACAGTGTGGCTGTTGCGCTGTAAAAAGTGTGGCTGCGGTACTGTACACAGAGTGGCTGTGGTGCTATAAACATTGTGGCTGTGGTACTGTAAACAGTGTGGATGTGGTACTGTAAACAGTGTGGATGTGGTACTGTAAACAGTGTGGCTGTGATACTGTAAACAGTGTGGCTGTGGTACTGTAAACGATGTGGCTGTAGTACTGTAAACAGTGTGGGTGTGGTACTGTAAACAGTGTGGCTGTAAACGGTGTGGCTGTAGTACTGTAAACAGTGTGGGTGTGGTCTGTGCAGTGTGGCTGTGGTACTGTAAACAGTGTGGCTGTGGCTGCATGCACAAAGGGGTAACAAACGCAAGACGTGCTGCCACACCTGATGATAAAGACATTAATCCATATAGCCCCGAGTCACGACAGCAGGAGATGGATTGACCATGATAATTCAAGGGTAGTGCCAGATTAGCTTGGCGTCTGAAGGACGCGCCAAGCTAATCTGGCACTACCCTTGAATTATCATGTTCAAAGCATCCCCTTCAACTGGTACATAGTCATTAGGCAACACCTCCAAAAATTTAGAAATGGGACTTTGCGGCTAAAAGGGTTAATTTGTAATGCACATTTCTCCATCCAGTACTGAATACTCAATGCTTGGCTGTCGCTGCTCTTCAAAACCTCTCACTACAAAGGACAAGGTTTTGAAGAGAAGCAACAGCAAAGCACCAATATAGAGAGAAGAAGAAGAAAAGAAGCATTAAACTTGTTTAGTGCTCCTGTTTAGGACACACTGTAGAGGTCTTCAGCGTGTATTCTGCTGTCTGCAGAAAGACTGCAAAAAAATTCCGCTGAATTCAGAGATGTCAGCAGAGTGTTACACAGCTTTAGAGCCGCATTTTTAACCCTTTTAATCCTGATACACCTGTTGATTGAAATACATTTGACTGATAGTTCAAGGGTGGTGCCATAATAGCTTGGCGCCTGAGGCGCCAAGCTATTTTGGCACCACCCTTGAAAGAAAACAGTTGATGTATCTCCTGATCTGTAATGCAGCCTTCATATGACAATATGCACATTTTATAAATCATCCTCAGGATGTAATGAGTTAAGGTATAAGTAACTGAAGTGTTTCGAGACTCCCCCGGGACATTGACGGATGGAAACAGGCAGGGATGTAGGCAAGGATATCTGGACGTAGCACGTTACTTTCACGTGTGCTATTAGTTGTTTAAACGTGTGACAAAATGAAGGCTTTTGGTCCCTTTTACACCATGCACACTTGTAAAAAAGCAGCAGCCTTAATGCTGGTGCATTGTATCGGCTTCTAATAGTGAAAACAAAACGACCTAATAGTGTCACATCTATTGATAAACGGCAGTTTTTATGCAAGCTTGTATGTTACTATTGGCTTTAATCCTGTGGCTGTTGGTAGCGGTTGTGTTCCGACAATTCCTGTAGAAACCATCGTGACAAAACAAACGCTACCAACAACCAAAGGAATCATCGTGACAAAACCCCACAAACAGCCAAAGGGCCAAATTTTCTTTGTCAGTTAACTCTCTAGAGCATTTGGATAATTTCTTGTTTCGTTTGTTCACAGGTACGCTGGACATCGTCTTTGGAGAAGTTGACCGCTGATGTGCTGCTGTGTAAGGGAGCATTTTTTCATGATTCTGTTTTACCTGGACGCACTACAGCAGAAGATGGATCGATAATTCAAGGGTAGTGCCAGATTAGCATTGGCGCTTGATGGCACCAAACTAATCTGGGGCTACCCTTGAATTATCATGGTCAATCCATCTCCTGCAATTGGTACGTAAGTGTTAGGTGACGCCTTCAAAATTTGGGAAATGTTCCCTTGGGGTTAAATGGGTTTGAAAAACACGTGCGACTCATATAAAAACATTATACTCCACAGTGAGAGAAGTGTCATGATAGTTCTGTGTTAGAGCCTGATTTCTTTAGCGCATTTATTGGTTCAGTTGTAGTTCTTATTTAAATTGGATTTTAGATTTTCATGTGTGTTTGTGTGTGTGTGTGTGTGTGTGTGTGTGTGTGTGTGTGTGTGTGTGTGTGTGTGTGTGTGTGTGTGTGTGTGTGTGTGTGTGTGTGTGTGCGCGCGCGCGCGCGCGCCTTCAAGCATGTCCGTCTGCGTGTGTGAGATAAAAATTTAATGTCAACTTGTAAAAGTAAGGGTAGATAACATTTCCGTGGGCTTTATATTTTCCCGCAGTTGTTTCCCTTTGAGCACTATTCAGTGAATAGTGTGAGAGAACAGACATGATTTACACTTCTGATCATTTTTGGGTTTGCCTGTGTATGTTCTCTTACAAACTTTTCATCTGTCTTTGCATTTTTTTTTTTTTTTTGCTCTTCTTTAACCCATTCAGACCAGGGACCCTGCAACAGGAGATGGATTGATCATGATAATTCAAGGTTAGTGCCAGATGAGCTTGGCTCTCCTTACAACTGATCGTAATCAAACCATCTCCAGACAACGACTCCAAAAAGTTTGGAAGTGCGGTTTTGGTGTTTAGAGGTTAATCTGTTTATGTTGGTACTTTTTAATAAAAATGTCAGTAAATTTTGACACTGTTGTACAAATCTGTTTGCTTTTTCTTCTCATTACATCAACATACTTTGTGTATAATAATAATAATAATAATTATTATTTATATAGCGCTTAATCTTACTCAAAAGCTCTAAGCGCTTTACAATCTGTACACAAAAATAAAAATACAATGACATATGCACATAACAAACAAGCACAATGCCCGAACACATCACTTTTACAATGAACTAAACAACAATACATACATAATAATTTATATTCTAATTAACATTCAGTCTAAACAAGGAGGATTGCAGAACTACAACTAAGGCATCAAACACTGGCAGTTATTCAAAGTAAAGCTTGAAGAGGTGAGTTTTCAACGACCTCTTGACCAAGTCAGAGACAGACTCACTGTTTCTGACCTCAAGTGGAAGTGTATTCCATAACACTGGGGCTTGATAAACAAAAGTGCGCTGACCAAAGGTTTTAGTTTGGACAGAAGGTACACACAACTTCCGTTTATCAGAAGAGGAGCGGAGCTCACGAGAGGGTGTATACACATGCAGCAAAGAGGACAAGTATTCTGGGCTGGTATTTTGGGCGGTTCGTGGCGCAGTGGTTAAGGTGCCGCCACCAATGCCAAAGGTGTGAGGTTCGAAAACGGTTTCCGGCGTCGGACTTTTCTCCTTTGGTAAGTGTCACCGTTAATTCGGGCGGACCGTCGGGGGTTCTTTCTCCGGGTACTCCGGTTCTTCCACCCCCCACCCTAATCCCCCCCTCCCCCCCCCACCCCCCACACTTTGGTACCGGTCTCAGGCCACTTTACAAAATTTCAAATACAAGCGATCAAAAATCTCTGTAACTTTAGTAGCTGAACTGGCCCTTCGTCTGTCTTGTACTGTGTTTGTCTTCGGCGTAAATCCGTGTCTGTCACGTGAGTGGTCGTGTTGAGTTTCAGTTCGCGGCGCTTTTAGTCGATTCGCCAAAAATTGAGAAAAAGCGCCCATATAATAACGTTATTATTATTGTTATTATTATTATTATTAGTTAAAACAGATTGACACAACTTTGTATTGAATACGTGAGGACACTGGTAGCCAGTGAAGGGACATCAAGATGGGTGTGACATTCTCAGTCTTACGGACTCTCACAACAAGCCGGGCTGCATTGTTCTGAATCTTTTGGAGGCGATCAATGACATACTGAGGGCAGCCACAAAGCAAAGAGTTACAATAATCTACCTTGGACAGTACAATGCACAAACTAGTCATTTAGTGGCTTCCATGGTCAGCAGGTGACGAACTGAACTAATGCGACGAAGTTTCAGATAAGCTGACATGCTGTGACATAGATAACCCGCTGTCAAGTGTAACACCCAGGTTTCTCACACTCGCAGAGAAGCCAATGAGTGTTCCATCCACAGACAATGATGACGGTAAAGGCAGGGACGAAGATAATATTGGATTAGCTACCAACATTGCTTCAGTTTTGCCATCATTTAACATCAGTTTGTTGGTGGTCATCCATAATTTGGCATGGTCAATGCACTGGCTTATGCGTTGGACGGCATTCACAGCTCGCTCGACAGTATCACTTTTGTACATCATGCGTATCATCTGCAAATGCATGATGGGAAATGAAGTGACTACAAATCAGGTCGGACAGGGGCTGAACATACAGTAAGAACGATACAGGTCCTAGGACCGAGCCCTGGGGTACACCAAACCGAAGAGGTGATGGCTCAGAACGACAGCCGTCGACAGAAACCATCTGGGATCGTTCAGTCAGGTATGAACTAAACCATGCCAAGACTGTGCCTTCAATGCCAAATACAAATTGAAGACGGCATAACAAAATTTCATGGTCAATAGTGTCGAACGCACTGCACAGGTCCAGCAAAGCAAGGACTGTGATCTTAGGCTCGTCCAAAGCACAAAGTAGGTCATTGAATATATTCAGCAAAGCTGTTTCAGTGCTACGATGGGGACGATATGCAGACTGGAATACACTGAACAGACTATTAGAGTTGACATGCTTTAAAGTTTGAGCAAAGACAATTTTCTCAAGAATCTTTGATAGAAATGTAAGTTTGGAAACTGGGCGATAGTTTTTCAGTACATTTGGGTCGAAAGATGGTTTCTTCAATAAGGGTTTCACAAATGCAGTCTTGAAGCTTTCAGGAAAAATACCAGAGGAGAGAGAGTTGTTGATGACTTGTGTAATGGCAGGCAACACTTCATCCAGGCACTCATACAACAAGGGAGTGGGTATGGGGTCTAACGCACAAGTTTTGGGGGCAGATTTTGTGATCACTTTTCTGACCTCATCCTCTAGCACAGGCTCAAAAGCTGAGAGAGGTTCTCCGCTGAAGCGTGAACAAAACTGAAGTGGGCATGAGATCCAGAGAATCACGAATTTCGCAGACCTTATCAGCGAAGTAATCTGCAAAAAGCTGAGGCAGCTGGCACGGGGGAAATGTAGTGGGAATAGGTGATGGAGTCTTCTTCACCATAAGCTTATTGGTCACATTATACAACTCTTTGCTTGTTGTGCACTCACTGATCTTCCTGTTGTAAAACGAAGATTTAGCTCCATGAACAATCTCATTCACATGTTTCTTAGAACATGTGTATATCTGCTTGTGAACAGTCAGCCTAGTTGAGCGCCGCATTCTCTCAGCTTGGCGCCGCATCTGCTTAGCCGAACGCAGCTCTTTGCTCAAAAACCTATACCACGGGCTGATTCTATGAGCTGACTTTTTACGCTTTGAAGATGGATGTCGATCAACATTTTGATGTGCAAAATGTATAGATGAAGAGAATTTTGTGAACTGCTCAAAATATTTAAGCTTTTCGTGTTCGTGCAATAGTTAATCTATTAACCTCTTAACTGCGGCAGCAAGGCGGACGCTACCCATCTGCAAGAAACATAAACCGTCATGAGCCTCCGAAGTCACACTAACTGAACGCAGTCGTACTAACTTACCACAGTCATACTAACTTACCACATTCGCACTAACTTACCGCAGTCGCACTAAATTACCGCAGTCGTACTAACTTACCGCAGTCGCACTAACTTACCACAGTCATACTAACTTACCACAGTCGTACTAACTTACCACAGTCGTACTAACTTACCACATTCGCACTAACTTACCGCAGTCGCACTAAATTACCGCAGTCGTACTAACTTACCGCAGTCGCACTAACTTACCACATTCGCACTAACTTACCGCAGTGGTACTAACTTACCACAGTCGCACTAACTTACCGCATTCGCACTAACTTACCACAGTCGTACTAACTGAACGCAGTCGTACTAACTTACCACAGTCGTACTAACTTACCACATTCGCACTAACTTACCGCAGTCGTACTAAATTACCGCAGTCGTACTAACTTACCGCAGTCGCACTAACTTACCACAGTCATACTAACTTACCACAGTCGTACTAACTTACCACAGTCGTACTAACTTACCACATTCGCACTAACTTACCGCAGTCGCACTAAATTACCGCAGTCGTACTAACTTACCGCAGTCGCACTAACTTACCACATTCGCACTAACTTACCGCAGTGGTACTAACTTACCACAGTCACACTAACTTACCGCATTCGCACTAACTTACCACAGTCGTACTAACTTACCACAGTCGTACTAACTTACCACAGTCGCACTAACGTACCGCAGTTGGACTAACTTACCGCAGTCGCATTAACTTACCGCATTCACACAAACTTACCGTAGTCGTACTAACTTACCGCAGTCACACTAACTTACCGCATTCGCACTAACTTACCACAGTCGTACTAACTTACCACAGTCGTACTAACTTACCACAGTCGCACTAACGTACCGCAGTCGGACTAACTTACCGCAGTCGCATTAACTTACCGCATTCACACAAACTTACCGCAGTCATACTAACTTACCGAAGTCGCACTAACTTACCGCATTCGCACTAACTTACCGCAGTCGTACTAACTTACCGCAGTCATTGGGGCTCATGAGGATTTATGTCTCTTGATAGTCTTGCGTCCTTTATGCACATTTTCGGTCCCATTACGTCTGTTTCCAATATAGGAATGTCTCTCAGTGAGCGGCGGTTTCAGACGCAAATCCCGAGATAACTCGCAGCGAGGGGTTTAATAGTGAACTTTTGTTGCTTTTGTGCAGTTGAGTTCTCTGTCTGATGCCCCTATGTGTTTCCGTGTGTACAGTAGAATCTCTTTCGAGCAAACACCTTCTTTTCTTTCTTTGTATTGTTTTTGTTTTTGTTTTTTTGTCAGTGGGAGGTGGGGGGTGGGGAAGAAATAAGTGGTCTTATAGTCAGGAGTTTTGAAGAGCACAAAGTGTCACCTGTCATTAAAGACCATCGTTTAGGTGGCTGCAGGGACCTAAATGGTGGTCTTTAATGACAGTTGATCTGTCCTGAGGGTGGTCGCTCCAAACAGGCTCCGTTGTAATAGCAAACTTTGTATCACTTTTGTGAATTGCAGTTTGTTTTTCTTATACCCTGATGAAGCTTAGATGTAGTGCCCATAAATACAACCTGTGATCTGTGCTTTATGTCAAAGTTACACATCCACCCTGAAAATGTCACAAAGGGAGATGGATCAGCCATGCTAGTTCAAGGGCACTGCCAGATTAGCTTGGCACCTGAAGGCGCCAAGCTAATCTGGCACTGCCCTTGAAATAGCATGACGGATCCAGCTCCCATAGTATACTGTACACATATTTTACTGGTGATTATTTGTGTTAATAAGCCCAGTTTTATCGATGTTCTTGCCATGTTCACTGTTTTATTGTAATTGTATAATTGTACTGTGCAGGGAATGATAGCTTAACTGACATGGCATTAGTGGGTGGAAAGAGACGCGGGGAGGGGGGGGGGGGTAGCCAAAATAATGTATGAAACCGCCGGGCGATCATGCTGTCCAGCCTGTACACAAATAAAATTAGTGTGTGTGCAGTGTGTGCGCTGAGCAGAAAGTTCTTTTGTGTTGTATTTTTTTTTTCAGTTTGTTTACTGTATAATTAAATGCCTTAGTATTTTTTTTAATGTAGCATATAAAGCGCTTCGAGCACATAATATTATGCCATATTATGGTGATTAGGCCCTATGGAAATTGCCATTAACATTATTATCATTATCATTATTATTATAGACTACATGTATGCGGAATTTGAGAGAAAATAGAAAATGAAAACAGTTTCCTAAACATATCTGTCTCTTATTGGTAAAAAACAGATTGAATGGTGGAGGAGGGCATAGAGTGACAACTACTTCATTAAGATTTTTTTTGTGTGTGGGGGGGAGGGTTGTTCTGGGTGTAGAAGAGTGAGGTGTCTGAGCTGTAATCTTTTAAACACCACACTCCTTAGATCTGCCCTTTAACTTTTGTACATCTAGTCTACCTTGGTGCTTTATATGTATGTCCAACGACTTTACTTTTTGGAACATACCAGAGTTAAACATTGCTTTACCTAGCTTTACATTGCCTTGTGCCTAGCTTTACATTGCGTTATGCCTATCTTTACATTGCTTTATGCCTAGCTTTACATTGCGTTATGCCTATCTTTACATTGCTTTATACCTAGCTTTACATTGCTTTATACCTAGCTTTACATTGCTTTATACCTAGCTTTACATTGCTTTATGCCTAGCTTTACATTGCGTTATGCCTATCTTTACATTGCTTTATGCCTAGCTTTACATTGCTTTATGCCTAGCTTTACATTGCGTTATGCCTATCTTTACATTTCTTTATGCCTAGCTTTACATTGCTTTATGCCTAGCTTTACATTGCTTTATACCTAGCTTTACATTGCTTTATGCCTAGCTTTACATTGCTTTATGCCTAGCTTTACATTGCTTTATACCTAGCTTTACATTGCTTTATGCCTAGCTTTACATTGCTTTATATCTAGCTTTACATTGCTTTATACCTAGCTTTACATTGCTTTTAATCATTTTACACAAGCCCACCTTAACCCTTTGGCTGTCGGTAGCGGGTTTTTGTCCCAATGATTTCTGCAGGAAAGGGGAAGGGTTAGGGGTATGTCCTGTAGGAAGGGTTAGGGGTATGTCCTGCAGGAAGGGTTAGGGGTATGTCCTGCAGGAAGGGTTAGGGGTATGTCCTGTAGGAAGGGTTAGGGGTATGTCCTGCAGGAAGGGTTAGGGGTATGTCCTGTAGGAAGGGTTAGGGGTATGTCCTGCAGGAAGGGTTAGGGGTATGTCCTGCAGGAAGGTTATGGGTATGTCCTGCAGGAAGGGTTAGGGGTATGTCCTGCAGGAAGGGTTAGGGGTATGTCCTGTAGGCAGGGTTAGGGGTATGTCCTGTAGGAAGGGTTAGGGGTATGTCCTGCAGGAAGGGTTAGGGGTATGTCCTGCAGGAAGGGTTAGGGGTATGTCCTGCAGGAAGGGTTAGGGGTATGTCCTGCAGGAAGGGTTAGGGGTATGTCCTGCAGGAAGGGTTAGGGGTATGTCCTGCAGGAAGGGTTAGGGGTATGTCCTGCAGGAAGGGTTAGGGGTTAAGGTTATGTCACGTAGGAAGGGTTAGGGGTATGTCCTGCAGGAAGGGTTAGGGGTTAGGGGTATGTCCTGCAGGAAGGTTAGGGGTATGTCCTGTAGGAAGGGTTAGGGGTATGTCCTACAAGGGTTAGGGGTATGTCCTGCAGGAAGGGTTAGGGGTATGTCCTGTAGGAAGGGTTAGGGGTATGTCCTGCAGGAATGGTTAGGGGTATGTCCTGTAGGAAGAGTTCGGGGTATGTCCTGCAGGAAGGGTTAGGGGTATGTCCTGTAGGAAGGCTTAGGGGTATGTCCTGTAGGAAGGCTTAGGGGTATGTCCTGTAGGAAGGCTTAGGGGTATGTCCTGCAGGAAGGGTAAGGGTATGTCCTGTAGGAAGGCTTAGGGGTATGTCCTGTAGGAAGGCTTAGGGGTATGTCCTGCAGGAAGGGTTAGGGGTATGTCCTGCAGGAATCATCGCGACAAAAACCGCTACCGACAACCAGAGGGTTAATGTTTTGTTTTTTTTAGTATTGTTTACCAATTGCGTTAACTTTGCTTTCGAAATCTGCGCTTTTTCTGTACTGTAGTATCTTACAGAATGTAGTACAAGAAAAGTTTTATATTTCGGTCTAATGTTGAGACTGTTGTAGATGTTGCAGTCAGAAAAAAAAGCTTTAACTGTAAACTCTTTAGAATATGTGTGTGTGTGTGTGTGTGTGTGTGTGTGTGTGTGTGTGTGTGTGTGTGTGTGTGTGTGTGTGTGTGTGTGTGTGTGTGTGTGTGTGTCTAAGACACGTATCGAAAATATGTGAACAGCATCAAATTCATACTGCCATGTAAAAGGCACACAATGGTAAATCCAATTTCGTGAAAAGCGAGATTTTCACTGCATTACAATGAAAATCGCGCTTTTCACAAAAATGGATTTACCTTCCTTCTGCTACCACAGTGCAGGAGACCTCTTAACCTATCCGTACTAGCGTGATGTCGCATCTTGGCGCGGGGTATAATATCCATTATACACCCGGGCCCTATTTATCAGGGCTCAGTTGCATTTTAAGTGAGCTTAGTCCTGCGCCAGTCTCTAAGCAAGGTGCTCCGCTAAGTGATTGGCGCAGGACTAAGCTCACTCATGCAGCCGGCCCAAGCATTCACTCTATATTTATTTCTTTTTATATTTCATACGCATTTGCGTCAGTTCTTCTTATGCAAAACACATGCAGCTTTTGAGAAACGAATTTATCGCGATTTGTAACGATTCACAACAATTGACTTCTGTAATTATATAATGGCGGAGAATAGTCTGATTTAGCAGAACCTGTGTTGAACGACCACCCTCGCGAGAGATCGCCTATCATTAAAGACCACATTGTCATTAAAGACTGTGGCTGCCCTCAGTATCTCATTGATCACCTCCAAAAGATTCAGAACAATGCAGCCCGGCTTGTTGTGAGAGTCCGTAAGACTGAGCATGTCACACCCATCTTGAAGTCCCTTCACTGGCTACCTGTGTCCTCACGTATTCAATACAAAGTTATGTCAATCTGTTTTAACTGCCTTTCAGGCACCAGCACAGAATACGTGTCTTCTTTGCTGCACGTGTATACACCCTCTCGTGAGCTCCGCTTCTCTTCTGATAAACGGAAGTTGTGTGTACCTTCTGTCCAATCTAAAACATTTGGTCAGCGCACTTCTGTTTATCAAGCCCCAGTGTTATGGAATACACTTCCTCTTGAGGTCAGAAACAGTGAGTCTGTCTCTGACTTCAAGAGGTCGTTGAAAACTCACATCTTCAAGCTTTACTTTGAATAACTGCCAGTGTTTAGTGCCTTAGTTGTAGTTCTGTAATCCGCCTTGTTTAGACTGCATGTTAATTAGAATAAATATTATTAGGTATGCATTGTTGTTTACTTTATTGTAAAAGTGGTGTGTTCGGGCATTGTGCTTTGTTTGTTATGTGCATATGTCATTGTATTTTTATTTTTGTGTACAGATTGTAAAGCGCTTAGAGCTTTTGATTAAGATCAAGCGCTATATAAATACTCATTATTATTATTAGTAGTATTATTAAGACCATCATTTGGGTAGCTGTAGCTGTAGCTGTAGCTATAGAGGAGAAGTATCTGAGACAGGACCTATTTTAAAGTACCATTACGCATAAATGCGAAAACACGTTTCAGCACCATCAGTGTTTGTTACGCATTGTCGACACATCTAATGGACTTTAACAGCAGTTTTGATAAGCATCAAAAGCACATGCCTAATCGTACTTCTATTCTACGCAACCGTTAGCGTGTCAATCTATTTTTAGCGGTTTCTCGTACGGATAGCGTTGTGGAGTCATTTTCGGCCTAATTGATTTAAAGACGTGTTGTGAACTGGATTGCTTTTGTCTAAATGTACCATAACTAGACCTGTGTGGAGTGGTTTTTTTTAACCATCTGTTACGGAAGTGTATCTTTTAACAGTTACGGCGGTAGTGAGCCTTACGAGAAGGAACCTGTCATTAAAGCCTGATGGTCTTTAATGGCAGGTGACACTTGTCCGCCACTTGAGACTTCTCTTGAGAGAGTACCTGTCTTTTAAGTCAATGTGATATTTCTGAGCACACAAAAACCCGCTTTCCTCAACGTTTGACTGCTGCGGATAGGAAACGTCTACAGCTGCATGTAAATGTATACACAGCGTGAAAAACGCCTTATTCAACCTTAGCCTGTGATTCTACATCTGCGTAATCTCACTTCTCACGAACTTTTGCCCTGCGGTGATAAAAGACAGGAAGTCCTTTTTGTGAAGCGCGCGTTTTTTTGTTGTTTGTATTGCATTACAATGAAAATCCCGCTTTTCACAAAAATGGACTTACTGCCCTGTGTTATCGAAGGGCAGAATTGACAATGACAATGTGCATGACGCCACTTTGCTCACATACATCACTTTTCCCGCAAGACAGCCAATTTGTGACAAGTCCTTATGTACTGGTAAACTACCCAAGGAAGGTCATTGTGTCGCACTTAAAGGGGGGATCTACCTTAATTAAAATTGTAGCACGTACGTGTCGGGTTTCAGTTGTTCGTGACTCTTAAAAGACCAAACCTAGACAAGAAAGATGACTGCATGGCGTGTAAATTGATGACAAGAACCCAACGAAGAAAGAAACTGTGTTGTAACTGTCTTTTCTAAGCGTGTTTCTTTCTTCGTTTGGGTTCTTCTCGTGAAAGACCGTGACCGCTGTTGTCGTGAGCCGTGATAAGTGAATCTCGTCACAAAATCGGGATGCGGGTTCAAACTTTAGTTTCGTGATCTAGAGCACAAAGGTGCGTGATAAGTGCACGAGCCAAAGAAACACCCAACATTTATAGAAAGAAACTGAAAGCACAGCACAGCTTATTCAGCTGTTCATGACAAATACATGTAAACTGTGGTGAGTTTGCCCTTTTGTAAGCGTCTTTATTTACTTTGTTGAGAAGGACCCAACGAACAAAGAAACACGCTTAGAAAAGACAGATACTACTGTGTCGTAACTGTCTTTTCTAATCGTGTTTCTTTCTTCGCGGGGTCCTTCTCAGCATTTTACACGCTTGGCAGTCACCTGTTTGGTCTGGATTGTTCTTCTATTTCGTTGGTACTTGCAGAATTTTCAGGATGATAATATGAAGAAATCGTGAATTAAGTCGTGACGGTAACCACCACTACCCCCTTCCCCTACACCGACACCCCCTCGCGATTATGTAATTGCATTATGCAGACACAGTTCTGCTAAGTTCGTGTAATGCACGGTCTCTCCAAAGACAAAATTAATTCGCTGGCGTAGCGATTAATTTAATTAAGCTGTCACGCTTAACTTTCGAGGCTCGGTTGTCTGTCTCAGGTAAGCGGTCATCCAGTGTGTGTTCTACTTTATTTTTAAGGCGAACTGCTCAAAGAAAAAAAAATGACCGCGGAAGGGGGGGGGGAGGCGGGGGGGAGGGGGGGTGCTCATGAGGATCTATGCCTCTTGCTGAGACCAATTTGATCCATGTTTTTTGGCCGTTAATCCCTTCACTGGCGAGAAAAAAGTGAACACGATCCAACTACAAGAGACATAGATCCTCATGAGCCCCCGCGACTGCGGGGGCTCATGAGGATCTATGTATCTTGCCGAGACCGAGCTGTATCCATGTTTCTTGGACGGTGTTGGATTTGGGTCCTTGAATGTACCGCGATCTCAGAAACAAAAATGTACTGTACTGGGGCAGTTGAGCAAAGAGGTTAGGTACAGCGATGGCCCATTCGTCTCACACTGACTTGGCCCAGGTAGCGAAAGATACCTGCCACAATCCTCCTCATTCAAGAGACAGCGAGAGAGACGGGTGGATGAGTTACGACTGACGTCTGCTGTCCCAAGGGCGCAGCAAGGACACAGGGCGATGCTGGGTCACCTTACCGTCCGCGTAATCGCTTAACAGTCAGGCGATGACACAACAGTGGTTTGCAGTTAAAATGTACCAAAAGCTAGCTAGTCAGACGAAATCTGTCAGCTCTTAACCCTTTTCATCCTGCACAAAAACTAATTATTTAACCTTTTCATCCTGATACGCTAATGCTTGGAACAAATTTGACTGTGATAGTTAAAGGGTGGTGCCAGAATAGCTTGGCGCCTGAGGCTCAGTAGCTCGCTTGAGCTTGCCCTTATCACCACGTTAATGTTCTGTGTTTATGTACAGTGTGTGAGGGAATGCGCGTGATTCACTTTAGCGTGCTTGTTCGGTCAGTTCGCGGCTATGTCCTGCGCATTTGAGTTATAAATAATTATGAGAAATGCGCCATATAAATACTATGTATTTTTATTTTATTATTATTCTGTCACCACCCTTGAACTAAAATGGTTGATCTATGTCCTAATCTGTATATGTAATCTTCATAGGACCTTAATCAAATTAAAAAACCAAAACAGCCTCAGGATGTAGAGGGTTAAATGTCGTCGGCATACAACAGTGTTAAAGTCATTGACAGCACAAGGTCCGGTAGACAATATAGTTCTGCTATATTTATTTGGTGATTGAGTACATGAACTCATTCTACCCCAACACCGAAATCCCCAAATTTTGCCGTTGTCCTCCGAAGACTGCAATGCAGTGCAGGACACAGACCGACCATGATAGTTCAAGGGTGATGCCAGAATAGCTTGGCGCCCAGAGGCGCCAAGCTATTCTGTCATCACCCTTGAACTATCATGGTCGATCCTTATCTTGCTGTGGTGTGTCTGGGGTAGAGTGAGTTAAAGTGTTAATCAAAAACCCGACCATATTTGATGATGCAACTAGGACCGACACAAAATGGCCGTTTGCTTGGGGTTGAACCCGTATCATACTGAAGCTAAAAGCTTCAAATTTGTACACTGCCATATGCAAGCTTCATCATATAGTACTTACGGATAAAGATATAAACCAATGGCTTTTGTTCAAGGGTGGTGCCAGAATAGCTTGGCGCCTAGAGGCGCCAAGCTATTCTGGCACTACCCTTGAACTATTTTAGTCAAACATATTTCTCACACTGGTGTATTCCAAATGAGAAAGGTTAAGCCGTGCAAGCAGCGAAGTCTGGTGTCTTTATCTGACAAGAGCCCTAGATCCATTTGTTGCAAAAAGAGGATTTAACAAAAATATTAGTCAAGTACAGTGAAAATATTGCTTTTCTCAAAACTTTTCTAACAACAACAACAAAAAAAACCGAAATGTAATGTGAGACAACAAACTTTCTATGAGCGCCCTTTTAATCCTTCAAGAAGACACCCAATTTAATAACCTCGGGGGCTCTTCTAGGCACCCCTTGAACAAGCCCTCCCCATGAACAAGTTTCAAGCTTGTACGTACGCGACAAAATCACATTGTGCTTTTGAGAAGAGCTCTCAGTGTTGTTTGTTTGCTGACTGATTGGCTGGAATTGTTATTGGGTTGCTTGGTTGGTTACTCGTTTGTGTGAGCTTGCTTTTTGTTGGTTGGTTGGTTGGTTGTTCCTTTATGGTGTTGATGGTCTGATGATTTGTTTGGTGATTTGTTTATTGATTCATGGGTTTGTTGTTGTTGTTGCTGTTTTTTTTTGTTTTTTTTTTTGTTGTTGTTTTTTTTCCGTTCGTTCGTTTGTGCGTTGATGGATTATATCCTAGTGCGCAGAGGCCATCGGTCCGACGTCGGCCCGTTGTCCTTTTACACATTGGGATCGTTTCTTCGTTCGTTCGTCGCTTGTCTGTTCCAAGTGTCTTTTTTTTTTTCCTGTTTATTTGCCATCAACGTTGTACAAAAAAGAACACCTGCACGCGGAAATTCCTTTAACTCATTCAAGGCGCCCGGCATCAATAGCTGGCAACGCAATACGACTTTTCCGCAGCTATTGATGTCGGGCCCATCGAATGAGTTGTATGCAATATTTTCTAACCCCGTTCGTAAAGTGCTCTCGATCGGCAGAGGTAACATGTTCGACTTTGGAGGTGAAAGGGCAGGTGTGTCGCACGGTGACGCAGTTCCAAGCGGTCACCTTCACGGTCTGTTATCTCTTTCCTGGCCACGGCCAACGCGTCACCGTGTTAACCCTTTGACTGCCAGTGGACGCAGATTGTGCTTCTGAAAGCTGTGTTATCTCAGCGCAGCGGAGTCCCAGTCATCTAACAAACAGAGAGAGAGAGAGAGAGAGAGAGGAGAGAGAGAGAGAGAGAGAGAGAGAGAGAGAGAGAGAGAGAGAGAGAGAGAGAGAAAATGAATGAAACTTTTTATTTTTAAGGATGGAGACAATAGGCGCACAGGCCTCTTTTCATATCTGCCCTTGCTAAACTAGAAATTGAACTCAAGAGAGAGAGAGAGAGAGAGAGAGAGAGAGAGAGAGAGAGAGAGAGAGAGAGAGAGAGAGAGAGAGAGAGAGAGAGAGAGAGATGATGATGATGATGATGATGATGATTTTGTTGTTGTGATTTGACCAAAGTAGATCTATGATCATTGGTCGATAATGCACAAATCTCTCCGCTGACAGTGCTTTTCCTACTCACTTAGTTGACTTTCTCAGTGGTATCACAGCAACTATCAGCACAGTTGTGTCAGCAAGAGCCATATATCCTCATGATCTATTGTTTATTGAAGGTTGGATTGCGTTCACTTCTTCTCCGCAGTGAAGGGGTTGATAATCGCCTATAAGCATTAGATGTGGACAAACGCGATAGACGGACCAGCCGTGCTCTCGACTTTCACCTCTGACATCAACTCCCTGATCAGAACTCGAGACGACAAGAACCACGGGCTAAGCCTGACTCGTACTACAAGTAATAACGTCTTTGACAATGTCAGTACCTCAGCTGTTGATAAATGATGTTTCATTGGTTCATTGATTCTCTCTCTCTCTCTCTCTCTCTCTCTCTCTCTCTCTCTCTCTCTCTCTCTCTCTCTCTCTCTCTCTCTCTCTCTCTCTCTCTTAATTCCCTACTTTCCCCTTGGATTAGTACAGACAGGCACTGAAGATATTGCCGTGTGCGACTCCTCTCTACTGTCACAATCACACACGTCCCCTTCCCACCCCCACCCACCCGCTCCCCCCCCCCTTCCCCTACACACACACACACACACACACACACACACACACACACTTCCTCTCCCCCCGCCCGGTCTCTCTACCACCCCCACCACCCCTCCTCCCTCCCCCCCCTTCCCCCGCCCCCGACCCCCCTCCAAAACTTTCATAATGACACTGAAAGACCGTGTCGCATAGAACCCCCTTCCACCCTTGACCCTTTCAGCACGGCAGTCAGCTAAACACGCGTTACAGGTTTAACCTTTGGTTTCTCGCTGTCAAAATCCCCGTGAGGTGTCCTCTGAAGATTGTATTACAACCACGAAGACTGATCGACCATGATAGTTCAAGGGTGGTGCCAGAATAGCTTGGCGCCTGCAGGCGCCAAGCTATTCTGGCACCACCCTTGAACTAACATGGTCGATCCCTATCTTGTTGTGGTGTGTAGGCCTTACATGAGTTAATTAGCACAGTCAAGGCGTGCTGCATTCGCATACGTAGCTGTATGCAGATTTCCCGGATGTGACACGTCACGAACGAATTGCGTTGCGCAGGTGCGCATAATTAAGTTATCGTACACGTGACAATTAAAGAAGCGTCACGCACTATACACCTGTGACAAAGAGACCTCACGCACTATAACTAGACGCATTTAACTCTTTGGCTGTCGGTAGTGCATTTCGTCGCGTTGATTCCTGCGACAAGAAGCGCTACCGACAGCCAAAAGGGTTAAATTGAATTGCTGGTGCACAAGGGCTTAGAAAATTCAGCACTGAGACACCACTGCCAAAGAGAAGGGTCGTCTTTTTATTACGCGTATCGCCTTGGAAGGGAAATAGACAGGTACAATTGTATTGTAGGCCTACCATTCCTAACCGGGTCATAGCCATAAATTATGTTAATTACACGGAAAATGACACAGACTAGCTGTATAGTTGTGAAGGCAAAAGTGAGCAGCTCCAATTTTGTGAAAAGCGAGCTTTTCATTGAATAACAATGAAAATCTCGCTTTTTACACAAATTGACTTACTCCTTTTTGCTTTTACGGGACAGATCCTGCGTAGTTTATGACACAGAGCAATGACACATGTGTTATGCCTGCCTCTACGCAGTGTCACTTTTACGACCATCCTACCTCGCAAGATCCTGCATTTTGTGAACAGAATAACATCTAATGTTCAGCGGTTTCCGTCAGTTTGACCCCTTCTCTGCCGGAACATAGCATACACCACGCAAATACAAGAGGCATGTTAACCCCCTGACGAGCCCCCTCACACCTCTATGCCTTTCGTCAAATTGATTAGCACTTGCGTTCAGCCGAAATATTTCAAAAGAAAATGATTGCAGTATCTCTCTCAATGCAAGCGTTTCACTCATACAAGCCTCCCCCCTCCACCCGCCTCTCATCAATAGCTGCGAAAGTGTCGTATAGCGTTGCCGGCGGCAACGCTATACGACACTTTCGCAGCTATTGATGCGGGCGCCTTAAATGAGTTATAAAGAGAGGAATAGAAATCAGCGTTGTGAATTGATTATTGGTGCCCATCAGAAGGAACAAGGGAACTAATTGAATAGTTTAGCGTACGTTTTGAGGGCCTGTCAGTCAACTCGGAAAATAAAACCAAGTAACGAGCTCGTTATTTTGACGCTTTTAATAAACGACTGCGGGAGCTCATGAGGATCTATGTCTCTTGCTGAGACAAATTTGTATCTACGTTTATTGGACTGTTGTCGTTGAATGAACACAGATTTCATCAACGTAAATGTACAAAGCCAAGAAATGTACGTACTGTGGCAGGGAAGGGGTTAACCATTACAGATGGAAGTTGTTGTTTTTTCTTCTGTCAGCGCACGTCCCAAACCACTACCCCCCCCCCCCCCACCTCCTCTTAAGTACACACCCTCACACACACTACCTGAAACCTGCCGCCGTACCTCTGTACCGTACGCCCTTCAAAGGAGACAGGCAAGGACTTTGAAATCACAAAGCAGCATTCGTCCCCCAAACGTAAGCTGACCAACCCCCGATCCCCATCCCCACCCCCTCGGCGTGTGACGTCACTCTGCAACCGGACGAGGATGTGACAGGAAAGTGACAAGGCGATCTGTCAATGTCAAGCAGGACACGGCAAAGCTCGGCACAGCGTGTCCGTTTCACCTGCGATAACCATCACACAGAGAGCGGCGGTGGTTCGTTTTAGAGCGGGCATTCCACTCGCGCCCTGAACCATCAACTGTCGGTACCTCTGAAAAAGTGTTGTAATACCCTAATTGTGTTATCTCATTCAGCCCGGAGCACGTATTAAAATTTCCCAAATTTTTGGATGCGTACTTTAACGACTATGCACATGTTGCAGGAGATGAATCGACCATGATAATTTAAGGGCAGTGCCAGATTAGCTTAGCTGTAGAGCGTCAGGGCTGGATGGGTTATATACGGCCTTGTTATAAATAAAATAGACTTGATGAATGATGGATGGATAGATGGATGGATGGATGGATGGATGGATGGATGGACGGATGGATGGAAACAAAAAAGATTTGATGATGGATGGATGAATGTATGGATGGATGGATGGATGGAAGGGTGGATATGGATTGATTGACTAATTGATTGATTGACTAAATGAATAAAAAGTACGGGAAACACAAAGGCATGAACAACACGTTTAGCAAAAGAGGCCAATACCGAGTTCAAAAGCCCCTTCAAGGGCTGCCTAAAGATTGCCTACGACTCGGCATGACGTGTGCTCGCTCAAAGACAATACACAGGTCTGTTTCACCTGCGACAACGGAGTAGACTAAGCTAGCGACACACAGGTATGGCAAATGAATACCGGCACGTTTCTTTCCAGTTCTAACGCCAACAGCGGAAGACAGATCGACCAAGACTGTTTCACCCACTCAGCTCTGTAACGCTACAACAGGCGGCTGATCGACCATGATAGTTCAAGGGTGGTGCCAGAATAGCTTGGCGCCTAAAGGCGCCAAGGAACTATCATGGTCGAATTTTGATAAGGTGTATAGACTTCAGAGCACCATCTCTGAACTATCATGGTCGATATTTTGATGAAGTGTGTAGGCTTCAGAGCACCACCCTTGAACTATTATGGTCGATTTTTAATGAAATGTGTAGACATCAGAGCACCTCTTTTGAACTATCATGTTCGATCTATCTCCTGCATGAGTCTGTAGTCTCCTGGAGTTGTTAATTTATACCTACAGGGTTAGTGGGTTAACTCATTCTACCCCATCACCGAATCCCCAAATTTTGCCGTTGTCCTGAGACTGCATTGCAGTGCAGACACAGATCGACGATGATAGTTCAGGGTGTGCCAGATAGCTTGCGCCATAGGCGCAAGCTATTCTGGCATCACCTTGACTATCATGGTCGATCAATATCTTGCTGTGGTGTGTCTGGGGTAGAATGGTTAAGGGTCGCTCGTGAAAGCGGTTGAGCTAACCAAGCATAACCTCCGCGCACTTTGCAGTCTTCCTCTTTTATTATTTTTTTTTAACTCATTCAGCCCCGACACACCACAGCAAGACGTGGATTGAGGATGATACGGTTCAAGTGTGTTGCCAGAATAGCTTGGCGAAAATAGGCGCCAATCTCTTCTGGCACCACCCTTTAACTATCACGCTCGATCTGTCTCTAGAACTGTAAAACTGTCCTTCAGAGGGCAACTTCAAAATTTGAGGATTTTGGTCCTGGGGCTGAATGTGTTAAAGGAGGTTAGACGTATAGATTTAGGATAATTCCGTACACCGCACGTCACAAAGAGTCGCCCCCCCCCCCACCCCCACCTCCCCACCCCCGCCCTCCCCTCCACCTTCCCCCAGTCCTCCTCGCATAATTATTATCACTCACCTCTCTCGTTGAAAAGTGTGGAAAGATTGCTTCTATTGAGGTTGTGTTACATTGTCCATATCAATCACAGTGTGCACTTTTGACTGGGCATGACTGTTTTGAGAGAAAACCTTCAGGATCCTGCTTACTCTCTCTCTCTCTCTCTCTCTCTCTCTCTCTCTCTCTCTCTCTCTCTCTCTCTCTCTCACTTTTTATATGGAAATTGCACCTCACTGTTGCCCTAGGGGAGGGGGGAGGATAAGGGTGAAAGGGTTTTGGTTGGGAGAGGGGTCGGGCGGGGGGGGGGGGGGGGTCGTGTAAGTGTGTATGCGTGTTGTGCAGTGTGTGTGTGTATGTGTGCGTTGGTGTGTGTTTGTGTGTGTGTGTGTGTGTGTGTGTGTGTGCGTGAGTTGCAGTTTGTGCGTGTGTGTGTGTGTGTGTGTGTGTGGGTTGCAGTTTGTGTGTGTGTGTGTGTGTGTGTGTGTGTGTGTGTGTGTGTGTGTGTGTGTGTGTGTGTGATGTAGAGAGTGTTTGTGCCTATGTGCTTTTTTTTTACTTTCGTGTGTGACCGTTGTTTTATTATTTGTGATAGTGTTTAATGGTACTTTTTTCGCTTAATGGTAGTAACGGCCAGTTTGAAAAATTTATCTTGTTACCAATTACTTTTACCTTTATAAAACAAAATTTCATTGTCCCCCCCCCCCTCTCTCTCTCTCTCTCTCTCTCTCTCTCTCTCTCTCTCTCTCTCTCTCTCTCTCTCTCTCTCTCTCTCTCTCTCTCTCCAAGCACAATTAGCTTGGCCATTAACGTGAAAAGGGGTGGGGTGCCTCCTGACACCTCCACAGCCATCCGTGCTCCGAGCAGTCGCCGGGACCGTGGTGAGAGGCGTAGCGGCAACTCTCAAGGACTGTATTCTGAAATTGTGGCAGGGACTACGTCCTCTACATCTACTTCCTACCCAGGATCACAGTATGATGCAAATAGCCACCAGATAACACGAGACTGTTTCAACAGCACATCTCAACAGCAACAGCGATGGGCCTGTTCAGCTTTTGTCCCCTCTGGGCTGGCGGAAGGGAGGCAAGCCGGACACATGCTGATACAAGATATGTCACCCCCACAGCAACAGGAGGCACCAGATCAACAGTTCGTGAATATGTGGCAGTCACCTAACATACTGCAGTTCCCGACAGTTCCTGCAATGTACCCGCAGTATCGTGCGGCGCCAACGGACCACTTTTCGGGGAACACTATGGCGCAACCCTACCCATTCAACGTCACCGCACCGGCACACACTCCGTATACGCACCATGACGTCTGGGCTCAGTACAATCGCCCAGCTTGTGTTTACTGAGACTATAACCAGAGCATCCTCCTATATACATCTATTAAACATTATATTCTATGAATTGTCTGTTGGGCCAGTTGTTCAGCAGAATTTCAGTGACTAGACATTGCTTCCTAAGTGATCTCTTACATCATACACATTGCTTCCTAAGTGATCTCCTACATCATAGACATTCTCGGCTTCCTAATTAATCTCTTATATCGTGTGCGCACTGTAAAGGTGTTTCCTATCCTTCGTCTATTACTACATCAGTAACATTATCACTACGAGACATAATTTACATTTTGAGCGATTTTGAGCGATTTGGGACGCTGGTTAGGTATCTTTGTGTAAGCGTACCACACATCGAGTGCACTGTGACACTATTTTTTCCTTGTGTGTTTCCCAGCACACCATCAGTCATAAGCGATTATTGACGCCTTTTGGAAAACTTCGAGTAATTCTTCATCTACTGGACAGCTGGTCAAGACACATTGAACTTGTAGTGTGTCAACGTATAGACTGCCTTGTTTTTCCTTGTCTGCACTGAAAAACAACACACGTCTATACAATAATATATATCTTTTGCTCTTGGCTCATAGGTGTTGATTTATTGTTATCTTTCTACATCAGTTATGTCTACAGACAAGCCTGATACGCATCATTTGCTTATAGGACATTTAAATATATATCATTTGTATAACAAAGTTCCAGATTTATGTGTGATGTTGAGTCAACCAAACGCTTTCCATGTGTTTGGAATAACTGAATCACGATTGTGCTCTAACATCAGTGATGAAGCCATTTCTATCCCGGGTTTTCATGTATTTCGTCGCGATCCTGTTTCCCCTAAACACACGGGTATAGCCGTGTATTTAAACAATTCAATTAGGGATTGCGCTCGAAGAAGGACAGATCTAGAATCAGACCTAGTGGAAAGCGTTTGGATTGAACTAAAAGCAAGCAAAGCCACCCCGTTATTAATCTGCTTTGTTTATCGAAATCCCTCAGCCACTTTTGAATGGTATGACACATTTACGGAAATGATGGACAATGCAACCAAATGTACTTCTGATCTATTAATCTTAGGCGACTTTAACATCAATTTGTTTTCTTCCAATCCTGCTTGGGAAACTACTCTTACTTTGTTTGGTCTCAAACAGTTGGTCACTAAAGCAACAAGAGTAACTGCCAGTTCCTCAACATTAATCGACCATATTTACACAAACAACAAGACTAGAGTATTAGGGGTGCAGGTGCCCGAGGTTGCTATTAGTGACCATTACCCCGTCTGTTGTAGCTGGGCTCTGAAAGGTGACCGACGCCCCAAAAATCACCAACACATCACTATTAAATTCAGATCTTATAAACACTTTAACAAAGATGTTTTCCTATCGGATCTCTGTCAAGTATGTTTCAGTCACGTTTATAATTACACGAATCCGAATTCTGCGCTTGCAGAATGGTATGAGCTTTTTCTAAGTGTACTGGATAAACATGCACCATACCGAGAAAAACGTGTAAAAAGTGCACAGCCTCCCTTGTGGTTAAATAAAAATATCAAGGATGCTATGTCACTTCGTAATGAACTTAAAAAACACAAGGAATTTGATGCCTATCGTAAACAGCGAAATAAGGTAAAATATCTTGTTCGTGAAGCCCAAAAGTGTCACTTTAAAAGGATCATTGATGAGAAAAGGGACACAGTTACAGTGTGGCGCGCCCTGAACACATTTACAAAATCTAAACAAAAACCGGCATGCACCAGTATTTCAGCAGATACATTTAATAAGCATTTCCTATCTGCTGCTGATGTCCTATTACAAAGTTGTCCAAACATGTCACAGATATCAGACGTACTTGATAAATTCTGTGCCGAAAAGCTCAAGTCAAGTATTTTCAACATTCCTGTTATAACGGTTTATGACGTTGGTAAAACGATATCTCAGCTAAAAAATAAGAGATCAACTGG
>BTPG01000003.1:104985520-105018020 GCA_036245525.1 Semisulcospira habei | reverse complement strand
AATACCAATGCTACTCGTAACTCTGAAGACAAATTCAGCGGCATTTGTTTTTAGTTATGTCTTGTCGACACACCTGCTGAACTTCAAAGGCAGGTGGGATGGGCAGCAAAGGCACACGCATAATCACACGTGTTTATTCTCCTCAGCCGTTAACGCGTCAGTCTATGTTTAGTTGTTTCTCGTACAGATAGCGCTGTATTTATAGAACGGAGCGGAGTTGTTGTCAGAGTACTTGATATTAAAGAGGGCCTGTGCTGAACTGGATTGTCCTGTGTCTAAATGAACCTTGCATGGATCTGTGTGAAGCGATTCGTAACCATCTGTTGCAAAGGCGTTTCTTTCAGCATCTACCACGGTAGTGGGTCTATAAATAGCTCATTTTAGAAACTCGTGTGTGAATCTTTCCTGACGTGACAAGCCAGCATCAGCCCTACTCCAAATCGAATGGGCTAGTTATGAGCGATAACTCTTATTAACTTATTGTGCCCGAGGTACAAAATACTTACATTTTGGAGTTATCCTCTGAGGACTGCATTGACAATTCAGGAGACAGATCGACCATGATAGTGCAAGGGTGGTGGCAGAATAGCTTGGCGCCTAAAGGCGCCAAGCTATTCTGACACCACCCTTGAACTATCATCGTCGAGCCATATCTCGATGTGGTGTGTCGCGGGCAGAATGATCTGAAGATCACACGACATCGGCTAAACGTTAACAGTGAGCTGTTTAGGGCTTAACGTCGTTTATCCATCAGAAAGTGATTTAAAAGACGGTGCACAGACAAGGGTCTGAACAAAACTTTGACCCCAGCTGGGTTCGAACCCCCGCTACTCTGGGGACGTCAGCCGAACGCTCCACCACCTGAGCCCACTCGTCTCCCTCACCTGTCACCAGAGACAACAATTTCAGCGACCTAAAAGGTTGTCTGAATGACAGGTGACACCCTGATTCAATGGGCCAGGTTGCATGAGAGAGCTTAGTCTTGCGCCAGCACCTTGCTTAGTGGATGGCGCAGGACTAAGCTCCCCCGTGCAACTGGCTCAGGGAACGCTATGGCGCGGCAAGTTGAATAAACCGGGTGTCATTTTGACGTTGGAGTCATTTCAGGCGTGTTACCCTGGACACCACGGTCGCATTGTGTGCTTAGGTCTATGAACAAACGGTTTTGAGTGGTCATACCCTGAAACTTCGCTCCATGCAAATGTTGCTATTTTCAAGGCCCGAGGTGTGGCCGCTGAGCCGGTAGCAGTTTTCGTCGCGATGATTTCTGCAGGACTAAAAACCGCTACCGACAGCCAAACGGTTAACTGCCCTTGGATGACTCTGTTGTGTCTAAGGGCACACAATAATGACGGCTCAAAATGAATTGTACTTTTTACAGCTCGAGGTAGGAACGTTCAAGAATCCTAGAAATGGCTGCAGTTTTCAGAGCTCGAAGTAGGAACGTTCAAGAATCCTAGAAATGGCTGCAGTTTTCAGGGCTTGAGGCGTGACCGCTCGAATGTCCTAGATTCAACAGTGACAATGAACATTATAACGTGACACATTGTGCTATAAATTAAAAGAAACTTTGAAGGGTAGTAGAAAGGAAAATGATTTCAGAAGAGACGAAAAGAAATACGTTTCGGATCCGAAACGTTGTGTCTCTTTTTCTCTCTTTTCGGTGAAACACTTCTTGACATCATGTGCTGATCTAATCGATATAAGGCGGAAACCTTATACAGCAGACAATTTGAAGGTTTTGTTTCGGGACGCTCCCCCTGACAAAATCTTCAGCTTTCTAAAGTTTGCCAGTTTGTTTTTATAAAATTTAAGGCTCTGTTGTCTATGTAATTCCTGACTGCTCTTATGAACATCCAAAGTGTGTAGACATGTACAATTGACCCGTGTGACCTTTTAGCTAGGAATACTTTTCAACTGTATTTACATACTGTTTTACCTCATTCTACCCCAACAACGAAATGCCCAAATTTTGCCGTTGTTCTCTGAAGACTGCTTTGCAGTGCAGGACGCAGATCGACCATGATAGTTCAAGGCAGAATAGCTTGGCGCCCATAGGCGCCAAGCTATTCTGGCATCACCCTTGAACAATCATGGTCGATCCTTATCTTGCTGGGGTGTGTCTGGGGTAGAATGAGTTAAGACCTTTCTCTTAGTCTGGCTGACCAGACTTTTACCTTTTCCGCCGTGAGATGGCTTTAGTCGCCTGCTCGGCGTTAAACCCCAGTAACTAACCAACTCGTTTCAAATAAGGGTTTTCCTATTACACTTCAAAATTTCTTTTCGAAAAGCAGTGGCGTTTTATTTTGCGGGGTGTAACCCTTCAAATTTTCTATGAATGACAGTGCAGTTTGCAGAACGCGACATATAACCAGGCGAAAGTCCTATGAATAGCAGCAGTCCTTTCCAATGTCCGAAGTATGGTAGCCCAAAAGTCCCAGAAATAACAGTGGGGTTTTGGGTGCTGGAAGTATGGCCATTCAAACATCCCAGAAATGACAGTGGTCTCTTGAAAACTCGAGGCATGATCAGTCGGTCCCAACCCGTTCAGATAAAAGCGGACCCAGACTGTGTTTCTGCAATCTTCGTTGATTAAAAACCAAACAAGGCTAGCTGTCACATGAACATGGGTTCAAAGTGGTGTTAGCAAGAGGTATAGATCCGCGGGGACTCATGAGGATCTGTACCTCTTGCAGTTGGGTGGTGTTCACACTTTCTCGGCACTAATCGGGTTGAACTCCCAGAACTAAGTGACTTCTAAAGAATTCTGTAGAATGGAAATGATTTGAGTTCTGGGGGTTTAAGAGCTCAGAAGTCATAGGAATGACGGTGGAGTTTTCATGGCCCCAGGCATTATGGTCCTAGAAACTATGTACTTTCCAGGGTGTGAGCCATGACCGCTCAATAAAAAAATAAATTTAACAAAAAATAAAAAAATAAATAAATAAAAACATTCACCAAAGAACTCCTGCAGTTGAACGAGGTGACCACTGTAACCATTTGCATTAACCTGTCATCTGAGATGCACATTTTCAGAACACATTCACACGCTGAACAGACTTTTCACTTGAACAAGTCAAACCAATCATGCACAATCCAATTGAAACAGAAGAGGAATGGGGCGATCCTTGGTAAAGCGCCTGACACCAATGATGAAGGTGCGAGGTTCGATAACCGGTTCCGGCGTCGGACTTTTCTCCTCTAGTGTCACCGTTAATTGGGCGGACCGACGGTTTTTTTTTTTTTTTCTCCGGGTACTTCGGTTCTTCCTCCCCCTTTCCTGGGGTATTAGTTTCAGGCTGCAAGAGACATAGATCCTCATGCGCCCCCGCATATGCGGGGGCGCATGAGGATCTATGTCTCTTGCATTTATATATTTAACTCATTCTGCCCGCGACACACCACAGCAAGATATGGCTCGACCATTATAGTTCAAGGTTGGTGGTTGAATAGATTGGCGAACATAAGCGCCAAGCTTTTCTGCCGCCACTCTTGAACTATCTTGGTCGATCTGTCTCCTGATTTGTAATGCGCAGTCCTCAGAGGATAACTCCAAAATGTGGGCATTTCGTACCTTGGGCACATCGAGTTAAAATACAAACGCTAAAATGAACCGCAATAGCTGAGCTGACCCTTCGCACCACGTCAATGTCCTGTTTTTGTCTTGTACTGTGTTTGTCTTCATAGTGAACGCGTGTGTTTCACGTGAGCGTGCGTGTTCGGATCACCTCGCGGCGCTTAGAGTCGATTCACAGAACTGGCGGAATTGGATAAAACGCCTATGTGGTGACCGGTATCATTATTAACAAAGTTTCAAAAACAGCACTTTGCCCATCATTAGGTGCGTTACACACTGCACGTATAGTTCGTAGGTTTTAATTTAAAATGTTTCTCCTTGACCCCTTTGCTGCCAGTGGCCACGAATACAATCTCTGAATCTACCGCAGACCAACAGCCCCACCGCAGTTCTGTGTCAGGAACGGCCATATACATGTGGACAAGAGACAGCAAGAGACATAGGATCTCATCAGCCCCCGCAATTGCTCATGAGGTTCTATGTCTCTTGCAGTTGGCTGTGGCCTGGAAGTAAAGTGGTGTACATTCTTATTTGTCGATTTTTATCGAAAAAGAACTCAGACAGTATTGTCTACTCAATGCAAAGACGCCCCATTTGTTTTTGTCAGGATGTGTACCAGCATTTATGCGACTATAGATAAAATAATATCTTTTGATTTTCTTTTGAAGGAAGTAAATAAAAGGGAATGACTAGCAGATTTAAAAAAAAAATAAATAATAAATAAATAAACAAATAAATAAACAAATAAATAAACAAATAAATAAACAAATATGAATTTGTTCATTTGGAAATTAAGTAGTTGTAGTGCCACGATACTGACTTAAACACTGTCTAATATTTCGCATGATAAATAAATAAATAAATAAATAAATAAATAAATAAATAAATAAATACTAAATACATAATAAATAAATAAATAAATAAATAAATAAATAAATAAATAAATAAATAAATAAATAAATAAATAAATAAAAATTCAGTGCCGCGATTCTACTGCGTGATAGTTTAAAAACTGTCTTTTAAAATTAAACTAATCAAAGCAATTTCCTTTACCTCTACGCAAAGCATGCTTAATAAAAAACGGACAAAGGAAACTCTCAGGGGGAAAACAAATCTTGCACAGACATTATCGCATTGCACACCGACATTTTATCGACTAATTTCCAGCTACATGTGTAACATGACAACTTTCATACACCAGAAATAAGTAATAAAAAGAGTAGAAGACAAAATGTAAAATCGTCTTGTAAAAATAAATAAATAAATAAATAAATTAAAAAAAAAAATAGACTGCATTGTAAAGAAAACGGCACGCTGTGTGTATGTATGCACGTGTGGGTGCGCATGCGTGTGTATAAGCGCGCGCACGCTTGTGTATTTTATTTAATATGTGCATGCGTGCGCCCGATTTTGTTTGAGTGTGTGTGATGTGAGGGAATGGTGGCATTAAAGACTGGAGAGGGGGGGGGGGGGGAGGGGAACGGTGATACAAGACTTTAACAATTGTTATAAGCGGGCTCGTAAAGGCACAGTAACACCACACGTTGATTCTGTATCGTCAACATAATGTCTTCCAATTTTTCTACAGGACGAAAGAAACTGAACACAACCCAAATGACTGCAAGAGACATAGATCCTCATGAGCCCCCGCAATTGCGGGGTCTCATGAGGATCTATGACACTTGTTGAGCCCACTTTGTATCCATGTTCTGGCTTGGGCTGTTTGACGTCGAATGAACACAAGTTTACACAGATTTTAGAAACACAATCTTCGACCACCGGCATGGAAGGGCTAAACCTTCATGAACCGCTGTGAGATAAATTAACATGTAACGTTTACGTGTCCTGTGACCCTGATTTAGAATCTGGAAGCAGAGAGCAGCGCGCAAGATGGTCACATGGACAATCGCTGAGTGTGTTTTGACAGCCATCAGAGTGTTTGTGCCGCGGCTTGTGCTGCTGATTCTGATTGTCTGCAAGTGTGGGACAACAGTTAGTGTGGCCGGTGACGGCCGAAACTACAACTACGACAGTGACCACATCAACGATGGCGTCAACCGCACCATGGACAGAGCCCATCACACCAACGATAGCGTCCACAACACCAGTCACATCGTCCCCCACATCAACGACAGTGTCCATCACACCAACGACAGTGTCCACCACGTCAACGACGGCTTCTATCACACCGACAGCGTCTACTACACCAAAATAATTCAACCCACCAAAGACAGAGCCCACCACACCAACGACAGCGTTTATCACACCAACAACAGTGTCCATCACAGCAAGGACAGCGTCTGCCACATCGAGGACGGCGTTCACCACACCAACAACAGCGTCCACATCAACGACGGCGTCTACCACACCAACGATACAAACGATAGCGTCCATAAAGGCACATCGCAAGGAGCACCAGATGAAGGCAGCAGGCAAATTGTTTCATTTCAAATCGACCTACTCCAGGCAGTTTCGGGTTACTAGCTCGCAGTATCTCCTTCATAAATGTTCGCAGTGTGTCTTAGAACAATGCTGGACAACAAGGGCTGACTAAAATGATGAAGTCTGCATGTCGTGAAATGAAAGACTTTTCTGCTCTCCTTCGCCCTTGTAAAAAGAAGGATAGAACAGCCTTAGTTGAGGCAAGACAATATTGAGAACCCGCTGTATGGGCGGATTTAAGCGATTAAAGCCCGCTGCAGAAGCAGACCGCTTTTCTTGCTTTCGTTGTGGTCGTGCAGTTGTGCAAAACTCAGCCTGGCTAGGCAAAAGGTCATCGGGCCGATGTCAGCCTTCGCTCGCCCGCGCACGCCAGTGCGCGGGCGAGCTAAGGCTGACATCGGCCTGAGGACCTTTTCCTCACCGGGAATCCTGTCGACCGCGCAGCCACCCAGCCGTGACCGATGCGGAGACATCGCGAGAATCATCCACGGCGGCCAACGGGCAAAAAGTGCTGGGTGCTCTCACCATCAAGTACCTGAGCCTGACCCTGCGCGACCTCAGGAGCTGCATGCTTAACTCCGGTCTGTTGAAGTTCAACGCCAGTGCTGGAGTCGTAACGTTGGATTCAAACGAAGTGTGGAAACAGGAAGGTCCTGGAGGTAAGAAAACCAAGAACCAAAGCGAAGACAACATCCCAACGAAGAAAGAAACACGTTTAAAAAAGACAGTCGCATCACAATTCATTCATATTGCGGGTTCCAACCCGATGGATTCATAAACTGTGTCGTAACTTGGGTGTATGCCTACATTGAAAACAAAACTTTTCAAACTAGACATGTATACAGACACGTTCACAATTTGCTACTTATTTGGCGAAAAACATCAATGTCCACAACGTCAGGTTGAAAAACAGCAAGTAAAGATTTTCCAATGTCGATTACCAATGAAAAACGCACCCATATCTACTTTACGCTCACTTTGTTGGTACTTCCACTTGACGGGTGGGATACTCAACATTACTAAAGATATTAGTGAATGAAAAACACAATCAACCCCGGTTTAGCAAGGGCTGTCCTCCACCGACCTTTAATGGAAGTAACTATAAATTGTGTTGTAACTTGTGTGTGTGTCTACTTTGAAAACACAGCTTTTCATATTAGAGATGTATACAGACACGTACACAATTTGCTACTTATTTTTTCTGTGATGGGAGATGGATGCAAAAAAATCAAAGAAATACATTTTGGAATAGAAAGACAAAGGCAAAGACACAAGACAGCAAACATCAAATAGTAAAAACAAGACAGCATGGACTGTTTTGTTTAGTATTTCTAAAGCTTGCTGCGATGAAAGATCAAACAACAAAAATAAAGACAAACAACTACATAAAAAGCATTTTTGTGTTTACTGCGGCGTTTCCCAGTAAGCTTAAGTCTTAGGGCCAACCTCGGATCGTCAGTGCACGGGCCCACTGCGGCCGACGACGGCCCGAGACTCCTTTACTCACTGGGTTTTCTTCAGTTGCTGAATCTTGTCTTGCAATGGTAACAGGAAAAGCAAACCCGGTACCAGATGTGAGACAAGCTTAACACATTCTGCCCCAGGTCCAAAATCCTCACATTATGATGTTGCCCTCTGAGGAACTGTATTACAGTTCTAGAGACAGATTGAGCAATGATAGTTCAAGGGTGATGCATTCACACTGAAGACACAGGCAGTACAAGACAAACACAGGACATTCACGTGGTGCGAGGGGTCAGCTCAGCTGTTTTACAGTTCAAGAGTGCAGCCAGAACAGTTTGGCACCTATGGGCGCCAAGCTATTCTGGCACCACCCTTGAACTATCATGGTCGATCCATGTCTTGCTGTGGTTGTCGGGGCTGAATGAGTTAACAAAGCCGCTGTGTCTCTGCCTTTATAAAGTGCGTTTCTGTGCGTGGTGGGTCTTTTATTGCAATGACTCTAAGGACCACAGAAGGCAGAACGTTGGACTCTCGATCAATGGTTTGAACCAAGAGTTTGGTGGAATGTGGGGGGTTGCGGGGTGCGGGTGGAAGGGTGGGAGGGGGGGGGAGGGGGTCAACATTTGTTCCAGCTCAGTGTTTTAACCCACTTAGTGTCGACGCTCTACCGCAGGACATGGATCGGCCATGATAAGTCAAGGGCAGTGCCAGATTAGCTTGGCGCCTGATGGCGCCAAGCTAATCTGGCATAACCCTTGAATTATTATGGTCTATACATTTCCTGCAAATTTAAAAGTGCAGGTAACTAGAATTTGGTCTCCACTCAGGTAGTCCATCAAGATATCACTTTTTACGTCATTTTCGTGCGGATTTCTTTTCCAAATAAGGGTACATAAACTTGAAGTGCGACGTTGAGGTCATCCTTCCCCCTCACCACGTCATGGAGGTGCAGTTCACCAACACTGAAGCCCAGTTTTGTTCCTCTATCACGGGGCGCTACTCCCATTTGCCCGTCGACATCATGTTTCGCGAAGTGGACACGTGGGAAATATTCCTCAAGGCTAAATGCAACCAGTCGAAGCAGAAGTATTCCAGCGGATACACGAGGTCGGTCAGATTCGAGCTCACCCTAGGAATCGGCCCAGGCCCTTTTAACATCATCTTCATTTTCACGTCAGTCCCTGAGCCACCGCGGGGTCACGTGGATATCGTCTACACGTCTCCCACTACAGGTCTGAACCTGATGCAGTAAAAAGACAAGAAAAGAACCAAAGGGACAAAGAAACACGCTTAGAAAAGACAGTCACAACACAATTTATAGAAAAACAAACAAATATAGAGATCATCCTTCAGTTGCCACATAATGAAGATAAGTAGCGACTGATCTCTATATTTGTTTGTTTGTCTGTTTTGAAAAAGGGTATTTACCCGAAATATTAACCCATTCAGCCCTGAAGCACTACAGCAGGCGATGGATCGACCATGATAATTCAAAGGGAATGCCAGAGTAGCTTGGCGCCTTTCGGCGCCAAGCTAATCTGGCACTACCCGTGAATTATCATGGTCGATCTATCGCCTGCAACTGGTGCATAGTCGTTAGATGTCGCCTGCAAAATAGGGAAATACGGGCGTGGGGTTGAATGAGTTAATAAATTGTGTTGAAACTGTCCTTTTTAAGCGTGTTTCTTTCTCCGCTGCGTTCTTCTCTGCATTTTACACGCTTGGCAGTCACCTTGCTGGTCTGGATATCAAAAACGCAGCAAGTCCATACTCGCAAAAAAGCGAAATTTTCCATCAATTATATCGAAAAATCTCGCTATATCACAAGAATGCACTTACTGCCTTTTGTCAAGAAGACGGTGTTGGAAAATCAGCAGCAGGTCAAAATTGCTCGTGCAGGGTGGTTGGGGGGGGGGGGGTAGGGTGGAGGGAATTGGGCGAGGGAATCAATAAATCAATGAATCTTTATTTTACAACGGTAAAGATATTAACAATGCCAGAGGCAATGCCATTTTTTCAAATTTGCCGTTGCTACATCTACAAACACAACAATTGCATTACATTAATACATGTATAGGACCAACGCCTACGGGCGTGTCGTGGGGGTGCGGGGGGGGGGGGGGAGTAATGGTAAGGAAGAAGAAGGGAAAAAAGCAACAACACAGCAGCACTGTACATACACAGCAGTAGAATGGGTACTTACTAGCAATAATATCTACGTATAGAAAGCAAAGCTTGCAGATAGTTATGGCTGCGAAGATAAATGAGATAAATGTTTAAAAAGACTTTTCTTGAAACATGATATCGTTGAAGTGGTCTTCGTGTGGGATGGAAGAGAATTCCACAATGTCTTCCCCGAGAATGCTAGACTGGTTTGAAATAAGTCTATTCTGGTTTTGGGTACTACATACAGGCTTTTTGTATCGCCATAGCGGGACTGTGACCGGACTAGCAGCTAGGTTAGACATTCCGGAGTGTTGTCATTCCGAATTTGGAAAAGGAGAACACCTTTGATTCTTGAGAGAAAGAAGTACCGCTTTGTGAATCTTATCATAAGTTTTCAAAGTAGGAAAAAGTAAAATTAATTTCTCTGCTCGTCTGTGTAATGAGTTCAGTCTTTTTAAATGTACATCTCAGCAGCCATTCCACACCGTCGAAGCATAATTAATGTTGGACTGAACATGTCCATAATAAAATAAGTAGGTAAATTCATAAGTAGTCTCGCGAACAAGAAGTCATCAGGCCCTGATGACATAAATCCTAAACTGGAACTCTCTCCCACTCTCTCTCGTCAGAAACACTCTCTCTCCTCCTTCCAGTCCGCCCTCAAAACTCACCTATTTCAACAGTTCTAGCACTATAACATCACCACACTCTCCACCCCAAGCTGACTGTCGTAATGTATTTGTGGTACGTGAATCATTGTCAAAAGCGTGAGCATGTGTGCGCGAGTTGTGAGTCTGTGCTTAAAGTTATAATTATTGTAAGATAAGCGCATTATAAATACCGCAATTATATATATATATATATATATATATATATATATATATATATATATATATATATATATATATATATATATATATATATATATATATATATATAATATATATATATATATATATATATATATATATATATATATATATCTTCCACTGCAACACCTCATAAAGTTTTCGGGATGCAATCCACGCAATACTGGCGGTTTGCAATTTCAGGTTACGCTGTATGCCTACCTGAAGAGACCCCCTTGGGGCGAAACCGGTTGTAGGCGGCAAAAACTTAAATCTGTCCTGCAGGTCCAAGATCTGTTTGGGAATATTCATGCACTAGCCTCCCCTCTCGGGGGGAGGACTGGATATTCTCCAGCTGGTGGCGGGGCGCCTACTTTATGTAGCAGGTGTTCAGTGGAAGGCTTAAAATGATAGGTCTGTCATTCCTTCTCTCCCACTAACACTCTCCTTTCTAGAACTAGTAGGCAATGCAGTCACGAAAAGGGCAGCTGATGTCCTGATGACACAATGCAAGCGTACCAGCCTGGAATAACATGGCATTAGCGTAGCAAGAGCATTCTCAGAATTTAATGAAAAATTGTGTATATATATATATATATATAATTGCGGTATTTATAATGCGCTTATCTTACAATAATTATAACTCTAAACGCAGACTCACAACTCACGCACACATGCGCACGCTTTTGACAATGACTCGCGCATTAAATTCTGAGAATGCTCATCAGCTGATCTTTTTGTGACTGCATCGCTCACGAGATCTAGAAAGAAAGGGTAGTGGGAGAGAGAAGGGATGACAGACCACCTATCTCGTGAGCGATGCAGTCACAAAAAAAGGCAGCTGATGTCCTAAAGACACAATGCAAGCTTACCAGCCTGGAATTCCATGGCATTAGCACAGCAACAGCATTCTCAGAATTTAATGAAAAATTATGTCCCTTGGAGCTATTCTGATTGAGTGCTTTTTTTGGCTTTGGGCGACGCCTTTGTTATAAGTAAATAATATATATATATATGGAGAGAGAGAGAGAGAGAGAGAGAGAGAGAGAGAGAGAGAGAGAGAGAGAGAGAGAGAGAGAGAGAGAGACAGCCGTCGGGCCCAAGTCGGCCGCGGTGGAACCAAGCACGACTGTGGATTAAGTGTGTGTGTGTGTGTGTAATAATAATAATAATAATAATAATAATAATAATAATAATAATAATAATAATAATAATAATAAATTTATTCCAGTTTTTGCAGGCCATCAGGCCCATAGGAACACAAATTACGAGAATTAAATAACACCGAAATGAGATCTCATCCAACAAGGGAAATGTCCATGTTAGGAATCCGTTCTTCTATTAGCTAAAAGTCAAGAACAATGCGACAGTCGTCATCAGTCAGGCTAGTCATCAAATCAGGCACCGAGTCAGCCAGAAATGTTAACCCAGGAGGCGACGAACCATGGAACCTATATTCTCCAACTCGATCAGCGCCATCTCAAAAGACTCTTGGTAATTACCATTAGGATCTATGGCAGTCCAGCGACAAATGTTCTCTTGCACTTTTTGTTCATAGTCACTCATCAGCTTTTTTCCTTGATGGATGAACCAGTAACACACAGAACTTTTCTCACAGTCGAAGACCACTGTTATGTCATCACTTCTACACAACAAGTGCTCTTGCTGATTCTCTTTGTACAAGACGCATTTCTCAAACCCTGTGTTTCTCTGGTTATCGCGTAGGCGTCTTTGTAAAGATCTGTCCATGATTGATGCGACGTAATCTCTCTCTTCAAGAGTGTATGGATCAGAGGTTACACTCATATCACTCGGGTCGGCTTCAGCGCTGTCGACACAGTCCATTGCGCACGCTCCAGTCAGCTGTGTTGTCACGCAGGTACCACTGCACTCCGTAGGTGCATCGTCACTGGTCTCTGTCCTGTCTGTAGGTGTGGGGACATCATGGGAAACACGTGCAACATCGTCATCTATGGCTAGGGGAGCTGTTGTACACGGCGTGTTGAAAGTGTGTAGCTGTTTATCTTCGCTGTTTGTAGCTTGTGTGGGCGGGGTGGGCATAAACAAAGGCAATACTAGCGGTAGATTGTCACTTGCCTTGTTCGAACGTTCCTGTCTCCTGGCCTCTGCCTCATGTGCTGAGTCCCGGCGATGGTGGGATGGCGGCTTTTTGCGGTAGGTTGCGGTAATGGCAGGGGACCCGTGTGCCATACCGGTCAACCTCAAAATGACAACTGTCGAGTCGCCTCTACCGTCAATTTTGAAGGATGACAGCGTGTTGTCGCATAGCAGGGCGTTCAAGGCAGCTTCCAAAGCTGAAGGCAGTCCTTCAACTGGCATGGCGCTGAGATTTACAGGCAAAAGCAGTACTTTTTGCAGGAGGTCTCAAATGGCAGCCCTGTTGCTCGCACGATCACGTGATCCTGTCTGTGTGTGTGTGTGTGTGTGTGTGTGTGTGTGTGTGTGTGTGTGTGTGTGTGTGTGTGTCTGTGTGTGTGTGTGCGTGCGTGTTTGTGTGTATGCGTGTTTCTGTGTGTGTGTGTGTGTGTTTCTGCGTGTGTGTGTGTGTGTGTGTGTGTGTGTGTGTGTGTGTGTGTGTGTGTGTGTGTGTGTGTGTGTGTGTGTGTGTGTGTGTGTGTGTGTGTGTGTGTGTGTGTGTGTGACAGGCTACACACAGTCGCCAGGGTGGGATGGGAAGACACTGTGTCGCAGTAAAATGGACAGCGAAGTCCGACTGGATATGCCGGCTAACCAAAGCCTCATGGCCAGCGTTGTATCCGTGCAGTTGAACGGCAATGACCCAAAGCAGGACTGCACCAAGGACTTCGTCCAACTCAGCACGGAGCCTGCACGCCAGCTGGCCCGGTTCTGTGGGTTCGCTTCCAACCGCTTCACCGCCAGGCTGGACACGCCTCTCTTGGTCAGAGCCAGGAGCGGCTTTGACGTCAGGTAGGGGGGTAACTCCAAACTTAACTGACTGACTGACTGACAGTGATTGGGTAGCTTTTTTTTTTTAGTTACTTATCTAGCTAGCTAGTTAACGAACAAAATAAATACATAAATAAATAATTTAGCTCAGCACTTAACAATATATGATCTGTATAATGAAATAAATAAATAAATAAATAAATAAATAAATAAATACAGTTTATAACAAGGTCGGACATACCAAACGCCAGATAAAACACCTCTTGTTTAACTCACTCAGCCCGACCGCCGTATTTCCCAAATTTTGGAGGCGTCATCTAATGACTATGCACCAGTTGCAGGAGATGGATCGACCATGATTCATTGGCAGTGCCAGATTAGCATGGATTAGATTAGATTAGATTAGAGAGGCGTCATGGTAATATGGCACTACCCTTGAATTATCATGGATCGACTATGATAATTCAAGGGTAGTGCCAGATTAGCTTGGCGCCATCATACACCAAGCTAATCTGGCACTACCCTTGAATTATCATAGTCGGTCCATCTCCTACTGTAGAGCGTCCGCTACATGTGTTTACTCACAATGATCGGGTACCGGATCCTAGCACACAACGTCATTCGAAGTCTTGAAAAGAAATGCCCTCAAAAAAGAAAGAAAGACATTGAAAAAGGACCAGTTCAACACACATGTTTTTCCCTTAACAAAGAAAGAAAGACGTTTAGAAAGGTAAGCACAACACAACAATACATTGTGCTGTACTGGTCTTTTGTATAGGCGTTTTTTGCTTTGTTGGCTATTTTCCTTGCATTTTACATTCTTGACGGTCATTTTTGGGTCTGGATCTCCAAAGTCATGACCTTCGGAAGAATTCTTATGGCAGGCCTCTGTTGCCCGAGTGAGCGTTGTCCCGCGCTAGCCATTAAGCAAGATGCTCAGCTATTGGCCTTTGACCTACTTTAATTTCCGGAAATCAGACTTTTGACCTACTTATCATTTCCGGAAATCAGACGTTTAAACTACTTATTTTTTTTTCCGAAATCAGACGTAGTAAACAGCGTATTAAAAATCCCGGACAAACATGTCAGAAGGCATCTTTGTCTTGGCTTTTGATCCACTGTTTTCGTCGAAAAAGGTGCAATATTGACGTACTACTAACTGATTATTGGCGCCTTAGTCAGACTGTCAAACCACTGTTTGTGATGTGTTTAGCTACACGGGGTTCCGACTGCGGTTCTCGTTCCACAAGCGCTCGGCCAGTCCCCAGCAGCTGCCTGACGGACAGTGGAACTGTTCTGTGTCCTACTGGCCAGACTTCCGGCAGCACCTCGGGTGTAATTTACTGGTCGAGTGTGAGGGCGGCGAGGACGAAGCCGTGTGTCCATACACCACTCGGCTGTGTGGCCAGGGCCAGATCACGTTGGAGGGTCGGTGCTACGCGTTCAGAAGAGCCCTCAATAGCAACACGTGGGCAATGTCGAGTGCCATCTGTCGCAACGAGGGAGGTTACCTTGCCAGCCTTAACACACCAGACGAGTGGCGTCGCATTACAGACTTGCTGAACAAGCATCAAACCCAAAGTCACACCATCCAGTTTGGTTTGAAGGCACCGCGCCCTTCATTGTCCCCAGACACTGTGTATGTGTTTCATTGCCAGGATTTCACTGTAACCTTAACCCCTTCACTGCCAGAGGACGCAGATCATGTTTTAACCCCACATCTGCATGTTGCAGGTGTCATCTAACGACTGTGTACTGTTGCAGGAGATGGAATGAGCGGGAGAATTCAAGGGTGGTGCGAGACTAGCTTGGCGCCTGCTGCCGCTAAGCTAATCCGGCACTACCCTTGAAATAGCAAATCGTTTTAAATTCAATGTCAAAGATCTATGTCAAAGGAACGTGGATGCAAAGTGCATTATAGATCCTCATGAGCCACGGCTACTGCGGGGGACACATGAAGATCTATATCTCGAGCAGTTGGACGGTACTCATCTGATGCGCCAAGCTATTCTGGCAACAACCTTGAACTAAAATGGCTGACTTATCCCGCAATATGTAATGTAGTATGATAGCACAATAAGAAAAATTTCAAAAGAATCAGTCTGATGACGTAATGGTTTGATCCGCAGTTTCCTGCCAAACACGGGCAGTTTTTACATGCTTCTGATTTTCGATTTTAGAACTTCTCTTTGTGTTAATGTTTTTCACGGCAGTAACGGTCTGAGTCATTAACTCATTCAGCCCCGACACACCACAGCAAGAGATGGATCGAGCATGACAATTCAAGGGTGGTGCCAGCATAGCTTGGAGCACATAGGCGCCAAGCTATTCTGGCACCACCCTTGAAATATCATGCTCGATCTGTCTCTAGAATTGTAATACAGTAACTCAGAGAGCAACTTCAAAATTTGTGGATTTCGGTCCTGGGGTAAAATGGTTTAAACAGTTTTGTTTTCCCGCTGTGTGTTGAAGAGTCATCAACAGATGGGAATGGGAAGACGGCTCAGTTGCCTACGTTGGAATTGAGACAACCTTTGACCAGACAGGCGTCTTCGGTTCCATGGTGAAGAGAGAGCAAGGCAAGTGGAAAGTTAGTCTTCGGGCCGACTGTCTGGAGTTCGCTGTGGAGGACCATGACTTCCTGTGCGAGTACAACACCCATGAGGCGCCGGAAATACTGGCGGTCGTCCTGCCTGTGCCACGTGTCACCATGTCACGCCCCTCCCTCGTCCGCTGTCGGGACAATCACACAGCGCACTCCTTCTTCGCTTGTGACGTCAAGACCGCGTGCTGGGCGCGCGAAGAACAAGTGCACGATCTATGCCCGGCGCCGTTGTCACATATCCCGCCTGTCTACACGTGCAAGAACGGTTACGAGCACGTGCCCTACGTGTTTGTGTGTGACTATCGATCGGACTGTTCTGACAGCAGTGACGAGGACTTCTGTGAGTTTCCTCCCTGCCCACCTGGACATTCGTGTAATAAGAAACGAGTAAGTTTCTCTAAAACTCAGTGCAAGTCAGCTTCAGGTTATCGCGATAAGGGTATATCGCGATGCCAGGCAGCCGTTAAGTCACACCGCGATATTGTCACTCCCGTTAACCAATGAGCCCTGACGCACTACAGCAGGAGATGGATCGACATGATTTTTTTAAACGTTAAACGTTTAGGGCTTATCGTCCTGTGTTCAGCATGAAGGTGATTTGAAAAAGACGAGGCACTAAAAAGGACCTGAACAAATTTTGAACCCAGCTGAATTCGAACCAACGACCTTTCGGACGATATTCGAACTCTTAAGCATCTGAGCTTCCCATATCCCCACCATGATAATTCGAGGGCAGTGCAAGGTTATCTTGGCGCCAAGCTAACCTGGCACTACTCTTGAATGGTCATGGTCGATCCATCTCCTGCAACAGGTACACAGTCGTTATGTGACATCTCCACAATGCAGCTTTGGCGTTTAATGGGTTAGTATCGTGCTAAACGTACATACTGAGGCTGGTCAACAAATTATTGTTGTTAACTCATTCAGCCCGACGGCCGTATTTCCCAAGTTTGGGAGGCGTCATCTAATGACTATGCACCAGTTGCAGGAGATAGATCGACCATGATAATTCAAGGGCAGTGCCAGATTAGCTTGGCGCTGACAGGCGCCAAGCTAATCTGGCACTACCCTTGAATTATCATAGTCGACCCGTCTCCTTCTGTAGTGCGTCAGGGCTGAATGGGTTAATTACTAGTCCGTGACTAGTCCTCTGGCCGACGTAAGCCTTTAGCTGGTCTGCGCTCAGTTCCGGACAGTTGGAGGTTGGCGTCGGCCTAAGAACTTCTTGCTCACTGGATATCGACTTGAGCGACACAGATACATAGACTTTTGCCATGAAATGTTCATTGTTAACATCAGAACAGAAAGCTTCTACACTAAAGATCAAACGAGATGCGACAGTTCTGGAATCATTGGAAACACAAAACTATTTCCTATGATTGCAAAAAATCGCATTGCTTTTGGACGTCAGTATAACCAAAATATAGAACATGTTACGGCAAGCCGAACACTACACTTTTTTTTTTAGTGAGGACATAATTTGTGTTGATCATTTATGACGAAAATCAATCCAACACCATATTAGGAGTTACAAGCCTTCTGTAGCCAATGTTGCTACGTGACTAGATGTAATACATGTAATAACATCACAGTGTAAAGAAATGATGACGTAGAAAGTGATGTGATGTCTCACAAGTAGCTGTGATGTCATTATAAAAGTGATGTAGTAGTTATTGACCGAAGTCCCATGTTGCTGATGATATGATAGATGATGTAATGTCCTAATCAATATGGTTTCATATAATTCTACCAGAAAATGTACATATTTTAAAGCAATGATAACGTTTAAAATCGGCGTATATTCTGGTGGTCAGTCAATATGATGGTCATTTGGGTACTTGCTTGAATGATATAATATGTTCTTTTCTTTCAGTGTGACTGGATGCTAAGTTTTCGAGACCAATACAGCAACTTCTATTTCCACACAGGCTGTGTTAAACAAGTGCCTATGTGCCAATCACGCTTCTATGCGTACATCACTCCCGACCTTCCAGCCAAAGTCTCGTTTCACCCAAACAGGCTTACAGAGAACACACTCAGAATTGAACCTCTAGTCAACAGAGAGTGCCCGGAAACCCATTTCAGCTGTGCTGGTCGTGTCTTCTATTGCCTGCCCATCTTCCTACGCTGCAACGGTCACAACGACTGTCCGGACCACGAGGACGAGGCGGATTGTGACAGTTACACGTGTCCTGGCTACTACCGTTGTCGCGGTTCCAGTACCTGTATTCACGATGAAAATCTGTGTGACAAAATGGACCACTGTCCTCTGCATGACGACGAGCTGGACTGTGGCAGGGTGTGTCCCGCCAACTGCACGTGCTACGGGCCGGCCTTGTTTTGCATTCGCGGAATCCCGCCATTTCTCCCTGCTGATGTCCTCTACCTCAACGCCACAGGCTCCGGGATCTCTACCAGGGATCTGACCAACGCCACAATGCTGGTTTACCTCAGTCTGGCAAAGTGTGGCTTGACACAACTTGACCACATGAACTTGCCAAATCTTCACGAACTTGACCTGTCTGATAACCATCTGACACTGGTTCCCAGCCACAGCATGATGGCTCTGATCAACCTGCATACTCTGGTTCTTTCTGGGAACCCTCTGACACACACCTTCATTTCACCTGCCGATACACCATTAGTGTCTGTGATTAACTTGGATTTGTCTCGTGTCAACATGCCGTCACTGAATGTCAGTGTTATAAGCCATTTTCCAAACCTGCGGGTGCTCAATCTGTCGGACACAGGGGTGGATCTGGTGACGAACGAAGGCTTCGGGACGCTGACCAAACTGAGAGTGCTGGACCTTCGTGGGTCCCCGATGACTCAGTTCCCGGCTGACCTGTTCAGGGACCTGTCTCTCCTGGAGACAGTGTATGCCGACAACTACAAGCTGTGCTGCCCGGCCATTTTCTCCGATGTAGTGCACAGCGCTGCTAACTGTCAAGCGCCTTCTGACGAAATCTCTTCCTGCGATGCCCTGCTCCAGTCTAGCATGTACCGCTTCGTGCTGTCGGTGTTTGCTGTACTGGCGCTGACAGGCAATCTGACCACCTTTCTCTTCTGGACAGTCTTTGGCAAAAACACTCGAAATACTGGTTACGGCGTGTTCGTCATCCACCTGTGTGTGTCTGATTTCCTGATGGGGGTGTATCTGGCGGTTATCGGGGTGGCGGATCGCGTGTACTACGGGACCTACTATTTGAACGATCTGTTCTGGAGGGGCAGCGTGGTGTGTAAAACAGCGGGCTTCATCTCTCTGCTGTCTAACGAGACGTCGGCGTTGTTCATCTTCCTCATCACGCTAGATCGTTTTCTGGTGCTGCGTTTTCCTTTCGGACAAGTACGATTCCGGAAAGAGTCAGCACACTGGGCCTGCGCCATGGCGTGGCTTGTCGGCCTGTGTCTGTCGGCCTTGCCCTTGCTGCCAATGTTGTCCCACGTGGAATTCTACGGGAACACCGGCATCTGCGTGCCTCTGCCTATCACCAACAAAGACAGGTTTCCCGGCTATCCTTTCTCCTTCGGCGTCATGGTGGTCTTGAACTTTGTTCTCTTCCTGCTGATTGCCGCCGGCCAGATTTTCGTGTACTTGTCAGTGCGTGCCAACAGCATGAGTGTCACGGTGACAAACAACACTTCCAAAGAACTCCTGATTTCCCGCCGTCTGATCAGCGTGGCCACGACCGACTTCCTGTGCTGGTTCCCCGTTGGCTTACTGGGTGTGCTGGCGTCCCAGGACGTGCCCATTCCTAGCGAGGTGAACGTGGCCCTGGCCGTCATTGCGCTGCCCGTCAACTCGGCGCTCAACCCGTTTCTTTACACCATCAATCTCGTGCTGGAACGTCGCCGTCTGAGGAGGGAGGAGCGCTTGCGGAAGTACCTCATGGCTCAGATTCAAAACAACAGGGAACAAGGCAAATTATAATACCTCATGACTCAGATTGACAACAACAAGGAACAAGGCAAATTATACCTCATGACTCAGATTGACAACAACAGTGAACAAGGCAAATTATAATACCTCATGACTCAGATTGACAACAACAGTGAACAAGGCAAATTATAATACCTCATGATCTCAGATTGACAACAACAGGAAACAAGGGGAAAATAAAACCTAGTGACTCAGATTGACAACAACAGGGAACAAGGCAAATTATAATACCTCATGACTCAGATTGACAACAACAGAGAACACGGGGAATTATAATACCGAATGACTCAGATTGACAACAACAGGAACGAGGCAAATGATAATACCTCATGACTCAGATTGACAACAACAGGGAACAAGGGGAATGATAATACCTCATGACTCAGATTGACAACAACAGGGAACAAGGGGAATTATAATACCTCATGACTCAGATTGACAACAACAGGGAACAAGGGGAATTATAATACCTCATGACTCAGATTGACAACAACAGGGAACAAGGGGAATTATAATACCTCATGACTCAGATTGACAACAACAGGGAACAAGGGGAATGATAATACCTCATGACTCAGATTGACAACAACAGGGAACAAGGGGAATTATAATACCTCATGACTCAGATTGACAACAACAGGGAACAAGGGGAATGATAATACCTCATGACTCAGATTGACAACAACAGGGAACACGGGGAATTATAATACCTCATGACTCAGATTGACAACAACAGGGAACAAGGGGAATTATAATACCTCATGACTCAGATTGACAACAACAGGGAACAAGGGGAATTATAATACCTCATGACTCAGATTGACAACAACAGGGAACAAGGGGAATTATAATACCTCATGACTCAGATTGACAACAACAGGGAACAAGGGGAATTATAATACCTCATGACTCAGATTGACAACAACAGGGAACAAGGGGAATTATAATACCTCATGACTCAGATTGACAACAACAGGGAACGAGGGGAATGATAATACCTCATGACTCAGATTGACAACAACAGGGAACAAGGGGAATTATAATACCTCATGACTCAGATTGACAACAGGGAACAAGGGGAATTATAATACCTCATGACTCAGATTGACAACAACAGGGAACGAGGGGAATTATAATACCTCATGACTCAGATTGACAACAACAGGGAACAAGGGGAATTATAATACCTCATGACTCAGATTGACAACAACAGGGAACAAGGGGAATTATAATACCTCATGACTCAGATTGACAACAACAGGGAACGAGGGGAATGATAATACCTCATGACTCAGATTGACAACAACAGGGAACAAGGGGAATTATAATACCTCATGACTCAGATTGACAACAACAGGGAACGAGGAGAATTCTAATGGCTAGTTCACCCCTTCACTGCCAGTTGACGCAGAGTTTGTGTCTGTAAATGGCCCCAGCCGTCCAAGGAACGTCGATATAAAGTGAAACCAGCAAGAGTCATAGATCTTCATGAGCTTTTGCAATTCGGGGGCTCATGAGAATCTATGTCCCTTGCTGTGGGCTTGGGTTCACTTTGCTCGGTAGAGATCGAAGGGGTTAAGTAGAACTTCTATTCTTTTTGTGTTGAAATTCTCTTGTGGACGGGTTTTCAATGTTGTCTTGCCTGAACTCTCTAGCCATCTTTTCACAAGTAGGCACACGCAACAGACATGTTTCACTGCCCTTTCGTCAATAAGGTATCTACGTATCAAACGAGAAGAAGATAAATATATACTCTTCGACATTCAAAACGCTGTAATTATATAAGATGACTTAGTCTTTTAACGCGACACTATCGAAAGACATACCTACATTCATCAACAATATAAATTTATTTTGAATTTATGTTACTTTAAGGAATATACCCGTTCAAGAAACCGCCTATGAGTGATGACACAAGAAACAAAAACAACAAACACAAGGAGAGGGGGACAGCAATTTCGTGACATTTAAAGAGAGGCGACAGAATAGCTTGCATGTCGGCGCCTAGGGAGTGAAGGGGTTAATGGCTGTATAGATTCCCACAAAGCGGCGAAATTCCATATATACCTCGTTCAGCAGACAATGTACTAGTGTGACCATTTCACTTTGGAAATGAAAACCGTTTACTTGACACATATACAAGGCAACTCGACCGCAGCTAAGGTCAATAACCTGAATATACAACTCCAGCCAACGGACTAACCCACAAACGCGGCGGGGATAGACACTGCGTCAACCACACACACACACAAAAAGCATTCCGTGCGCATTTGGCACAGATTCACATAGGTCCCAGCAGATAGAGGGCTCATTAGGATCTATATGTTTCTGAAAGAGTGCAGGGTGCACCGGCATCTTAAATTGAGGTGGGTATGGCTATTGGATTTAGAGTACGCCGAGTACTGGCACCTACTTTGCTATATGTGTATTTAACAATGCGCAAAGTGCGACACTAAACAAAGATTGGATTGCGGCTTCACTTTCATTTGTACAGTATCTGGGTAGAAAACTTTGCATTTGACTTGGCGGTCGAGTACCAGCCTTCCCGTAGGGTGACCGTGTCACTGCAAGAGTAGGAGATAGATCGACCATGCACACGACAACTCAGTGGTTATTGAAACCGTACTGTCCCAAGAAGGCAACAGATAAGTAAGTCCATCTTTGTGAAAAGCGGGATTTTCATTGAAAAGCAATGAAAATCTCGGTTTTCACAAAAATGGACTTACTGTCTTGTGTGTTGCTATAGCCGCGTACTTTTGTCATTGCCCAAGCGGGAGGTGGATGGACGGTGTAAACGCATTTCCAACGAAACCCTTGTCGTACCTCTGTCCCTGTCATAGAAGAAGATGGATCGACCGTGAAAGCTCGTAGTAGTGATAAAGCGCAAAATCTGTGTAGATGGGCTCGACTCTCAACATAGAGCGCTGATGTCCGCTTTCAATCTAGTGACAAGCGACTAATAATAAAATAATAATTACGGTATTTATAATGTGCTTATCTTATAATAATTATAACTCTAAGCGCGCACTCACAACTCGCGCACGCATGCGTACGCTTTAGTCAATGACTCACGTACGACTATTTGAAATACATTGCGACAGTCAGCTTGGGGTGGGGAGTGTGGTGATATAGTGCTAGAACTGTTGAAAGAGGTAAGTTTTGAGGGCGGACTGGAAGGAGAGAGAGTGTTTCTGACGGAGAGAGAGCGGGACAGTGTTCCAGGTGGATGGACCGTAGACGGAAAAGGAGCGGGGGCCGAAAGTGCTGAGTTTGGTGCGGGGGATGTGGAGGCGCAGAGGGTCGGAGGCGGAGCGGGAAGGAGTGTAAGGGTGAAGTAAGTTGGAGAGAGGGATTTGTAGCAGAGAGACAGAATCTTGTACTGGATGCGTTGTGGGATGGGGAGCCTAGTGACTAGCGGGCTGTTGTTCCAAAACAAAATAAAAGACGAAAATTTTCAACTCATTGTGCCCGAGGTACGAAATACCCACATTTTGGAGTTATACTCTGAGGACTGCATTACAATTCAGGAGACAGATCGACCATGACAGTTCAAGGGTGGTGGCAGAACCAAGCTATTCTGCCACCACCCTTGAACTATCATGGTCGAGCCATATATTTTTCCTTGGTGTGTCGCGGGCAGAATGAGTTAGTACATTTTTGGTCAGGGACCTTCTTCGCAAGTATGAAGATTAAATCATTCGAGACGTGCCGCCTCCGGATACGCGGCTTAGGTGTAGTTTTCCTATGATTGCACGTGGCCTCGTGCCTACACGCAATATTTGTCACAAGACAAACCGCTGACAAAACCGTACCATACAGAAACCTTTGTGTGAACACTATGCGTGAGCATAGAGTTTCATCACACCATGCACTTTTTTGTTCTGGGCATCTTCACACAAGGGCGTTATGAGTATTTCCACCTGGGCTACAGGTTCAAAAATCTCGTCACAAAATGCGAGGTGGGGGTGGGGAGGGCGGGGGAGAGTGTGGGGCAGAGGTAATGGTTGGGGGGGGGGGGGGGGAGGATCAAAGAAGGCAACCGCATCGAAACATGATGTCACAAAATGCCACTTACGCGATTTTTTTGCACGCGTACACCGTCGACAACATCTTCAATATTATGGTTAAATGTTACGTACACTGCACAATCAGCAGACGTTTCGAACGTGCCTTAGAATAAGCTGGAAAAGTTGAACGTCCGGTAAAAAATACTCTTGTTATGCCAAGCGACGTAATTGAATTACACATCTGCAGTAAGTCAACCTCACTATTACGCAGGCTGCAACTCATCATTTCGTAATGCGAGGATGATGCGCCGTTGTATAATAATAATAATAATAATAATAATAATAATAAAATAATAATAATAATAATAATAATAGTGTACATGTATATAGCGCTTAACCTTAAGCGCTTTACAAGAACAAAAATCACAAAACAAAAAGTACAAGACTTTAAAAGCTACAATAAATATTACAAAAACTAAAGTGACACATAAAAGCTCGCACTCAACATACGCACACACACACACACACACACACACACACACACACACACACACACACACACACACACACACACACACACACACACACACACACACACACACTCCGATACAAGAACAGATACTGCCAGCTATTGCTAACGCACTGTAAATGCATCTTGACTATACGCATAAGAAAAAAGATAGGTCTTGTAAACAAACGAGTAGCGTTTTCATCTCACGTAAAGTTAAATTGCAAATCATGTACTTGTTTGTACGACTGATTTGAAAAAAAAAATACATTGCCGAGAAAAACTGACCAACACCCAACTGCAAGAGGTATAGATCCTCATGAGCCCCCGCGTTCGCGGGGGCTCATGATGATCTATGCCTCTTGCTGAAACCACTTGGCATCCACATTCCGTTGAGGGCGGGGGACCTTCGACTTGAAGTTGCAATGATTTCAGACACACAGCTCAACGTCAAATAGCAGAGAAGGGGTTACCCCGGGGGAAAAATTGTGTTGTAACTGGCTTTTCTAAGCGTGTTTCTTTTTTTGTCGTGTTGTTCTTGGCATTTTACACACTTGGCAGTCCAGTTTTTCATCTGGATTCAATTTTACGCACCTCGTATATAGACAGCGGTATCTGAGACACAAAGGTTCTCTGGCTGACGTCAGCCTTAGCTGGCCCGTGCACGACCTCGCAGGACCAGCTAAGGCTGGCGTCGGTCGAGGACCTTTAGCTTACCGACAAGTCGGGTTTTTTTGTTTGTTTGTTTGTTTTGTTTTTGTATGTTTGTTGTTGGTTTTTTTTCTCTTTACAGGACTTACGCAAGTTTAGCACTGCGATAACGCGATCTCGTATAACGCGGTTTGACTTATTGGCACCGCGACATACACTGAGGCTGACATGTCATTTAGCTCGTCGTTCTGCACCTGCTTCTGTGCTGCACTAAAAATTCAGAGGTCATGGTTTATCTGTTTGAAGTCTGGAGACCCATGCAAACAGAGGTCACTCCTAAAAACACAAGTAGGCCAACTATTTTACTGACTTAACAAAGCACTAAAACACACACACACACACACACACACACACACACACACACACACACACACACACACACACACACCAAGCAGACAAACAAACAAGCAGACAAACAAACAAACAAATGTGAGACAAAAAAAATCAACACAAAGGAAATCAACAAACACAATGCTGTTGGGTGATTATGTATTAACTATAAACTATCGTGAGAGAAATTAGGAAAAACTATTAAAACGATCAGCTCCGGGACGGGATCCTTCTGTGATAATAAGATAAGTAGCGACTGATCTCTCTGTTTGTTTGCCTATTTTGAAGAAGGATATTTACCCGAAATATTAATGAATTCTGTTGTAACTGTCTTTTCTAAGCGTGTTTCTTTCTGGGTTCTTCTAAGGGGCTTAGTAGCTGACGCAGGACCAAGCTCACTCACACTTGTATCCCACTCAGCCCTGAAGCACTACAGCAGGAAATGGGTCGACCATGATAATTCAAGGGTAGTGTCAGATTAGCTTGGTGCCTGTCGGCGCCAAGCTAATCTGGCACTACCCTTGAATTATCATGGTCGATCCATCTCCTGCAACTGATGCATAGTCATTAGATGACGCCTCCAAAATTCATTAGATGGCGCTTCCAAAATTTGAGAAAATACGGCCGTCGGGCTGAATGAGTTAAATGCTATAAAGGAGCGCCTTGTTTAGTGGCTGGCGCAGGACTAAGCTCACTCGTGCAACTGGCCCCAGGATGCTACAGTTCGCAAATCTGGTTCATGCGTGTACGATAGACCTTGTTAGTCGAGGACGTATACGGCATTTATCTCACCTTGTTTCATTGACTGGTCTAGCCCACAAGTGAACGGTATCCTTCACACGTGCAATCTTATCTTATCTTACACTGGGTCGTGTGTGTAAACACACTTGGCCTTGCTTGGCACAGGCTTCTGATGGCAAGCAATTGTACTTATTTTAAATGTGTAAATGTAGACCTTGTTTTGTCGACCGACCTTGTGAGAGTTCACCTGTCATTATGGACCATAATATAAGTGACCGCCGCTAGAAAAAATCAAGTGATTCTAAGGACATACCTTAGAATTTCTTTTTCAACTTTACACTCTGTCCAGATCACTCCGTTCCTCCTCTGATCCGCTCACACTGAAAGTTCCCCGCGCTAAACTCTCCACTGTAGGCTCACGCGCGATTTGCCTTGTTGGGCCACCAATGTGGAATGCCCTTCCTCTCTTGCGGCAGTCTCCATCTCTCCCGACAGTCAAAAGCAATCTTAAAACGTACCTTTTCCCCGAAGCTCATGCATCTGTCTAGCCCCTTATCTTCCAACGCTGGCAGGTAGTCATTAATCGTTCTTCTTCATCACTCATTGTCAAAATTAAGCCCTCTCAGTTGTGTCTTCGGGTCTCATTCTTTGTGTCTCTACGTTTTTAAGCGCTTAGAGCCAGCGTGACAAATACTGGGTTACAGCGCTATATAAATGCTATTATTATTATTATTATTATTATTATTATTATTATTATTATTATTATTATTATTATTATTATTATTATAACAACCATCACCCCATCTACGTCCCGTGAAGACAAATCAAAGTAAGTAATACAAATCTGTTGTACAATACGTACTGATTGACCCTTTCACTGCATAGAACACTGTCTAAATGCAAGCGGCATAGATCTTCATGAGCCCCCCTCCTTCCCCCGCGACAGCGGGGCTGATGAGGATCTATGCCTCTTGCTGAGACCAATAATACAACGAAAATCTCGCTTGTCACTAAATGGACATACTAGCTTTTCCATTAACATGACATGTCAGCCCTAGTTCAAGGCCCCAAAGCCGCCAAACTGGCACTACTTTTGACCAGTCATGATCAATTCATGCTTCACAGCTGAAAATCACCGTCGTCATAAACGATGAAACTGAAACGACTAAGGCTTGGTACACACGCACAGTTTCGTTATTAATGAGGACAAAGAAAAATCTGTTGTACAACACGTACTGACTTCAACCCTTTACTGCCGAGAACACTATCCAAATTCAAGAGGCATAGATCCTCATGAGCCCCCCCCCCCCCCCCGCGACAGCTGTCGCGGGGGCCTCATGAGGATCTATGCCTCTTGCTGAGACCAATTTGTGTCCATGTTTCTTGAACGATTTTTGCTTTGGTCGTCCAGTGAACCAATATTTCAGAAACAGAAACGTACGCACAGCGGCAGGGAGGAAGCCGCCTTTCGCTAATGAGCAAAATGTATTCTGGCCGAAATCAGACGCAGTGGGCCCTGCCGCGCACAGTTCGTGTCGAGGTTTGTCGTCTGAGGGCGTTGCACGGAATTGATGCAAAAAAATCAATTGGTCTTTTGGTTCCAGACTAACATGACACGAAACTTGCTCGAGAAGTCCTAGCAGCCACGACATGCCGTGACATGGAAGCCATATTTAGTAACAGCAATTACGTCCTGATTAGTCCGCTTAACTGTGAAGCCACAGAGGTGGGAAACTTTTAAGAGTTATGCGTCTCTGACTCAGTGCGTTTGTAGGCTACATGGTTAACCGGTAGACGTTAGGACGTCTTCGCCAGCGGACGTAAACTGGTTTCCCAAATCCTGTGACTGCTTGTCTGACTAAAGACGCTGGTCCTTGTGAACGGTGATGCTGATCAGGTGCACGTCGGATCGAATCGCGTTTATGTGGCATGATGAAGGGCGACTACGCTGTGGATTCATTACAGACCTGGCTCCGGAGAAATAGAGAGGTACCGTTTGCGCCAGACGACTCCCAAACAACGAACGAGAATAAAAGTCGCGGCGGAAAATCAGCTCCTTTCAGAGGCACAGACAACACTCCAAACATCGCCAAGAGGAATAGATCCTCATGAGCGCCCCCAGGGCGCTCATGAGGATCTATGTCTCTTGGAGATGTTTTGGAGTGTTGTCTATGCTATTGATCCAAGATAGTTGTCCGCCGTGCCTAAGCTCTCGTTTGCTGTTGGGAGTCGTTCGCTGCAAACAAAACCTCACTATTGAACAAGAACGGATGAACAACGAAATCTTCCTTTTTATTACAAGATGACAGCTTCAAACTATAGCGTTCAGTACATGCTGTCCCGTTTATATTAACTGAAAACATCTATTACATATTATTGAGAGAGAGAGAGAGAGAGAGAGAGAGAGAGAGAGAGAGAGAGAGAGAGAGAGAGAGAGAGAGAGAGAGAGAGAGACAGAGAGAGAGACAGAGAGACAGAGAAAGAGAGACAGAGACACAGAGAGAGAGAAAGACAGACAGCCATACAGAGAGAGAGAGAGAGAGAGAGAGAGAGAGGAGAGAGAGGAGAGAGAGAGAGAGAGAGAGAGAGAGAGAGAGAGAGAGAGAGAATCAATGAATAAATAAATAAAAGAAACTTTATTTTTTAACGGTAAAGGTATTAGCACCTGCTGTTGCTACAACTAAAAAAAAAACACACAAAAAAAACAACCAATCACAAACAAACAATCAAACAAACAATCAAAACACAAACAACACACACAAAAAGCAAAACAAAACAAAAATTGGAGGGGGAAAAGGGTAGCACGGGTACATAGATGACGAAAAACAATAACAAACAAAAACAAAAAAAGAGAGAGAGAGAGCTCCACCATAATAGATGCACTAAGTGATCCACTAAGCTACTCCCTACTATGACATAAGGACTTAGCTTAGTGGATAAGACACCGCCTGCGCTGGCAGTCGTAAGATCCCGGGTTCGAATCCTATGTGGACAGGAATGGGATGTGGACTTTTCCTCATTCCCATCGAGTAAAATTTACGTACAGACTCGGCTTACGGTTGCCGGTCTCACCTTCGTGTGTACAGCACGCATAATCATCTAGTGCGCACGTTAAAAATCCCATTATCGCTATTCAAAAAGAGAAGGCCCCTGTAGGGCCGGTGAAATGGAAACAGAAATATATAACATGCACCGAAGTTAATAGTAGGGTGGAGGTTTGCACATAAAGTAGCGCTTGAGCATTTTTAAATAGATGGATTTGTGCGCCTCGGAGACACCATACCATACCATCCCAAAGTATAGATCTTTACCTAATCAAAATTTGCCTTTTAGGCTATGACATATTAATTATAAGATTGTTGTAATGACGTCATTTTGTAAAATATTGTTCGAAGCTTTCTGCTACATCTCTAAGATTTAGATTGTTCTGTATCAACAAACAACCAAACAGCTACCGTTGTTAGTTTTGAAATGGACTCTAGCGTCGACGGCAGCGCCACATCAGAGAACCACGTGCTGAGTTGTCGTCGCTAGAGACTGCTCGTATTACATGACTATACCGCGCCCTCTCACCGTGTGACAATTTCATTGTCTGCATGTGTGCGTTATCAGTTTCAGATAACCTTCTCAATGTAACGTTGGTTTGACATTCTGCAACCGCTCCAAACTGGAGACTACTCAGTAGTGCAGGTGTACTCTAGCAGTGCAGGTGTACTTCATCAAGAGGCATAGATTCTCATGAGCCCCGGCAGCGCAGCTGCCGTGGCTCATGAGAATCTATGCCTCTCGCTTTTGGGCGAAATGGGTGAGAGAGGTCTCAGTCAGTCGTAAGACCAACGCCACCGGAATCCCTGTAATTTCAGTGAAATCCGATACGCCCTGACCCCGGGGTGAGGTCGGAAACCTCATCAAGCCGATGTGAGCGCTCGTGTTTATGTTCATGTCACTCGCAACATTGTTCCCCTGTCAGATTATTTCAACTACACTTGACATAGGTCCCCATGCACCTTCACAGGCTGAGTCATCTCACGAGAATCTGTGCGTTTTGCGGCCCTATTTACATCTACATTAGCTCCCCTAAATGAGTGAAATCTTGCGGTCGTATTCACATATCAAGGGCCCTCCGTCTACAAGAGGCATAGATTTTCATATGCAAAAGGTTGTTGATGATCATACAGCTTCTAGCAGAGATCGACCCTGTGTTCATCCTACGGTTAAGATGTGTGCACGTCAGTATATAATTCTGATGTGTATGCGGTGCACGTTTCATTTCTGCAGTTGCTGGAGATATAATCTTTAAAAAATCAGCTGCGAATTTTCTTTTTGTTTTTTGGGGTGATATTGTGCGTCGTATTCGGATATATCGCTTAACAAGTCTTAGATGGTCTCCATATTTGCGGCCGTCGTCAACTTGAACTCTGCGAAGATGTCGGCATTATCCGACCAAAGGTAAGAGACATTTTATTACTATTTTTCTTCCGCATTTCGTTCACTTCAGCCGCGGCGGCAGGCTGCCGTGATATTTTTCACTGTGTAACTGTTGTTACAAATATAACGAAAACATGGTTGAAAACATGCACTTGTGCATTAATATCCTGAAAAATATCAGTTCAAGAAGACAGTCCACCCATCGGGATATGGCTTTAGTGGACCGCTCCTCGTTAACCCCAAAATTTAACAGCACTCAGCACACACAACTACGCTTACATTTCAATGGAATGATTCAAGTGTGTCCATGTTATATGCCTCGATTGAAACGCCTGATCGATCTGACCTGCATATACCGTCCTTTCCGCAACTTATATCAACCTTAAAATTATAAGAAAGCACATAAAACACAATATTCCAAGCAATGACGATGATTAAACAATGCCGGCGCTTACTTATGCAGGATTGATGTTTTCTTTGTAGATGCTGCCTGCGATTCTAATTCCATCACTGAAACATCTCGGTGTCTTAGCAGAAGACGAAAATTTCTGGATACAGCTTGATCATTTTTATGAAACTCTGAAACAAAGGAAACTACCCACTGACCCTGATGTGCCGAGAAAGGACAATGTGGTTATTTATTTCAAGAAACTGACAGGAGCCAGTCGTTCGTGCGAACGAGGAAAGCTACTTGTGAACATGCCAGCGACCTGGACACATTGCTAAACATTCCAACAGAAGAGCTGGCAGCTAGGATTGCGCAGTCTCGAAAAAGGCCGAGGACGCACACGAACACTCCTGCCAGACGAAAAAAAGGGCCACGACTAACATCCACACCTAGGTAATCATTCTTGCGTGCGTGCGTGTAGTATCTTTTGTATACAGTTTATCGTTATCTTTTACATTTATCCGTTTTGAGATGTGCTCATAACGACAGATTTTGGGTATTTAGATAAAAATTATTTAAATTTTTTTCGTTCACATTTCAAAATATAAATAGTACAAAAATGATTTCTTTTCAATTTTTTTCAGAAAACAAAGACCTCTGGCACACAGTAGTGACGAAGACATGCAGCCGCCGGTATCGCCGGTATAACCCTCTCCAGCCTTGCCAGTCAAGGTACTAAATACATTAAAAACTTAGTTCTCCTTCACTTACAGAACCAATGAATTAGTTGAATGAAACCAGTTACTGTTAGTACACAGCTTTCTGTTTGCCTGTTTGTCTGTATTATTTCTGCCCAATCACACAAACACATGCCTCAAGATAGCAACAGAATGTAGGCCCATTGACATTTTCTTCCATTCGACTTTCACTGAATGTAATTATTATTTGTACCTTTTTTTCAGGGACGCCAGTTACGACCGCCGAGGCAGGATTTCCACAAAAAGGCACAGTAATTTCAATAAGTCATGCTCGTGACAACAAGCCTTCCAGACCCTTGCCAAGTTGACCAAACCAGTGCAGAGTTCATCCTATAACCATCATTCCAGAGAGAGTGGTTCACACATGGGCGTTTGGGTCCTACTAATAAAATGATACGTGGTTTTTTTTGTTTGTTTTTATTTCTTGTTTTTTTTTGTTTGTTTGTTTGTTTTAAAATATTATTACTCATAGTGTACAGGCGCATGTTCATGTGAAAGAAAAAAACAACAGCAACATTGTATCTACATAACACGAGCGCATTTCAGTGGAATCAGAATTCGCCGGTTCGGCGTGGGAACTCACAATTCAGTCTAGCAGGATATTGCTACAGTGATTGGATGTAGCACACATTAACTGTAATATTACGATCTGAAATATA
>BTPG01000003.1:104933020-104980520 GCA_036245525.1 Semisulcospira habei | reverse complement strand
ACCTTATTGTTGCTGTAATAGAAGATAATCATACACAGCAAAAAAATGTCTTGCCACCGCAGGTGCTGCTCACATTCACTCACTCTCTCATTCCACACATAACAATAACTGATCTACAAAATGGACAATGACTCGGGACGGGTGAAGCCCGTCGGCAAGGTATCTAATGGCCAGCGCCAGTGGCCTCATCCCAACCGAACCTCCCTGAATAAAACAAAATGCTAAGACCTTATTATTATTATTATTATTATTATTATTATTATTATTATTATTATTATTATTATTATTATTATTATTATTATTATTATTATTATAAAGCGCAAACTCCCTGCAGTGCAGGCTCTAAACGCTGTACAATGCAAATCAAAATGACAAACTAAACACAAATCATTAGACAGCGGCAACACAAAATACAAATATGACAATACAAATTTAAAAAATGAACAGGCCATAAACACGCCCAAATCACAAAAAGAACATCGCAACGAACTGGCACAGGGACAACATGTTGTTACTGTGAAACAGCAGAGACACTTTAATTTGGTAAGACAGAGCAGTAAGATTGGAAAGGATATGTTTGGGGCTGATTTTCGAAAGAAATGACTGTGGGGGCATCGCGAATGTGCTTCGGAAGCAAATTCCAAATGACTAGGTCCTGGAACAAAATTACCTTTGACCAAAGGACTTTGTATTTATTTTCGTTACTTTACACAGTTTTTCACTGCTAGAACGTAAGGTGCGGGAAGCTTGATGAGCAGTTAACATACTGGAAAGGTAGGGAGGCAGTGTACCATCGAAATGACGGAAGGCGAAAGTAGCTACCTTGTACTCATTGATGGGAAGCCAGTGAAGTTGGAACAACAAGGACGAGACATCATCTTTTTTTTATTTATACAAGTGGCTTAACCATTACAGCCTTGCAGTTGGCAAGGGAAAAATTTACTCTTCTGCTGGTCGGTAGCAGTTTTTTTAAAAATTAATTTATTTACTTATTTATTTATTCATTTTATTTTTGTGTAATTTATTCATGTATTATTTGTTTTTATTTATTTATTTATTTATTATTTTATTTTTATTTTTATTTAATTTTTTTTTTGGGGGGGGATGGGGCGGGGGGGGGGGGAGGGGAATGGGGGGGAGGGTAGGGGGGGGGGGGGGGGCGGAGGTCGCGATAATTCCTGCAGGAATCATCGTAACAAAATATAAACCCGATACCGACAACCAGAGGGTTGAAAGTGACGTGCGTATTCATGCAATCTAATTTACAATGACTTAGAGAGCAACATAGGTTGGTTACTTCGGGGGGATCATGGACGGCCCTGACGGGCAGGTTATGGAGGACAGGGAAATCTATTGCCTATGGAGTACGACATGAACTCTGATCAACTCAGGCGCACTCCAACTGTGCCACTTTGATTTACCAGGACCTTTCAACGGACATACTATTGAACAAATCCGTTTTTTTTTCCCCTGGATTGTGAGTCCAGCTACCGGGGCCGGGACGGGATTCGAATCCACGACCCGGCGATTTCCTTCGCTCTCCTGCTCCGACGTTTAACCGCCTGAGCTATTTCGGACTCGAACGCAAAATACCGCGTGTCAGCATAACTTGTACTGCGCATCATTGTGACGTGGCAGAAACGTGAGATCAATGTTGACGGTATTCGCCTTGGGTGTGACAAGTCGCACATACATCGTTAAAGGATTATATTGATGTAATGCAAACCCTACGCAGCCAAGCAACGTGAACACTTTGACAGAAGTACCGCGTAACCTAATACAGAGCGGCAACCGTAGTAGCTCGGAGTCTGCAAGAGAAAGCTTCTCATAAGCCCCTGCTGCCGCAGGGGCTTATGAGGATCGTTCTCTTGCAGAAGGAATGACGTTGTCGAGAAACTAAGATTGTTTGTGTAAACAGGTCTGTACCGGTTCAAACAAATACGGTTACGTCAATTCTTTAAACCAGTATTCGTGACTCGTGAGTCGTAAGTCGATAGAATTTTCAAAACTACGGTGGGTTTCTGGTCTCTCAGTGTCGAATTAGGACGTTTTACGGCTTTGGCTGACGGTGACCGTTCAGTTCAGTTCAGTTAGGTCAAGATGGGAACTCTGCGCGCGGAAAGGCTCATACGCGCTCCACATTACCCATCAGAAGTCTTTCCAGGGTTCCTTTCCATAGCGTGCCAGTATTGGTCTGGTTTGCTATGGATCGCTCTCGTCCTTTCAAGTATGTCCAAGTCCCTCTGCCTTTCTCCACACCTCTGCTCGAGATGGCGATGGACTCTCTGGTGCCCTTGGCTCTGTTCCTGGTTTCAGTTTTCTCACCACGTCTGATTTGTCAATCCGTAGACCCTGTGTGACCTCTGCCTTGCCAGCGATCTGCTCGATCATTGCCCTCGATAACCTGGTCAACGACAGGGTCTGATTAGCTTGTCTCGCTTGCCCGAAATTAAACAATAACAACTACACGACAAGCTATTCTCTTCACATACAATTTCACTGTCGAGAATACTTGAACACCAGTTTCACTTTAGGTTTTGAAACCAATCGCGTGAGATTCTCAGTATCACCTAAAGACTCATTCTGCTCGCGACACACCACAGCAATAATTATATGGCTCGACCGTGATAGTTCGAGATTGGTGGCATGGCGCCAACAGGCGCCAAGCTATTCTGCCACCACCTTTGAACTGTCATGGTCGATCTGTCTCTTGAATGGTAATGCAGTCCTCAGAGGATAACTCCAAACTGTGGGTATTTCGTACCTCGGGCACAATGAGATAACAACCAATATATCACCCTTGAGCCACAAATATACGACCCACCGCGTAGCAAGTTTCTTTGAACTCTCCTCGGATGACATACATTAATAATTTCGTCACGTACAGGGTGTGCATTTTTTAAAAATTAGTATTTTTTTTTTTAATTTTATTAATAGATGCTCATGTTTATGATACCATCCGTTAAAAGTAAGACGATGCCGGCATTAAGAGCTTCACGGTGTTATAGCGTACTATGCTGACGTCTTTAAACTACAATGCACGGCGCACTTTTCGGGTAGTATTTCAAATTCTGCGTCATCACTCCGTCATTACTCTACTTGAGAGTTTCGGGACCTCTCTCACACTGTAAAAAGTTTTCAACGTGCCATTGCGTGTTGGGGCTCTCTGCATGCGTGTGGTGTTAACCCATTCAGCCCTGACGCTCTACAGCAGGAGATGGGTCGACCATGATACGGCGCAAGCTAATCTGGCACTCCATTTGAATTATCATGGTCTATCTATCTCCTGCAAGAAGTGCATAGTCGTTGGATGACGCCTCCGAAATTTGGGAAATACATGTGTGGGGGTTGAATGAGTTAAAACGTTCACTAACACACACACACACACACACCCACACACACACACACACACACACACACACACACACACACACACACACACACACACACACACACACTGGTTGCCACTCTCGATTCGCTACCGCTTTAGCGGTAGCGAATGGAGAGTGACAACCAGTGGAAAAACAAATTCTGAAAAAATGACAAATTTATGACGCAATTGTTGTACCATACAGAAACCGCTAAAAATAGAACGCAGCAGCTGAGTGCATGGGTATTTGACACCGGCAGCTGAGAACGATGTCATAGCTGTCATGTTCTATTTTTGCGCTGTAAATATAAAATGACAACTAGATTTCAGCCGCCTTTGCATGACCCATGAGTGATTGAAATTTGAGTTTGTTATCTTGTGTGTGTGTATCTATTTCTAAAATCTTATGCGAAGTAAGATCTATTTTAGCTTGAAAGCCTTGAGCCAACTACGTGTACTCAATTGTTTGGTTTTAGGACTTTGTTTTGACTAGTAAACATGATTATATGCATCTGATACTGAAAGATGTTTTGACCGAAAAAAAAGAGAAGATTGTTTTCGTGTGTAGAACGTGTTTTTGTTGTTGTTGTTGTTGTTGTTGTTGTCGTTGTTGTTGAAAATTCCACGTGACAAGTTTGAACGTTTTTTTAATCTTTTTTTTTTTTTAACTTAATTTTGGGATTTTCTTCGACAATGGCGAGGCGTTCATAATGAATTATGACAGCGAAGAAAACGATGATCAGATCGACTGAGAAGTGGACTTAGATGAGTCCAGCGACTCGGAGAATGACTTGATGGTGATCAGCCTCACCCGTGAACTTCACAAGGCAGAAACTGAGAAAATTCGACTCAAACTGGAGATTTAGGGTGTATCTTAAAAGTCTGAAAGGTTTACTCTTAAAAATGTCTTTGTTTACAGGCAAAATTGCAGAAATAAATATCTCTTAGTTCTTTCAGCTGTCAATAAACATAAAACACAGGACATGTTCGTTTTTCAATTTTTTTTTTTTTTGTACTGTCCCAAAATTTGGTTGTGATAGGTGCAGTGGTTTTAAAATCATGGCATTTTTTTGGTGAGGTAGCCATATTTTTAGCATTCAGCTCTCTGCATGGCTGGTCCAGAGATCAAAGCCGCTGGCTGCACAGCTGGGGCAGAAAGAGGTAACAGACGATGTACATGTATTATGAAACTAGAGGTAACAGACGACGTACATGTATTATGAAACTAGAGGTAACAGACGATGTACATGTATTATGAAACTAGAGGTAACGGACGATGTACATGTATTATGAAACTGCAAGGCAACAGACGATGTACATGTATTATGAAACTAGAGGTAACAGATGATGTACATGTATTATGAAACTGCAAGGTAACAGACGATGTACATGTAATATGAAACTAGAGGTAACAGACGATGTACATGTATTATGAAAATAGAGGTAACAGACGATGTACATGTATTATGAAACTAGAGGTAACAGACGATGTACATGCATTATGAAACTAGAGGTAACAGACGATGTACATGTATTATGAAACTAGAGGTAACAGACGATGTACATGTATTATGAAACTAGAGGTAACAGACGATGTACATGTATTATGAAACTAGAGGTAACAGACGATGTACATGTAATATGAAACTAGAGGTAACAGACGATGTACATGTATTATGAAACTAGAGGTAACAGACGATGTACATGTATTATGAAACTGCAAGGTAACAGACGATGTACATGTATTATGAAACTAGAGGTAACAGACGATGTACATGTATTATGAAACTAGAGGTAACAGACGATGTACATGTAATATGAAACTAGAGGTAACAGACGATGTACATGTATTATGAAACTGCAAGGTAACAGACGATGTACATGTATTATGAAACTAGAGGTAACAGACGATGTACATGTATTATGAAACTAGAGGTAACAGACGATGTACATGTATTATGAAACTAGAGGTAACAGACGATGTACATGTATTATGAAACTAGAGGTAACAGACGATGTACATGTATTATGAAACTAGAGGTAACAGACGATGTACATGTATTATGAAACTAGAGGTAACAGACGATGTACATGTATTATGAAACTAGAGGTAACAGACGATGTACATGTATTATGAAACTAGAGGTAACAGACGATGTACATGTAATATGAAACTAGAAAGTAACAGACGATGTACATGTATTATGAAACTGCAAGGTAACAGACGATGTACATGTATTATGAAACTTCAAGGTAACAGACGATGTACATGTATTATGAAACTAGAGGTAACAGACGATGTACATGTATTATGAAACTAGAGGTAACAGACGATGTACATGTATTATGAAACTAGAGGTAACAGACGATGTACATGTATTATGAAACTAGAGGTAACAGATGATGTACATGTATTATGAAACTGCAAGGTAACAGATGATGTACATGTAATATGAAACTAGAAAGTAACAGACGATGTACATGTATTATGAAACTAGAGGTAACAGACGATGTACATGTATTATGAAACTAGAGGTAACAGACGATGTACATGTATTATGAAACTAGAGGTAACAGACGATGTACATGTAATATGAAACTAGAAAGTAACAGACGATGTACTTGTATTATGAAACTGCAAGGTAACAGACGATGTACATGTATTATGAAACTTCAAGGTAACAGACGATGTACATGTATTATGAAACTAGAGGTAACAGACGATGTACATGTATTATGAAACTAGAGGTAACAGACGATGTACATGTATTATGAAACTAGAGGTAACAGACGATGTACATGTATTATGAAACTAGAGGTAACAGACGATGTACATGTATTATGAAACTGCAAGGTAACAGACGATGTACATGTATTATGAAACTAGAGGTAGCAGACGATGTACATGTATTATGAAACTGCAAGGTAACAGACGATGTACATGTAATATGAAACTAGAAAGTAACAGACGATGTACATGTATTATGCAACTAGAGGTAACAGACGATGTACATGTATTATGAAACTAGAGGTAACAGACGATGTACATGTATTATGAAACTGCAAGGTAACAGACGATGTACATGTAATATGAAACTAGAGGTAACAGACGATGTACATGTATTATGAAACTAGAGGTAACAGACGATGTACATGTTTTATGAAACTGCAAGGTAACAGACGATGTACATGTATTATGAAACTAGATGTAACAGACGATGTACATGTATTATAAAAACTAGAGATAACAGACGATGTGCATGTATTATGCAACATGTTTTGACTGATGAAGCCCTGTTTACAGGCATGTTTTACTGTTCACTCAGTCACTCAGCCCGACGCACGTATTTCCCAAATTTACGACTATGCACCAGTTGCAGAAGATGATAATTTAAGGTCAGTGCCAGATTAGCTTGGCGCCGACAGGCGCCAAGCTAATCTGGCACTACCCTTGAATTATCATGGTCGACCCATCTCCTGCTGTAGTATCTCAGGTCTGATTGGGATAATAGGAATACACCAGTGTGTGAACTAAGTTTGACTAAAATAGTTCCAAGGGTAGTGCCAGAATAGCTTTTCGCCTCTAGGCGCCAAGCAATTCTGGCACCACCCTTGAACTAAAGCCATTAGTCTATATCATTATCTGTAAGTACTATAATGTAGCTTGCATAAATTATGGCAGTGTACAAATTTGAAGCTTTTAGCCTCAGCATGATATGGGTTAATACAGTCATGTTAGCAACCTAACCCGGCCATGGAGCATATATCTCTTTTACCCCTTCAATGCCAGTGGTTGCGGATTGAGTTTCTGGAATCGTTGGGAAGACAGCGCCAAAGAGCCCCCGCCATCCGAGGAAGGTGGACGCAAAGTGAAGTCAGCCGGCAAGAAGCATAGATCCTCATGAGCTTCCGCGAATGCGGGGGCGCATGAGGATCTATACCTCTTGCATCCGGGTGGTGTGTTCAATTCTTCTCTGCAGAGAAGGAGTTAATAGTCAGGTTCCTTTTGCAACGAACGAGAGCGACGACAAGGCGGGACAACCAGCGTGTGCCACAAGCATAGACAGCACTCTGCGCGTCTCCAACAGGCGTAGATCCTCGTGAGCCTTAGCGCCAAACGACTCCAATAGGCATAGATCATTATGAGCCCTCCCTGGCTCATGAAGATCTGTGTTGTTTCGTTGTGTGGAGGAGTTCGTTGCAAACTAAACCTCGCTAATATCATAAATAGTCAACAACCCTGACCTTCTGACTAGTGCAGGATATTCTGCTAATTGCCATTGTATTGATTAACCTTCATCTATAGGCGCCCGCCCCCCCCCCCCCACCCCCCCCCCCCCCGGGGGGGGGGGGGGGGGGGCAGGGGCGGGCGCCTATAGATGAAGGTTAATCAAGGGTGAAAAAACGGATTTGTTCCATAGCATGTCCGTTGAAAGGTCCTGGTAAATCAAAGTGGCACAGTTGGAGTGCGCCTGAGTTGATCAGTGTTCAGGTCGCACTCCATAGGCAATAGATTTCCCTGTTCCCCATAACCCGCCCGTCAGGGCCGTCCATGATCACCTCGGTGCTGTGGACGTTAAACCCGAACTAACCAACCAACCCCCCTCCCGCACTCCCTCCTCCACTCCACCATAGCACGCCAACGATTTATTGCAATTTTGTCTGGACTAGCGTGGACCCCGGGGCATATGTGATCGGGGGTCAGTTGCTTGCGTGAGCTTAGTCCTGCGCCAGCCACTAAGCAGCGTGCTTAGTGGCTGGCGCAGGACTAAGCTTACTCGTGCAACCGACCCCTGAGGTATACACAGTGCTTAGACAATAGCCAACAGCCTAAGGGCTCGCGTGGGCTAATCGGATCATTTTCCACCGAGCCGTGACATTTGATGGGGCCGGAATGCAAGGTTCGCGTATAATCTGATAATGTTGTTGGCTAGCATTCACCGATTCCGCAAATTACTGACACTTACATAGAAAACAATTGAACATGGGCTGGCCGACATCAGCCTGAGTTGCGCCTGCGCACGTTCGTGCGCAGGGGCAACTCAAGATGATGTCGTCTTAAGGAAATTTTGCTCGTTGAGGCACTATGTACAGAGGTAGATGGCGCGACCATGATGTCACGCCGTCAGCCTTCTAGCTAGTGCCCTGGCTGGTGCCGCGATGGGAGGAGTTGGGGGGGGGGGGGCGGGTGCAGGGGGGGGATGCTGTAAACTTTTGATATAACAAAATTGGTGCATGCCTTAAGAGACAAATGTTTTCGTTGTAATATCCCAATTGTGTTATAGGCGAAGAAATTTGTATAGATAAAAAGTGCCTTGACCTCTGAAAATGTGTTTATATCATAATAATAATCATAATAATAATAATAATAATAATAATAATAATAATAATAATAATACGTTATTATATAGGCGCTTTTTCTCAGTTTTTAGCGAATCGACTCAAAGCGCCGCGAACTGAAACACAACACGCACACTCACGTAGCAGACACGGATTTACGCCATTTAAGACAAACACAGTACAAGACAGACGAAGGGCCAGTTCAGTTACTGAAGTTACAGAGATTTTTGATCGCTTGTATTTGAAATTTGTAAAGTGGCCTGAAACCGGTACCAAAGTGTGGTGGGGGGGGGGGGGGGTGGGGGGGGGGGTGGAAGAACCGGAGTACCCGGAGAAAGAACCCCCGACGGTCCGCCCGAATTAACGGTGACACTTACCAGAGGACGCCGGAACCCGGTATCGAACCTCGCACCTTTGGCATTGGTGGCAGGCGTCTTAACCACTGCGCCACGGACCGCCCATCCATTTGTTTCTCTTACAACCGACATTGTTATAACTTATAATTATGAGAGTCGGGTCAAGAATGCGCACTGCACAGTACTTGTACCCAAAATTGTTCACTCATTCTGGCCGCGACACACCACAGCATGATATGGCTCGACCATGATAGTTCAAGGGCCGTGGAGGCAGAATAGCTTGGCGCCTATAGGCGCCAAGTTATTCTGCCACCACCCTTGAACTATCATGGTCGATCTGTCTCCTCAATTGTAATGCAGTCCTCAGAGGATAACTCCAAACTGTGGGTATTTATACCTCGGGCACAATGAGTTAATTAAAGCTAGGTCGGTTGTTATTTATCACGGAAGTACAGCCGTAAAACAGTCCAACCCTGGGTAACAGGATTCTACACGGTTACCCAGTGTTGTCCTGCGCTGCTGTACATACTTATCTAGCACTGCCCTGTGAGTACAAAGCCATCGGACCGACTTTTGCTTTTACACGGTCCCCCGCGCAGAGCTGTGTCAGAGCCAAAAACCTAAAGCGTGACTTGGACCCTCAGCTCAAACAATTTGTCTACTGCCGAGGGGTCACCTTTACAGTGCTCGTGGTACGGGATAATATATAGGCCAATATAATTTGGGTGAAACTTGATCTTGATCAGTCCTACAGCGAACGCCGTCGATCTCTAATGGCATATATTTGTATGGCACTGAGAGGTCTCCTCTGTATGGATCCTTGTTGTTACTCGATAATATACGCCTGAAAACATTGGGTGAAACATGTGGACACCAGAAGGACTCGGTCAGTGCTATGAGCCAACGCCACGGACCTTCAAGATGCATAGATCCTCACGAGGATCTATGTCTCTTGTTGATCACTGCTATGAATATGATATTTATGTCTACTTAAGTTACATGGGTCAATTATTTTTTCAAGTCTGCCATATTGTGTTTCTGAAATTATTGTTAATGCCGCAAAGTCCCCAAAATAAAATGCCTAGCATTTCAAGCAACGTGGCTTCAAAGTGGTGACAACAAGAGGCATAGATGCTCATGAGCCCTCGCAACTGCTGGGGGCTCATTCAAGAGGATATATGTCTCTTGCAGCTGGATCGTGTTCACTTTGAATAGTGTGTGAAAGGGTTCAGAGAGGCATAGGGTCTCCCTCCCCAAACCTCCCCCCCCCCCTCCCCACAACTCCCCCCTGCTGCTGTCTGAATAGCGCAGACTGCGAAAACTATAGTACTATAGTATCTTTGGCTGTCGGTATGAAACTGAGCTCGCGTGAGAGGCTTTTGTCGCTATAATTCCTGAAGGAATCATCGCAACAGACACCGCTATATGGAGGTGCCTCATTTTAACCATTTAGCCCCGGGACCCGGGCAGCAGAGACGGATTGATCATGATAATTCAAGGGTAGTGCCAGATGAGCTTGGCGCCTGAAGGCGCCAAGCTTATTTGGCGCTACCCTTGAATTATCATGATCAATCCACTTTGACGGCGCCAAGCTCATCCGGCACTACCCTTGAATTATCACGATCAATCCACCTTGACGGCGCCAAGCTCATCTGGCACTACCCTTGAATTATCACGATCAATCCACCTTGACGGCGCCAAGCTCATCTGGCACTACCATTGAATTTTCATGATCAATCTACCTACTCCTGCAACTGGTACATAGTCGTTCAGTAACACTTCCCAAATTTGAGAAAAGCACCCGTGTGTCTAAAACTGAGGGTTAAGGTGGGGAGAGAGGAAGGGGGGTGGAGGTGGGGGGGGGGGGAGCGAGTCATCATAAATTCGAAATGGGACCCGAACCACAGATATTACGAGGCTGTCTCTGTCTCTCTGCCTCTGTCAGTCTCTCTTGCAGATAGATAATGTGAGGGTGCCGGTGGGTGGGGAGCGGGTGTGTGCTATAAGGGTGGAGGAGGGAGAGGGCGTGGGGGGAGTGGTGATGGGTCTGAAACAAGCTGTGTAATGCAGCTGAGGTAATTTCCCACAGTCAGTCTCTTTATGTACACAGGTCACATTGCCAGGTCAACATTTCCTGAATAAGTAACGCTATTTCTAACATATTGTACCGGCCTAAAGGGCTACTGACAACCTTGTCGAGTCGGCACAGGAAGCACATTATGAGCCGCGCAAAGTCTCCGCCTGGCTATATTCAATGTTATTTCCGCTTCGTTGCTTGCATGAAACTACCGAAAAATCAGATGCATTGACCCGTGAACACAAAATTACACGTTCCTTGCATTGCAGTCAAAAATTGGCTCATGAAGAAATTTGCATTGACTGGAAGTGTCCGAGCAGTAACCCAGCCTACAAGCCCATGAGTACCGACGAAGGTGGGGCCGACGCGAGCCCCAGATAGTCACAGGCAAACCACCCCCGTCGGTCCCCACCTCGGTACTCATGGGCTTGCAGGCTGGGAAGAGGTATTGAGCACGATATACAATGCTTCCGTCAGCTTGCAGTGCGATGTGTCGAAAATTCAGCAGTAACGTGTTTGTTTAACTCATTCGAGACGTGCAGCATCACGTCTCGAATGTGTTAATGTGTTTCTATTAATGCAGAATACCGAAAAATTCGGATATAACCGATTTCGCCAGGGGACCCAAGTCAGTGTTCTCGTTGCGCGGTCCTCCAGTCGGAGAAACTTTTGAAGGCTCATAAACGTAACTTGAAAACTGTAGGTGAACGCTCATACAGCTTCATTGCACATTCAGTTTGGAACTCGCTGCCTGTCAGTCTGCGAAATCTCCCTACTCTCTCTCTCTCTCAGTTTATTGCTCAGTTGAAAACTCACTTCTTCCATTTTGTTTTTCCTCAGTCGTAGATCTGTGGTCCTGTTGTATTTTTTTGGGTAATGTTTCACATCGTCGTTTCACATCGTTTGCATGTGTGTGTTGGCGCAATTAGCATTTTTTTTTCACCAAAAAAAATGTTGCGCTATACAAGAACCATTCATTATTATTTATTATTTATTATAACATCTGAAGTTTGTTGTAAACGAAGTAATTTACATAGAACGTGTGTCGTGGGGACTAGTCAACGTGTGTCTTTTTTTTTTTTTACTCCGACTTGTGTTAAATCCGAGGATCTTGTTTACGAGAAATGTCGACTATAAAATAAGTAATCTTAAAGGTCCTCGGACCCATGACGGCCGCAGTGCGCACGATTGTGCGCGGGCCGGCCACTGCGGACGTCGTAGGGTCGAACATATTTCGCTACTGCTCAGATCATTCCCCGCGCGGTCGTGCAGAAGTATTGACAAACTGATGCGCAAAAGGCCGTAGGGCCGACACCGGTCCCCGTTGGCCCGCGCACGGCCGTGCGCGGGCCAACGGGGACCGACGTCGGCCCGGCGGCCTTTGCGCAGTGGACGATGTTAGTCACGATCAAATATATTGTGTCTTCATTAATGCTTAATCTGGTCTGTGATTTTCAATCTTCTCTGTAATGCTTATCTGGTCTGTGATTTTGAATCTTCTCCGTAAGTGAGCTGGTCTGTGAGCTTTCTTGGGCTTTTGGGCTTAACTCATTCTACCCCAACACCGAAATTCTGAAATTTTACCGTTGTCCTCTGCAGACTGCATTGCAGTGCAGGACACAGATCGACCATGATAGTTCAAGGGTGATGCCAGAATAGCTTGGCGCCCATAGGCGCCATGCTATTCTGGCATCACCCTTGAACTATCATGGTCGATCCTTATCTTCCTGTGGTGTGTCTGGGGTAGAATGAGTTAAAGCTTAGGCTCCAAAATCACAGATCTTTGCATTGCAGTCAATTATTGACGTATGAGAACCTACTAGTCTTTAGTGAAATCTGCATTGACTGGAAGTGTGCGACCAAATAACCCAGTCTACAAGCCCATGATTACTGACTGAGCTGGGGCCGACGCGAGCCAGATAGCTACAGGCAAACCACTCGTGTGTGATTTTGATTTTACTAGTCAACCAGCGAGAGAGACAATGTGACACAGTAAAGGTGTATCTTAATGGTGCTTTCAGCTGCGCTGCTATTTGTTTAGGCCAGAAGACACAAACCAAATGTGCACGGACATGTTCTCAGCTGTTAACACTCTCGTACTCGGTAGCGCATTTATTTATTTTTTAATTTTTTTTTAGTTTTCTCTTTATTTATTTATTTTTTCTTGTCGTGGCGATTCATGAAGGAATCAATCTACAAAAAAAAAAAAAAAAAAAAAAAAATAGCTACCGACAGCCTAAAGGGCTATCAAGCCTAAATGTATCTGCACTGTTTTCAAGTTTTCAAGACAAAAACTAACGCACTACCGACAGCCAAAGATTTAACAAGAAATCGAACGCTACCCATCTGCAAGAGACATAAATTTATGTCTCTTGTTAGTCTTGTGCTCCTGATGGCTATTTTAGGTCTGTGTTATTTTCACTTAACTATACTGCGGTGTGTAGTCGATTCAGAAATGCAATCCGTGATTACTGGCAGAGCGCGGGGGGGGGGGGGGGGGGGGGGGAGGGGGGAGGGGGGGGGGGGTAAGGGTGGGGGCGGGGGAGAAGAAGGGGGAGTAATTCTGAGCACGGTAGGGTCAGGCCAGTAGCGGTCACCTAGTACTAAGGTCAGCTGTAGTTCATTTTAGTTTCACCGTCGTCACGATAACCTATTGTCCTTTTATTTCTGTAGGTCAAAAGAGGGTATCCGGCAAGGAGAGGGAGAGAGAGGCGCGGGGGACACATTTGTAGAACATAAATATCAGTTGTGTCTTTCATTAAAGGATGGATGTCATACTGTCTGGGTGTTTGTGTGGTGGTGGTGGCGGTGTGTGTCTGTGTGTGTGTGTGTGTATGTGTGTGTGTGTGTGTGTGTGTGTGTGTGTGCGTGTGTGTGTGTGTGAGTGCGTGTGTGTGTGTGTAGCAGAGCGCCATATGCCTCTGGCCCCATGTAGCTATTTTTAGTCCACGTCTTAGGTTCCCCGTTCAGCCGCTAGCCGCGACGGCACCACTTGCGTGGCGCGGCGAGTCTTCTGTTGTAGTAATGGTTTTGCAACTTGTGTTTTTTGTTTATTTTTGAAGCCTCATAGCTTCCGTTCTACTAAACGTAGAAAGCTGTTTCGATAGTCATTAGATTCAGCACAGTTCCTGCTTTTAGAATATCTATTTGGTTTTGTACGGTCTGTAATCTGTCTTAGTTAGATTTACGTTTTTCATGCTTTTTCACATTTCACTTGGCTTGTGTGACGGTCATTAAAAATTCATATTAAATTCAGTTTAGCGTTAAGCTTTTCCTGATTTAGTTCATTGAAAAGCCCTTTAAATTCTCTTTCGGAAATGCTAAGATTTATTAGTATTGAACGTATAGATCGTTAGTTATTAAAGTTTATTCAGGTTGGAACTAGCACAGTTTTCGCTCTTTTCTTTGTCTGGCCGAATCGTTTCGGCTCCGTGAGAGAGCTGCTCTCTAAGCGGCCCGCGCTATGCCTATTTAAAGCCGAGCATCCGGCCGGCTTGTAGCAGACGACTATTTGCTTGTAGCAGACGACTATTTGCGTACCATTTAGTATCAGTGCGTGTAGCTAGTAGCGTGCCGGCGTCACATCGAGTATTCAAGTTCACTGTGTTTCTGCGGGAAACTGGACTGCGGGTCGAATGCCCTGTAAGTAGTGATTATTTTGTGTACATATTCATTGTGTATTTTTGCTAAGTGATGATTTTCTTGATGTTTGATTCTTCATTATTGTCAGACCTCGCATTTTAGGAAGTTTGATTCTTCATTATTGTCAGACCTCGCATTTTAGGAAGCCACTGAGTTTTGGATAATGTGTTTCCGCTGTTTATAATATGTTGCGATTCACATTGTAACTTTGGGGTGGTTTCTCTTTTGTTCACATTTGTAACGTCAGTGCTCGAAGTTGGAGAATGTAGCTTTGGCTCGATCATTATTACTGTCTTGTGGGAACGATCGAGAGTTTGTGTAGGTTATCTAGTCTTTGAAGAGCCTTTCCGCGTTAGACGGTACCATGACCGGTCGTGGCGTGGCGATAGCGTCACCGCCATGATCGAGTGCATTTAGATTTGAATTTTAAGTCATTACAGTGTGATTGTGGGGATCACCGCAGTTTGTAGCGCCGGTATTACTTGCGTCTGAACTTGAATCCAATTCCGATTTAAGGAGAATATAGTTATTCGAGGTTGACAATCTTGAGGTATCAACATCGCTTTGTTAAATTTATGTTAGTTGCTTTTGTATTCATTCTTATGTTGGGCTCCCTTGCCATTTTGACTCTATGCTCTGTCTTCTCTCTCCTTTGTCTATCGCTTTGCTAGTACTCCCTACCTGTGCTACTCATTGACGTCACTACTATCCGCCATGTTTGTTTATGCATTGCCATGCATTTGTTACTTGCCATTTACCCATGAGATTACGTAGTTACTCATTGATTTTGCTTATTCCTATGTTTGCGTTGGTCATGCATCAGCGTGTGAACATGTTTTACCAAAGATGCAGGTGCGCGCCCCTATGATCCCCGATCATACGGGAACGCTTCTGCGGCAACCATAATCACACCGTACGCAGCCGCGAACCCCTAGGATCCTCGATCCTACGGGAACGTGGCTGATAACACGGGTAATAGTTACTAGTTGTAATTCATCGGTTATGATTTGGTGGTATTTCAATTTTGCTAACGCAGTTGCGCGCCCCTAGGATTCTGAATCCTACGGGAACGTGGCAGCATATTTGTTGCATGCAGGTGCCCACCTCTAGGATCTCTATGCCTATTGGAGTGCATCTGTCATGCTACCGCTAGTGCAGTCATTAGTTATATATTTGTTGGTGGCCGTATTTACGGTAGCGTACCTCTATGATTTCTAATCATAGTGGCTCGCTTCTGTAGGACTATATTGAGTTTATTGGCCTCCTAATTTGTGTATTTTAGTATTTAGTCTTTGTGTAGAAATTTAGTGGTTTTATTTGTACAGCTTTGGAGTTTGATTAATTATTGGTTTGCTATTGGTGCATGACATTTTCCGTTCCTTAGATTTTATATTCTTTAACATTGTTTGCTTATATCCTTTTATTTTTTATTTTTCAGGTATTGCTTTTTGTTGGTCATAAAATAAAAGAATGAGAACCATGGACAAGAGTTAGCTCCCTTTTGTCAAATACACCCACACTACCTGCACATCATTACATCCCCTCGGCTCGGTCACATGTGTGCGTGTGTGCGTGCGTGCGTGCGCATGCGTGTGGCTTCTTAAACATAAATAATAGCTGTGTCTTTCATTAAAGGATAGATGTCATACTGTCTGGGTGTTTGTGTGGTGGTGGTGGCGGTGTGTGTGTGTGTGTGTGTGTGTGTGTGTGTGTGTGTGTGCGTGCTTGAGTGCGTGCGTGCTTGCGTGTACTTGCGCGCGCGCGTGTGTGTGTGTGTGTGTGTGTGTGTGTGTGTGTGTGTGTGTGTGTGTGTGTGTGTGTGTGTGCGCCCTGGTCTTATTATCCGGTACCTTAACTTATTTAGCTCCGACGCACAACAGCACTAGAAAGGTCGACCATGATTATTCTACGATAGTGCCAGATTAGCTTGGAGCCTGACGGCGCCAAGCTAATCTGGCACTATTCTAGAAATATTATAGTCGATCCATCTCCAGTAACTAGCACATAATATGTGAAACATCCAAAATTTGGGAAATGCGGCTTTTGGTTGGAGAGGGTTAGAATAGTTCAGCTATCTATGTCACATCGACACGGAGATCTACACACCGACACAGGGATCCACGGACACAAGGATCCACCGACACGGTGATCCACCGACACAGGGATCCACCGAGACGAGGATACGCCGATACGAGGATCCACGTCACATGGATCCACCGTCACGGGGATTCACCGGCACGAGGATCCATCGACACATGGATCCACCGACACATGGATCCACCGACACATGGATCCACCATCATGATGATCCACCGACACATGGATCCACCGACACGGGGATCCACCGACACGAGGATCCACTGATACGAGGATCCACCGACACGGGATCAACCGATACGGGGATCCACCGACACGGTGATCCACCGACACGGGGATCCATCAACACGGGGATCCACCGACACGAGGACCCACCGACACGGAAATCTACCGACACGAGGATCCACCGACACAAGGATCCACCGACACGAGGATCCACCGGCACGGGGATCAACCGACACGAGGATCCATCGACGCGGGATCCATCGATACGGGGATCCATCGACACGTGGATCCACCGACACGGGGATCCACTGACGCGGAGATCCACCGGCACGTGGATCCACCGACACGGGGATCCACCGGCACGGGGATCCATCGACGCGGGGATCCACCGACACAGGGATTCATTTCCACAAGCCCAGTAAGCAAAGGCCCTCGGGCAAAAGACGGCTGCAGTGGGTCGGCTGACTGCCTTGCGCGGTTCAACCGCGGCCATCTTGGGCTCGAAGACGTGTTGCTACTAGGGATGGATGGATTCATTGACACAGGGATCCACCCACACTGGGATCCACCGCTGAATCACCGTGTGAAAGGATCCCTACGCCATTCGTGATATATTCAAAGCAGTTGGACTAATTGATAATGAATTAAATGAAGTAAATTGAACATTAGAAAAAAAATACGGTGACAGGGATTTTACCACGGCAAGTCAGTCCCTCCTTACCTACCCTCACCCCTCCCCCTTCTGCTACCCTCACCCACCCCTCTCTCTCTCTCTCTCTCTCTCTCTTTCTCTCTCTCTCTCACACACACACACACACACACACACACACACACACACACACACACACACACACATACACACACCTGCATAACCGCAATAATGATGTCACCATGAAGTTAAGTTTTACAATTAAATAACTCTTTCTGCCCGCAACACACTACAGTAAGATATGGCTCGACCATGATAGTTGAAGGGTGGTGGCAGAATAGCTTGGCGCCTATAGGCGTCAAGCTATTCTGCCACCACCCTTCAACTATCATGGTCGATCATTCTCCTGAAATGTAATGCAGTCCTCAGACGCCTAATGTGGATTTTTCGTACCTCGAGCGCGTGCACTGCACGAGTTTGGCAGGATCTACGTTAATAACTTTATAATCCAAATTCGTGGAGTTTAAATTCCCTGTGTATGAGCGGCATCGGGTTGCTTGTACACTGCTTAACGTTCTTAAAGCAACAAGACGTGCCTGTCCTGCTTGCAAAAAAAGAGAGAAATTTACAATGACAATGAACCTTTATTTTACAATGGTAAATGTTATTGGTAATAGGAAGAGTTTTCAAACTTGCCGTTGCTGTATCTACTACATAAATGACAAATATACATGTACACACACACACACACACACACACACACACACACACACACACACACACACACACATGCTCTCGCACTCACACGCACGCGGCATACACAAAACTGGCGCGCACTTAAAGTCGCACGCACGTACGCACACACGGTATACATTTCAATGCATTCTAAATATAACCATCCAAACTTAGACAGGGAGAAGTGAAACATATTAAAAGAAAGAAAAAAAAGTACCTAAGTACATCAGTATAACAGCATACAAGAAGAGCAAGCATATGCTGAACCCGACACTCACACACACGCACACACGGACGCAAGCAAACACACACACACACACACACACACACACACCTGATGACGCCAAGCTAATTTGGCACTACCCTTGAATTATCATGGTCAATCCATCTCCTGTTGCAGTGGGACGGTCGACATGCTTCCATCCTCACGGTGTAAAAGACGTATACTCCCCCCCCCCCCCCCCCGCACCTTCAGGTGCGGGGGGCTGGAAGTATACCTCTGTTGCACCGTGTTGTTCTATGCACTTTGCCAATGGATGACGTTCGGTTATTCTTGGCTGAGAAATGGTTAATTACTACAGTTCTCTTTGTCTCTGTTGAAGAGTGGCCCTGCGGCTGGTCTGAGGGTGCTTGTGTAAGAACGTATAATGGCATTCTGAGCGTGGTACAACATCATAAGTCATCAGGACAGGTAGACGTTGACCAAGGGCACAACACTATTTCGGGCTGAGTCGACCTAAATCTAGCTACAGAAGTCCGTGATCAGAATAACGTTGTTTTAGTACTGACACTGGTAGTCTACATTCGGAGTAACACCCCTCCATTGACACATAAAGACACACACACACACGTAATTGCGCGTGCACACACACACGCGCGTACTCGCGCGTGTCCACACACCACACACACACACACACACACACACACACACACACACACACACACACACACACACACACACACCATCAGAACAGTTATGTACTAAATTTGATGACAATAATTTTGGTGTGCACTCTCACAACGCCATGTCCGTTGCTGCACAGAAGAGACATCAGAAGTCACTGGCAGTATGACAAACCTTCTAGTGGCAATATAACCCAACAGATGTCGACAGAAAGGGGGCCGATATCAGCCTTACATTGCAGAGTTTGGGCGTGTTGTTGCTCATTTGTAGGAGGTTGGTAAAATTCACTCCGTTAGCGCATTCTATATGAACGCGGCAGTAAGCCCATTTTTTTTAAATGTAAAGCGATAATGCCATTGCGAAGCAATGAAAATCCCGCTTTTCACAAAAATAGACTTCATTGTCTTTTACCCTCATGGGACAGTACGGTTTCAATACCACTGAGTTTTATTGTGCATGGTCGATCTATCTCCCGCTCTTGCAGTGATAGTCGCCCTACAGGAAGGCGGGAACTCTACCGCCAAGTCAAATGCGAAGTTTTCTACCCAGATACTGTACAAATGTAAGTGAAGCCGCAATCCAATCTTTGTTTAGGGTCGTGTTTTGTAAGGCGCATTGTTAAATACACGTATAACATAGTAGGTGTCAGTACTCCGCGTACGCTAAATCCAAAAAGCCTCACCCAACACAGTTTGGAGGTGCCGCAGCACCCTTCACTGAACCGTCCAGAAACAGACAGATCTTCATGAGCCCTCTATCTGCTGGGAATTATGTGATTCTCTGCCAAAATTGCGCACGGAATGCTTTTTTTTTTTTTTTTTTTTTTTTTTTGGTGGAGGGGTTGACTCAGTGCCTATCCCCGCCGCGTTTGTTGGTTAGTCGTTTGGCTGGAGTTGTATGTTCAGATTGTTGACCTTACCTGCGATCGAGTTGCCTTGTACGGTGTCATGTAGCCTGTTAAATTTTCATTTCCAAGGTGAAATGGTCACATTTATTTTTTTTTTTAAATTGTCTGCTGAACGAGGCATATTTTGAATTCCGCCGCTTTGTGTGAATCTATTAATCCATAACCCCTTCAATTCCGAGAAAAAGTGAATGCGATCTAACTGCAAAAGGCATCGATCCTCATGAGCCCCCGCGACTGCGGGGGCTCATGAGGATCGATGCCTCTTACTGAGACCGATTTGTGTCCATTTTCTTTGGACAGTTTGTGGCTTTTGGTCGTTCAGATTTCAGAAAGAAAATTTATGTAGGCCTACGTTGGTAAGGAATGGGTTAACGATCTAGAGAAGAATGCAACAAAGAGAAGAAACACACTTAGAAAAGAGGGTTGCAAACATAATTACAATTTTCTTTTCTAAGCGTGTTTCTTTGTCCTTTGTGTTCTTCTGTACATTTTATAGTATTGGCACCCCTACGTCTTTTTTTTTTTTTTTTTTTTTTTTAAGATTGGAAGAATCTGCAAGGATTATGTAGCAACTGTGGGAGACGAGTCAGCCATGATAGTCCAAGGGCAGTGCCAGTTTAGCTTGGCGCCTATGAAGGCGCCAAGCTAATCTGACACTACCCCTTGAATTATCATTGGCGATCCGAATTCGTGACTTTGAATGTGTTAACATGCGAGCTTTTGACTCTGCATTAGAGAGATGACATTTTCCGCCGTAAATTGATTTGGCATGCTGTGTACACCTCATTCATATCGAATTACATTTCTGACAAAGACCCAGAGTCCGAAATAGCTCAGGCAGTTAAGCGTCGGAGCAAGAGAGCGAAAGGAATCGCCGGGTCGTGGGTTTTGAATCCCCGTCCCGGCCCCTGTAGATGGACTCACAATCCAGGGAAAAGAGACGGGCTTGTTCAATAGCATGTCCGTTTAAAAATCCTGGTAAATCAAAGTGACACAGTTGCAGTGCGCCTGAATTGATCAGTGTTCAGGTCGTACTCCTTGGGCAATAGATTTCCCTGTCCCCCATAACCCGCCCGTCAGGGCCGTGCATTATCACTTCGGTGCCGTGGACGTTAAACCCCGACCTAACCAACAAAGACCTGTTACATTTAGTCTGGTGAAAAAGTCCGCCACTTGTCCATGAAAACTGTGTCCTGATACATATTAAACACCACCAGTGTCGAGCCAATCTGACCACGATTCAACAGCAAGAGACATAGATCCTCATGAGCCCCCGCAGTCGCGGGGGCTCATAAGGATCGATGCCGCTTGCTTACACCACTACTTATCCATGTTCCTTCGATCGACGACGGAAACTGTTTTGCGTTTGATTTAACACAAATTTCAGAAACACGGCTGCAGCCTGCGACTCCTGGCAACGAACGAGTTATTTTTACAATACATGTTCATTACATGACGACTAATGACATCCTCTGTACCTGTGTCCTCAACATGTACCTGGTTGGTTAGTTCAGGGTTTAACATCCAGGGCACCGAGGTGATAATAGACGGCCCTGACGGGCGGGTTATGGGGGGCAGGGAAACATATTGCCCATGGAGTACGACCTGCACACTGATCAATTCATGCGCACTGCAACTGTGTCACTTTGATTTACCGGGACTTTTCATTTTGATTTACCGCGGACCTTTCAACGGACATGCTATGGAACAAGCCGGTCTTTTTAGCCTGGATTGATGTACCAAATGTACCTATTTCGTGCCATCGCCTTACGCTGTGGCATTTCTGAAGGCTACATGCACACCAAGGCCCCGGTGGCACGCGTGAGCTTAGTGCTGGCCCAGCCACTAAGCAAGGTGCTCGGCTATAGCGGAGCACCTTGCTTAGTGGCTGGGCCAGCACTAATCTCACACGTGCGCCTGACCCCACTGCTGAAGAGATCGTTCGGCCATGATAGATCCTTGAAGTATCCTGGTCGATTTATCTTCCTTTATTTTTTTCTTTTTTTTTTCTTTATTTTTTTAAGTGTAGCCTAGTGTAACTGTACTAGCTTCAGTTAAATTTTGTCCTTTCCGAATAGCTCGAAACAAACGACTCACATTTTAAAGCGTTGTCCGGAATTGTGGCTTAGTTTGCTAAAACTGCTTGGTTGCTAAAATGTGCCGGTGCAACGGTGTCTCAATGCCGTCTTGGCTCAGCTAAGATTATTTTTTAACCCATCCTACCACAATCCAATTTAAAGCTCTTAACCCCGGGTCCCTACAGCACGCGATGGCTTGACCGTGATATTTCAAGGGTAGTGCCAGATTAGCTTGGCGCCTAAAGGCGCCAAGCTAATCTGGCACTACCCTTGAAATTATCAGGGTCAAGCCGTCTGCTGCAACCAGTACAGAATCGTTAGGCAACTCCTCCCAAATTTGAGAAAAGGAAGCTTGGGGCTAAAACGGTTAATAAGTAAGCATACATAACAGTTTTGTTCTAATGTCCCTTTGCAGCGGTGGAGCTTTCAGGACAGAGAGGGTTAGCGCGTAAAAGTCTCTCATTTTACGAAATTCAAACTTCATTCAACCCTGCTCCAGGCTACGGAAAGGATGATAATATGCAATATCTCTAATACGAATGTTCGTATGATCTCTTCTAACTGGTCTGTCTTAGCGATCACAGTACCAGGTTTCAACGCAACCGTAACACATTGTACCCTATGGCCGAAACACCCAAATTTCAAAGTTGCCCTATGAAGGACTGTATTCGACAATTCTAGAGACAGTTTGAGCATGATAGTTCAAGGGTGGTGCCAGAATAGCTTGGCGCCTATGGGCGCCAAGCTTTCGGGCACAATCCTTGAACTGTCATGTTTGATCCGTGTCTTGCCGGGACTGAACGAGTTAAAACTGACCTTGCTCAGTCATGTCATGATGATTTTCAGTGTTTACGTAGCTGATCATTTTTTTTTTTTTGGTAAAGTGGCTGTGCTTGTTGCTTCGTCACTGTATTATGTAGTATTTTATTGTTCATTTGTAGGGCGCTTAGAGCAATTTACTATGTATAAGCACCTAATAAATCATCTGTATGAATTTAGTATTATTTAATTTTTATAAAATAATAATAATAATAATAATAATAATAATAATTATTATTATTATTATTATTATTATTATTATTATTATTATTATGCCGTATCATTTTCAGGGTATAATTGAAAACATTCTCTTTTCTTTTCAATCTGGCCTTCGAAATCGATTTACAAACCCTACGTTTTCCCATCTACAAGTATATATCTGATCAGGTTCTTGAAATGTTTTATGTTCATTATTTTAGTATTGTGTGATTGTGCATTTGTACTTATGAATGAGTGTATTTGTATGTTGTCGCTAACTTAGTTAATTTCAGTTAGTTAGATTATCTAGATGTAAAGCGCTCTGAGCCTTTCACCTGGAGATGTTGTGCTATAGATGAGTTACATATTATTATTAATTTTCTTTTTTACATACTTTATTAAAGCTTTTTTTTTCCAACGAAGACATAAAGAGTACATACCATACAAAATGCAAATTGTACACACACACACACACCCAAAACGATAATACACTATTTCAGCACGATTAAAACCTAAAGTGGCGTGTGTTTCTGTAGAGGGAGGGAGAGAGAGAGAGAAAGAGAGAGAGAGAGAGAGAGAGAGAGAGAGAGAGAGAGAGAGAGAGAGAGAGAGAGAGAGAGAGAGAGAGAGAGAGAGAGAGAGAGAGAGAGATGATGATGATGATGATGATGATGATGAGGATGAAACTTTATTACATAACGGTAGAAGTTTAGACAGATACAAATACGTCATTTTTCAAACTTGCCGTTTCTAACGTACTACAACATGAAATATAATGAAGACAATTAACGCAAACAATAAACATAACTAAATAAGTACAGACACACGCAGTACAGAAAATGATATTACTAAGGTAGCAATAAACAAATACAAAAAAGGAAGTAACACTCCTCAGCACAAATTACATAGGAGAAAAATCATAGCACAGCAAAAACAAGCACAAAGTACCAAGAATCAAACATACATACACACACCTTTACAGCCGTGTAAATGCACGCACTAAGATATATACATTTACACAACCTTTCATCAGAATGACAGGATAAAAATAATATATCTAAGCAGTTTCCATCAGGTATATGTGTAGTTTTGTTTTAAGGAGGAAAGGTGGGTTAGTGTTTTTTAATGTTGAGGAAGTGAATTCCATAAAAGTGGTCCCGAAAAGGCTAGGCTTGATTTGAATAAGTCAATGCGAGGTAGTGGTAATCGAAGAGTACTGTTCCTCGAGGACCTTTCACACTGTCGTGGAGTAAATTTAGCTGTTAGATACTGTGGAGCTTTCTTGTGGAGAATTTTAAACATAAGTATGCACTTGTTGTAAACGAGTTGTTGACGAAGGCCATAAGTTTGAGATTTTGCAGTTTTACAGCAGTAGGAATGGGTCTTATATCTACATGTTTAATGGCTCTTTTGTATAGTGAATTTAGGTTTTGGATATGCACATCACCGCTACCATCCCAAACAGTGAAGATGTAATCAACATGAGATTTAATGTGCGCATGAAAAAACATTTTTCCTGTATTTATGTCACTCACACTTCTCAATTGTGATAAAAGAAATATATTTTTTGATATTTTCTTACATATATTAGTCACATGTTTCTCCCAACTTAGCTGCTCATCTATACATATTCCAAGGAAGTTGCGTTCATGACCTTGTTCAATAGGTTGGCAATTAAGACTGAGCGTTAGTGAAGGGGGGTGAAGATGATGTTTTTGTCGTGAGGTGATTAACATGCTCTTCGTTTTATCAGATGTAGTACCATGTGTTTTTTACAGCACCAATCAGAAACTTCGTCAAGACTGGATTGTAAACGACGACTAATATCATGACTGTTCTTACCAGGAACGTGAAGGCTTGTGTCGTCCGCAAAGAGATTACAATTAACGTTAGGGTCGGAAATATGTAAAGGAAGGTCATTATGAAAAGTAAAAATAGGAGGGGTCCTAGAATTTATCCTTGAGGAACTCCAAATTTAACATGGCCTTGCCTAGAGTACTGACCATGGACGTATACTTTTTGCTTTCGGTCTTCCAAATAGGATATGAGAAAAGTTATTGTAGTTTCGTCCATGTGGTATATTGTAAGCTTATGTAAGAGAATCTCATGGTCCACAAGATCAAAAGCGTTTTTAAGATATAGAAAAACTGCTCCCGACATTAAATTTTTTTTATTAATAATTAATAAAAATCTACAATATGTGTGAGTGCTGACTGGCATGAATGGGTCGGGCGAAAACCGGACTGATGAATGTTTAGTAAATTACCCTTCTCAAGGAAATTAAGAAGATGCTTGTGATTGTGCCGCTCTAATGGCTTTGACAAGGCTGAGAGCAAAGAGATCGGTCGGTAATTATGAATATCTTCAAGGTTTTCAGTTTTGGGGATCAGAACTACCTTTGCTTTCTTCAGGACTGTAGGAAAATATCTTTTATTTATACACGGATTAAAAATGTATGTAAGGGATTGTATTGTGTAAGGCAAGGACAATTTTAGCGATTGGTTATCAATATCATCAATCCCTCTACTTTTCTTATTCGGCATGTCAGAAATATACTTACCGATTTCTGCTATTGATATATTAGGAATTACGAATTTTTGTGTTATATTTGTTGCTTCGCTGAAAGATCTCGGAAGACTTGAGATACTTGAGAGAGAGAGAGAGAGAGAGAGAGAGAGAGAGAGAGAGAGAGAGAGAGAGAGAGAGAGAGAGAGAGAGAGAGAGAGAGAGAGAGAGAGAGAGAGAGACTGACTGACTGACTGACTGACTGACTGACTGAAACTTTATTTATCAAGGATTGAGATATTAGGCGCACAGGCCTTTCTTCCAATCTGTCCTTGCTACATCTACTGACATATAATAACAGGCTTTACAAGTCCCTCGTAGTGTCTATTCTACTCTACGGCTGTGAGACTTGGACACTGCTTGCAGACTCAGAAAAGAAAATCCAGGCCTTTGAGAACAAGTGCCTGAGGAAGTTGCTCCGCATCTCGTACCGCGAGCACAAAACCAACGAATATGTACGGAGCATCGTCACTTCCCTGGTGGGCCCACATGAACCCCTTCTGGCAACCGTGAAACGGCGCAAGCTTGCTTGGTTTGGCCACGTGACCCGACACAACACCTTGTCCAAGACTATCCTCCAAGGCACTCTCGAAGGAAGTCGTCGGCGAGGTCGTCAGAGAAAGAGTTGGGTCGCAAACATAAAAGAATGGACCGAACTCGAGATGCCAGACTTGCTTGCAACCGCCCAAAATAGAACTCAGTGGAGAGCACTGTCTCTTGCTGCTGCCTTTCAGTCCCCCCAACGCCCAGTTCGGGCAAGGGACTGATGATGATGATGATGATGATGAATAACAGGCAAAGCTACATTACACTCACAAACAACATCGAAAGTAATGCGAATTACAACAACACTACAAACAGCAACAATTATTTAACAAAACACACAGGTACCCATACGAAGATTTTAGCACGTGTCATAATATCTGTTTGCGGGAGCTCTCCCCAGAAACTCCCACCCGGGTGGCACGCAAGTATACTTTCACTCGAATGACATGCTAAGCACATCGTTTGAATAAACTGTGCACCGGCACTGCATCCCCTGACCAGGTCTATACGGGAAGCACCGCCACAAACGGGACGTGAGCGTAAATGGTATGATAAAAAATAATAGTTGCATAAAAAATTAAAATATATTATGTTTTGACAACATGAGATAATTAAAATTACGTTGCCTTGGATAAGTGGTTGTACAGTTTTGCTTTAAACGCAGCTAGGGAATTAACTTGTTGTAAATGCAGAGGAAGAGAATTCCACTGGAAACCACCTGAGTATGACCAACTGGATTTATACAAATCAATGCGGGGCCGTTTTATGCTCAGGTTGCTACGAGAGCTGCTGTATCTCTTCTCAGTAAGAGTAAAGAGTTCCGATAAGTAGCCGGGGGCCTTACCCTTAAGAGCTTTGTGCACTAGTACGCACTTGTTAAATACTAAGTGTTTGTCAAGAGGAAGGAGTCCAGCTGCCTCAAGCCTCACCTCAGTGGGTAGAGATGAGCTAGGAATAATAAGTTTGGCTGCTCTCCTGTATAGCGTATTTATTTTCTTGAACTGGACCTCGCTGCAGCCATCCCAAACTGTTGAGGCATAATCAATGTGGGGCTTGATGTATCCATTAAAAAATAGTTTACGCGTGTTCAGATTAATGACCGCTTTCAGTTTAGACAGTAAAAATAATTTCTTTGAAATTGTCTTTCCGATGTGTATGAGATGAGGCTGCCAACTAAGTTGGTTATCTACAATTACCCCTAGTAAACGGTGCTGTTCTACTTGCTCTATGGGGACAGCTTCGAATGAGAGGTTTAGAGGCGCGGGTTGCAGCTGGTGTTTCTGACGTGTTGTGACTAGCATGCTTTTAGTTTTAGCTGGATTGACTATCATTCTATTTCTACTGCACCATTCAGATACTTCTTGTAGGCTCTGCTGGAGGCTGTTGGTTATATCAGCTACAGTTTTACCGGATGCATGTAGCGTCGAATCGTCAGCAAACATTTCACACTCAGCACTAGCACATGTGATGTGTAGTGTTAAATCATTAATAAAGATACAGAATAACAATGGGCCCAGAACCGAACCCTGAGGAACACCAAGTTCTACCTTACCCTCTGTGGAATAGTTACCATTTACATAGACGGCTTGTGTTCTCGCAGAAAGATAAGAGTTAAAGAATGAAAGGTCTGACGGGCTGTTGTTGTTGAAATAAACATTAAGTTTCCTCAGCAAAATTTCATGATTTATCAGATCGAACGCTTTTTTCAGGTCCAAGAATACGTTGCCAGTCATTTTGTTATTGTTGATGTTATCTAGCCATGAATCAACCATACGTACTAATGCTGAGTGGCATGAGTGTTTGGGTCTAAACCCGGACTGGAACTTATTTAACAAGGACCGTTCGTCGAGGTACTGGAGGAGATGCTTTTGAATATTCTTCTCAAGTGGCTTTGATAAAACAGACAGAAGAGAAATGGGACGAAGGTTATTTACATCAGTAGTATCTTTGGTCTTGGGTATAGGAACAACTTTTGCTTTTTTAAACGCCACGGGAAAAGTCTTATACTGTATACATAAGTTAAAAATGTAAGTGAGGGGTTCAACAATACAAGGCAGTGATATGTGGAGTATATAACAATTTATACCGTCCACACTAGCTGATGTCTTGTTCTTAAGGCACGTTATATAACGCCCGACTTCGTGAATAGCGATAAAGGGGATACCAAACGTATCATAGAGAGAGAGAGCGAGAGAGAGAGAGAGAGAGAGAGAGAGAGAGAGAGAGAGAGGGGGGGAGAGAGAGAGAGAGAGAGAGAGAGAGAGAGAGAGAGAGAGAGAGAGAGAGAGAGAGAGAGAGAGAGAGAGAGAGAGAGAGTTCTTTTAGCGTGCATTGCGAATGTCTGCATGCGTGCATCGATAACAGGCCATTGTCAGAATTTCAGCCAAAAAAAGTATGTATATCTCGGAGATAATGAACCGCATCAGGACAAACAGTTTCCAGCTGCAGTTCACACAAATTACCAAAATGTTAACTATCTTACAATAAATCCAAAATTGGCAACCACAGCTGTGTAAAAAGACTAAAATTGTTTTTCATAGTAGATGCATACTTCTCAGCACAGTACCTGTTTCTGAATTCTGCTAAAAAGACTGGAAAGTTTAACTGCCGAATCAAACAGCGGCAACGGTAAATGAAATGTTTTGCCATTAATAAGAGCAAATCGAGCACTGGGTCTGTCTGCAGCCCCGCTTTTACCCCGAAAACAATTATTTCTGTACAAAGTTCAAAATGTTCACAATGAGCACATTTTTCCTTCAATTGGGGACAGTGACTTTCCAAATAATGTTGAAAGTCATCTAAACGTCAGTTACACCTAATTCCAGAGGCGGGTTCCAAAAGCCCGGGGATAGCGCGTCCTTTGTAGCGGTCAAGAAACCAGTAAGCAATAGACCCTTGGGCCGAACTCGGCCCGAAGCCCCTTGCTGACTTGAGAGCGTTCTCACTACAGCCTCCTTAGTGCAGCGTATGCGATATTGCAAGATCAGCGTAGTCTCAGCTTGACACACTAACGCACACAGTGCTTAGCTGGAAACGTGTTGACCATGGCAGATCAAGGGTAGTCAGTGCAAGGTTAACCCATTTAACCCCACTATTGCTTACGCCGGCCCCAGGACCTTTGCTTGCTGGTGTACACCGTATCAAAGCAAGGCCCGGCCATAGGCACACAGCTTCATACTAAACCATCTCCTTGCAAAGGACATTGCGAAGGACGTCGCAGTCTGTGTTTTGGGTCTGTGAATTTAGTCCTTACGGCCGACAGGCCGTAAGGTCTAAATTCACAGACCCAACACACTAAAGTCCCAAAGGGTCGGACTCTGCCCGGCCGCGGACAACATGTTGACCTTTATGGTTATGGCGATTCCTTTGTCATCCAGGCCGCAGGCATATAGATAGATTACTCCTTGACAGCTCGGTCGACCTTCTCTCTCAGGCAATTTCTTCCTCCGGGCAATTTTTGACGCGAGGTAGGCAAATGTAGGTATCGACGGCCTGGGAAAGGCGGTAGCAAGGGAGACAACTGTGCCGTCTCCCTTGCTAACGTCTGTTCCCAAAATAAGTGTTAAAGCGTTACCCCAGTAGGTAAAAGATCGCAATATCTACTACATTATAAGCGTTCTTATGTCTTGCGATAAAGAAATATACAATATGTTATACTGTTGCTTGTTTTCTACGCGATTCGCAATATTTACACCAATCTGTTTCATCCTGTGGTAGGCTTTTCTTGCCAAAATTCGTCAACGCAGCGGGTCATCAATGTTGTCTTACCTCAACTAAGATATTCCTATCATTCTTTTCACAATTATGTGTGTAAGCACACGTGCCAGTTTTGAGATTTTCCGTTGATTATTTATCGTAATGGGAGAAACTCTCCTGCGTACAAAAAAAGAGAGAAATATAATAGAAAAAAAAATCTGTTAGTTTAAGACGTTCCAACTCTATTTTAAGTTAAAGTGCCGTTTTCCAGGATTATACTAAGACATACTACCAATATATAGTTCCCACTGTCTCCTTATATATAGATATGAATGAAATAAAACCTGTCCAAAAATGCTGGCACCACACACTCCAAATCAGTATTATATCCAAGCGACGGTGAAATACTATGAACACGAAGAAAGAATCCATATACACCACGTAGCATAGGAGTTACGCTTACACCACGTAGCATAGGAGTTACGCTTTTATTTTCACTTTCTCAGATGTTCACCCTCTCAGCGAGGGCTTCATCATGGTTAAACACTCACTCACCCAGTTATATATATTATATATAAGAAGATAGTGCGAACTATTAACCTGGAGTAGGTCGCTTTGAATGGCGATTCTTTATACGGCGTCAGCCGAACAGACTGTGAAGGAAAAAGACAGTAAGTCATTTTTTGGTGAAAAACGAGATTTTCATTGTAACACAATCAAAATTTCGCTTTTCACAAACAAATCGACTCAACTGTATTTTGGCTTCACAGGGCGGTATGTATTGGCCTTGGTTGTGAAAGGGAGCTTAATGGTACAGCGGACGATAAATCCTCGTGAAGTAGACGGCCATATAATATAAGCGGATACCATCTAGTCCGCCTGTGAGCTTTGCAGTGTGTGTGCGTAGCTTATGTGTGAAGGAAATGTAGAAACTACACAAAGTACATAGCAAATAAAACTCTCAACGTTTTACGAATGCCTACCGGGCAAGGGACTGATGATGATGATGACCGGTAGGACCCTAGATAACTTGAGGGGAGGGGGGATGGGGGAGGAAGGGGAGGGGAGGGGGGAGGACGGGGAGAAGGAGTGAGTGAGTGTTTCTCCTTCTTTTTTCTCTTCCTCGAACACAGTGAGTGTTTAACCCTATCTAAGCCTAAAATATTTGAACGCCAGTCATCTGCAAGAGGCATAGATCCTCATGAGCCCCCGCATTCGCGGGGGCTCATGAGGATCTATGACTCTTGCTGAAACCGCGTCATGTTGATATATCGTTATAGAGCGATCGGAACACGCGCAAGTCGTTTTAAAAACTATTTTTACCCAACCGCTGTCCAGACTTTGAATGAAGCAAACAAACGCCAAACCTGACCGATCCGTTCCACTGTTTACTGTATACATGTAATGTACATACAGTATTGTCCAGCTATCAGCATAATACTTCATCTATGATGCATGTGACGTGTTTTTATATTATGACATGTCCTCTGTGATTTGTGTCACCGTGAAATCGTGTTTATTGCGGCTTTACGTTTAGACCACAATAGTTTAAGGCATGCCGCGGATGTATGTGAGTGAATGTGTGTGTGTGTGCGTGTGTGTGTGTGTGTGTGTGTGTGTGTGTGCGTGTTTGTGTGTGTGTGTGTGTGTGTGTGTGTGTGTGTGTGTGTGTGTGTGTGTGTGTGTGTGTGTGTGTGCACTTGAGCAGCGTAACAATATTTCGATGTGTTTTATGTTCTTCTTTTTGAGTTGCTCAACACCGAAACAATTTCCTAATGTATTATTATATATAGCAATAAAGTTCTATCTTATCTTATCTTATCTTTCGACGCCAAAGGATGGACGACGTTGAAATTTACGATGATTTAACAAACTCAGTCCGACTCCACTGACAACGAAAGGGTTAAGCCCGCGTCACCGGCGTGGGCTGAGACAACCCAGAAACCGTAAGGTCAAAATTCACGGACAATCTCAGAAGTGTATTTCCGCGGGCCGCACTCCTTGTCACCTGAAGGGCGAGTCCTTTGCCACGGAGAGCCCCCAGCTATTTAGAGCCACCGAGTACAATTGTCCTGTGTCCTCTGTCCTTCTGACACTTCTCTACGTCCTTTACGATTTCACCGCACCCTCCCCTTACAATTATCCGTCTCGTTCCAACATCACGAGGCACAGATCCTCATGAACCACTGCGCCTGTGCCTCTGGTTGTTAATTCTGTCGATGACAGCGGCCACACTAGTTTCCCTTTGCATTTTTATGATTTTATTTTTCTTCACTTTTTTGTTTTGTTTTGATTTTACCGACAAAGAATCTTAACCGTTCAAGGAACAAACGGGTACAGACGGGTCTAGCACTAGGCATAGATCCTCACGATCTACCTCATCGCACTACTGTGTCTGCGTGGGCACTTGACGATCTATATATCTTTTCCAGTCGGGGTGATGTTCACGTTGCACCACTGATAACCCTGAGTTGACACGCCATTTCGGTGTCAATGCAAAAGAAAAACGTGGGATCGCTCTATGATATTGTGCGTTCGTTGAAAGGTCTCGATAAATCAAAGTGGCACAGCTGCGGAGCGTCTGAATTGTTCAGTGTTCAGTTCGTACTCTATAGGCAATAGCTGCCAATGTTCTCCATAACCCGCCCTATAGGGCCGCCCATTATCAATCCGCAGGGGGGACATTGACTTTAACACATTCTGCTCCAGGACCGAAATCCACAAATTTTGAAGTTTTGCCCCCTGAAGACTGTATTACACTTCTGGAAACCGATCGAGCGTGATAGTTCAAGGGTTGTGCCAGAATAGCTTGGCGCCTATGGGGCGTGTCGGAGTTGAATGAGTTATGACCCCGAACTAATCAACCGTGTATATGGTACCACGCGAACTGAGATACGTGGATTCGAGAGAGGCATTCAAGCGAGCCCTAAAGACCCATATTTTTTCTGTCAGCTACAAATGACTTTGTCACACACCTGTCATGTTAATGTCATCTCTATCTATGTTAAAAGTAGTGTGCGTGTGAGTGTGTGTGTGAATGCCAGTATGAGTCCATAAGCGTAGCACTTTTGAATGGTGACTTTATAGCTTGTTTACAGTATGCGTTGTATTTTGTTTTTTTTGTACTTTTTGTAAATTGCATTTTTGTAATTAGTTATTTTTGTACATTAGTTTTTGTTAAGCGCCTAGAGCTCTAATCTGAGGTTAGGCGCTATACAAGTACTCATTATTATTATTATTATTATTATATTATTTATGGTATGTCCGTTGAAATGTCTTGATAAATCAAAGTGGCACAGCTGCGGTGTGTCTGAATTGTTCAGTGCTCAGGTCGTACTATATAGGCAATAGCTGTACCTGTTTCCCCATAACCTGCCTGTTAGGGCTGTCCACTATCACTTCGGTGCTGTGGACGTTAAACCCCGAACGACAAAAAAAAAAAAAAAAAAAAAAAAAAAAAGGTGAGACGTTTATTGCTTAGCGTCTTTTGTCCACCACGAAGGTGATTTCAAAGATTGGGCACCGAAAAGAGGTCTGTACATTTTTTTTTCTAAAACTAGCTAGGTGCAAACCCACGACTTTTCGGACGAGAGTCAAAAGCTCTACTACCGAACCACCGAGTTCCCCTAAAACGCGAACTAACCAACCATATACGGTGAAAGGTTTTCATAGATAAAAGAGGCACAGCTGCAGTTGGTCTGAACTGAGGCATAGATCCTCATGAGCCCCCACCACTGCGGGGGCTCATGAGGATCTATGCCTTTTGCAGCTGGTCCACGACCTCTCAGCAAAAAAAGGTTTAAACAAAGGGTAGTGCCAGATTAGCTTGACGCCATTGGTGTCCAAGTTAATCTGGCACTATCCTTGAATTATCATGGTCGATCCCTCTCCTGCAAATGGTACATAGGCGTTAGGTGACACCTCCCAAATTTGGGGTCTTGGGGTTTAACTCATTTTGCCCGCCACACACCACAGCGAGATAGGGCTGGACAGAGATGAAGACCATCATTAAGTCTGTAAACAGACCACAACAACGGCCCCTGGACAGTTACCATCTGCTGTTCAGTTGGTAGCTTTAACCTTCCGTCTGAGGACCGGGCACAACCGACTCAATTTCCACCTGCACAGACGCTTCCAGGGCTGTCCCATGATAGTTCAAGAGTGGTGGCAGCATAGCTTGGCGACTATAGGCGCCAAGCTATGCTGCCACCACCCTTGAACTATCATGGTCGATCCGTCTCCTGAATTGTACTGCCGTCCACAGATGATAACTAAATAAAAAATGTGGGCATTTCGTACCTCGGGCACAATGAGTTAATGGGTTCAAATTAATTACTACAGCAAACTTCAAATATAACAAATACCCGGGACGTCACGATTTTCTTGGCGAAGTAAATTACATAGAAGGGGACGTGCTGTAGAGACCTCTGATAACAGTGTTGCGATAACTAACCGACCTTTCTTATTTCCGATCGATCTTGTCAGAAAAGAAGTGTACTGTAGTACATTGCTTATAATGCAGCGTCTCTCATTACAATCTGACACACTGCACGCAAACAGATCGGTTGGTTGGTTAGTTCGGGGTTTAACGTCCACGGCACCGAAGTGATAATGGACGGCCCTGGAAGGGGGGGGGGGGGTATGGGGGACAGTGAAATCTATTGCCTATGGAGTACGACCTGAACCCTGATCAATCCAGGCGCACTGCAACTGTGCCACTTTGATTTACCAGGACATTTCAACGGACATGCTATGGAACAAGACTGTCTTTTTTCCCTGGATTGCGAGTCCATCTACCGGGGCCAGGACGGGGATTCGAACCCACGATCCGGCGATTCCCTTCGCTCTCTTGCTCCGACGCTTAAACGCCTGAGCTATTTCGGACTCTAAACAGATCGGATTTGCGTGCAGTCTTATTCCTGTCTGCTGAGCGCGGGAATCAGTCGTTTGAAAACATGTTGATTTCAATCCAAAGAAATTCAGTACCAGGGAGCAAAAGAACCACAAGCTGACATCGGCGTTTTTGATGTTGTTGTTGTTGGTCCGAGGAAAAAAGAGTGCGGACCAACTAACGCCGATTTCACCTAGCTAGCTTCTGTTTGCTGGTCTTGTGTAGTTGGTAGCTTTAACCCGCTGTGTGAGAATTCCGTCTATTTCAACACAGTTAGGTTAACTCAAAGCATGCTGAGGATGCAGTCAACAGTTTTTTTTTTTTATATCCTGTGAGGTCTTCACCACATTTCTGGAGACAGATCGACCATGATAGTTCAAGGGTGGTGTCAGAATAGGCGCTAAGCTATTCTGACACCACCCTTGAACTATCATGGTCGATCCACATCCTGGTGTAGCACGTCAACACTTTTTGGTCCAAGAGCACAACCAGCCTCTGCTGCAGTCCCATCCGTTAAAATCCCTTAGCCTTAGTCTGTCCTAGTCATCCTCTACTTGTTCAATCCTGTAAACAACACTATCGCCCACTTGCTGCACATTTACCATGCACACAATATTTTTTTTAAAAGATAAGGACATCAGCCGTCTGATATCCTGGCTATCAACATGATTCTCACTGTACCAACCCTACATCCAGGCGCAGCCAAAACTGGTACACAGCTCATATCACCATCCGCTTGGCAACTCAAACTAGGCCAAAAAGAGTCCGCTGGTTAAGCCAACACTGGTATGAATACAATCAAAGTACTAAACATGTCTCTTCTCATCTATCAAGAGATTTCAAGCGAATTCCAGCGTACTGCCTTTGTACAAAACGCTAACGAAGGCAGAAGATTTTTGTTTTTAAACACCGGTCCTCTTATTGCGTCACCTACCTCATTTATATATATATATATATATATATATATATATATATATATATATATATATATATATATATATATATATATATATATATATATATATATATATATATATATATATATATATATATATATATATATATACGTGACCTTTTTAGTTAATGAGACAGACTTCCGTAAAAATTGATTGCAGGCAATAAAGCAATAAATGTAATAAACAGATTCATATAACACACTAGCAGTGGATTACTATCACTCTCTACCGACGAAAAGTCCATTTCGCTACAAACATAAAACACCGTTCCCTTGATTATTCAATTGGGTACATTAGGGACAGCGCAAACCTACATGAAGTTCATGCAATAGTGTGCCTGTTTCATCAAGAGAGATGGAACAGATACTGCACTTCACTATCCATGCAATTAGCTGCTAAATATCCTGCAAGGAATTCAGTTATGACGGTAAGAGGCAGTACGTATTCTGCCGTGAATCACGTTTACTTTGATTGAACACGGCACGTGTAAAGACATGCGATGACGAAGTTAGTATTCTTCACGTGAATCGGAGTGCTCACTGAGACTACACTAGACTGTGTCTACGCATCAATATACACTTTAAAAATAGCACAGTTCACTGCACAGTTTCAAGGGAAACCATCTGCAAGGGAACATAACTCATTCAGCCCGACGCACGTATTTTCGAAATTTAGGAGGCGTCAACTAACGTTTATGCACCTGTTGCAGGTGGTGGGTCGACCATGATAATTCAGGCGCCAAGCTAATCTGGCACTACCCTTGAATTATCATGGTCGACCTATCTCCTGCTGTAGTGCGTCAGGGCTAAATGGGTTTAATATATCATGTCAGTTTTAAAGGGGGGTTGCTCCAAGAGAGCTTTGACTGCTAAAATGTGGCGATACTGCAGTAGCTTAGTGTTATCTTCTTCCTTCTGCTAAACATTTTCAACCCTACATTTTACAAGATATGTGAGTAGACTGAATGGACCCTTTGGGTGTCGGCAGCGGCTTTTTTTTTTTTTTTTTTTTTTTTGTTTGTCGCGACGAATCCTGCAGGAATCATCGCGACAAAGGCCGCTACCGAAAGTTAAAGGGTTAAATTCCCCCAGCACTTAAGTGCTCGGGGAGTGAGAGTAAACACACGTAACAGAAGTTTTCCACTGTCCCTTTTGCGCATCGGTGGAACTCTTCTACGTGCAACGAAGAGGAACATAATACGCATTTGTTTTACAGCCCTGACGGACTACAGCAGGAGATGGATCGACCATGATAATTCAAGGGTAGTGCCAGATTAGCTTGGCGCCTGTAGGCGCCAAGCTAATCTGCCACTGCCCTTGAATTACCATGGTCGATCCATCTCCTGTAAATGGTGAATAGTCATTAGATGGAAACACGGCCGTCGGGCTGATTGAGTTAAATGGGGACGCAGCTTAGTGGACAAAAAAGCATCGCTGGCAGTCGTAAGGTCCGGGGTTCGAATCCCGCGGTGGGCAGGAATGGAACGTGGATTTTTCCTTATGCCCATCGAGTCAAATTTACGTGCAGACTCTGTTTACTGTGCCTGTCCGCCTTTGTGTGTGAAGCACTCGTACTCATCAAGTGCGCACGTTAAAACTGAATACCGACTCGAAAATATTTATTAGGCCCATTCCCAAATACAGTATTTAGTGGGGTGTTTTTTTTTTTAAATATCAGACGTCAGTGGCACCCCCTACCCCCTCTCCTACCCCCCCCCCCTCCTCCCCCCTCAGCTAGCTACATACATGTCTATGTTTTCCGTACTCCGTCATTTTAAGGAAGAATACAGAGCTAAACAAACATACAAATATGCTAGATACACATTTCCCATAGCAAAATAAATTGTTATCTTCACTAGTGTACTCTTTTCACTTACTAAGTATCCCCCCCTCCCTCCTCCCACCCCCACCCCCCCCCCCCCCCCCCCCACCCCCACCCCATCGCATCCAATTTTATATGAATAGGTTTACTCGTAATTTAGCAACACGTCTTCGGGCACGCGACGACCGCAGTGGGCCCGCGCACAGGGCCCACTGCAGCCGTCGTTGGCCCGAGGGCCTTTGGGCAATGGATTAGGGGTGGCGGAATGGAAACAGACATATTTTACGTGCACGGGATTTAACCGCGGGGTGGAGGTTCGCATAGAAACGCCCAGGCAAAAACGACGGGCTTGTTTCACTGAGACAGCGTATCCGTAACGAGGTCCTGGGAAATCAATCAAAGTGGCACAGCTGCAGGGCGGCCGAATCGATCAGTGTTCAGGTAGTACTGCATAAGTAATAGCTGTCCCTGTCCGTCACACCTCGCCCTCCAGGGCTCGTCCGTTATCACCCTGGTGAAGTGGAGTTCAAAACCCGAACTAACAACATGCAAATAAAGTAGCGCTTAGTGACTGCAGGCTTTCGAAGCTCCAGCTTCCAACCCTGCGACGCCTTAACTCATTCGAGACGTGTCGCCTCCGGATACGCGGCTTAAGCCGCGTATCCGGAGGCGGCACGTCTCGAATGAGTTAAGCATTTTGATGGATAGATTGAGGAGACGCCTTATTATACAAAACAAAACTTCATCAGCCCGTTAGCGCTTGTGCCAGCAATATTTTACGGCATACTAAGGACACTGAAAAAGGGTGATACTGCGAGTTAGTAACGCTTTCTAGCCTGGACAAGTCCTGTAAGTTAGTTAGTTAGTTATTTGGGTTTAACGCCGAGCAGGCGACTACGGCCATCTCACGGCGGAGAACTTTGCAACTGTGTAACTTGAACAGAGTCTACTGTGCTACCGCATAGCAAGACGCTGAATTATATTTTTATTTTAATTTTATTTATTTATTTATTTATTATTTTTATTTTTATTTTTTTTCTTATAATATTTTATTTATTTATTATTATTATTATTATTATTATTATTTTTTTATTTATTTATTTATTTTTTTTTTTTTTGGGGGGGGACTATTTGGGATGCTTTTTGTTATAATTGCGGACCATTAAAAAAACTGATGCACAAACACGCACAGTTTTGAAAAGTACTTTTTATGCTCTTTCCAACGATACCCAATTTGGTTGTTAGCTTGGGAGGCTGTGAAACTTAATTCAATGTACCCCAATGAATGTACGTCACCAGGGAACACACGTGCTGTTCCTGCTACGTCTGCAGGGAACTGACTCGCTGAGAATGTTACGATGGGAAAGAGTTAAGGACATGCAATGGTGAAGTAAGTATGCTACACATTAAATCTGTGTGCACGTCAAGACATAGTCAACAATAGCGAAAGAAATGCGACATTTTTGGAATCGTCGGAAACACTCTAGTGTTTCCGAGGATTCCAAAAATGTCGCATTTCTTTTGCTCGTCTCTATACGCTTGAAGGAGAGCTTATTTTAGAACCGAACACAGTTGCCGGCTGTACAAATAAACATGTATTTACAGATGATCTTAAGCAGGCTTGCAGTCACAGAAAACTGGGAACAACTAAAAACTGCTATTGCAAAATCCTCTGCAGAAGTCTTGGGTTTCGCCAGAAAGAAGAACAAAGACTGGTTTGACGAAAACGATGTAGAGATCCAGGAACACCTAGCAAAAAAAAGAGCCGCCCATCAGGCTCACCTAGCCCAGCCTTCCTGCCCTGTGAAGAAGTCTGCCTTCCGCCTCGTCTGCAGCAGTCTCCAGCGCAAGCTCAGAGATCTACAGAATGAGTGGTGGACCAGACTTGCACAGAGGACCCAGCTTTGCGCTGACAATGGTGACTACAGGGGTTTCTACGAAGCACTGAAAGCAGTGTATGGCCCCAGGCACCTGGTACAAAGTCCCCTGCGAAGCGCGAACGGCCAGGCACTCCTCACAGATAATACCTCCATCTTGAACCGCTGGTCGGAATACTTTCAGAGCCTCTTCAGCGCTGAGCGCACTGTTCAAGAAGCAGTCGTCCTACAAATCCCACACCTCCCAGTAAAGGTTGAATTGGACGAACCGCCCACCGCTGAAGAGACCCTCAAAGCCATCCATCAGCTCAAGAGTGGCAAAGCAGCAGGCATTGATGGAATACCGCCAGAGATCTGGAAACATGGAGGCACAGCACTGCACAACAAGCTCCATGACCTCTTTCTCTGCTGCTGGGAGGAAGGAACACTACCAAAAGATCTCCGTGATGCAGTCGTTATCACCCTGTACAAGAACAAAGGCGAGAAGTCTGACTGTTCCAACTACCGGGGAATTACCCTGCTGTCCATTGCTGGGAAAATCCTTGCAAGGCTGCTCCTGAATCGGCTGGTACCTGCCATCGCTGAAGACCAACTCCCAGAGGGCCAGTGTGGCTTCAGAGCAAACAGGAGCACCACCGATATGGTCTTCGTGCTGAGACAGCTACAGGAGAAGTGCCGCGAGCAGAACAAAGGGCTGTACGTAACGTTTGTCGACCTAACAAAAGCGTTCGACACTGTGAGCAGGCAAGGCATGTGGCAGATCCTGGAGCGACTTGGCTGTCCCCCAAAGTTCCTCAACATGATTGTCCAGCTACACGAGGACCAGCAAGGCCAGGTCAGACTCAACAATGACCTCTCAGAACCATTCCCTATTCTCAACGGTGTAAAGCAGGGCTGCGTGCTGGCACCGACCCTCTTCACCATCTTTTTTAGCATGATGTTGAAGCAGGCCACAGTGGACCTCGATGATGACGATGCAGTGTACATCAGGTATCGTCTCGATGGCAGCCTGTTTAACCTCAGACGACTGCAGGCCCACACGAAAACCCTAGACCAACTGATTCGCGAGCTGCTTTTTGCTGATGATGCTGCCCTCGTTGCACACACAGAGAGAGCCCTGCAGCGCATCACGTCTTGCTTCGCAGATGCTGCCCAGCTCTTTGGACTCGAGGTCAGTCTTAAAAAGACAGAGGTCCTCCATCAGCCGGCACCCAAGACAGTGTACCGCCCTCCTCACATCACCATCGGCGAGTCTGAACTAAAGTCAGTGCACCAGTTTACTTACCTTGGCTGCATTATCACGTCGGACGCCAAGCTGGACAAGGAGCTTGACAGCAGGCTGGCAAAAGCGAACAGCGCTTTCGGGCGACTTTTCAAGCGGGTGTGGCACAATCAGCAGCTGAAAACAGGCACCAAGATCAGCGTGTACAGAGCTGTGGTCCTCACCACCCTGCTGTATGGTTCCGAGTCCTGGGCCCTCTACCGCAGCCAACTACGACTCCTCGAACGCTTCCACCAGCGCTGCCTGCGTACCATCCTGGGCATTCACTGGAGTGACTATGTCACCAACGTCGAGGTCCTTGAACGGGCTGAAACTGTGAGCATCGAGGCTTTGCTGCTGCGGACACAGCTCCGCTGGGCGGGGCATGTCTCCAGGATGGAGGATCATCGCCTACCAAAGATCACCCTGTTCGGCGAGCTTGCTACTGGACACCGTGACAGAGGGGCACCAAAGAAGAGATACAAAGACTGTCTCAAGAAGTCACTTAGTGCCTGCCAAATCGACCACCACCAGTGGTCTTCGCTTGCTGCGGACCGTGACACCTGGCGCTCCACCATTTACAAGGCAGCTGTCTCCTTTGAGAACTCTCACAGAGCTAGCCTTAAGGACAAGCGGCTCAGGAGAAAAAACAGAGATGCCGCAGCTCAGAACCCTGGCCATACCTTCCCCTGCAGCCACTGCGGTCGAACCTGCCTGTCTCGGATTGGCCTCCGCAGCCACGAATAAGCCTGCAGACGTCGTGGGCAACTCCTATAAAATCTTCGTTCGCGAAGTCAAGCCAGAGAGTAAGCAGGCTTGCAGTCACAGAAACAACGTAGGCCCTACTTTGAAGACTGACACGTTGCACGACGCATTCTCACGGGCCCTCAGGCGGCTCGTGAAATAATTTATTGCCACGGTGTACTGCAAAGCAAGGGCCATTAGTCTTGTGAAGGTCGTGTCATTGAAAAGAGGGTCGGGGTGGGCGGCACGCGGTCACGTGATCAAGCGCGTGCAGACACCGTGTCAGTTTCTCCTCTAAAATGTGACGGGACGGCCCCGCCAAAAAGGTCCTTGTATCTACCAGAGGCATAGATCCTTGTGGGCCCGTGCAACCGGAAGGTTGCAATGGCACATCAGGATCTATGTCTCTCGCGACAATGCTGAGTCTGATTAATTCACGTGGTACGGACGACTGAGTATTGACTTGGGGTTTGTCTTTAATGTGACAATCAAGCTCATCCCTTGTGACATACAATCAAAAGTCGCCTCTGGCAAAAAGGGTCGGGGTTTTTGGAGACGGGGAGAGGGAGGGCGTTTGGGGGGGGGGGCGGTAGAGGGGGGGTAGAGGGGGGGGGAGGGAGGGGGGAGAAATAGGGTAGATGGGGAAGGAGAGAGGGCATGTGTAAAAAGAGGGAGCTACCTGTTAAAAGACAATCTCGTACAACGGACACCGAAAAAGTTAACTCATTCGAGACGTGCGGCCTATGGATACGCAGCGATTCGCCGCGTATTCGTAGAAGGCACGTCTCGAATGAGTTAACAGTTCGTAACACGTTCATTATCTCATTCAGCCCTGACGCACTACAGCAGGAGATGGGTCGACCATGATAATTCAAGGATAGTGCCAGATTAGCTTGGCGCCTGTCGGCGCCAAGCTAATCTGGCACTGCCCTTCAAATATCATGGTCGATCCATCTCCTGCAACTGGTGCATCGTCTTAAAAAGGACGCCTCCAAAATTGGGGAAATACGACCGTCGGGCTGAATGAGTTGGAGGTGCTCTTCGATGGTAACAAGTATCTTACAATGAGCCGGTCTGCGCAAAAGGATGAGCGTCACTCTGTTTTATTTGTGAAGGAAAATAAGGAAATCAGAAAATAAACACATGTTAACCAAAAAAAAAAAAAATTATCTCTCTCTCTCTCTCTCTCTCTCTCTCTCTCTCTCTCTCTCTCTCTCTCTCTCTCTCTCTCTCACTCACACACACACACACACACACACTCTCTCTCTCTTTCTCTATTATCATCTACGTGGTGGCCGACAAAAGAAGTAAAGCCCTAAATGTTTAACTTGTTTGTACGCCTCTTTCTGTCTGTCCGTCTGTCTGTCCTTCACCCCACCCCCCCCCCCCCCGCCCAACCCACATAGTCCTCTCTCCCTTTCCTGGTGTTTAAAATGCTATTACCACATTCCCTGCCGCTGTACGTACACAGTACGTGCGTTTTTGTTTCTGAAATCTTGCTTCATCGACCGTAAGCCAACACCGTCCACGGAACATGGATACAAATTGGTCTTTGAAAGAGACATAGATCCTCATGAGAAAATGTTTGCGTGCCTACTGTCTCTATCTATACAAATATGAAGTTTCAGTTCAGTTTAGTTTAGTTTAGTTCAGCTCTCTCTCTCTCTCTCTCTCTCTCTCTCTCTCTCTCTCTCTCTCTCTCTCTCTCTCTCTCTCTCTCTCTCTCTCTCTCTCTCTCTCTCTCTACCCACCTACCTATTTTATGTTGTTGATGTTAGCAACGGCAAGTTTGTAAAATGACGATTTGTTCCTGTCAAAACTTTTTACCGTTTGACTATAAAGTTTCATCATCATCATCTCTCTCTCTCTCTCTCTCTCTCTCTCTCTCTCTCTCTCTCTCTCTCTCTCTCTCTCTCTCTCTCTCTCTCTCTTTACTTAATATGTTTTATCTTTTGCTGTATCGTCTGATGTATTTTTATATGTGTAGAGTAGCAGGACAGTTTGGAAGATAGGCATTCCTATGCCTAAAACTTTTTATCCTGAATAAAAAACGTTTCATGGGCATCACCATCATCATCATCATCTCACTCTCTCTCTCTCTCTCTCTCTCTCTCTCTCTCTCTCTCTCTCTCTCTCTCTCTCTCTCTTAAAAGCGACGCACTCTAGGCGGCAAGGGGTTAAATAGATCGCATTATCTCCTTTGTGAATGTTCTTAGTGTGTCTTGCAATAATGCTGGACAAGTTACATTATACAAGTTGGAATGTTGTGAAGTGAAATACTTTCAGTTCTGCTTTGCCTCTGTTCGCATGAGCGTTCTTTCCGTTACGCCCAAGAGGCGGCGAAAACGCATGCCCGCTCACATAGGTTGCGAAAAGACGGGAAGAAAAGTCTAAGTTGAGGCAAGACAACATTGAGAACCGGAGAAATTGAGCAATCAAAGCCCAACATGGAACAGATCGCTTTATAAGGCCAGTGAAATGCCGCTGTTAGCTTTTGGCTACGCATATGATGTGCTGAAAGAGGAAGGGCAGACAAAGTTTGAAAGCAGGCAGGACAACATTGAGTATCTGTGTTCGTGGCGAACCCTAGCACTTGGGATTTGGAACAGTCGCGCATCGCTTTAACCCCTTCGCCGCCAGGGGTCGCGAATTTCGCGTCTAAAACCACTGCTCGCTAACAGCATTCGCCAGAAGAGCACAGATACTAGATCAGTTAGTTATTGGGCTTTAACGCCCAGCAGGCGACTAAAACCATTTCACGGCGGGAAACATAAATGAGGCCCAAAATAGACAAAAAGAGCACAGGACTCACAAGAGACATAATCCCTCATGAGCCCCCGCGAATGCGGGGGCTCATGAGGGATTATGTCTCTTGCAGGTGGGTAACGTTCGCTTTGCCCCAGCAGTATAGAAGTCAAGATGACGTAGTTACACAAAAAAATCATGTGGACAGTAATCTCCGCATGTAAAAAGGCGCAAAGTTTTCTTGTCGTAATAACTATGCGAAATTTGCTATAAGTTATAAGCGAAATATTTTACATAGAAAGATTGCTTATGGAACCTCTGAACTAGTGTTGGTGTGTCCGACTGTTGTTATATCCATCCTTGTTATAAGCGGGGTACACTCGTCTGCATCCTTGACCCAGGCGTGCTGAGCCAGCTGACGCAGTTTTACACCCTTTGTTAATTCAAGCTCAAAATGTCCTAGCTTTACGGCCTAGGAACAAAGATTCAAAGCGGTGTCAGCAAGAAGCATAGATCTTCATGAGCCCCGCCCCCCCCCCCCCTCTCTCCTACCCCACACCCTGAAGCCCCCCACCCCCCACCCCCCGCCCCCCAGGAAACTGTGGGCGCTCATGAGGATCTATACCTCTCTTGTCCAGATTTCTTTTCGGGCAATGAACGGGAAGCGCACGATGAAATACCAGTATTATGTACCCACTCCATAAAATGTCCCCTTCTTTGAGACATGTACTGATATATTGTATAACAAGCAAATGAACTTGCTTGATATAATTTCCTTCCCATAATCCCTTGCAGACAAGAAAGACACAATCGTGATGCTTGCCTCTGTCAAACCAATAACGCTAAATATGCTCATACTGTCATTATTAGCAAACTCCTTATGTTCACTAGTAATGAAATACTTCTTAGTGTGTACGTACGCTTGAGATTTCTTTCCCATACAGACACATAAACGGAGAAAAGACTGCAGCGAACACAGGAATCGAGTCGCCATACTATCGAGATTGACGACACTGATGTCCGCTAGTGATAGTGACAACCTTAGAAAAGGACTAAATAAACAAACCTGTTGGCAATTTCCGTCATTGTCCGTGTTCTAATTACAAGTAGACTTTACTCAACAACACGCACAATTTAAAGAAAGCACCGTTGTCTACACAGTCAAACGAAATCTCCGCGCTGTCAGTCGACAGTCCAATACGTGTCACACAACAGGTCACCATTTGGACAGACACACATCGAGAGTATCACACCCAGGTTCATAAACAGACATAGTTATTGATGTCGCACCTAAGGTAGCTTATCCGCCTGTTTTCTCCAACATCGAAGGCGTGCGAGAGGGGATTTGCGCGATGAAACATGTTCAGCAGTGTCAGATTTGCTGGGTTCTGTATGTTTGATGCATACATTTGGTGTTGGACGTTAAATTTCCCTTCAGCCTACGTGCAGATTACGTCATGTCACCTCCTTTGCAAAATTTCAAAAAAGTCTGACGTGAACTCAAAGACTATGCGGGCCCTAGATTGTGACGTTAAAGAGGTTTGTGGTGACGTGATTTAGTTCGGTATGTGTAGTACACACAGTGCCACTATCAGTGGCACTGAAAGTATATGTCGCTATATTTTAGCGCAAATATAAAATAATGTGAAAATATCCAGTGTAAGTCTACACAGCCTGAATTACTCTGGGGATAAATCTAACCAGTGTTAATGTGTGCTGTCGCTATTCCATTGAGATGTTTTTATTTGAGTAAATTCAAGCCTTTGTCGATGTATTCTGGGTGGAATAATGCTGTGAAGATTCACGTTGAGTTTATTTAGTTCTAAAAATAAATGGAAAGTCAGAGGAACACATTTGCACTGGGTAGATGTATGCATGGGTGGATTTGCGCTGAGTACATTTCGGTTAGTAGTGTCAAGCTGGGAATTTTTATGTACAAAAATAGCGAAATTGACCACTTCACCACCAATGGTGGTAATGGGAAGGACTGTGGCAAAGTTTTGTTTTGGACTGGGTACATACATTATAGTGAACATCATTTTGTTTGATACAGTGCCGATAAACAGACAGATGTGATTCCTTGACCCGAATCAAAATGTCCTCGTCGTACCTACTCGGACATTTTGATTCGGGTCTTTTAATCACATCTGCCTGTTATCCGCACTATATCAAGCAAACTGCTGCTCAATATAATATAATAGGTCGTTTGACTTCGGAACTAACAAACCAGATAGGTGAGGCTAGCGCTGGCAGAATTGTATGCAAACCAAGGGGAATCACAGCGCTGGACAGACAAACGGTTAGATCCCCTGCCCCCGCCTATCACGCACCCAATCGCCAGCCCACAGAGAAATACGCAGGTATAGAACAAGACGATCATTTCCATCCTCAAAAAGAATGGATCAGGTCTCTTATATAACCCATGTCTTTCTCCGGAACTTAGGAAGTAGGCAGGAGAAACATACATACACAAACATGAAGGTGCGCTACTATATGTGGTCGGGTAAATACCCTGATTTCCCACAGTAGATGCACAGAACATTACACAACAATGTAACGATACAAATTTGCCTCGAGTTATAGAACGCACACCGTTTTCCGCAAATATCTCCGCAAGAACTACTTTTCTGTACCAATCTTAGAACAACTACCATTCAGGGAAAGTTGACCTAATACGATTTACTTTTAACTCATTGTACCCCAAGACCGAAATCCTCAAATTTTGAAGTCGTCCTCTGAAGACTGCCTTGCAGTGCAGGACACAGGGCGCCAAGCTATTCTGGCATCACCCTTGAACTATCATGGTCGATCCTTATCTTGCTGTGGTGTGTCTGGGGTAGAATGAGTTAATAAACTCGAACAATGTGTTAATGTTGCTGTACAGTCGCACACATTCAGAATATTTTCAAGAAATGACTGATTTTGCATCCGTAAATGTGCCCCAGATATGAGAATGATCCATTTTCACATCAATAGCCCACGATTTCAAACCTAAAACAGC
>BTPG01000003.1:104913020-104928020 GCA_036245525.1 Semisulcospira habei | reverse complement strand
TCTCGTACAGACAACTTTAATATCTGTGGGTTGATATCATCATGGCCAGAGGACTTCTTATTAGCTAGGTCACTAATTAGTTTGCCCACTTCGTGCACAGCAAGTATGGGGATATTAAATGGTGGTGTGCCAGTTGTTTTTCTGTTGCAGAAATTAACTATGTAATCGGGGCATATGTCAGCCTCTGTATCACGACTAGGAGTAGTTATCAAATACGCAACAGACAAAAAATGTTCGTTGAATGTGTCGGCGGATAGATTACTGGGGATGGTTGTTGACCTACTGCTATTGCCTCGAGTGATCGAATTCAGTACCCGCCACACTGCTGACACATCTTTGTTGTCCTTGACAGTGTTGCGGATAAAGTCTATCCTCGCGGCTCGCACCATTGACCTCATACGGTTTCGCTGCTTTTTAAATTCATCAAAGTTCTTTTCTCTTTTTAGGTCATTTCGCACCGACATGGCATGCATTATTTCTTTTGTCAGCCAAGGGGGAAGTATCTCACTCTTTACTCTTTTTGTTCTAATCGGCGCATGTCTGTCTAATACTCCAAGGAATAATCCGTACAAAGTGAACAGCGCAATATTTGGATCATCTGTGAGAAGGACATCGTCAAAAGGAGTGTTATTAAGGTCGTGTAGAAACTCATTACGACTGAAATGCTTAAACGACATGTAGGTTGTTGTGGTATGACGATGTTTCTTTAATTTGGGGAGTTTTATAGACCAGCAACAAATCACGGGGCAGTGGTCACTAACACTAAGATCTGAGACACTAACATCGGACACCGCCTGCGGTTTGTTTGTATAGACGTGGTCAATGAGCGTAGAGCTCGCGGCGGTAATGGACATTATCCGGAATTCCGATGCTACTCTCTAACCCCATGATTTCGAGAGTTAACTTCCCTGTTACAGGGAACGCACAATGTCATTTTTAACAAAATGCCTTCAGTCAAACGTTGCGCTTGGGGAGAATGCAAAACAGACAGCAGATATCCTGAACGCTGCATTGGAGTAAAATTCCATATATCACATGAACACGTGCATGTACTTATTTAAATTGCGCAACAAAACACACAGTACTTACTAAGAGCACAAAAAGTACTCAGAATTGGTAGGCACGGAAACCGTTGCCATGGGTCCGGTGACCCTCATTAAGATTTAACATGAGGGTAAAAGGTTTTTAAAATAAATACCATACAATAATGTGATACATGTATAGATTTTACCAGCACGATCAATACCATCTTGAATCTACACAACATACTACTAGGTTCTACCTCTAGTGTAGAATAGCAAGACCCATCATTTTTGGTTATTTTCTGCCACGATCCGATTTAACACAAACGAACAAGTGAAACCAAAAAAATTAAAAGTAACGGACCGGTTGCTTGCATAGACTAGTATCCGTAAAAATACACTACATAAATTATTTAAAAAAATAATTGACTCACATCCCCCCCCCCCCCCCCTTGCAGGTGCAAAATGCAGATAAAATGCAGCTTCTCGTGTCAACATCCACTTTTGTCAGGATAGACCATGTAAAATAAAATGGGGCTTTGGTAACAGGATCCCTGTCTCTTGTCCTTGGTTTGACTAAGGCCTTCACTGCGAAATAGCCATCAGTCATTTGGATTGTTTCCAAGCTGTTCACATAACCATCTTGCATCATGCTATAGGCTTCTGATCGTCTGTAGTCCCTTATGGCTGATAAGTTCATGTTCTGATTTAGTAAATATGTACAGATGTCGAATATAGAGAACTCTGGCAAAATATTCAGGTCTGTAGTCCCAGATAACAAAGCAGGGTTCGACAGTTCGATGTTCCCATCTTTGAGCTTTGCTCCGATCACTTCTACCCGATCTTCAGCACAGCACTCGGGATCAACGGGTAGTCCAATGTCAAGAGCCTTTTGTACGAGATCAAAAAGCTCTGCTTTTCTGCTTTGGCCAACACAAACTCCTCTTTCTTGCAAAAACCTTTGTAGCTCGCTCAATCGCCATGCTTTCTTCTCCACCATTTTGATCCCAGTAACATGGGAGTTAACTCTCTAAATCATGTGGTTAGAGAGTAGGCGCGGAATTCCGAAGTAGGTCTATTCTGGTGGGGGATTTAACTAGCTGTACTAGGCCAAATAAAGAAAATGTAGTGTCCCATGCGGGATGGGGTTTAAGCATATCTATATTAAGGTCACCAAGAAGAATGACGTCATTTTGCCCTTTATACACTTTGTCTAGGTTAGTAGTTAAATAATCATACCACTCGAAGTTAGAAGCCGGATTGCGGTAAAGAAAACCAACAAATGACGGTGAGCAGTACGGGCTTTTGACCTCAATCCACACACACTACTTCAGCCGTTTCTAAGTCTTTACGCCTACGGACTAAATGTTCGATAGAGTGATGAACGTATACAGCAATGCCTGTTTGACCGTGACAGGAGGAATCTTTTCTCATGATACTAAAATTAGGAATTTTCACGGCATCATCACTGATATTTGAATTTAGGCGGGACTCGGTAAGGCCGAAAATGTCGAACCGTGTGGGACTGTTAAGAAACGCCGACAGGTCAGATACCTTATTATAAAGACGGCCGGGAAAACATTGAGGTGACCCACTCGTAATTTATGTTCTTTTTGTTTGCCTCTAGCCATGAGTATTTCGCTAACAGCTGTATTTTGTTTCACAATAAAATAGCAACTGCACTAGCGGTGGTTGCGCAAACGTCAATCAAAGATGGTGAAGCCAATATAAAGAGAAAACAAAACAATCAAAGAAAACAATAACGTATGAAGACAAAAATTAATGTGATAATCAAACGTTCAGGGATTACAAGAGCTGAGCGTTGCGAAAAAAAAAAAAACCTCTCCCACATCTGAAGTGTATACGGGAAGTATCAATGTACGCTACCCTGAAGGAGCAATGTGAAAATACTCCACGTCTGTTTAGGAATTGTGTTGCCGCGGATAAATACATGCACCGACGACGAAAACAGAACTTACGCCGCGGAGCACTCACAATAAGACAAATCGCTTTAAATTAGAAAAAAGTCCATCAGTGTTCACAGTCAAATTTCCTGCAATGTCTATAGTACGGCTTAATAAACGCCGATTTAGGTGAGAACGCTTAAATAAAGCTTCGACACGGAGGTGCTCAGTGGAATGTAAGTGAAAGCGCTACACCAACGCAGCGTTCACTCAAGACACTCAGTCTAGTCCGCAAAGAATGTGAGAGAAGTCCCGAAGTCCGGGCAAGTCAGTCGTGTATCAACAGAAGCAATGAAGATACGGCACCATACACACTTTTATGATGCAGTTACTAAAGGTACTAACTTAAGGTGCGGTCTGACGTGAAGTGAAACAGAAGCAAACAAACAAAGCAGAGCATCTGCTTCTAAAAGCATCTAAAAATAAGTGCGTTTATAATGCTTTGCTTTGTGAGCCGGTCACACGATGAGAAGTTTTGCATAAGCAGTCTGCGTGGAAGCAATGCGCAATAAGTTGTAAATCAGTTACCTCCCTTTACGCGATATCCATGAGGCCTTTTTCAGGGTTTGGTTTCTGTAATTTTGGCTTCTTACATTCCATAATGCCTCGTGGTTTTGAATCAGATCGATGAGAATAAATGTATCAACTTGTGTCAGATTTGCTAATGGCCCAGTAGCTTTTGATGCCGCCATGATCGCTGAAATGATAACAACCTCGTTGCCGCCGTAAAGTCGGCTCTTCTGATTGGCTGGCAATCAAATGCTTCAGCGAAACAATGCAAAATTTTAGAGCACGCTCTAACACTGAAAGCATCGGCTTTGCTTTATTTCGGCGCTTTGCTGCTGTTATGCTTTAGGTCTAGTCACACGATAAACATCGTCAAAACTGCGATGTTTCGTGTTTTACTGGCTGTTTTGCTTCTGCTTCGCTTCCCGTCAGACCGCCGCTTTACACTCGTGAGAAACACAGATGTGAGTGTAACCTGCATGAGGCATCAATCCTTATGAGCACGTGCACCTGCAGGAGCTCATGAGAATCTATGTCTCTTGCATTTGAGGCTTGTAGATGGCATGTGGTATTTATCCTCACGAGCCCGTGCATGTGCAGGGGCTCACGAGGATCCATGCCTCTTGCATTTGAACAGGTAATCGCGGCCAGCATGAGGTATCTATCCTCCAGAGACTGTGCAACCGCAGGGGCGCATGCGGATCTATGCCCTCTGCATTTAGAATTTGCGGTCAGCATGAGGTATCTATCCGCATGAGCCAGAGCAGCTGCAAGGGCTCATGAGGATCTATGCCTCTTGCATTTGTATTTTGTAGTCAGCATGCATCCTCATGAGTCCGTGCAGCAGCAGGGGCGCATGAGGAACTGTGCCTTTTGCATTCAGATTGTCAAATTAGTTTCGTTCCGCAGAGGTCACACTCTGCGTTCCGGAGGTCACACTCTGCGTTCCGGTATTGACGAAGTAAACAATTAAACACATGTAGGTAGATACGGCAGCAGTAGCTGTGCCATAAGCTGCATTGTCTGTAGGGGATTGGGAGGGGTTGTCTCTGTTGGTGGCGATTGTTCCCATCCTCTGGGTGGCGCTTTTGCTGTAACTGCGGTGGGCGCAGCGAAGGGGTGACCGTCTGGTATGTAAGTACTAGCCGCTGGCATGTTGGGGAATTCCCCCTGTGACGTCACGACTGGCCCGCCCTGACCTTGCTGAGGACGCGGGCTGGCTGGTGTTGTGGGCCTGAAGCTGGTCGCGCTGTGGTTGCTCGTAGTTCTGCAGAGTTCTACCACGTCTCAGGTCCTGCTGTTGGTGTCTGGCTCCGCTGAATGGCCTGAGGGACTGTTCCTTCTCAGGTTGTAGATGTAAAGAGGTTGGCTGCTGGCACGGCGGCTCTCCTCCATCCGGTGTCCGCTGTGGAGCTGGCGTGGAATACCTGCAAAGCGAATGTTCAGTGCCAGCTTCATGGCACCAGCAGTACTCGGGTGGGTGCCGTCCTGGTAGAGCTTCTTTCGGGGGGTTCTGTTGGCTGTGAGGAAGATGGAGATGTGGTTCGTGAACAGAATCCTCATCTGCTCACAGGCCTCCCTTAGGGCGTCATTGGAGATGGAGGCGGGGGCAAAGAGGGGGTGGTTCTGACCTCTCGGGGGCATGATGGCAGAGGCCTGAATGCGGGCATTGGGGAAAACGGAGGTCAGAAGACGGAGGAGCTGTATCCACGCCGGCTTGGTGACAGGGCCCTGTTGCATGCAGCTGTTGATGCCGACGTGAAACACAACTCTGCGGATGTGTCGTGACTGGCGCTGATTGCGCAGCCATTCCGCCAGCTCGCTGACACTAAGCCCCGACACCGATATGTTCTGCACGACGGCGCCGTCCACAGACATCCTCCGGGCATTGACCCTTTTTAGGACAGAGTCGCCGATGAGGAGCGTGTTAACGTCGGGCCTGATGGTTTGGGCTTACAGGTTGTCCAACGGGGTGACTGGTGATCCTGAGGTATTGGTCTCACGGGAGTCGGTGGCAGCGTTGAGTGCGGCACCGTCGTCAGTACCAGCACCTGGAACCTGCTCCTTCCCGTCGCCATCTGACAGGGCAGCAAACATGTTCTCAATGATGACGTCAGGGCGGGGGGGGGGGGGGGGTGCTGAACAGTACTATTTCCTGAAGATTTGGGGGAACTGGGGGATGTCGACTTCAGGGAGGATGGTTTAGGTGTGGTGGTGGGAGAGGTGGAGAGAGCAGGCTTGGGTTTGTTCGACTCTGCTGCCACACTCAGTGCCGTAAGCTGCCGCTCCATGTCGTGTAGCTTGCTGGCATGGCTGTCTTTGCAGGACGTCAGATGGTTTAGGCGGTCGGTATGGCCTTGCTGTGTTTTTGTCACTGGCTCTAGCGATGAATTGATCGCTTCAGTGACAAATCTGTCTGTTGCCCTGGAATAGTTTCTCTGTTTGACGTCACTGTCGGGGGCGAGACTGTCGAGCTGTGCCTCACTGTCAGACAAGGAGGCACAGCGAGCTTTCACTTCTGACAGCTCTCTCCGCGTCAGATGTAGCTCTGCCTGTAGTGTGCGGATGGTGGTTTGCATCATGAGCATCCACTCCAGTACAGGCCCCTGACAGCGCAGAGAGCTCGATAGATGGCGGGGTGATGAGGTCAGCGTTGAGAGGACTGATGACATCAGGGCGCGGCGTGACCTGATCAGGTTGATCCAGTGCTTTGACCGCGGGGGGGGGGGGGGGGTCATTAGGGCCGCTGGGGGAAGAGGTCCCTCTAGGTGGGGTTATGGAATTACCCTCGCCCGCTGGGCGGACGGTGGGGGTCGAGTCGCAGGCGAGCGGGGATTTCTCCACGGCTGGCTGGGCGGAGACACCTGGCGAGCTGGAGGGCGTTAAGGGCAGGTGTCCGGGGTTCACTGCGGTGTCTGACACTTCATTGCTTGAGCTGCACTGAGCTGAGATAGGATCAACGGCAAGAGGGGGCGAAGGACTGGCCTGAAGGGGCTGGGAGATTAGAGCGCTGGCCATCTTGGCAACGCTGTCCCTCAGTGCGCCGAACTCGTCGTCAACCCAAGTTTTACAGCAGTTGCCTTGGGCTAGGCCTGTCCCGGTGGTATAGAACAGTGCTACTGTAATTAGTTTCCGGGTCCCGTTTAACAGCTGAATGATAGTTTCATAAAGTTCACTGGGGTAGGGAGGGCTGATCGGAGCACTGGTTTTCAACGCCTCATGGTCTGTCTCTCCAAGAGAGGGTTACACCAAGCAGCATATTCTCCTCGCCATAAAATTTGTGTAGGGCTCTCCTCCACAGGGGTATCTTCCAGCCCTCAGTTTCGAAAGTCACTTGAATTGGATCGTTAGTCTGTATTATCTTTTCTAATGACAGTCTTGAGCTGGCCGCAGTGGAGCGTGTGACTGGCATAGTGGAAGTATGGTGGTGCCGCCATAATCAGCTTATACTCGGGGTGTCGACATGTTTGCGCTGTTGATGAATTACGGGTTTTCGTTGGTATAAATGAAGAGATATTCAGTGGTCGACAATGATTTGCACTGAGTTGTCTTCGGCGGCCAATTTTGACAAACCCCCACGAGAGTTGAAACTCTTATTTCTCCTATCTCTGCTTTTATGTTTGACAGATATAGAGGCGGTCGGATGATGAGGTCAGACCCCTGACCCCTGGGCCAGGCATCTGCGCTGGTGTGTTTACACAGTGTTGGGACTATGATGACAGGCGTAGCCAGGTCTGAAGCCCCCTGTCTACAAAACACTCGAGGCCATATGAGTCACCGCACACGTGTACAAAATTTGAAAATGGAAGACAAGAGAGTTCAGTGGAAATCATATATGGGAAAACACTCATAAGTCATTACTCACGCAAAAACTCCATCCTCTCGCGTGAAAAATCGCTAGAATGTTAGTAGGAGACACAATCACAAACCCGTGTGCCAAATATCATACTCGGCAAATTCACTTAAGACACATGAATCCACTGCGAGCTGGAGCACGATATGAATGCGTGCTGACGCTCCCTGTGCCAAAGTATCGAGAGAGACAGATGATGATGATGGTGAAACTTTATTTTTCAACGGTAAAAAGTTTTGACAGAAAACAAATCGTCATTTTACAAACTTGCCGTTGCTAACATCTACAGGATAAAAAAGAAGGGAAACTATAAAATATATATGTACAGAGAGAGAGAGAGAGAGAGAGAGAACCTCAGACTCAAGCCTATGAAGCGAAAGTGAAACTCATATCACGTAAAATATAACATTACGTACAAACTGAAACTTTCGTTATGACAAGTGGCGTTTGACAAATCAATGACGCGTATGTCCTGCGCCCCTTATAGAACTCACTGACGCATTGGCAGATCTGCGAGACTTTTTCAATAGGAGATAATTCAACATGAAAATCAGGTCAAAGACAAAAGGTAGAGACCATTGACAGCGAGGACAGCTCTAATATAGAAGGGACTTTGTGGATTATGGTTCATCCCATATTGTTTGTGTCTTCAATGAGACGTCCAATTACAATATGCTCGGAGGCTCTCTTGGACACCCCTTGAATGAAGTATTGCGCCAAGTAGCAAGGCTTCTGCGTACATAAATATCTGAGATTCTCTTGTTTACTTGCATACGCACGCACACACACACACACACACACACACACACACACACGCACACACATACACATACGGCGCTTTGCGCCAAATGGACGTTCAGCAGCGAGGTTAGCGTAACTAGACATGACGTAATTTTTATCTGGTTACTTAAGGGGACAAGATGGCGGCCAGGCACCATGCCCTGGCCCGCGGCCGCTCCGGCAAAATCCGTCAACTGTGCTTCAAGTGACGTCTATAATTATTATTTTCCAGGCAGAGTTGTGCCATCAAGTGTCTAGGATACAGAGATTTTCTTTTTCACTAACTTATTTGATAGAATACAGTCTTTATTTGTAATACCGGATCGTCTTCATCTTCAGTGTAACAGTCGGAATTTCAACCTACTTCGAGCCAGCCTCTATAGTCAAAGAAGAGCGTGCAGACGAACTGTGGAATAACTAATCATGTGCTATTCCGGGTTCATCATACAGTGTTTACAGACTGGTACCAGATTTTTCTTTTTTCTGTCTGACTCCACAGAAAAGGGTGAAAGCATACAGAGAAGCATCTTCCAGCGAGCTATGCTACTTTCTTATTTACTGCGTGTCCTTCTCGGCGGCCGTGTTTATCTAGCATCTGCCTGGCTCGCCGACCTTCGCTGTTGACAGACATTTCCCAACAAGCAGTGTGCCAGTGAAATGAACAGGACTGTGTGTGGGGTGTGTAGGTATTTTAATATAACGACTCATGACGGATACCAGAATGATATTTGTATGTTTTCAATAGTCACAGTGTTGACGGACTTTGTCGGAGCGGTGCCCTCTAAATGCTGTACTAAAGATACGGGCCTCCAGGTGCAGCTTTGACCGTTGTTTTTATGTTGCCTAGATAGGAGATTATTTTCCTTTCGTCGGTAATTTGTTTCTGTTGTTAACTTGTATTTTTATGTACTAGCTTTTGTCAAGTAGGAATTTAACAAAAGAGCATATACTAGTGTGTTCAGGAAACTTAGGGCTGTCTTAGCATTCTGTTTGTATCAGGGTGGTTCGGCCGGGTCGGGATGAGGCCACTGGCGCCGTGCGGCCATTAGATGCCGCTTGGCGACGGGCAGTTCACCCGTCCCGAGTCATTGTCCATTTTGTAGCTCTGTTATTGTAATTTGTGGAATGAGCGAGTGAGTGAATGTGAGCAGCACCTGCGGTGGCAAGACCATTTTTGCTGTGTATGATTATTTTCTATCACAGCAACAATAAAGTCATCTTGATCTTGATCTTGATCTAGTTGTCAGAGGTTTAGGCCTGCCCGCCTTTGACACCACGGACATGCTATTAACCCTTTCAGCCCTGACGCACTACAGTAGGAGATGGGTCGACCATGATAATTCAAGGGTAGTGCCAGATTAGCTTGGCGCCTGTCGGCGCCAAGCTAATCTGGCACTGCCCTTGAATTATCATGGTCGATCCATCTCCTGCAACAGGTGCATAGTCGTTAGATGACGCCTCCAAAATTTGGGAAATACGTGCGCTGGGTTGAATGAGTTTAATTCGCCTCACCGCGACCCATCTTAAAAACTCCGTAGGTGTCCCACGAACATAACAGCGTGTTCAACGAAAGGCATATATCTGCATGAAGTTCATAAGGATATAATGATACTTCTTGCGGTCGGCACTGAACGGTTTGAAAAACAAAATGCGTTTCGTGGTATAGGGGTTACAGGCATGGCTGTATAAATTAGTCAACTATTATCTTTCATCTACTTATGATTGAAGTAGTGCGTGCGTGTGCGCCAGCCCGAGTTAAACATGAAATCATTCCAGACGTGCCGCCTACGGATACGCGGCTCTTGCCGAGTATCCGGAGGAGATACGTCTCGAATGAGGTTAGGTGGTGATCATAAAACACTCAGTTGCCGGTAGAAAGTGAACGCGATCCAGCTGCGAAAGACATGAGTCCCCGCCAATGCGGATGTTGAGGAGCATCTATGCCATTTGGTGACAAACAATCCAGACCAAAAAGGTGGTTGCCACATTCCTTCTGCCAATGAAGATAAGTAGCGGCTAATCTCTCTGTTTGTTTGTTTGTCTATTTTGACAAAGGGTATTTACCCGAAATATTAATAAATTGTGTTGTACCCGTCTTTTCTAAGCGTGTTTCTTTCTCCGTTGGGTACTTCTTTTCATTTGGTGACAGCCTTGTATTCCTTTGGACGCTTGTGGCTGTTGGTAGATGAATGAACAAAGACTACGGGGACAAACATTTTCTAGTAACCTTACAATACGGAAGTTACAAAAGATGGATAAGGCGCCAAGCTAATCTGGCACTACCCTTGAGCTATGAGAGCTGATCTGTCTCCGACTGTGGTGCGTCCCGGCTGAATGTGAATGTGCATTCAGTGTACTTACACACGTGAATGTGAATGTAGATACAGTATATTTACACAAGTGAATGTGAATGTAGATATTGTTATTTACACAAGTAAACATCAATGTAGATACAATGTACTTACACAAGTCAATATAGATACAGCGTACTTACACAAGTAAATATCAATATAAATACAGTGTACTTACAAACGTGAATGTGAATTTAGATAGTGTGTACTTACACATTGAATGTGAGTGCAGATATTGTGTACTTACACAAGTGAATGTGAATAAGGATACAGTGTACTTACACAAGTGAATGTGAATTAAATATTGTGTACTTACACAAGTGAATGTGAATGTTGGTTGATACAGTTTACTTACACACTTGCATTTACCATTAACCCAGTCCGCCCAGACAATGCATACGTCAGATGAACATGTCAGGGAATGATCTGTCGAACATTTTTCGAAACACTCGCCCCTCTTATCTTCTTTCTTATCTTCCTCGGAAGGCCAAAAAAAGGACATGCAGATTCTAGAAACAGCAGCAACAAGATAAGCTAAGATTAGATAAGATAAGATAGAAATTTATTGTCATTTGTAAAAATACATTAGGAAATCGTATCGGTGCTGTGCAACTTAAAAAGAAGCACATAAAACACATACAAATACAATTAAGCCGCTCACGTACACACACACACACACACACACACACACACACACACACACACACACACACACACACACACACACACACACACACAAAATTCATGGGCTGGGTGGGAATCATCTCGGGGGATGGATCTAGCCTATTAATTTAGCATTCTTTCGTGGAAGAGGGTATACAGCATATATTTCGTTGATATAGCATAGAAGTGGAGAGTTCGTCTACTATCATATCTAGACAGACCTCGCGGCTGACACTTCTGCAACTGCTGTTTGATCCATAGTCACCGAGCGCGGAACTCTCCACTTCTATGCTTTATAGACCTTTCACAACATTAATTACAGCCACCAACAATCAAACAAAGCAGACGACAGTTTCCCTTTAGCCTGTTTGTCGCCTGCGACGGTCTGAGCCGCTAATCGCTGATTCTGTTGAGTTTTGCTGCTGCGTAGAGCAAACAATGTAACTCATTGAAAAGAAAAGGGAGACTGCCAGTGCTAATACAGTGTATTTTAGGAAGATTACAAAGTAAAGTATGTAAAAGCACTGTCAGGGGCGAGAATTGTGCAGTAACGACCAATGATCATAGATCGAGTTTGCTCGAAGCACAAAAAGCAAAAAGGGATTGGAAAGAAGGGTACGCGGCTACGTATGTGACTGGAAGTAATGAATATGGAAGCCCCACGAAAGAGAAGGAGGGGGGGGGGGGGGCGAGCGTATCGCAGATTCACTAGATTTTCACAGCCCCTTGATGCATGGGATTTTAGATCTAGGTCCCCGAAGGGGGTCCAGATTGTTTTGTCGGTGTTAACAGCTGTTTCGGTCTTGGCGACCTCGTCATCACTACATTCGGCATACTTGTCGACGTCGGAAACTTCTGCCTACCTGGAAAGGCAACCACATTTTACTGTAGTGGCTGCAGGGGCATGCATTCCATGCCTCCACCTAGAGCTAAATTTCCATGCACCCTAAGAGAGAACCTATAAAAGGGGAAAAGGGGTTGCAGTCGATATTGTATTAATAAATGAAAAGAAGAGGGGGGAGTATCGCAATATTCAGTGAATATTCAGTGGAATCCACCGAATATGCGATACGCCCTCCTTCGGGAGGACTTCCGTATTCATTGCTTGCAGTTACTTACTTGGCGCACTCTTCTTTCCTATCTTTTTTTTTTTTTTTTGGTGCTTCGACCAAACTAGGTCTATGCTCACTGGTCGTTACTGCACAATTCTCTCCCCTGACAGTGCTTTAACCTACTTTATTTTGTAATCTTCAAATGTAATTCATTGTGCCCGAGGTACGAAATCCCCACATTTTGGAGTTGTCCTCTGACGACTGCATTACAATTCAGGAGACAGATCGACCATGATAGTTTAAGGGCGGTGCCAGAATAGCTTGGCGCCTATAGGCGCCAAGCTATTCTGGCACCACCCTTGAACTGCCATGGTCGAGTCATATCTTGCTGCGGCGTGTCGCGGCTAAACGAGGTAAACAGTGGGTATTTACATCATTGACGATGAACCGTAAAGGTTGCCTTTTTCACTTGCACCTGTTTTTGTCTCTTTCGTAAGGAGTGCGATGTCATTGATTCTAGTGTGGAGCAAGCCGTGGTTATTTTGCCGACTAGAGGTTACTTTGGATCCCAGAAAGCACTGCGCGGTAAGACTAGGACATGTGGTGTGGGGTTAGCTGCTATTGTAAAAGTGGTCCTGAAAGGTTCTATTAACATATAGATAATAATATCAACAACAATAATAATAATAGCATTATATTATATATTATAAAGCTATTATCATTATTGTTGATATTATTATCTATATGTTATTAGAACCTTATATATATATATATATATATATATATATATATATATATATATATATATATATATATATATATATATATATATATATCATTTTATTCTGAGAATGCTGTGCTAATGCCATGGAATTCCAGGCTGGTAAGCTTTACATTGTGTCATCAGGACATCAGCTGTCCTTTTTGTGACTACATCGCTCACTAGTTCTAGATCATTTTGAGCCTTCCACTGAACACCTACTACATAAAGCAGTAGTGTCTACCCCCAGGCGCCCCGCCATCCGCTGGAAAATATCCAGACCTCCCCCCAAGGGGGGATGCTAGAAAATATTCCCAAAGAAATATTGGACCTGCTGAGTAGATTTCAGTTTTTGCCGCCTACGACCGGTTTCGCCTGAAGGGGGGCTCTTCAGGTAGGCATACGGCGTAACCTGAAATTGCAAACACAACTCATGCACTAGAAGCCGCCGCCAGAATTTACTGGTAGCACTGCCAGTACAGAGCGGATTGCATCCCTAATGCTTTATGAGGTAATGCAGTGAAAGAAGACTAACTAATTTTGAAAAGGCAACACTCAGGCAATTTTATTCTTTATTTTTAACAAAGGCGTCGCCCAAAGCCAAAAAAACGCACTCAATCAAATTAGCTCCAAGGGACGTAATTTTTCATTCAATTCTGAGAATGCTGTGCTAATGACATGGAATTATAGGCTGGTACATTGTGTCATCAGGACATCAGCTGTCCTTTTTGTGACTACATCGCTCACTAGTTCTAGATCATTTTGAGCCTTCCACTGAACACCTACCATTAACCACTGAACACTGAACACCATGGCATTAGCACAGCATTCTCAGAATTGAATGAAAAATTACGTCCCTTGGAGCTAATCTGAATGAGTGCATCTTTTGGCTTTGGATGACGCCTTTGTTAAAAATATATATCTCTTTGTACTGTATGCCGGGATAGTTCAGTCTTGTTACATACGATTGCACACTGAATGCTTCCCAATGCGCAAAAGCCTTTGGGCCATCATCGGCCCGCGCACTGTCGTGCGCGGGCCAACGGCGGCCGATGTTGGCCCAATGGCCTTTGCGCACTGGGTTCTGATGGCAAGGCGGAAACTAAGCTGTGGATATTTCAGTATTAACATGTCTTCGTGCCCACGAACAGCCGCAGTGGGCACGCGCACAGATGCGGTCGTCGTGGGCCCCGGGGACCTTTGCTTACCGAGTCTTTCTCCGGGAACTTCACCTCTACCTTGCCCCTCTGCTCTGGTACCTGCTTCACGCCCGAGTGACAACTACTTCACTGCAAGCCATGGTGCCTTTGGAGTGACCAACGTCCACGCTATGCCACCGCAAAATGCTCCCGGGTGGATCTGACTTTGCCGTGAGATTCATTTCAGTCGTGAGATTCATCGGTTATAAATACACTGGTCGAGAAAAGTTTAGGACCACGCTGTAATATGTCCAAGATTTACAAGAGGCACACCAGTCTTGTTAAAGATTTCAAAACGAAGGCTCAGTTGCACGAATGAGCTTAGTCCTGCGCCAGCCACTGAACAAGGTGCTTCGCTATTGCGGAGCACCTTGCTCAGTGGCTAGCGCAGGACTAAGCTCACTCGTGCAATGGGCCCATGGTCTTGTGATCTGACCGGGCTGTGCTTATTGGAAATCCTATCTTTCATGGCGGCCCTTAGCTTATTGTGAGTAGTCTACCGTGTACTTACCCACAAAGCTCCGCGCTGACCATCAGGAACAAGGGCAGTTTGAACATGATGCAAATCTGTGAACAACAGAGGCCAACAATTACCCCCTTCCCTAACAGTGATCACTGACTGATCTTCGGAAATCTCTATTAATTTAACGTAACAGAACTGTAGAAGTTCGAGGACCAAGCAGTGCTAGCAACAGGTATAGATCTTCGTGAGCTCCCGCAGTTGCGGGAGCTCATGAGGATCTATACCTTTTGCTGTTCGGTTCCTCTCGTGAGCCCCGGCAGTAAAAGCTATTCTTAATTGGACGAAATTTTGATCGGCAAACCTAGATAGGCGATCTTTTGGTTTGT
>BTPG01000003.1:104835520-104908020 GCA_036245525.1 Semisulcospira habei | reverse complement strand
GTGTAGCAAACCCATGCGACCAATAACTTATATAGTATCTCTAGAACATTTCGCGTGTTAATTAAATATTTAAATATATATATATATATATATATATATATATATATATATATATATATATATATATATATATATATATATATATATATATATATATATATATATATGTATATATATATATATATATATATATATATATATATATATATATATATATATATATATATATATATATATATATATATATATATTCACCTTTTGGGGATTAATTTTACGAATTATATGGGTTAATCTTAAAACAATTGAATTTTTTTTAGGAAAAAAAATTCTTCTCATTAATAATTGCATGATTTTTCGTATACGGTATTTACGTTGTCTACAGTTTGTCTCGGCTGTCAGGTACGATTAGGTCAATTGTGACCCGTATGACCTAGGTGTGAAAATCAGACAATTTTCTTCAGTACTTTTTCGGAGTCATTTGTAAAACAGCTAACATAACTTTATTTTTTCTTTTACCAAAAAAACAACAAAAAACAAACAAACCAAAAAACTATCTTCTCAATAATACCTGCATGATTTCTCATTAGCAGTGTTTGCGTGAAAATCAGCAAGAAAATTGCCAAGTTTGATCTTCTGATATGTCAAATGTTAGTAGTGCGATGAGTGACGTATAACATCGAGTCGTCAATATGAACACGGCGCCTTGGGACTAATGATGTCATGCCGTGAAGCTTGAAGTGACGTCATTTCGCTGCTCGTGCTATCATTCTTCTTCAGAATAGCTATGCTACGATAGACCACAGAGCTTACGAATGGCGGGAGTCGCCGTGTGTCCGTCTTTATTTCTGTGTGCCAGTGTGTGTGAATCAGTGGGTGAGTTAAAGTAAAAGGAGATGGATTCCTGTCGCTGCACAATCCCACAGAGCGTACTAATGGCTTGAAGCGCCGTGTGACAGTCTTTATTTGTCTGCGCCGACGTGTGAGTTGATCAGGGGTTGGCTTAGACAGGAGGAAAATAGATCAGTATATAAAGCCAAAAAATATGAACAACCTCTGAATGTTTCTAAAAGATAAAAGCACCTGAGCTCCAAACAATACGGTAGACTTTGGGATGAAATCCTCATCTTGTTTTAATCATTAAGAAAAATCAAAAAGTTTCTGGCAAGCTAGCAGAAAGGCACGCAGGAATACAGATAGGCAGGCACGCACGCACGCACCCGTTGGCACGCACGCACGAAACGCACGCACCCACGTACGTATGCACGCACACAAACACACACACACGCAGGCACACACGAATGGCACATTTTACTAGGAATGTTTCACGGCGATGATGATAACCAGTTATTTTGAATTTAACCCATTTCAACACAAGACCACCTTTTCCAAATGTAGGCGGTGCTAGTAAAGGACTATGTACCTGTTGCAGGAGATGGATGGACCATGATAATTGAAGGATAGTGCCAGATGAGCTTGGCGCCTCAAGGCGCCAAGCTCATCTGGCACTATCCTTCAATTATTATGGTCCATCCGTCTCCTGCTGTAAAGGATGTGAGGCTAAATGGGTTAAGGCCATAAGAAATACGGATGGGTGTCACCGCCGTACTGATTCCGTCATCTCTGTTGGGGAGAAATGTGTTTGCACGCTGTACGTCAGTGTCAAAATATATTTATTCAGATCACTGAACAACAAGCATTGTGACTGGAAAAAAATGACTGCTAAGCTGTCATGGACATGGAGAAAAAACATCCCTCTATCAGCTTGTGGTCTGCGGCCTCAGCTAACCTGACAGTGGAGGTTGTTTTGTGCTTTCTTCACTTTGATATTCCTGAAGAAAAACAACAACAACAATAAACAATGTATACTTACGCAAACGTCTAAACGGGAATGTAATCATATGTAGGTCCTATACAGAGTTTTCACAAAGACGGCTGAAAGAAAATGTCGATACAGTGTACTTACACAAGTAAATGTGAATGTCGATACAGTGTACTTTTACAAGTAAATGTGAATTTAGATACAGTGTAATTAAACAAGTGACTATGTATGTAGATATATTGTATTTACACAAGGGAATGTGTATGTAGATATAGTGTCCTTACACAAGTGACTATAAATGTAGATACAGTGTACTTATACAAGTGAATGTGAATGTTGATACAATGTACTCATACACGTAAATGTGAATGTAGATACAGTGTATTTACAGAAGAGAATGTGAATGTAGATACCGTGTACTTACACAAGTGACTCTGAATGTAGATATAGTGTATTTACACAAGTCACCCACGTCAATGTGAATGTAGATACAGTGCACTTACACAAGTAAATGTGAATGTAGATACAGTGTACTTACGTGAGTGATTATGAATATAGATACACTAAACTTTCACACGTGAATGTGAATATAAATACAGTGTACTTACACACATGAATGTGAATGTAGACATAGTTTACTTACAAACGTGACTGTGAATATAGATACTGTGTAATTACACAAGTGAATGTGAATGTAATATTGTGTACTTACATAAGTGACTATAAATGTAGATACAGTGTATTAAAGCCAGTGACTGTGAATGTAGATACAGTGTACTTACACCAGTGACTGTGAAACTAGATACAGTATACTAACACAAGGGAGTGTAAATGTAGATACAGTGTACTTACACAACTGGCAGTCGATGTAGATACAGTGTACTCACACAAGTGACTGTGAATGTAGATACAGTGTACTTACACCAGTGACTGTGAAATTAGATACAGTTTACTAACACAAGTCTGTGTAAATGTAGATACTGTGTACTTACACAAGTGATTGTGAATGTAGATACAGTGTACTTACAAAAGTGAATGTGAATGTAGACACAGTGTACTGACACAAGTGAATGTGAATGTAGATACAGTATACTGACACAAGTGACTGTGAATGTAGATACAGTGTACTGACACAAGTGAATGTGAATGTGAATGTAGATACAGTGTACATACTGTGACTGTGAATGTAGATACAGTGTATTTACACAAGTAAACGTGAATATAGATACGGTATACTTACACAAGTGAATGTGAATATAGATACAGTGTACTTACACAAGTGACTGTGAATGTAAATACAGTGTATTTACACACAGTGATTGTAAATGTAGACACAGTGTACTAACACAAGTGAATGTGAATGCATCTACTGTGTACTTTCACAAGTGAATGTGAAGTTAGATACAGTGTACGTACACAAGTGAATGTGACTGTAAATACAGTGTACTTACACAAATGAATGTGATTGTAGATAATGTGTACTTATACATGTGAATGTGAATGTAGATACTGTGTACTTACACAAGTGAATGTGAATGTAGACACAGTACTTACACAAGTGAATGTATATGTGGATACAGTGTGCTTACACGAGTGAATGTGACTGTAAATACATTGTACTTACACAAATGATTGTTATTGTAGATACTGTGCACCTACACAATTGAATGTGAATATAGATACTGTGTACTTACACAAGTGAATGTGAATGTATATACTGTGTACTTACACAAGTGAATGTGAATGTAGATACTGTGTACTTACACAAGTGAATGTGACTGTGAATGTGGATTCAGTGTACCTACACAATCGGCGGACTGTAAGTGTGGATACAGTGTAATCATACAAGTGGGTGTGAATGTAGATACAGTGTACTTACACAAACGGCGGACTGTAAGTGCAGATATAGTTTACTTACACAAGTGTAGATACAGTGTATTTATCTTTCTGTGGACGGACGCGTGAGACGTTATTGCTTATATTACTCAGCCTTGACACACCACAGCAAGACATGGATTGAGTGTGATAGTTCAAGGGTGGTACCATGATAGTTTGATGCCCATAGGCGCCAAGCTTCTCTGGCGCCACACTTGAACTGTAATACATTCCTTCAGAGGGCAAATTGTAACACAGTCCTTCATAGTCCAACTTCAAAATTTGGGGATTTCGGTCCCGGGGCAAAGTGGATTAAGATTTTTTCTTAACTGAGTTTCATCCCTTACACAAGTGAGTATGAATGTTTATTTACAGTGTACTTACACAAACGGCTAAATGTTAATGTATATATTGCACTTACACATATGAATGTGAATGTTAATTGAGTAAACTTACACAAACACATTGACCGTCAACAATGCCCGTCCACATCAAGCACACGCCGGCTTCTCTACAATAGCCAGGATAGACTTCTTCACAAGCTCTTAAACATATGAGAGTTTCATCAGATCTAGAACGGCCGCACCATGCCATGAACACTCTAGAAACAACAACAACAACAAGGCATAATAAAAAATAATTACAATAGTAGTAGTAGTGGTATTAGTTACTAGTAGTTTTAATAATGATAATCATCATCATCATTATAATAATTAAATAATAATAATAATAATTAATAAATAATATTAAAAACACAACAAAGCACTCACGACCGCACACGCACACGCGTACACACTTACACGCACGTCATTAGAGGGTCAACAGTTCAGTTCAGTCGAGATGGGATCTCTGCTCTCGGAAAGGCCCATACGCGCGCTCCACCCCACCCATGAGAAGTCTTCACAGAATAAACACTGGTTATCCCCCTCGATTCACTACTGCTACATAAACGATGTAGAGAACCCGTGAGCAACTCAGTGGTTGTGACAGGCGAACGCTATCATCAGTCGCGAGCCGGGTACGGGGTTCGAACCCAGGTTTTGGCGTCCAAATTTTCCCTTCTAGCGAGTATCACTGACAGCAAAATATGAACACCACACAACTGCAAGAGGCTAAGAACATCATGAACCCCCGCAGATGCACTAACTTACCGCAGTTGCGGGGGCTCATGAAGTTCTTTGCCTTTGCTAACACGTGTTCCGTGGGATTACTCGGTGATGCGTTTGCCTTGATTTCAAAGGTATGCTTGTACTTCCACCGGCGGTGCATGGGTCAACTCGGGTGGGTCATCGGGTGTTCTATCGCCGGGTACTCCAGCTCTACATCGCCCCTCGCTTTGGTACTTGCTTCACGCCCGAGAGACAAATACTTCTCTGCCACCCAGGGTCCGTTTGGTGTGACCAGCCTGGACACTCTGCCACCTGACTTTGTCGTGAGATTCATTTTAGTCGTGAGAATCGTCGGCCATAAACATACTGGTCGCAGGGAGTTATAAGCACAGCCCATATTGGTCGCAGGGAGTTATAAGCACCGCCCATACTGGTCACAGAGAGTTATAAGCACCGCCCATACTGGTCGCAGGGAGTTATAAGCACCGCCCTGTAAAATGGTCCAGATTTTACCCTTTGGCTGTCGGTAGTGCATTGTGTCAATGTGATTCCCGCAAAAAGCGCCATCGACACCCAAAGGGTTAAAGCAGACACAACAGTCTCGTCAGCAAATTCAAAGACAAAGTCTACAGAGAAGATCTTGTAATCTGACAGAGCAGTGCTTATTGAAATCCTGACTGGGTCTGCCAGTCTGCATGATAGTGCCACTTAATGAGGGTTTTGACTTCCTGGAATAACATCGGTTGGTTTGGATGCTCAAGCTTGCTGGCGGACTTGGCGAGTCTGTCTGCCTCCTCGTTTCCTGATAGTCCACAGTGAGCAGGTACCCACTGAACAGCCACTTGTGTTAGGCGTGAGAGGGCGACCAGCAGGTGCAGTGTTTCTTTCTCCAGCTGTTCATTGGGGGACTGCAAGCTGACCCAACACAACCCACCATCTTTTGCTTGGCTTGACTTCGCGAACGAAGATTTTATAGGAGTTGCCCACGACGTCTGCAGGCTTGTTCGTGGCTGCGGAGGCCAATCCGAGACAGGCAGGTTCGACCGCAGTGGCTGCAGGGGAAGGTATGGCCATGGTTCTGAGCTGCGGCATCTCTGTTTTTTCTCCTGAGCCGCTTGTCCCTAAGGCTAGCTCTGTGAGAGTCCTCAAAGCACCATCTGATGACCAGTAAAAACACCTCGAGCCACCAACAGACCACCATATTCCGTCTAAGGACTGGTCACTGCCGACCAAGTGCACACTTGTACCGCCTTGTCACACACTGCAGACTGCTTGTGTGAAACTGGTTTACAGACCCCAGAGCATGTACTGCAGTCCTGTCCCCTGTACCAAAACGCCAGGATACAGCACTGGCCACATTGAGCGACGCTGTCAGAGAAACTCTGGGGCTCCATTCTAGACCTACTGCAGACCACAAACTTCATCTCAACAACTAATCTTGACATCTGAGGCAGAAACTCGGGAACGCTGAAGAAGAAGAAGAAGAAGAAGAAGAAGAAGAAGAAGAAGAAGAAGAAGAAGAAGAAGAAGAAGAAGAAGAAGAAATCCTATCTTCCAAGGCGGCCTTTACCTTATAGTGTGTAGTCTACCGTGTTCTTACCGACAAAGCGCCGCGCTGACCATCAGGAACAAGGGCAGTTTGAACATGACGCAAATCTGGGAACAACAGAGGCCAACATTTAACTCCTTCTCTGCAAATGATCGCTGACTGATCTTCGGAAATCTTTATTAATTCAATGCCAAAGGAAACATATAGTCTGCTCTCTTATGTCAGAATCTTGCATTATGGACCGATTGCTCTGAAATTTGACACGGGGTTATAAAATCGTGATAGAAGAAAATTCCACATCTGGGGCATCGAAGATTTTGCTTAACAAATTTAGCCCCGAGTCCCTACAGCAGGCTATGCATTGACCATGATAATTCAAGGGTAGTGCCAGATTAGCTTGGTACCTGAAGACGCCAAGCTAATCTGGCACTACCCTTGAATTATCATGGTCAATCCATCCCCTGCAACTGGTACATAGTCCTTAGGCAACACCTCCAAAATTTGCGAAATCGGACCTTGGGGCTAAAAGGGTTAATGTTACATGGCAACCAGTATTGAAAATGGCCGTATATCGATGTTTTGGTGATATAAATAACATGTTGCTATCTTTACCATGGATGTCAGGTCGTCCACCATTTCAATATAAAACATAATCAAAATTACTGATGGGTGCTTAGTCACGTTGACAGAGAATACGTTATTGCTGTTTGTTTATGGAATACATTTTAAAATTTAGCTTGAGCTGTGATTGTCAGACACGGACCCTTCATTGACAACAGTATATTTGCGATACTACTCGGCAGAAACACAGCTGCTTAAAAGGTGAACAAGTTCTTGCTTCATACTGTTGCCAACCATATATAAACTGGAGAAAGATGTGTGTATCCATTATTACACTCGAGGGTCAAATTACATGGAAATTGTGATCGAAAACAATCCAAACCATTCTCTAGGCTAACTAAGGTTTGCACAAACCATACAGTTCGGTCCTGACTATTGCCAACTGATGCGTTGCTAATTCTGTTACACTTCTTGTAACAGAGCCATTTAATCCGATATTGTTGCTTACTCTTTTGCAAGGGATGGTGTGAATAGACAAATTTATTACAAATACCTCGGATATTTATGTGTTACAATAGAACGTGGAAACAAAAACACCGATTAGCCCTTGAAAATGTAGTTTCGGTGACATCTTGTGTCTTTTTAATGGTCAGAAGCAACTTTAATGATGTTTTACAGACTGTTTCTAGAATCAATATACTTGGTGGATTTCAATTGATGTTGGTTAATAGTCCTTAACCAGACGGACTGTGATATTTGAGAGCAGCATGTCTATCATGAGGGTCAAGGTCGCGGCCTGTGTCTAACAAATCAGTATATGGACTAAATCAGCTTCAACAACATTTTCTCTAAACTGCTCTTTACCCCTGCTTCCTGGTGGTTTAAGTGATTACTATTGTAAAAAGAATAACATGATAAGTCATACCAGTGTTTTTTACTTCAAGGTCAAGGTGACAGTGGCTCCAACATTTATCGCATTTGTATGCAATTTCCTGAAAACTGTTTGACCGACATTAAACAAACACTATGGATTGGTATTCTGGAACAAGGACAAGTTTGAAATAATATTATAAAGTCCTTGACATTGATGTCAAGATCATCTCCATTCAATGTTTCCCGTTATTCTCTTGATGATTTCTTTATAACCGTTATACTGCTTTATTTAAGATTTTGCGTGAATTGACTCATTACTACAAAGTTACACAACAAATGTTACGTCTTCTGCTTCGAGGTCAAGGTCACAACAAAGGCAAGTTTGTCATTTTATTTATTACAAGGTTTAAGTCGGTTTTTAATCCAAATTTGATTGATGTCGGTGATATGTATTTCATATTACGAGTGTCTTCTTTGACAAAGAGCAACGACACAAAGAGTAGTTGTATGACAATACGTTTCTGTCTAGCAGCGTTTCGTGCCCACACATTCCCTTACATCTTTCTGCTAGCAGCGTTTCGTGCCCACACATTCCCTTACATCTTTCTGCCAGCAGCCAAAAGAGAGCTGAGGTCATGAGGCAAAAGATACTAACAGTGTATGAAGTGAGCGCTGGCTTCACAAAGAATCCAACAGTTAACTCATTCTACCCCAGACACACCACAGGAAGATAAGGATCGACCATGATAGTTCAAGGATGATGCCAGAATAGCTTGGCGCCTAAAGGCGCCAAGCTATTCTGGCATCACCCTTGAACTATCATGGTTGATCTGTGTCCTGCACTGCAATACAGTCTTCAGAGGACAACGGCAACATTTAAGGATTTCGGTGTTGGGGTAGAATGAGTTAAATACGTTAAATAACGAAGTTTTAAAAAATGGAAAAATTGCAATACAAAATGGCTACAACGACCGTGATCCTACATCATAATGATACATTTCTTGCACTAAACACTTTACACCTATAACAATTAATATCATGCCATAGCTGATGCAGACCGGTCACACGCTTTTGGATATAATTATGGCACGCAATTTGAAACAACTGTGATTGCCACGGCCTTGACTCTCAAGGAATTAGCGTCACTCATGCATAAAACAATTTCCATTATTATAATATATAGCTGTCTCAAGTTTGAAATAAAATTAATTAATCAAATGTTTTCAAAAATCACGTTTGAAAAGACCAAAAACAAACATTGCCGTTGAGACCTTGACCTTGACTACAATTTCTTGATTTTGTTAAGTACACTTTCGTTATCAAAGACTATCATCTTGTAAGGTTTGAGTTATATCGGTCAAATGGTTCTAAATATATTGCCTTATCAAAAAATACATTATTTGAAAACAAAGATGGCCACCACAGCCTTCACCTTACACAGGACGATAATTTTTTTTTTTTTTTTTTTTTTTTTTGCGTATTACTCTTGCATGTTAACATTTCTGTGTTTAATATCTATCATTTCACCAAAATTTGAACCAAAGCAGTCGAATAAAATCGGAGACTTCCCACAGACCAAAACCAAGTATGGACGATGTGATCTTGACCTCAACGGTAGGGATTATCAAAACGTTATCATGGCAGTTCCTTCTACAAGGAACAATTTAAAGATGTGCTTGAGCCAAGTCATTGAATGTGTTTCACTGATATCGCCTACCAATGGTACCTGGAAAAATACATTGTATAAACTTAGGTATTTCGATTCTATATTTTGACCCATGATTATTCAGAGAAATCAACCAAAGTAGAATGCATGAACATATTATAAACAATCTTATTATAACCTTGGCTAAAATACCTGAGATCACTAAGTGTTTGTCTGAAAGCAGGCATGATTATGTATGTGTTGACCTCTTGTTCCCTTGACCTATCACACTAGTCCACAAATCAAGCATGCACAGAAATGCCTTCTCCAAAGCAACCTGTGGTTCATGTTTGACCTCTAAATGTTTAAAACTGCAATAGCATCTGAACAAACTAGAAAACTGGTGAATTATGTCCTTTGTTTTCGTCTTTGTGTCCTTGACCTTTAAAAAAGGTCAGCCAAAATGATATATTATTAAAAGTCTTACCTCAAACTATTCTTGTGTCATGTTTAAATCCCTGTCTCCTATAGTTTACGAGATTATTGCGGTGGTATTTTTTTCAGTACAGTATGTATTGCCTTTAACCTTTATTTGAACTCATCCTTTATCAATAGCGGTCGTTTGGAAAGCTTAACGTCATCTTACATGTGTGAACAGATGTTGTGTACACTGTTTTGCTGGTTGTTGCAGGTATTTAATCACTATTACGACCTTTGACCTTGCCTCGACATATGCAAAATGCAGAAAACAGTTCCTAAATCATATACTAATAAACTGGTATCTTTGCAGGCAAACACAGCAGCTCAAAGGTATCTCTAAAGATTCTGACTATTACACTTTAAAAGGGATATATGCAAATATGCATGTGTAAGAACAAACAAATGCACAAGCAGCTAATTGTGCAAATAACAGTCTCTGTATCAAATGAACACCTCAAACTACAAATTCTTTAAACTTATTATAAAATAATTTCAATTGTTTGCGCGGTATGGTCAGAAAACTAAATCTCGCATGGTTTAAGCGACTCTATTGAAGTGTGGTTGCCATGGAAACCAAACTGAATGCGCGATATTCCATGTGTCAAAAACACTCATCGGATGGAGGACTACACCTGTGCAAAATGTCGGAAAAACAACTTCAAAATGCGCAATTCACGTCTAAATCCGTCCTAAGACTTTTAGCTCTCCGAGAAACAAAGCGGTGTTAGCAAACGGTATAGATTCTCATGAGCTTGCGCAGTTGTGGTAGCTCATGAAGATCTATACCGTTTGCATTTGGGTTCCTCTCGTTGATCCTCGGCAGTGAAGGAGTTAACCCTTATTTCTTTCTCTAAATTTGGCTAGTCCATTTCTTACTTTTGCTTGCAACTTCTTCTGGTGCTTGTCTACTAGTTCTTACTATTGTTTCTCGCTGTTGTCTCCTTCCCGTCAATGACTTTCCTTCATCAGATCCGACAGATACAGGTTTTCCTAAATAATTGTTATTCCCTAGGCCTACAACAGTTTAACTTATTTTCTGTTTGATAAGTAAATAAGATAACGTTTCTCACTTTTGTTTGCAACTGTTCTCTAACGCTTGTTTGTGAAATGCGTGAATAAATGAATACCTTTCTTGCTTTCGCTTGTAACTTTTTTTTCCAGCGTCCGTCAGGAGAGTAGGCAGTAGTACAAATCGCTCAGATACTTGCTTTAATACTCCTGTCACACTGCGGATGTACTGTGTTTCAGATGTACACGTCTGTACAATTACATTGAATGTTCTTTTTAAAGCGATTTCCTCAAATAAAGGGCAATAAACGGCCAATAGTTAGCAATATCTCCCTTATTAATGTAAATTGGCCGTATTAATGTAATTTTGATTTACATCTGATTTTATCCAAAAAAAAAAAAACATCATTGCCTTTTAACCCTTATCATTCGGAATACGCCAGTGTGTGAAATAAGTTTGACTAAAATAGTTCAAGGGTAGTGCCAGAATAGCTTGGCGCCTCTAGGCGCCAAGCTATTCTGGCACCACCCCTTGAACTAAAGCCATTGGTCTATATCCTTATCTGTAAGTACTATAAATAGCTTGCATATGGCAATGTGCAAAATTGAAGCTTTTAGCCTCAGTATGATATGGGTTAAATATCACACACACACACACACACACACACACACACACACACACACACACACACACACACATACACCCGCACATATACAAGCATGCACGCACACACATAAGCACACACAAACAAACCTTTTATTGAAATTTAATCGTAAGATTAAAATGCGATCTATACCACACGGAGAACGCTGGTGTACATGTGTTACGACATAGTAGGAGGTTGAACCATTGGCACGGTTAGCGCCCAACTCACTGAAACACCAGCAATACGCAGTAGCCGGCCGAGCGCTGGACTGTCATGTCCACTGAGTGACAAGAACTTACGCAATTCTCCTAGGGAAAAAAACTATCCACTCAATCCGCCGGGACCATGCGCGCTGATTATGCCCTTTCAGTTTGGTCAGTCGATCTGAGGCAGCAAGCGAGAAGCTGGTGCGCTCACAGACCAGTACCTTGGTCCGCTGTACCACGCAGATGAGGATGTAGATCAGTGACCCGCGGCCAAACAGTTTACATGCAATTTTCTACCCACCACCTGCCCACCACCACCTTGTATTTACTGAAGTCCCCTCGCCACAACCCCCGCTCCCCGTCTGCATCGTAATACAGTGTAGACAAGTCGCCTCTGTATTACGATGACATTGCATGAACATGATGTTGCATTTACAGTTGTCTTGCAAAATAATTATGAAATTGATGTTTATTGGCCTACTTAGGAGATGAAATGAGGGGATGAGGTTGCAATTCAGTTGGTTAGGCACTTGCGTAGTATAGGAACGCGGCGCACGTTGTTGAGCGGGCTCGGGTATTGAGGACACCTGCAGGTCCGTGGCATCGCCGACGACGGCGTTAAGTGGGATATTCAGCTATAACGATAGTGGTCAATAGCGCGTGCAGGGACGTCGCCTGCTGTTATTCTATACATTAAACTGCTGCATACTCAGGCATATATTAGTTCAGTCTCCATCTGATAGGGAAATTAGATTGCGTATTCTTGCCTGCACTGAGCTATGATTGCGTATTTGCTCCACCCAGTTGAACCGCAATACACAGCGGTTGGGTATTAGGTCCACAGGGGTGGAATGAGAGTAACATGATGCAACAAAGTCGCGGCATTTCGCGCCTACCACAACGTGCCGCAGCGTGCAGCTGTTTGTCAGGTGTACTGGCTTCCTCAAGTCGAAGTGCAAGACACATAGTGCCAGTAGGGGTGCAAGGAGTCGGATGAAACGAGGGTAACATGACGCAACAGTACGTTTCGCCCACTACAGCGTGTGCGTTGTGAACGTCCATCTATCATACTCAGATGTCGAAATTGCTATCTGCTAAGACTGACAGAGTACGCCACGCGAGAGGTTTTAACTAACTAACCTATGGGCATGTCTTCGATAGGCTTTCATACTCAGTGTCAGCAGCATGTCTACCTTTCTATCTGTACATTCGTGTTTCGGTCAGAGCCCTGCGTTTGACCATTTGGCATTGTTCGCATATTTGTATACCCTGGCAGCGTGTCTCTGAGCTTGCCAAGCGCAAGGCAGCTATAGTCTCAGAGCTTGCTTTGGTATATGTTGTGTTTGTTTGTGAGCATGGCATGTTGTTGTTTTGGTCAGAAGGTCGTCAGAGCCCTGCGTCTGACTAGGCAGCAGTGTTCGCATGTCGTTACTTCCACAGAGTGCTCAGAGCTGCCACGCGGCCGCAGCGGGTATCAGAGCCTGCCTTCGTAACATGTTTTGGTTGTCACTGTACATGTGTGTTTAGTATTATTATACAGCTAAATGAGGACCCGACACTACGACACGTAGCGCTCTAGCGACTCGACCTCTCTGAACTAACACTATTAATACGCAGCTCATCTTCTTAACTGCGCGTGTTTGCAGCACACCTAATTCGGTTGCCACCACTACCCCAACCACCACCCTCACTTTGATACAGAACCTGATGTCCATTGTCGAGTTACAGTCGGTCCTTTGATAGGTACGCCCTCCGTCACCGTGTGTGACCGCTATCCCGTGATAGGTAGGCCATTTGTCACCGAGTGTGACCGCTATGGGGTTGGGACCTCTTTTTTCCCAGATAGGTTTACACTTTTTGCACACTGTCACCGCGTGTAACTTCTGTGTAGATGGGATCGTTGTTCCTTGATAGAAATACAGCTTCAAATTAACGACGCTCAGTCCGAATGAGTATAAACCTAAATCACAAGTGCCTGCAGTTGTTACAATTTTATTTTTATTTGTTGTATTACTTATCACTCTGCATTTTAATACATTGTTCAATAGTCACGTTTAAATGTTTCATACTTGAATTGTGTTGTCTCACATTATTGTTTGTAAAGGCAGATCTTGACTTCACTCACCTTCCACCACAGCAGCCCCCGTTATGATACATAATAGTACAGCGGTTTTCCCTGACTTGGGAAATGTGGTGCCGAAAACTTTTCTTAAATTGTACCACGCATATTTGCCAGATTATTATAATATCAATTGATGTACACATACATTCTCTGTCGGGTCGCTTAACTCATTCTACCCCAGACATACCACAGGAAGATAACGATCGACCATGATAGTTCAAGGGTGATGCCAGAATAGCTTGGCGCCTATGGGCGCTAAGCTATTCTGGCATCACCCTTGAACTATCATGGTCGATCTGTGTCCTGCATTGCAATGCAGTCTTCAGGGGACAACGGCAAAATTTAAGGATTTCGGTGTTGGGGTAGAATGAGTTAAACATATTGCATACATATTGAACGATTTCTTTGCCATGCCTTTAAATTACTGATATGGTCGACTTAGCTGAAAAATTGTCTTCTCTTGCTGCCGTGCGGTGTCGCTGCTCTCATAAGGGGAAAGTCGCTATTCTCGGTGTCTTAGGTGCTAGCTGTTCGTGTGCATAGGCTTCAGTACTCGTGCTACACTACAGGCCGCAGGTATATCGCTTCTAAACTAGGTGCCCGATTGGATGACATAGGAAACAATTAGACCCGGACACGCTACGTGCACTAACACATTAACTAATCCTACTGTGCGATATACCAGATAAAAACGAAAGTCTGTGAACAGACCACGACATACCCGTGGCATGCAGTATGTCGCGAGGAATTGAAATGATAACTTACGTCCCTTGGAGCTAATCTGAGAATGCTCTTGCTGTGCTAATGCCATGGAATTCCAGGCTGGTAAAGCTTGCATTGGTGTCATCAGCTGCCCTTTTTGTGACTGCATCGCTCACTAGATCTAGAAAGGAAGGGGAGTGGGGGACAATATCCAGTCCTCCCACGGAGAGGGGAGGCTAGTGCATAAATATTCCCAAACAGATATTGGACTTGCTGGATAGATTTACGTTTTTGCCGCCTTCGACCGGTGTCGCCCCAAAGGAGGGGTGGGGGGGGGGGGGGGCTTTTCAGGTAGGCATACGGCGCAACCTGAAATTAGTTATATCTAGTTTAATGTCCCACTGGCACCGATGTGATCGGGGTCAAAACTGTAACCTGAAAACTGTAAACACAGTGCATGTATTAGAAGCCGCCTCCAGAATTTACTGGTAGCACCACTAATACAGACTACAGACTAATTTTGAAAAGGCAACACCTAGGCAATAGGCAATTTTGTGGTGCAATTATTCTTTACTTTTAACAAAGGCGTCGCCCAAAGCCAAAAATGCACTCAATCAGATTAGCTCAAAGGGACTTAATTTTGCATTCAAACCGGTCGTAGGCCGCAAAAATCTAAATCTATTCTGCAGGTCCAATATCTGTTTCGGAATATTCATGCGCTAGCCTCCCCCTCTCGGGTGGGGGGGGGGGGGGAGGGGAGGACTGGATATCTTCAGCGGATTGCGGGCAGCCTGGGGGTAGTCCTTATTGCTCCATGCTGTAGGTGTTCATTGGAAGGCTTAAAATGATACATCTGTCATTCTTTCTCTCCCACTCCCCTCTCTTTCTAGATCTAGTGAGCGATGCAGTCCAATCTTTTCCTATGATTAACACACACATGCCCTAAAATGAATAACACAACCATAAACATAACACCTATAGCAAATTGTTAACTGCTTTTTATTCTGATTCTGGATCTTATGCGACAGGGAAGTGGATGTAAGGTGTTGGGACGGAACGGAGTGGGTTAAAGTAGTGTAGTCAAGAGTTTCTATTGATGTTGGCACTTCGGCCATTTTCACACGGAGAGCGTATAAATATATCAGTAATCCTGATGAATTATAGACCAGTTAATTCCAATCTCCTCTTAATTTCAAAGATTCTTGGGAAAGTCGTCATGGGACAGCTTCAGGAACACTTGTCATGTAATGGTCTTCTAGAAGTGCACCAGTCTGCCTACAAGGAAAGATCATAGCACAGAGACTGCTGCACTGAGTGTCCTGGATGGCCTGTTGGTAGAGGCAGATGAGAGATTCGTCTTTCTTATGGCCCATTTGGACCTCAGCGCATCATTCGACACACTTTATCATTCCATTCTCCTCAAAATGCTTGAGGTGACATATGGAGTGAAAGGCGCCGTTCTTGAATGGTTTATATCATAAGTCAGTGATCGGTGTCAGTCTGTTATTCTTGATGGTACTGTGTCAGCTCGAAGCCCCCTTGTGTACAGAGTTCTTCAGGGTTCCGTCATGGGACCTGTCTTATCATACTTTACATTATACTCCCAAGCTCTGTCAGACGTTATTTCTGCTCATGAGTGTGACTTCCACAAATACGCTGATGACATGGAGCTGTCAAAAGGCGCACCTCTTGGTTAGTTTTCTTAAACTCTGTCAGGCATTCAAACATGCATAGACGACGTTTTAACGTGGATGAATAGTAACAAGCTGATGTTGAATGCTGACAAAACTGTAGTAATTTAAGTTGGTGCTCCCTCCCGGCTCCGACTGGTAAACGGTGTTTCTGTCAACATTGCTGGCGGCACCATTCCTTTCCAACCGTCAGTTAGGTATCTTGGTGTCAAGATAGACCAGACAATGTCCATGCACGAGCAAATCTGCAGTGTTTGACGCGCGTCATTTCTGGAGCTGAGACGCATTGTATCCGGCCGTATCTTACTGATTGCGCTTCGGCTAGACTAGTCACTGCGCTGGCAACTTTCCGCCTCGACTGCTGTAATTCTCTCTATTCAGGTCTGCCCATGGAACAGGTATGTCGGATGCAAAGGGTTCAGAACACCGCTGCACGGCTCGTTCTGAAGAAACGTAGACTCGACCACGTAAAATAATAATAATAATAACAATTACGGTATTTATAATGCGCTTATCTTATTATAATTATAACTCTAAGCGCACACTAACATCTCGCGCACGCTTTTGACAATGACTCACGTACCACAAATACATTACGACAGTCAGCTTAGGGTGGGGAGTATGGTGACGTTATATTGCTAGAACTGTTGAAGTTAGGTGAGTTTTTAGCGCGGACTGGAAGGAGGACGGAGTTTCTGACGGAGAGAGAGTGGGGGAGTGTTCCTGGTGGATGGGTGACACCCATGCTTAAGGAACTCCACTGGCTGCCTGTTACATTTCGATGCTAGTACAAGATGGCAACTGTGGCATACCTTTACTTTGACGGGTCTCTCCCGGCTTAGCTTTCGGCTTCACTCTGCACAGTCAGTACCAGCCTCCACGTTTCTGTGCGGTCCTCCAGCGAGAAACTTTTGAAGGCTCCTAAACGTAACTTGAAAACTGTTGGTCAGTGAACGCTCATTCGGCTTCATTGCACATTCAGTTTGGAACTCGCTGCCTGCCAGTCTGCGAAATCTCCCTACTCTCTCTCAGTTTAATGCTCAGTTGAAAACTCACTTCTTCCAGCTTGCTTTTCCTCAGTCGTACATCCGTAGTCCTGTTATATTTGTTTGCAATGTTTCACATCGTCTATGGCATGTTTAAATGTGTGTGTTAGCGCAATGAGTTTTTGTCACAAAGGGATTTTGCGCTATACAAGAACCATTCGTTATTTTTTATTATCATTATTATTATCTCACTGTCGTTTGCAGCGAGTCATTTACTTTCGTTTATCAGATCTGACGACAAGACAAGATGGCGGCCATGCAACACCTCCCGGCCGCCCGCTCCCGCAGAAATAGTCGCCACCCGCAGTATTTTAGCAGTCATTGTGCCTTCGTTGATATAATTATGATGTCGGGCCCTGCAATGCTGCATCATGACTGGTGTTTCTGTTTGATGACTTTTTGTGAATTTGTTGTGCTGCGGCTTTTAATTGGATTTTCAACGGTAGTTTCCTCCGCCGTCAGTGCAATGCTGGTAGTTTATACACGCCGGCTGATACACGTTTGATAGGCAGTACCATGGAATCGGATCTCAGAAGAACAGCGCGAATTATGCTGTGGCAAAGAACCAACGTGCTTTTCTCCCCTTTTAATCATCTCAGGAGTGGCTCTTCCCACGCCACGCTAAACACCAGAGGAGTGGCGTGCGTTCATCGAGGCGAGTGCCGGAAGGCTTCGGGCCCCCACATTCCAACCGAGTGATGTAGTGATGACGGACACTTCCCCGACACAGTGACTGTGTTTTTTTTTTTTTTTTTACAACACTTACAGTAACAGCGTGTGCATGAGTGTACTGTGGATTAGGAACAACGTGATTTTCACGTTAATGTTGTAGTTTTATTATTAGTGATTGCTTCAAAATGAGTAGGTGCCGTAGTTATATACTACGCAAGTTAAGTTATAATAAGGTGTGGTGACTGTTTATGCCGGAGCGAATGTCTGTCTAATAGCCGGCGCTGATCTATAGCGACGGGCCCCCAGGTAGCAACTGTGGAAGTATAATTTGTCTTTTTGTTTTGTTTATTCGTTTGTTTGTTTGTTTTTTTACTTTTATTTGTGAAATTAGTCTCAGCCAAGCAGGACGTGTAAAAGCAATATATTACGTGTTTAAGAGATACTATGATAGGGCTGTCCTTAGTTTGCTTTGTGTTAGGGAGGTTCAAGTCGGGTTGGGGCCGCTGGCGCCGGCCATGAGACGCCTTGGCGACGGGCTTCACCCGTCCCGAGCCATTGTCCATTTGTTGTTGTAAATGTTGTGTGAGTTTGGGTAATTGCGAGTTGCACCTGAGGTGGCGAAACAAATTTTCCTGTACGTGGCAACATGTATTTGGAAGAATAAAGTTACTTGACTTGACTTGACAAATAAAGTCATTAAGTTATTAAGTTTTAAGGAAATGAAATATTTGAAGGCCTACAACTATTTAACTCACATTCAAAATTGGGTTAAGTAGGTAAAGTATATTTCTTACTTTTGTTTGCAACTGTTGTCTAATGTTTGTTTGTCCAGTTTCTGACTAACTGAATGCCTTTCTTACTTTGCTTGCAAATACTCAAAATAGAACATTCAGTTTTTTTTTGTTTTCACCTCTGCGTCCACCACACTGTCTGCGTTTGTCATACTGCGGTTGTATTGTTTTCCTGATCAGCCTTCTGTACAATTCAATTTGATGTCGTTTATGCAGCCTGCAACAATTAAAGGTTATAACCAGTCAATAGTTAGCAATATCTCGATTTTAAATGTAAATGGAAAGCCCTTTTGGTATTACTTCAAATTTGAATGGCATTGCTTTTTAAATGTCACACACACGCGCACACTCACTCTCTCTCTCTCTCTCTCTCTCTCTCTCTCTCTCTCTCTCTCTCTCTCTCTCTCTCTCTCTCTCTCTCTCTCTCTCTCTCTCTCACACACACACACACACACACACACACACACACACACACTTGTTTCTGACAACCCTTTTCACCATGGCGATTTTTGTCTGGGATGGGGTTGGTCGCAGCGCGTTCCAAAGAATGCAAAGAACATAACAGGCAGCGGGCCTCATAGCCTGGCAGAGAAGAAACACGATAAAAATGACGCCAACTCTAACCTTGCTGTTGAACGTCGTTTTGGCGCGAAGCGACGCAGTGGTGGATCCAGGGGAGGGGAGGGGGGCGGCGCGATCCAGGGGAGGGGGGGAGGCGATCCAGGGGATGGGGGGGGGGGGAAGTGGCACATTCGGAACCCGGCCCTTCGGGGTTGTTCTCTGACATATGTCGCAGGAGCGTCAATATCGTGCGACGTCAGTCGACACCCCGGGCCACGAAAATCGGAGACGAACACGCCCGAGCGTTCGTCTAACGCCAAAGTGACCCGCTAACAGTCCGTCATGGGCCGCCAACAACACTGTGTCACGCAGCGTAGAAGGTACCGCGACCTGCACGGCTGTCGGAACAGCGCTCGGCGCGCCCTCCCTCCAGAAATGACGCTGTAGCAAGCCGTCCTTAACCAAAAATCGGTAAGTGGGGTCACTTTCCCTGATCGTACTCCCGGCGGCCTTCTCAAACCAATCCCGCAACGACTTATCTGCCCTCTGTAACTTACCAAGCTCGGCAGGCGAGATAGCGTCCAGAGGCGAACTAGCCACACATGGCAAAGACGCCTTTTCCTCGCCCTCGCGCCTGACTTGCGCTCTCGTCGCGACGAATGCGACTGCCTGGTGAGCTACATGAGCCTGCTGAAATGCTCCGAACACACCTACGACTGGCTCTATATCCATCATGTTACCGATGATCAAATCAACGACCGGCTCATCGATGACACAACAATCTAACTCTCCTGAAAAGAGCTGAGAGGTAACGTCTATCCTCGCTACAGGAAACGATTCTACCCGTCCATCGAACGAAATCACATTGAAATCGCGTCTCCTCCGTTAACTGATCATCCCGCACGAGGTCACGTCTGACGCCTGCGGTGGTGGCTCCTGAGTCGCGCAGAACAGAAACGAGGAAACCGTTTACCACCCCCTTCACTACCGGTAAGTAACCTCCGCCGTCAGCCGAGCACACAACGCCCAGCTGAGGCTCATTCCCTACTGGCACCGCAACACTGGCCGTGTGAGTGAGCTGCCCAGCCCCATCTACCCGACCAGTGACGCTAGGACACTGGTGAGCAAGATGTCCGTGTTCTTGATACCCAACATACTGCGCGCCTGAACTACTGTAAGGACAGTTCCGACTGAAATACCCGTACCCTCGACACGCAAAACACTGAGAGTCCTTATTCGCAATACGACCACGACCATACCCGCGCCCAGATGTCTCTCCTCGTGCGTACGGATCGCGACCGCCACTGCTGTTACCTCTATCACCGCGTCGAAACAATAAAGTACCTCTACCGTTAACCAGTTGGGCTCCACGCAAGTTATTGACGCCCCGATATCCCCCAGTCGTGTTAGCGGCGACCAACCCGACTGGCGGTGACTTGGCCCTACGCGCTAGGTTTTTAGTCGGATGCGCCAGGGGAAAAGCCTCCGCGTTCTGTACTAACTCATCTGTAGTCTTGAGGTTACGCTCCCTCAAGAATACCGCTAGATCTTTGGAAACGCTACCAAAGAACTGTTCCGCCAACACGAGATCGAACAAATCCTCGTACGTGTGGTCGATCTTGGACAGTTCGACCCAACTTACGAGCAAATGGGACAATCGCTTGCCAAACGACACAAATGATTCCCCTGTCTCTGACCGACAAGCTCTGAAGCGTTCTCTGAAACCCTCCGCACTACACTGGAACTTCTGTAAGAGACACTCCTTGAATGTCTCGTAATCTACGTTCCCCGAAACGTTCAAACTATGGAAAAGACTCAAGGCCTGACCTTCAAGCACCGACGAAAGTATAACGGGCCAGTTGGCAGGTGGCCAACTCAACGCCTGCGCGTGAGCCTCAAAACGACACAAAAAAAGCGGCAATAGAGTCCACAGACTCCTTAAACATTGGCAGTCTAGGAAAATTACGTATGCCCCGGCTTACCGAATCACTGTCTGGAGCTGTTGTAGAAACCGCATCTCGAGCTAACTGTAGCTGCACCTCCCTATCTCTCACTTTTTCTTCCCTCTGATACTCTAGTTCCTTCTCTCTTAACACATCTTCCCCCTCGTCCTTCTCTTTCTGAAACACTAGAGACTTCTCGTCTTTCTCTCTCTGAAACGCTAGTTCTTTCTCTTTTAACTCTAGCTCTCCTTTCTTAAGCACCCTCTCCCTCTCTCTTCTCTCTCTCTCTCTCTCTCTCTCTCTCTCTCTCTCTCTCTCTCTCTCTCTCTCTCTCTCTCTCTCTCTCTCTCTCTCTCTCTCTCTCTCTGAGCTTCTAACTCCTTCTCCTTTAAGACTCTTTCTTTCTCTTCTTCTTCTCTCTCTCTCTCTCTCTCTCTCTCTCTCTCTCTCTCTCTCTCTCTCTCTCTCTCTCTCTCTCTCTCTCTCTCTCTCTCTCTCTCTCTCTCTCTCTCTCTCTCTCTCTCTCTGAGCTTTTAACTCCTCTTTCTTAAGCACTCTTTCTCTCTCTTCCCTCTCTCTCTGAGCTTCTCTTTCTCTCGCCCTATCCTCCCTATCCTTACATTTCTCAACGTACTCAAAAAGTTTCTCATCTTTAAGCCCTAACCTCTCACCTTGTTTAATATAAGCCTCTACCGGGTCCACCTCCATATTTACCGTAACAACTTCCAACAATGAAAAACGTAAATACTAAAACACAACCCAATAAACGGCAAGAACTCAAAACGCAAACCCACAAAAAATATCAACAACCTACGCAGAAGAACAGTGACCTACTTTCAAGACCTCCAGATGGATCGAAAAATAAGAAAGATAGAAAGACGAGCAATGAAAAAGAATACTACCTATACAAAAGAAAGAAACAAGTACTAACTCCTCGTAAGACCCAGAAAACTACAGGAATAACGGATCTTACCCCCTAGAATCTGAGAGGGAAATCTAACACAAACGACCAAACACGCACATAGCAATCAACCCTTACACTAAAATCGCTACTCATTTGCGCCCGCACTACTCTAAAATACCGTTAAAACAGGGTCACCACTGTAACGCACGCAGACTTGCCCCCAGTCGTACGTACAAACTCTCGCACAACAGACGCCATTGACTCAGACGGGCGCATTCATGCGGTAAAAACTCAACACACGGGCTCCCTTTCTAACGTAACTTTTATACAAAATAAAAAATATAAGAAGAATGCTCACAACTATCACAACTATATACATCACTTCTTCCCCACTATCAGCTTCTAAACATCCCACCCACATACACACAATATCGATGCCAGGCTAGGTATTAGTCTCTCACTCTCCAACCTGTTTGGTGTTCTCGTCTGGTTACGTTCAGTCTTTTCACGTCTAGGCGTGCAAGTCCCTTCTCGTACGCTCCTCGAGTCGTCCTGTCCCTCGTATCGTGGACGTCCTCGTTACTCGTACTGTACCTTCGCTGTGACCCAAGTGTCTTGGCACCGGCCGCTCACTCCCCGAGTGAAGAGATGGAGAGATGACCTCGCATTAGGTCCCTGGTGACTGACGTCTCGGCGTCCGTCGCTCCACTATTGACAAGCACTCTGAACACAATAAAGTCCTAAAAGGTAACACTTGCTAAACACACAACATATTGGATCATATAAGAAACATTACATAATCTGGCTGATACAAATAACTCTCACACGTTCATTCACACACACACGTGCTTCATAACTCGAACTACTTTTGTAACACTCCATAACTCTGTCACTACCTTGAAACAGATTATATCCTAACACTCTCTCCATACGTTATCCCATACGTTGGAAAAGACTATACTTAACCACGTACTGCCTACATAACGACTTAGGCATACGCACCTCACATTCCTTAGTTATCCATCTCGGTAAATAACTGTATACAACAAACACCGGTTACCTCACTGAATTAAAAAAAAAAACACAACTGAACCAACCCAGATAACGCTATACAACTGAATTAACTCCTACTTATCCATACTATCCTTAACGCAAGTAACCATCAATAATACATATATAGAAACATACCTGAATTCTAGGTTTCAGAATCTTGGAATACGGGCTAAGGTATCTCACACACGTCTGTACCCTCTGACAATAAAGCCCGTACTAATGTTTCTACAGCTCTGCCAGACTGAGCTTTCGCATACAACTCACTTAAACTCCCCGTATTAACCATGTCTTAAAGATTTCACGTGGTACTCGTGCCACACGGACTATCGGCACAAAACAAACCGTTGACAACTACTGTACCGTATTTACCCTAATGTGTGAACACTATGCATGAGCATAGAGTTTCATCACACTGGGGCTCAACTCAGTCTCTCAGCCAGGCATAGAGTTTCATGTGCCCCTTCGGGGCTCATGAACTGAAAAGCATTACCTATTTCTGTGCGATACGAATGGTATTGCATCCTCATACGTGGCAGACGTCTAGGTTTAAGTCTACGACTGTGGACAACGCCAACTGTGATCAGAAAGCGAGAAATCAACTGCGCTGTGAGTGTCTCCCCCGGGGTGAGCAGCCGACTGGCCCTGGGGTCACAGGTAATTGCTAATCCCCTAATCCTGTCACATATCACTCTCTGAGCACAGTTGTTCTCCAGTCTCACACATATTGCGTAGCTTTGTTTTCTGAGGTAGTGTCCGTGGACATGCACCGTGCCCATCAGAACAGTAATGTGGTCATTGCTGCGTGTAAACAGAGGGGAGGTGTGAAATGTCTTGATTGTGATCACTAACCAAACATTAAATAATCGTCAGCCAATTTAAGAGGTATACGTCATGAGTGATCATGACTATTTCTGTGAACTGATCTTGTGTTCCTCATAAGGAGGAGGTTTTCGATGTATAGAGCAGTATTACGATTTTCACAAGTGGCTGTGTTGTTCCTCAGACAGACGGAAGTAATTGGTAGTGTAGTGTTGTTGTCAAACACAAGGTGTTTGCTCCTGCAGAAACACCATGTAGAACATTATTTTCAATAAGAAAATTAACACCATGTAAGAATCAGAAGTGCCCGATTAATCTTGTTTTGTTAGGGAGGTGGGGTGGAGGCGGAGAGGAAGACAAGTGCATATACATATGATTAGCCTTTCCTTTTAATAAAGTGCCCAAAGCGGTGCTGTGTCCCGAGATGAAAGAAGCAACGTTTTAACAAATAAAAATCGTAACCTCTGAAAACTCTAAGTTTATCTGAGGAAACCCCAACAACAACAACAACAACAAAAAACAACCCCCCCAAAAAAAAAATAAAAAATACCCACAACACAATAGTACAATTTTAAAGAAAATCACAAAAAGGAAAGCATCAAGAAAGAATAATTTCAACACAACTTATTTTTAATTGTTTTTTTTTTAAAGCACGATTCTTTGTTTGTTATGTATTAATGCTCGCCTTATAGTCACTGTTTTGGTCTGAATTTCTTTTGTATGACACAGTTTGGAAAACGAGGGGGGGGGGAGGGTTATTCCCCCACCCCCTCCCGTCGAGACCCTTCTGGATACGCCCCTGCGACGTATGTGCGTATGGATGTGCGTGTGTGTGTGTTTGTGTGTGTGTTTGTGTGTGTGTGTGTTTGTGTGTTTGTGTGTGTGTGTGTGTGTGTGTGTGTGTGTGTGTGTGTGTGTGTGTGTGTGTGTGTATGTAGACACGAGAATCTCAGAAATGTCTGTACGCACAAGCTTGAAACTTGGCGAAATACTTTATTTAAGGGGAGGCTAAGAGAGCCTCCCAACAAATTGTATGTCTTATTGAGGACATAAAAGACCGTTTATAGAAAGTCGGTTGACCCAGATTAGGGTGCGTAATTTTTGTCATTGTTTACTCGAAATTGTGGATATAGATAGTGTGGAGAAACATATCAAAAGAGTTTGTTAGCCATCGCTGTACCTCTTCAACATTTTGAATAATAATTTATTCATTTTTGCAAGTTTTCGTGCCAGGTTATACTCCCTGGAAGAGGTTGTGTGGAAGAAAACAGTCAACCCTGGAAGAGACTGCATGCCGTTAGGATGAGTGACGTGAAACTAGCGACACCATTACGTCAAGCTTATAGTGACGTCATTTTGCTGCTCGTGCTATTCTTCTTCTTCAGAATTGCTGCAGCTACTCCAGCCCACAGCGCGTACTCATGGCGGAAAGCGCCGTGTGTCCGTCTTTATCAGTGTGCGCCGGTGTGTGTTGATCAGAGGGGAGGGAAATAGATGAGAATGATAAGCGGAAAATTACGAACAACTCTGAATGTTTCTAAAACAAAAGCTCGCGTGAGCTCCAAACAATACAGTAGACTCAGTTTGGGATGAAATCCTCGTCTTTATATAACCTATAACGTAATGACAATATTTTCCACATAACGACGTGAGAAATACGGATTGGCATCACAGCCGGTACTTCTATCGCTGGAACATAATCAAAGGGCGATAATTTCCCTTTTTTTAAAAAAGTTAATTACAAATAAAGTGCGTCTTGTTTAGGCCTAGATAGACAATTATGCTATTTACTTTATTTTGGATCGACGTGTTTGCCGTTTTACAGCTAAGTCAATGCCGTAAAATTAAGAAAGCCCACTACCGCCGTAACAAAGATACACTTCTGTAACAGATGGTTACATTACGCTACACACAGGTCTAGTTAAGGTTCATTTAGACACAGGATAATCCAGTTCAGCACACGTCGTCTTTATATCAAATTACCTGACAATGACCCCGGTCCGTTCTAGGCAAACTGATAAAATAGATTGACACGCTAACGGCAGCTCAAAATGGATATATGCGATTACGCGTTTGCTTTTTCCGCATGTCCATTCTGCTGTGAACGTTCACTAGGTGTGGCAGTAAGGCATAATAAACACAACTGGTGCTGAAATGTGTGTTCTGATTTATGGGTAATGGTACATTAACTTTTGTAGACTTGTCGCCTACGGATACGCGGCATAAGCGGCAGGCCTCAAATGAGTTAAGTTTTATGAGGTACAGAACAGGAGGTACAGAGGCTTGCAATGGCTCATGAGCATCTGTGTCTCTTGCAGATAGAATGGTTTATCCATCGGGTGTCCCTGAAATGTCGCCTGCCCTGACAAGAGAACAAGTGCCGGACGTCACACTGCAGCTTTACGTTCTGACACCAAACCTGACCTACCTAATAGAGACGTAGATCTTCATGAACGACGCGAAACGTGCGGCCTTATTAAAAACTAAACCTCTGTCTTGAGCTTGTTTATGTACGTTTTCCTCGCCTTTCAGTCTTCTAAGGACTTAGCAGAGAAACGGCATTACTCTCTGACACAAGAATCTCTTCCATCGCCCATCCACCTTTTCATCCTATTGTCGCAGTGATTCATGTTGGCTCTATGGTTACTGTGAGTGCTCTAAATTATGTAGGCATTCTTTCACGATACACAGTGAAGATTTTGTATATGGTTAGTTGGCTTGTTGGTTAGTTCGTTGTTGAGTGGGTGCATGCAGTACCCAAATGAACACGCCATGAACGGAGTTTGTGTCGTTTTATTTATAGAATGTCGAAAAACGCTCCCAATTTCTTTTTCTTTGGTCTTTCTTTTTTCAGACCGCGGAAAATTTTGCCCGAGGAAATATTTTTGTGTATGGCAGGACATCAATGAAAAGTGCAGGGATGAAAAGAAAATAGTGTAAACTAGGCCCTTTTGCACTTGATACGGTAACATTTTACGTTTTACTATGATTTTTCAGCTCCCGAAAAATAAGCCAAACAGCACTGTTTTCCGCTTCACCAGCAACAATTCCACACATCCAAATATTCCCAAAACAATGCTTTCTTGGGCTAGCCTCAACTCAGATACTTTGAATAAGACTTTAATCATATATGACCCTGTCATTATAATCAATAAAACAAACAGGTCACTGAACTACAAATGTTTTGCTTTTCTAAATAGCTAAAGGAAATGTTAGCCATTTCCACAAGACAGCTTCATGTAAGTATTTATCATATAACACTCAGTTTAAAATATTAGCCATTAGTACACTAAAGTGAAAGCTTTGTAACAATAATTCACCATTTTTTTCAACACAGTGACATGATGGCTCTATGGGACTTTTCAACTACAATAATGACGCCATTGTAAATGCCTATGGAACATTCAAGCTACAATAACGACGTAATTTTATCCTGTCAAGCGTTGTTAACTTTTGTTGCCATCATAATGTGTAATGACGTGCAATCTTTTAACTCCAAGATCGTGTTGCTAAAATGGAAGAGCTAGATATTAAATTTCTCACATTGCAGTAGCTATCAGGGGCATTGACTTACACTACATCCATATATCATCAGTTTATGAACGAGCTCACAGGGAAGCTAAGCTAACAATTTTCATACCTTCCTTTCCTTTAATAGTCGCTTTAGTTTTACAGAATCTCTCTCTCTCTCTCTCCTCCTCCTCTCCTCTCCTCTCTCTCCCTCTCTCATCTCTCTCTCTCTCTCTCGTCGTCACTCTCGTCTCACTCTCTCTACTCTCACTCTCTACTCTCTCTCATCATCATCTCTCTCTCTCTCTCTCTCTCTCTCTCTACCAGTAATACGATAGTTAAGGGGTGGTGCCGAAACAACTTGGAGTCCCTAGGCGCCGACAAGCAAGCTTTTCTGTCAACTCTCTTGAAATGTCACGAAAGAACTGTCTCCCTCTCGTTGTGATTGTTGTTTTGTTTTCGCATAGGCCGTTTCTTGGACGCGTATAGTCCTTAAATCAACATAAATTTAAAATTGTTACTAAATATACGTATGTTCATCAATAGTGTTGCGTGAAAGGACTAAGCCATCCTACATAATTAATGCGTTTTGAACGTCAAAGAGTATATTTATTTTTATTCTCATTTGCTACGTAGATGTACCCTATTGACGAAAGGGCAGTGAAACACGTCTGTTGAGTGTGCCCACTTGTGAAAAGATGGCTAGAAAGTTCAGGCAAGACAACATTTAAAACCCGTCCACAAGCGAATTTCACCAGTCAAAGAATAGTAGTTCGAATTAACCCCTTCGATCACTGCCGAGCAAAGGTGAACTCAATCCAACAGCGAGAGACATAGATCCTCAAGGGCCCCCGCATGGCAAGGGTACATGAGGATCTATGACTCTTGCTGGCTACACTTTATATCCACGTTCCTTGGACGGATGGCGCCATTTACAGACACAAAATCTGCGTCAGCTGTCAGTGAAGGGGTGAACTAGACATTAGAATTCACGTTGTTTCCTGTTGTTGTCAATCTGAGTCATGAGGTATTATAATTTGCCTTGTTCCCTGTTGTTGTCAATCTGAGTCATGAGGTATTATAATTTGCCTTGTTCTCTGTTGTTTCGAATCTGAGCCATGAGGTACTTCCGCAAGCGCTCCTCCCTCCTCAGACGGCGACGTTCCAGCACGAGATTGATGGTGTACAGAAACGGGTTGAGCGCCGAGTTGACGGGCAGCGCAATGACAGCCAGGGCCACGTTCACCTCGCTAGGAATGGGCACGTCCTGGGACGCCAACACACTCAGTAAGCCAACGGGGAACCAGCACAGGAAGTCGGTCGTGGCCACGCTGATCAGACGGCGGGAAATCAGGAGTTCTTTGGAAGTGTTGTTTGTCACCGTGACACTCATGCTGTTGGCGCGCACTGACAAGTACACGAAAATCTGGCCGGAGGCAATCAGCAGAAAGAGAACAAAGTTCAAGACCACCATGACGCCGAAGGAAAAAGGATAGCCAGGAAACTTGTCTTTGTTGGTGATCGGCAGAGGTACACAGATGCCGGTGTTCCCGTAGAAATCCAGGTGGGACAACATTGGCATAAAGGGCAAGGCCGACAGACACAGGCCGACAAGCCACACCATGGCGCAGGCCCAGTGTGCTGACTCTTTCCGGAATCGTACTTGTCCGAAAGGAAAACGCAGCACCAGAAAACGATCTAGCGTGATGAGGAAGATGAACAACGCCGACGTCTCGTTAGACAGCAGAGAGATGAAGCCCGCTGTTTTACACACCACGCTGCCCCTCCAGAACAGATCGTTCAAATAGTAGGTCCCGTAGTACACGCGATCCGCCACCCCGATAACCGCCAGATACACCCCCATCAGGAAATCAGACACACACAGGTGGATGACGAACACGCCGTAACCAGTATTTCGAGTGTTATTGCCAAAGACTGTCCGAAAGAGAAAGGTGGTCAGATTGCCTGTCAGCGCCAGTACAGCAAACACCGACAGCACGAAGCGGTACATGCTGGACTGGAGCAGGGCATCGCAGGAAGAGATTTCGTCAGAAGGCGCTTGACAGTTAGGAGCGCTGTGCACTACGTCAAAGAAAATGGCCGGGCAGCACAGCTTGTAGTTGTCGGCATACACCGTCTCCAGGAGAGACAGGTCCCAGAACAAGTCTGCCGGGAACTGAGTCATCGGCGATCCACGAAGGTCCAGCACTCTCAGTTTGGTTAGCGTCCCGAAGCCTTCGTTCGTCACCAGATCCACCCCTGTGTCCGACAGGTTGAGCACCCGCAGGTTTGGAAAATGGCTGATAACACTGACATTCAGTGACGCCATGTTGACACGAGACAAATCCAGGTTAGTCACAGACACTAATGGTGTATCGGCAGGCGAAATGAAGGGGTGTGTCAGAGGGTTCCCAGAAAGAACCAGAGTATGCAGGTTGATCAGAGACCTCAAGCTGTGGCTCGGAACAAGGGTCAGATAGTTGTCATACAGGTCAAGTTCGTGAACATTTGGCAAGTTCAAGTAGTCAAGTTGTGACAAGCCACACTTTGCTAGACTGAGGTAAACCAGCATTGTGGCGTTGGTCAGATCCCTGGTAGAGATCCCTGAGCCTGTTGCGTTGAGGAAGAGGACATCAGCAGGGAGAAAGGGCGGGATTCCGCGCGTGCAAAACAAGGCCGGCCCGTAGCACGTGCAGTTGGCGGGACACACCCTGCCACAGTCCAGTTCGTCGTCATACAGAGGACAATGGTGCAGTTTGTCACACAGATTTTCTTCGTGAATACAGGTACGGGAACCGCGACAACGGTAGTAGCCAGGACACGTGTAACTGTCACAATCCGCCTCGTCCTCGTGGTCCGGACAGTCGTTGTGACCGTTGCAGCGTAGGAAGATGGGCAGGCAGTAAAAGTCACCACCAGCACAGCTGAAATGGGTCTCCGGGCATTCTCTGTTTTCTAGAGGATCAAGTTTGAGTGTGTTCTCTGTAAGCCTGCTTTGGTGAAACGAGACTTTGGCTGGAAGATCGGGAGTGATGTACGCATAGAAGTGTGATTCGCAATTTTTCACTTGATGTTTAACACAGCCTGTGTGGAAATAGAAGTTGTTGTATTTGTCTCGAAACCTTAGCATCGAGTCACACTGAAAGTAAAGAACATGTTATATCATTCATGCAAGTACCAAAATGACAATCATATTGACTGACGACCAGAATATACGCCGATTTTAACAGTTATCATTGCTTTAAAATATGTACTCTGTCTGATGGAATAATATGGAACCATCTTGATTGGGACATTACATCATCTATAATATCATCAACAACATGGAACTTCGGTCAATAACTATTACATCGCTTTTATAATGACATCACAGGTACTTGTGAGACATTCACATCATTTACTACGTCACCCTTTGTTTACATTGTGATGCTATTATTACGTTGCTATATGATGCTATATTATTATTATTAGAAGGGGAAGTGTCGCAGTGGTTAAGGCGTCTGCCTCCAATGCCAAAGGTGCGAGGTTCGATACCGGGTTCCGGCGTTGGATTTTTCTCCTCTGGTAAGTGACACCGTCTGGGTAGTGGGCAGATGTTCACATCTGCACGGGACATAGACGACCCCGGCCCCCACGAGTCCCCTGCTGCCTTGCAGGCCTGGCCGCTTGGCTGCGGAAAGGCTAAGGGAGGAAACCCCTGACATCAAAGCCCCCGTGTCTCCGGGGAAGGCTTTTGAGCCAGAGACTAAGACAAGGACAGTCTGATATAAAACCTACGACCTGAGGACCTCGATGCCACCGTCCCAGCTTGCTAGGCCATGGCAAACGAACCAAGGGTTTAAAGGGTGGGGCCAGTACTGCGCACACTGCACTCCACCAAAAAGCTCCACCGCGCAGGCTTTAGGAAACGCCCACGGACTATGACACTGAACTTTCCAAGTCCTGTAGCGATGGGCAAGGGGCAAAACGGCAGGTGAAAGATGTCACTGGAAACCGCAGTCTCAAACCTGCATGCAGGCGGTTCAGGATATTGGTCGCCTGATGTTGACCTGGGGATGACAACGTCACTCGGCACACCCTGAACGACCAAGCAGCCTTCTCTAGGGACAGCACTGCTTGCTCCACACGGAGAGGGGCCTAGAAAAGGTGGCCTAACCAAAGCTCATTCCCTCGTAACCCCAGTTGGCTAGCCGCGGTCAACGGGCATCTTCTCATGCGGTCAGAAAACAAGAAAAAACAACGGATCCACTCTCATGACGACCACGACCGGACTCAACGTAGCATGCTGGAACATCCGAACCATGCTCGACACAGCAGACAGCGGACGCCCTGAGCGTCGCTCCGCCCTCATTGCCCATGAATTGCGGAGGTTAAACATCGACATCGCCGCGCTCAGCGAAGTACGCCTCCCGGAGGAAGGCAGCCTCCAAGAACTTGGCGCTGGCTACACCCTCTACTGGTCAGGCAGGCCTGCATCAGAAAGACGGCTCTCAGGCGTGGGCTTCATGGTGAAGACCCCCATTGCGACTAAGTTGGAAAACCTACCAACGGGTCACTCCGACCGCATCATGTCCATGCGCCTCCCACTGAGACACCAGCAATACGTCACCATTCTCAGTGTGTACTCCCCAACCCTCCTGGCAGAGCCTGCAGAAAAAGACAAGTACTACTCTGACCTGCGCAGCCTCCTGCAGAGCACCCCTGCAGACGACAAAGTCATCATCCTTGGCGACTTCAACGCCAGAGTGGGCCAAGACTCTGAAGCCTGGAAAGGAGTCCTCGGCAAGCATGGCGTTGGAAACTGCAATGACAATGGTCGCCTACTGTTGGAGCTCTTTGCAGAGCAGCAACTTGTCATCACCAACACTACTTTTCAGCAAAAGGACAGTCGAAAGACCACCTGGATGCATCCTCGCTCCAAGCACTGGCACCTTATCGACTATGTCCTAGTGCGTCAGAGGGACCGCAGTGACGTCCTCCTCACCAGAGCGATGCCCAGCGCAGAGTGCCACACTGACCACAGCCTTGTTCGCTGCAAACTCAGGCTCCGCCTCAAGCTGAAACCCAAGAAAGGCCCCCCCCCCCCCCCCCCCCCAAGAAAAAGCTTGATGTTGCCAGCCTTCAGCGTGACGACAAGAAAGCTGCCCTTCAGGCCGATTTACAGCGCATGCTCAAAGACACAGTTGATCCAGCAGACTCCTCCCCTGAAACACTCTGGGAACAACTGAAAACTGCTATTGTAAAATCTTCTGTGGAAGTCTTGGGCTTTGCTAGAAAGAGGAACAAAGACTGGTTTGACGAAAACAACGTAGAGATCCAGGAACTTCTAGCAAAGAAAAGAGCCGCCCACCAGGCCCACCTAGCCCAGCCTTCCTGCCCTGTGAAGAAGTCTGCCTTCCGCCTCATCTGCAGCAGTCTCCAGCTCAAGCTTAGAGAACTCCAGAACGAGTGGTGGTCCAGACTCGCACAGAGGACCCAGCTCTGCGCTGACAACGGTACTACAGGGGCTTCTACGAAGCACTGAAAGCAGTGTATGGCCCTAGGCACCTGGTACAAAGTCCCCTGCGAAGCGCTCCTCACAGATAATACCTCCATCTTGAACCGCTGGTCGGAGTACTTTCAGGACCTCTTCGGCGCTGAGCGCACTGTTCAAGAAACAGTCATCCTCCAAATCCCACACCTTCCACTAAAGGTTGAATTGGACGAACAGCCCACCGCCGAAGAGACCCTCACAGCCATCCAACAGCTCAAGAGTGGCAAAGCAGCAGGCATTGACGGAATCCCGCCAGAGATATGGAAACATGGAGGCCCAGCACTGCACAACAAGCTCCACGACCTCTTTCTCTGCTGCTGGGAAAAAGGAACACTACCAAAGGATCTCCGTGATGCAGTCATCATCACCCTGTACAAGAACAAAGGAGAGAAGTCTGCCTGCTCAATTTATCGTGGAATTACCCTGCTGTCCATTGCCGGGAAAATTCTCGCAAGGTTGCTCCTGAATCGGCTGGTACCTGCCATCGCTGAAGACCACCTCCCAGAGGGCCAGTGTGGCTTCAGAGCCAACAGGAGTACCACCGACATGGTCTTTGTGCTGAGAGAGCTTCAGGAGAAGTGCCGCGAGCAGAACAAAGGGCTGTACGTAACGTTTGTCGACCTAACAAAAGCGTTTGACACTGTGAGCAGGCAAGGTATGTGGCAGATCCTGGAGCGACTAGGCTGTCCCCCAAAGTTCCTCAACATGATCGTCCAGCTGCACGAGGACCAGCAAGGCCAGGTCAGACTAAACAGTGACCTCTCAGAACCATTCCCCATTCGCAACGGCGTGAAGCAAGGCTGCGTGCTGGCACCGACCCTCTTCACCATCTTCTTCAGCATGATGTTGAAGCAGGCCACAGTGGACCTCGACGATGACGACGCAGTGTACATCAGGTATCGTCTCGATGGCAACCTGTTCAACCTCAGACGACTGCAGGCCCAAACGAAAACCCTAGACCAACTGATTCGTGAGCTGCTCTTTGCTGATGACGCTGCCCTCGTTGCACACACAGAGAGAGCCTTGCAGCGCATTACGTCCTGCTTCGCAGATGCCCGCCCAGCTCTTTGGACTTGAGGTCAGTCTGAAAAAGACAGAGGTCCTTCATCAGCCAGCACCCAAGGAAGAGCATCGCCCTCCCCACATCACCATCGGCGAGTCCGAACTGAAGTCTGTACACCAGTTTACCTACCTCGGCTGCATCATCACGTCACACGCCAAGCTGGACAAGGAGCTGGACAACAGGCTGGCAAAAGCGAACGGTGCTTTCGGGCGACTATTCAAGCGGGTGTGGCACAATCAACAGCTGAAAAAAGGCACCAAGATCAGCGTGTACAGAGCTGTCGTCCTCACCACCCTGCTGTACGGTTCCGAGTCCTGGGCCCTCTACCGCAGCCAACTACGACTCCTCGAACGCTTTCACCAGCGCTGCCTGCGTACCAAACTCAGCATTCACTGGAGTGACTATGTCACCAACGTCGAGGTCCTTGAACAGACGGAAACTTTGAGCATCGAGGCTTTGCTGCTGCGGACACAGCTTCGCTGGGCGGGGCACGTCTCCAGGATGGAGGATCATCGCCTACCCAAGATCACTCTGTTCGGCGAGCTCGCCACTGGACACCGAGACAGAGGGGCACCAAAGAAGAGATACAAAGACGGTCTCAAGAAGTCACTTAGTGCCTGCCAAATCGACCACCGCCAGTGGTCTTCGCTTGCTGCGGACCGTGACACCTGGCGCTCCACCATTCACAAGGCAGCCATCTCCTTTGAGGACTCTCGCAGAGCTAACCTCAAGGACAAGCGGCTCAGGAGAAAAAACAGAGTTGTTGTAACTCAGAACCCTGACCAGACCTTCCCCTGCAGCCACTGCGGTCGAACCTGCCTGTCGCGGATTGGCCTCCGCAGTCACGAAAATGCCTGCAGACGACGTGGGCAAGCCCTATAGAATCTTCGTTCGCGAAGCCAAGTCATGAAAGGGAAAAAATGAAATATTATTACGTCTAGTCACACGGCAACATTGGCTACAGAACTCAGAAGGCTTGCAGGAACGACGTACTCCTAATATGGTACTGGGTACAGCTATTTGTGAGACATTCACATCATTTACTACGTCACTCTTTGTTTACATTGTGATGCTATTATTACGTCTAGTCACATGGCAACATTGGCTACATAACTCAGAAGGTTTGTAGGGACGAAATACTCGTAATATGGTGTTGGTTTTTTTGTTGTTGTCATAAATGATCATCATATGGCCCTACTGATAAATAGTGCACAGTGTTCGGCTTGCGCAACATGTTCTGTATTTTGGTTATATACTGACGTCCAAAAGCTATGCGACCTTTTTGGTACTCATAGGATATACCTTTGTGTTTCTGATGATTCCAGAACTGTCGCTTTTCGTTTGCTCTTTAGTGTAGAAGCTTTCTTTTCTGTTGCAAACAATGATCATTTCATGGCAAATTTCTTTCTATCTGTGTCGCCAAAGTCGATATCCAGTGAGCAAGAAGTACTTAGGCACAGAACAACCTCAAACTGTCTCGAACACAGCTGAGGGCAGACCAGCTAATAGGCTTGCGTCGGCCACTGGTAATTAATTTTTAAAAATTTTGTTCACAAGCCTAAGTATGTACGGTTATACTCACAAACCAGATAGGCGAGGCTAGCGCCGGCATCTCAGTATCTCAGTATAACTCGAGGCAAATCTGTATCGTTACATTGTTGAGTAATGTTCTGTGCATCTACTGTGGGAATACAGGGTATGTACCCGACCACATATAGTAATGCACCTTCGTGTTTGTGTATGTATGTTTCGCCTGCCTACTTCCTAATTTCCGGAGAAAGACATGGGTTATATAAGAGACCTGATGCATCTTATTTGAAGATGCAAATGATCGTCTTATTCTATACCTGCGTATTTCTCTGTGGGCTGGCGATTGGGTGCCTGATAGGCGGGGGCAGGGGATCTAACTGTTGTCCAGCGCTGAGTAATTCCCCTTGGTTTGTATGTACGGTTAGCACGACATTAACCCATTCAACGCTAAATCTGCATTGTAGAGATGTCACATAACGACTGTGTACCTGTTGCAGGAGATGGATCGACCATGACCATTCAAGGGTAGTGGCAGATTAGCTTGGCGCACGCTGGCGCCAAGCTAACCTGGCAGTGCCCTTGAATTATCACGGTTGGAAGCTGGGAAGCTCAGATGATAGAGAGTTCGTCTCTCGTCCGAAAGGTCGTTGGTTCGAATTCAGCTGGGTTCACAATTTGTTCAAGTCCTTTTTGGTGCCCTGTCTTTTAACTCGTTCTACCCCAACACCGAAATCGTTAAATTTTGCCGTTGTCCCCTGAAGACTGCATTGCAGTGCAGGACACAGATCGACCATGATAGTTCAAGGGTGATGCCAGAATAGCTTGGCGCCCATAGGCGCCAAGCTATTCTGGAATCACCCTTGAACAATCATGGTCGATCCTTATCTTGCTGTGGGGTGTCTGGGGTAGAATGAGTTAAATCACCTGCATGCTGAACACATGACTTTAAGCCCTAAACGTTTAAAGTTGTTTCTTCTTTTTATTATTTATCATGTCGATCTATCCCCTGCTGTAGTTGGTCAGGGCTAAACGGGTTAACGTGAGCGACAATATCGCGGTGTGACTTAACGGCTGTCTGGCATCGCGATATACCCCGTGTCGCGATAACCTGAGGCTGACTTGCACTGAGTTGTAGAGACACTTACTCGTTTCTTGTTGCACGAATGTTCAGCTGGGCAGGGCGGAAACACACAGAAGTCCTCGTCACTGCTGTCAGAACAGTCCGGTCGATAGTCACACACAAACACGTAGGGCACGTGCTCGTAACCGTTCTTGCATTTGAAGAACGGCGGGAGAGGAGACAGCGGCACCGGGCATAGGCCGTGCACGTGATCTTCGCGAGCCCAGCACCCGGTCTTGACGTCACAAGCGAAGAAGGAGTGCGCCGTGTGATTGTCCCGACAGCGGACGAGGGAGGGGCGTGACATGGTGACACCTGGCACAGGCAAGACGACCGCCAGTCTTTCCGGCGCCTCATGGGTGTTGTACTCGCAGAGGAAGTCATGGTCCTCCACAGCGAACTCCAGACAGTCGGCCCTGAGGCTAACTTTCCACTTGCCTTGCTCTCTCCTCACCATAGAACCGAAGACGCCTGTCTGGTCGAAGGTTGTCTCAATTCGAACGTATGCAACAGAGCCGTCCTCCCATTCCCGTCTGTTGGTGACTCTTCAACACACGGCGCGAAAACATGACTGTTTAAACCAATCTACCCCAGAACCAAAATTCCCAAATTGTGAAGTTGCCCTCTGAGTTAATGTATTACAATGCTAGAGACAGATCGAGCATGATAGTTCAAGGGTGTTGCCAGAATAGCATGGCGCCTATGGGCGCCAAGCTATTGTGGTACCACCCTTGAACTGTCGTGCTCGATTCATGTCTGGCTGTGGCGTATCGGCGCTGAATGAGTTAATGGCTCAGCCCTTTACTGCCGAGAAAAGATTAACACAAACAGAAGTTCTTTACTCGAAAATCACAAACATGTAAAAACTGCCCGTGTATCCAAGCAAACTGTCATGAGACTGAAATTTTAATTATTGTCCTAGCAAGCTACATTACATATTTCATGATAGGTCAGTCTTTTTAGTTCAAGATTGGTGCCAGAATACCTTGGCGCCACAGGTGAATACCGTCCAACTGCTCGAGATATAGATCTTCATGTGTCTCCCGCAGTAGCCGTGGCTCATGAGGATCTATATTGTACTTTGCATCAATGTTCCTTTGACATAATTATGACGATCTTTGACATCGAATTTACAAGGATTTGATATTTCAAGTGTGGTACCGGATTAGCTTGGCGCCAGCAGGCGCAACGCTAGTCTGGCACTACCCTTGAAAATTTCTGCTCAATCCATCTCCTGCAACAGTTACACAGTCGTTAGATGACACCTGCAACATGGAGATGTGGGGTTAAAACCTGATCTGCGTCCTCTGGCAGTGAAGGGGATAACGTTACAGTGAAATCCTGGCAAGGAAACACGTACACAGTGTCTGGTGACATTGAAGGGCGCGGAGCTTTCAAACCAAACTGGATGGTGTGACTTTGGGTTTGATGCTTGTCCAGCAAGTCTGTGATGCGACGCCACTCGTCTGGTGTGTTAAGGCTGGCAAGGTAACCTCCCTCTTTGCGACAGATGGCACTCGACATTGCCCACGTGTTGTTATTCAGGGCTCTTCTGAACGCGTAGCACCGACCCTCCAACGTGATCTGGCCCTGACCACAGAGCTGAGCGGTGTATGGACACTCGGCCTCGTCCTCGCCGCCCGCACACTCGACCAGTAAATTACACCCGAGGTGCTGCCGGAAGTCGGGCCAGTAGGACACAGAACATTTCCATTGTCCGTCAGGCAGCTGCTGGGGACTGGACGAGTGCTTGTGGAACGAGAACCGCAGTCGGAACCCCGTGTAGCTAAACACATCGCATGCAGTGGTTTGACAGTCTGGCTAAGGCGCCAATAATCAGTTAGAAATACGCTAAAATTGCACGCGGTTCGACGAAAACAGTGAATGAAAAGCCCGGACAAACATGCGTTCTCGCATGTTTGTCCAGGCTTTTAATACGATTGTTTTCCACTCCTGATTTCGGGAAAACATAAGTAGGTCAAAAGTCTATAGCTGCGCAACTTGCTTAATGGCTAGCGCGGGAAACATAAGTAGGTCAATAGTCTATAGCTGCGCAACTTGCTTAATGGCTAGCGCGGGAAAACATAAGTAGGTCAATAGTCTATAGCTGCGCAACTTGCTTAATGGCTAGCGCGGGAAAACATAAGTAGGTCAATAGTCTATAGCTGCGCAACTTGCTTAATGGCTAGCGCGGGAAAACAAAAGTAGGTCAATAGTCTATAGCTGCGCAACTTGCTTAATGGCTAGCGCGGGAAAACATAAGTAGGTCAATAGTCTATAGCTGCGCAACTCGCTTAATGGCTAGCGCGGGAAAACATAAGTAGGTCAATAGTCTATAGCTGCGCAACTTGCTTAATGGCTAGCGCGGGAAAACATAAGTAGGTCAATAGTCTATAGCTGCGCAACTTGCTTAATGGCTAGCGCGGGAAAACATAAGTAGGTCAATAGTCTATAGCTGCGCAACTTGCTTAATGGCTAGCGCGGGAAAACATAAGTAGGTCAATAGTCTATAGCTGCGCAACTTGCTTAATGGCTAGCGCGGGAAAACAAAAGTAGGTCAATAGTCTATAGCTGCGCAACTTGCTTAATGGCTAGCGCGGGAAAATGCTCACTCGTGCAACTGAGGCCTGCCAGAAGATTTCTTCCGAAGGTCATGACTTCGGAAAATCCAGACAAAAAAAACAAAGATGACTGCCAAAGACGTAAAACGCGAAGAAATTACCCAGCAAAGCAAGAAACGCGTTGCGGAAAGACCAGTACATCGCAATTTATTGTTGTGTTATGCTTTACGTTTCTACACGACTTCCTTTCTTTCTTGAGGAACAAATGTGTGTTGGACTAGTCCTTTTTCAACGTGTTGGTTTTTTGGTGTGTTTTTTTTTTCTTTGGGGTTCATTTCTTTTTAGGACTTCGAATGACGTTGTGTGCTCGGATCCCGGTACCCGAGCATTGTGAGTGAACTCATTTAGCCCCGAAGCCCTACAGCAGGGGATGGATCGACCATGATAAATCAAGAGTCGTATCAGATTAGCTTGGCTTATAATTTATTTATTTGCCTATTTATTATTTATTCATTTATACAGATGATGTATAGTTACGTTCTGAGTGAAATTATGTATTTATTTACGTATTTAGCTATTAGTTAGTTAGTTAGCTAGCTCGTTAGTTAGCTATCTAGCTGCTTACCTAGTCAGTTAGCTAGGTAATTAATTAGTTAGTCAGTTATTATTTTTTTTATTATTTATTTATTTATTTATTATTTTATTTATTTATTTATTTATTTATTATTTTATTATTTATTTAGTTATTTATTATTTTATGTTTTTAGTTATTTATATATTTTATTTGTACATAGTGCTGTGCTAAATTATTTATTTTTGTAATTTAATTAGTTAGTTAGTTATCTAGCTCGCTAGCTAGCTTCTCAGCCACCTAGCCAGCCAGTCAGTCAGTTAGTTGAAAGCGGAGATACGCCTCTACCTGACGACCAAGCCGCTCCGAGCTCTGACCAGGAGAGGCGTGTCCAGCCTGGCGGTGAAGCGATTGGAAGCGAATCCACAGAACCGGGCCAGCTGGCGTGCAGGCTCCGTGCTGAGTTGGACGAAGTCCATAGTACAGTCCAGCTTTGGGTCCTTGCCGTTCAACTGCACGGATTCAACGCTGACCATGAGGCTGTGGTTAGCCGGGATATCCAGTCGGACTTCGCTGTCCATTTTACTAGGGCACAGTGTCTTTTTATCCAACCCTGGCGATTGGATGTAGCCTGTCACACACACACACACACACACACACACACACACACACACACACACACACACACACACACACACACACACACACACACACACTGACACAAACACACACACACACACGTAATCCACAGATGTGCGCAGGGGCTCCTCTTCTAAGGCGACTTCGGCCCGATGGCTATATATATATTGCTGTGAAATATATACTGACGAACAAAAGAAATGCGACATTATTTTATTAGAATCGTCAGAAACACATTAGTGTTTCTGACGATTCCAAAAATGTCGCATTTCTTTTGCTCGTCAGTACAGAACAAACTTTTAGTAACAAAATATTCTGCTTTTTGATATCGCGATGCAACGGGAAAAACAGTTAAACTTTGAGGGCATAACGTTGTGTGTGTGTGTGTGTGTGTGTGTGTGTGTGTGTGTGTGTGTGTGTGTGTGTGTGTGTGTGTGTGTGTGTGTGTGTGTGTGTGTGTGTGTGTGTTTCTCCCTCTCTTTTGTCCACCACGAAGATGATTTCATAGACAAAGCGCCGAATGGGGTCTGAACAAATTTTGATCCCAGTTGGATTCGAAACCTCGACCTTTCGAACGAGAGTCGAACACTCTTACAACTCAGCTACACAGGTACCCTCGATATCGTGAGGCTGACGTGTCTGTTGCACGGGTATTACGTGAAACCTAAGTCTACTAACTATTATTGTAATAGTCTTAAGAGCCTTACTAATAAGCCTACCAAGCTATATATTAGATGACAGAATTATGGTGAAATTTGACACGCTCAGTATATCAAAATTTCCTATGCGGCTTTAAATTGCGTGTGCCACGTGGGTGTTGATGTGATAATGTGATACCGTGCAAGCTTAACTCCTTCACTGCCGAGAAAATAGCGAACACGATCCAACTGCAAGAGACACAGATTCTCACGTGCCTCCGCAATTACGTGGGCTCATGAGGATCTAAGCCTCTTGCCGAGACCAGTTTGTATCCATGTTACTTGGACAGGGTTGGCTTTTCGTGGTTGAAGGAACCAAGATTGCAGAAACACAAACGAACGTACAGCGAACGCACTCTCAGTGAAGGGGTTAATGGAGGTAAATAAGTTCTGGCGTTGAATTGTTCCTGTAAGAGTACAATGAGCTTGTACATGACACTCGAGAAATCACGTCTGATAAATCGTATTAATGTATTTCGTCAGCACCCACGTGACGCACATCCTCGCCGCTACTATACCTGTGGGCACATTTGCCAAAAGTATGTACGTTAATTTTCGTGACAAGTGAAATTTGCAAATGTAATAGACGCTGTGCAGGACCGAGAAGAAGATCAGAAATGCACGTCTTTCGACTAAAACAGGGGATTAAAAGCCCGGACAAACATGCTATGTCGCATATTTGTCCGGACTTTTAATCCCCTGTTTTCTTCGAAACACAAGCAATTTTGAAATACTGCTGATTTTACAAAAGCTTCTTCTTGGCCAAAGTCATCAAAACCATTCTGGTGATATAGCGAAAGTTTTCAATATGATGTATTCAAAATTTCGCTTTTTGCGAATATGGACATGCTTTCTTTATGCTATCCAGAACAAGGTGACTGCCAAGCGTGTAAAATGCAGAGAATGATCCAACGGAGAAAGAAACAGGCTAAAAAGAAAGAAGACGAACGAACACACTTTATTAATATTTCGGGTAAATACCCTTTTTAAAATAGACAAAACAAATATAGAGATCAGTCGCAACTTATCTTCATTATCGCAGAACGAATGTGGCAACTGTAGGATGATCTCTATAGTTGTTTGTTTGTCTATAAATTGTGTTGTAACTGTCTTTTCTAAGCGTGTTTCTTTGTCCATTGGGTTCTTCTCTGTCTTTTTGCTGCATCAGACCAGACCTGTAGTGAGAGAAGTGTAGACGATCTCTACGTGAGGCCGCGGTGGCTCAGGGACTGACGTGAACTTAAAGCTGATGTTAAAAGGGCCTGGGGCGGTTCCTAAAGTGAGCTCGAATCTGACCGACCGCGTGTAGCCGCTGGAATACTTCTGCTTCGACTGGCTGCACTTCGCCCTGAGGAATATTTCCCGCGTGTCCACTTCGCGGAACATGATGTCGACGGGCAACTGGGAGTAGATGCCGTTCTTCGTGATAGAGAAACAATCCTTGGCTGAAGTGTTGGTGAACTGCACCTCCATGACGTGGTGGGGGGGAAGGATGACCTCAACGTCGCACTTCAAGTGAGTGTACCCTTATTTGGAAAGGAAATCCGCATGAAAATGACGTAAAATGTCATATGTGGATGGACTACGGAGTGGACCAAATTCTAGCTACCATTTATTTTGAAATTTACAGGAAATGTATAGACCATAATAATTCAAGGGTAGTTGCAGATTAGCTTGGCGCCTGATGGCGCGAAGCTAATATGGCACTGCCCTTATCATGATCGATCTAACTCCTGCGACAGAGCGTCGACGCTGTCTGTTAAAGCACTGAGCTGGAAAGGGTCAGTACAAATGGTACCCCCCCCCCTCACCCCTCCCCTCCCCCCTCCCCCCCTCCTACCACCACCACTCTTGGTTTAACCCACAGGCACATTGATTGCGAGTTCAACGTTCTGCCTTATGTGGTCCTTAGAGTCATTGCAATAAAAAAAAAATCCATCACGCACAGAAACGCACTTTATACATACACAGACAAAGCGGCTTTGTTAACTCATTCAGCCTTGTCACGGACTGGCGGAAAGATGGTGGTTAGTTTGTGATGTGGGTGTAGGTTATATATAATCTTGTTAACAGGGGCATCTCTACTCACACGCTCATGCTCTAATCATTGTAGCTATAAACATCTCATTCATCACATTTCTCTCACTCTGGAGAGGGCCGTCTCGCAATCGCTTCCCACACACGCATACATACAACTGATTCACTAAGAACTCAGTTACTGAAATGCTAAATATGTTAATTATTTACATAAAGCATTAAACATGTCACACTTAACTACTGTCTAAAGTCTCTTGTTATTTCACTGCCTTCATCTTCACTCTACTTAGTTTTGTCTAGTTCTGTGCACAGTAACAATAAAGTCACCTTACCTGGCCAGGTTTTCTATTCGCTACTAATGTGGCTATCTGGTCCTCGTCGGCACTTTGTCTGTCGACCCGCTATCTGGTCCTCGTCGGCACTGCGTCTGTCGACCCTCTGGCAACGCTGATCTTATAATGTTCTCTGTCACCTAGGCACGTTCACGACTGTCACTGCTGCACTCATGTACTGATCACGTATTACTCTTGGGCTAAATACCCTTCCGATAAATCTGCAGTGGAAGACGTTATTCTCTGCTTTGGTTACACTATAATAGTCCCGCAGTGAGATGGCCTTAGTTGCCTGCTCGGCGTTAAACCCAAATAACTAACAAACTAACTATAATAGTCCACCCGGTTTCCATCTCTTTCTCTTGAGTGTAATCATCTTCCGTTTAATCTGTAATGACAGGTTATTTTCGACCACGCCGCAAGTCAACACCACTTTCCATCTTTGCTCCGACCTCACGGTCTTTTTTGTCTCTCTCGCTCAGCGCCCAGTCTTTTCTTGTCTCTCCCCACGCTCCGCTTCTTATATATATACAAGTCCCTCTCCCTTCCTCATTCTGTATTCTTACGCGATGTCATGAATATTCATTCACGTCTCTTCATCAACTAACTTCAATAACTATATAACATATACTAAACATGCATTTCACATCCGATCCATGCATCTAATTCAACCTTACACCCGTATCACAACATTAATAATATAATTATTTTGTGAACAGACTATTTATTTCCAAATTGATGGAATTTTCACACACAGATACTACTGAGTATATTCTTTTATTACAGAATCAGCCGGGAACCGTTCTGACCTCCTTTCCCCCGCTAAATAGGTGAGGTCCCTTCACTTCCGCACGTACACACTTCCTCTTCTCAGTAGAAAAGTCACTACTGATCCACTTTCCCCCGCTAATTAGTCTAGGTACCTTCATTTCCGCACGTACTCACCTCCTCGTCAGTCTCAGCTTAACTCATTCTACCCCAGACACGCCACAGCAAGATAAGGATCGACCATGATAGTTCAAGGGTGGTGCCAGAATAGCTTGGTGCCTATGCCACCAATGAGTTAAAGTACTGACCAACTTAACCCGCTAAATAGGTTAGGAGGCGTGAGTGCAGGCACGATCGCTCCCCGTCTCCACTCCCCATGACTTCCTCGCAGTCTGCGATATACATTTCCCACATTCATTGATTTCACTAGTAACTTTAGCTGCACTTACTTCTTAACCTTCCACTTAATTCTGAACATAATTGTGGTCCCTTGACAAGCTCCGACAACCACAGCAACACATGGATCGAGCATGACAGTTGAAGGGTGGTGCCAGAATAGCTTGCGCCCATAGGCGCCAAACTATTCTGGCAACACCCTTGAACAATAATTATGCTTGATCCATGTCTCGATAACTGTAATACAGTTTTTAAAGGCATCTTCATAATCCGGGCATTTCGGACCTGGGGCAGAATGTGTTAAGCTTGTTTCATATCTGGTACCGGTTTTGTTTTTCTCTGTTACCATTGTAAGACAAGATTCAGCAACTGTTGAAAACCCAGTGAGCAAAGGAGTCTCGGGCCGTCGTCGGCCGCAGTGGGCCCGCGCACTAACGAGCCGAGGTCGGCCCTAAGACTTACGCTTACTGGGAAACGCCGCAGTAAACACAAAACAGCTTTTTACTGAGTTCTTTGCCTTTATTTTTTTGCTGCTCGTTCTTTCATTGCAGCACGCTTTAGAAATACTAAACAAAACAGGTCATGCGGCGTTGTTTTTACTATTTTGATGTTAGCTGTCTTATGTCTTTGTTTTGTCTTTATATTCCAAAATGTATTTATTTAAATATTAGTTTACATCCAGAAAAAAAATAGCAAATTGTGTACTTGTCTCTATACAATTCTAGTATGAAAAGCTTTTGTTTTCAAAGTAGACATGCACACCAGTTACAACACAATTTAAAGTTACGTACCATGAGGTCGGTGGAGGACAGCCTTTGCTAAGCCGGGGTTTGATTGTGTTTTTCATCCACTAATATCTGTAGTATTGTTGAGTATCCACCCGACAAGTGGAAGTACCAACAGAGGGAGCTAAAAGTTAGATATTGGTGCGTTTATGATTGGTAATAGACAGTGGAAAATCTGTATTTACATTTTTCAGCCCTACCTGAGCCAGACTGATGTTTTTCACCAGATAAGTAGCAAATTGTGAACGTGTTAGTTCGTTAGTTCGGGGTTTAACTCCACGGTTTACCATGACCTTTCAACGGACATGCTATTGACCAAGCCTGTCTTTTTTCCCTGGATTGTGAGTCCAGCTACCGGGACAGGGACGGGAATTCGAAACCCACGACCCGGGGATTCCCTTCGCTCTCTTGCTCCGACGCTTAACCGCCTGAGCTATTTCGGACTCTATGTGAACGTGTTTGTATATATGTCTAGTTTGAAAAGCTTTGTTTTCAAAATAGACATACACACAAGTTACAACACAATTTATGAATCTTTCGGGTTTGAATATAAATAAATTGTGTTGCGACTGTCTCTTCTAATCGTGTTTCTTACTTTGTTGGGATGTGTTCTCTTCGGATTGGTTCTAAGTTTTCTTACCTACAGGCCCTTTCTGGTTCCACAGCTCGTTTGAATCCAACGTTATGACTCCAGCACTAGCGTTGAACTTGAGCAGACCTTCATTAAACAGACAGATCCTGAGGTCGCGCAGGGTCAGACTCAGGTACTCGATACTCAGAGCACCGAGCACGTTGTGCCCGCTGGCCACCGTGGATGATTCTCGCGATGTCTCCGCATCGGTCACTGCTGGCTGGCTGCGCGGTTGACATGAATCCCGGTGAGCAAAATGTCCTCGGGTCGACGTCAGCCTTAGCTCGCCCGCTCACTGGCGTGCACTACACTACCTGTGACACTGGCGTGCACTACACTAACACTGGCGCACTACACTAACATTGGCGTGCACTACACTAACACTGGCGTGCACTACACTAACACTGGCGTGCGCGGGCGAGCTAACGCTGTCATCGGCCCGAAGACCTATTGCGTAGCCAGGCTGAGTTTTGCACAGCTGCATGGCCACAACGAAAGCAAGAAAGGTGAACTGCTTCCGCGGAGCTCTTTGATCGCTAAAATCCGCCGATACAGAGGGTCATCAATGTTGTCTTGCCTCAACTAAGACATGCGTGCCCTTCTTGTCACAATCCTTGTGATTTGGCGCGCGTACCGGAGGTTTCCACTGACATTTGAGCGAAGCAGAAGGGAAAGTAACTCTCCTGCTTTCAAGGGGAGAGAGCAGAAAAGTCTTTCATTTCACGACATTCAGACTTCATGATTTGTCAGCCCTTGTGGTCCATCATTGTTCTAAGACACACTGCGAACATTTATGAAGGAGATACTGCGAGCTAGTAACCCGATACTGCCTGGAGTGGGTCGATTTCATATGAAACAAATTGACTGCTGCTTTTATGTGGCACACGAAGCCGTTGATGTCCGTCCTCGAGATGGTACACGCTGTCCTTTCTGTGATTGACACTGTTTTGGTGTGATAGACGCTGTCGTTGGTGTGGTGGACATTGCCCTTGGTGTGGTGGATTATGGCGGTGTAGTAGATGGGGTCGTTGGTGTGGAAGACGCTGTCGTTGATGTGACAGAAGCCGTCGTTGAAGTGGTGGACGCTGTCGTTTTCTCGTTTTGGTAGCGACTGTCGTTGATGTGGGGAACGATGTCGCTGGTGTGATGGACGCTGTCCCTTGTGTTGTTGACGCCGTCGTTGTTACTACTACTACTACTACTACTACTACTACTACTACTACTAATAATAATAATAATAATAATAAATATTTCTTGTATAGCGCTGTTCTCCAGGAAAACACTGGACTCACTGCGCATGCACAACAGCACACTCTCTCTCAGACACACGCACAATTAACACTACTTTAACCCACCCCATCCCTTCCCATCACATTACATCCACTTCCCTCCAGAATCAGAATAAAAGGCAGTCAGCCAACAGTTAGCTAAAGGTGAGCTAATTGTTAAATGCCCGACAGAAAAGAAAAGTCGTCAAGTGAGCTTTGAACTGTGACAATGTGGGCAGATTCCGCGTTTCAATTGTCTGCGAGTTCTACACACTTGAGGCTAAAAAGGTGAAAGAACGCTCCCCGACAGTTTTCATGTTAAGCTTCAGGATTTTAAAAGTTTTTTTTTCACGGGAGGAACGGAGGGTACGTGATGACTGATAAATAGACAGCTTGGCAGAAAGGTACGGCAGGAGAGATCCGTCAAAATGCCGATAGGCGAAAATTGCAATTTTGTACTCGCAGCGGAATTTCACGGGCAGCCAGTGCAGCTGCTTCAGCAGAGGCGTAACGTGGTCTCTCTTTCGTTTCTTCAAGATGAGACGCGCCGCATTGTTCTGAATCATCTGCAAGCGTGAAATCTGGTCTCCCGTAAACCTGCCAGTACAGAATTGCATAAATCGAGCCTGGACGTAACGAATGCATTTACAAGTCTTGAAGCCGCACTTTCTGTAAGATACGGTCTGAGGGAAGACATTCTGCGTTGAAGCATTCTGTGTCATTGTTGTAGTGAAGGCTGTCACCGGCCACGTAGACTGTTGTCCCGCACCTGCAGACAATCAGAGTCAGCAGCACAAGCCGCGGCACAAACACTCTGATAGCGGTCACAACACGCTCAGCGGCTGTCCCTGTAACCATCGTGCTCGCTGCTCTCTGATTCTAAAACAGGATCACAAGATACGGAAACCTTTACATGTGAACTTCTCTCACAGCGGTTCATGCCCTTCTCTGCCGATGGTCGATGATAGTGTTTCTGTAAATTGAGAAACGTGTGTTCGGAGGCTCATGAGGATCTATGTCTCTTGCAGCTGGATTGTGTATCAGTAGTTTTCTTCGTCCTGTGGAAAGAAGATTGAAGACCGTCGGTTGACGATACAGAAACAACGTGTGGTGTTCCTGTGCCTTTACGAGCCCGTTTATAACGGTTAAAGTCTCGTATCGCACGCACCCATCCCTCCCCACCTCCCACCACCTCGTCTTTAAAGTCACCAACAATTCCCTCACACGCTCTCAAACAAAATTGCACAAACCCACACACGCATGCACATATTAAATTAAATACACAAGCGTGCGCGCAGTTACACACACGTACATACATACACACAACGTGCCGTTTTCTTTACAGCGCAGTTCGTTTATTTATTTATTTTTATTTATTTATTCTTACAAGGAGGTTTTTTTAAAATTTGTATTCCACTCCTTTTCATAACTTATTTCTGGCGTAAGAAAATTGTGATACAATCGCTGGAAAGTGGTCTATAAAATGGCTGTAGGAGTGCATAGCGATAATTTCTGTGCGTGATTTTTTTTTTCTTTTGTTGAGCATGTTTTACTTACAACTAGAAGAATCGCCTCGATAAATTTATTTTTAAAAGACAGTTTTTAAATTATAATCAAGCCACTATTTATTTATTTATTTTGTTTCATTATCTATTTACCTTGCGAAATATTAGCGAGTGTTTAAGTCAGTATCGTGGCATTACAACAATCACTTAATTTAAAAATATATCTTTATTTATTATTTATTATTTATTTATTTATTTATTTATTTATTCAATTTAGCTAGTCGCGCCCTTTTATTTACTTCCTTCAACAACAAAAACATCAAAAGATATTGTTTTATCTATAGCCTCTTAAATTCTGTCATACATACTGACGAACACAAATGTGGCGTATTTGCATTGAATAGACAACACTGCCTGACTTCTTTTTCGAGACAAATTCACAAATAAGACTGTACACCACTTACGTCAAGACCACAGCCAACTAACTGCAAGAGACATAGGACCTCATGAGCCCCCGCAATTGAGGGTGCTCATGAAGTCCTATGTCTCTTCCTATGGGGTGTGCACAGTTATTTGAGCATCTGAAGAAGGATATTAAGGAGATAGTGGACCTGGGAGTCAACAGGAAGTCCAAGTAGTCATATATATCCCGTAGTCATCTTGAAGAAACCAGATGGATCCTATTTGGTGTGTGTGAACTATAGTACACTTATTAATCGGACCATCTAACCTTGAACTATCCGAACTATATGAACTGCCCATTTCATGATTTGGCGATGTTCTTGCAGGACCTTGGCATGAAGTTACACTCTGTCAAGGGATCATAGAATCTTGGAGCTGATTATCTAAGTAGAGCAGTTTAAAAGAAACACTTTTTGTCCAGGACAGTTTAAAGTACTGTGATACAATTATTACATTGCAATTTATTTGATTTAAATTTTGATAAGAGTTTGTTAGTGTTTATTATACTGCGAAGTTTGACACAGCCACAACCGTGTTTTGAGATTTGAGAAGAAATTATGTGAAATTTCGTTCTAAATTTAAAAAAAAAAAAGGGGTGGGGGTCGGGGGGGGGGGGTGGTGCTGGTGTGGGGGTGGTAATGTTACGTTTGTGTTTGTGTTATTCTTTTGAGAGCATGTTTGTGTGTTGATCATAGGAAAGATCCGATATTGTTACGAATGTGGTTGTGTTGTTCTGTGAGAGCGCGCATGCATACATCTTAGAAAACGATCCGATATTTATTTGAGCTATCGTGATTACGAATCACGTACTATTTTAGTAAGTTTCGCTATCGTTCGCGCAGAGAGCGGAATTGGCTTTGTTATGATACGCTAAGATTAGTCGGGAAGTTTCTACCAAAGTCGCACGGAGAAAAGCGGTCGATTTTTGTGATGCGTAGGTTCGCTGAGAATAGACCAGAACGTTCGAGCAAAATTACGCTCTGTCTAGTGACCTCGTATGTGTGACATCAAAGTGTCGGCAACATTTTGCAACACAGTATTAAAGCCGCTCTAATACTCATAGTCATATTAGTTTTCTGTACGCGTGAAGTTAGCAGCCGGTCAGTATGTATTATGAAAGATCGTGAAACTTCCAGAAAGTGTAGGCAAGGTCGTGAACTGTCTACCATACTTTTGTGAGACGTCATAACGCGCCGGGATTTCCCAAAATAGGGGCTGGAAATAGCAGTCAGATTTTTGTATACCATTCTGGTGTGTTTTTTTCAATTAATACTTATGAGTTTCGGTTACGTTTTCTATTTTGATTGGTTGTGTTGTATGAATTTGCTCGATTATTCTGGAAAGAATACCACTATGAAAGATCGTGCTAGGAAGCACGTGTGCACATTGTTCAGTTGTAGAATTGCGATGTAACAGCGTCGGTACATTGTTCAGTTGTATAATTGCTGTGTATCGTAAGCACATTGACATTGAGAGAGCTATGCAAGGTATCGTGCTTCATTGTCAGTGATGGAGTTATGCAGTGTCATAGGTGATGTACAGTGTATGAGAGACGCATTGTGTCAAAGTGTTGACATTAATTTGGGCAGAGGAGACATTGTATCGGTGTTGGTGCATTTGTGGACGCATTGTGTTGAGATCGCATCACTGCAATAAAATATTGTTGGAACTGTTACTCCAGTGTGGTCTACATCCTTAAGCCACGTGTGACGGGTTGCAGCTGAATGAAGTTTCTTTAAAAGAACCTTACGTGCGTGCCGTCTGGTGTGATATCATACTACGAACACGACTCAACATGTAACATTACGTACCTTTTTAGTAGAATTCATTTTCCTTTGCCTGGAGAATTGCGATCGATTTCTGTTGTGTAGCTAAAATGACGCGTCTTTTCGTTACATTATTGCTATAGTCCGACCTCATTTGACCTAGAACGTTCTCGAAACGGCGTGATCATTCTAGTGACATCATATATGACGTCAATGTTGTTGGGAACATTTCGTAACATTGTATCGAATACGCCTAAATTTTAGTCGAAAGCTATAGTTATTTCTAAAGGTTCTTTTAAATTATTATTAATGAGTTTTTGTTACGTTTTCTTTTCTGATTGGTTGTGTTGTGTGAATTTGCTGGATTATTATGAAAATCATAACAGTATAAAAGACCGTGTTAGGAAGTATGTGTGTACATTGCATAAGAGACGTAGTGTGTCAAACGTGTTGATGAACTGTAGAGGAGACAGTGTATTAGTGTTTGTGATTTTGTGATGCATTGTGCGGAGATTGGCATCCCTGCAATAAAATACTGTTGGAACTGTTACTCCAGTGTGGTCTACAACCTTGTGCCACGTGCGATGAGTTGCAGCTGAGTGAAGTTTCTTTACAAGAACCCTACAGGCGTGCGTCTGGTATGATTGTAGATATTATGACTACGACCACCACGTAACAAGAACGGTTATAGTGGTCACCTCGTTCAACTGCATGCGTTCTTTGGTGAATCGCTTTTTGAGCGGCCATAGCTAACACCCTGGAAACTGCACAGTCTCTAGGACTGTTTGCTTGGAGCCCTGAGAGAAGTTTTTTTTTCCACTACACTTGAAATTTGTTTTTATTATTTATAGAACCTTTGTCGTATTATATTTTCATTAGCACTGTTGTGTCGCGAACTTTTGAGCGGTTATGCCTCAAGCCCTGATAACTACAACCATTTTCTAGGATTTTTGAACGTTCATACCTCGAGCTCTGAAACTACGATGCATTTTTGGAGGGTCATAATTTTGTGCCCATAAACACTCCAGAGTCGTCCAAGGGCTTTTAACCCTTTGGCTGTCAACAGCGGGTTATAGTCCAGCAGGTATCATCGCGACGAAAACCGCTACCGGCTACTTGCTTTGCAAAACTAAGCATTTTATGGAGCGCGGTATTAGGGTATGACCACTCAACGATTGTTCATAGACCGCGATTGTTCATAGACCTAAGCACACAACGCAACCGTGATGTCCAGGGTAACACGTCTGAAATGTCTCCCACGCCAAAGTGACCTCCGGTCGAGTTGGCGCGCGCGTCATTTTGGCGTGTGTTACTCTCCTCATTGAACTTGCCACGCCATACGGTCCCCTGAGCCATCTGCACGAGCGAGCTTAGTCCTGCTGTCGCGGTGCACCTTGCTTAGTTGCTGGCGCAGGACTAAGCTCACTCATGCACCTGGACCCTGGATCAGAGTGCCGTCACCTGTCATTAAAGACAGTCATTTAGGTCGCTGACATTGTTGTCTTTGATGACAGGTGATGGGAATGAGTGGGCTGAGGTGGTGGAGCGATCGTGTTACGTGGTAGTCGTAGTCGTAGTATGATACAATCACACCAGACGCACGCAAGTACGGTTCTTGTAAAGAAACCAGGTGCAACTCGTCACACATGATACAACTGGAGTAACAGTTTCAACAGTATTCTATTCTCACAATGCACTCTCAGCACAATGCGTCCACAACTGCATCCAGACGTTGGTACACTGTCTCTATACAATGCATCCACAATTCTGATATACTGCGTCTCTCATACAATGCACCAACACTGATACAATGTCTCCTCAACAATGCATAAACACTTTTGCCCCACTCCCCTCTCATACAATGTATACATATATTTCGTAACGCGCTCTTTCATACTATTACTGATTTCCAGAACAATTCCGCAAACTACACAACTAAACCAATCAGAAAAGAAAACGTAACCAGCACTTATTACAATTCATTAAAAAGAACACACCAGATCTATCTATAGCCTACCACTAACGTCTAGGCGCATACCATGTTGTGAAATGTTACCAACATGTGTACTGCACAATTTTGACGTCATATCCGAGGTCACTAGAATAATCGCGCCGCTACTAGAACCTTCCAGTCTAATGTAGGTCAGACTTTTCAACACTGTCGCGAAACTACGCAACATTCTAACTACATAAAGAAACTCGATCGGAATTCTCCATGAAAAAGAAAACGAAAGGTACTGAACACCGGGCCTTTCCTGTGATTAACACAAACATGCCCTAAAATGAATAACACAGCCACAAAAGTAACAGTTCGGCTGACGTCCCCAAAATAGTGGGGGCGGGGGGGGGGGGGGGGGGGGGTTCAAACTCAGCTGGGATCAAAATTTTGTACAGACCCTTTTCGGTGCACCGTCATTGAAATCAGTTTCGTGGTGGACAAAAGACGTTAAGCCCTAAACGTTTCACTAACGTTTAGAAGGCGGGTGATCCTCAACTCATTCTGCCCGCGACACACCACAGCAAGATATGGCTCGACCATGATAGTACAAGGGTGTTGGCAGAATAGCTTGGCGCCAAGCTATTCTGCCACCACCCTTGTACTATCATGGTAGTCTAGATTTATCTCCTGAATTGTAATGCAGTCCTCAGATGATAACTCCAAAATGTGGGTATTTCGTACCTCGGGCGCAATGAGTTAATAAGAGTTATCGCTCAAAACTAGCCCATTTCGATTTGGAGTAGGGCTGATGCTGGCTTGTTACGTCAGGAAAGATTTACTTACGAGTTTTAAAATGTGCTATTTAAAGACCCAATACAGCCGTAGCTGTTCAAACAAACGCTTTTGCAACAGATGGTTACGAAACGCAGCATACAGACCCAGGCAAAGTTCATTTAGACACAGGACAACAGTTCAGCACAGGTCCTCTTAATATCAAGTGCTCTGACAACAATCCGCTCCGTTTAATAAATACAACGCTGTCGGTACGAGCAACAACTAAACATAGACTGATGCGCTCACGGCTGCGCAGAATAAACAAGTGTGATTATGCGCGTGCCTTTGTTGCCTATCCCACCTGCCTTAGAAGTTTATTAGGTGTGTCGACAAGACATATCTAACACAGATGCCTCTGAATTTGTCTTCTGAATTACGAGTAACATTGGTATTTAAAAGCTCTGTACTGCCAAAGGGGAACCGCTTGAAACAGACGCGTATTGTGGTATTTCATTACAGCCTCAGTCCATTTGAACACCACAGGTGCTTGTTTCCCTTCAGCCAAAGTGACACATAAACATTGTACAAAAACCTAGTTCGTCAAGTTAATTATACGTTTTGCAGGAATGCCCGTTTGAACATGTTGAGGGACCATAAATAAGTTCAGAAATTAAATGGAAGATTAAGTAGTGAGTAGTTAATTGTTGTGTAATCAAATTACTCCTGAAATAAGTGAATGAGGATAAGAATATCGGCTGCGAGTAAGCCATTGGGAGACCAACATGTGTAGGATAGCCAAGAGACAGAGCACCATTTGTCGTTGGTGTGTTGATAAGCTGGGACGGGTAGTGACAACAGGAAGCGATAGCATGACCTAAACTATTTAGCGGGACAAAGGGGGTCAGTACCTTCCCGACTGATTATGCAACCAAAGAATATAACTACTACTGTCTGTGGAAATTCCAGAATTTGGAAAAAAGTAGTCTGTTCCAAAATAATGACATTAATGTTGTGACTAATGCGGGTGCTAGGCTGAATTTGATGCATGGACCGGATGTAAAATGCATGCTTAATATATTTTATATATTTATTGAAGTTAGTTGAAATTGATGTAGAGATGTAAATGAATATTTCTGACACATTGAATAAGAATACAGAATGAGGAAAAGGGGGGGGGGGGGGGACTTTTTAATATACGGATATGAGCGTGCGGAAAAGGGAACTTGGCGCTCAGGGAGAGAAACGAAAAGACGAGGTCTGATAAGAGAAGAGAAGGTGGAGACAAAGTAGTACGAACTAATGTGACCAGAGAATAGCCGGTTTCCCTACGGATTAATCGAAAGATGATTAAACCCAAGAAGAGGAGGTGGAGACCGTGTGGACTGATGTAACCAGAGAATAACTTTTTCCACAACAGATTCATCGGAAGAGGATTTAACCCAAGAGCAGTATGTGATAGTACACTTTTGCTGCAGTGCCAATTGTGAACTTGCCTATGTGACACCGTGAACATTATAAGATCACCGTTGCCAGAGAATCGACAGACTCAGCGCATTATTAACGTTTAGAAAACCTGGCCTGGTAAGGTGACTTTATTGTTTCTGTGCACAGCACTAGGAAGAATGAAGATAAAGACAGTGTAACAACAGAGACTTAAGCCATTAATTAAGTTTGACATTTATAATCCTTTCATGTAAATAATCAACATATTTAGCATAACAAGCCATCATCGTTCCCTAGTCCGCGACAGAAAACAACATTTCTTTCTTTTGTTTTACTACTACTAAGACTAGCGATGGACAGCCAGAGGATTGTCCCTATCGGACTTTGTGGAGATGTATTTTTCGGTGACGGTTTTTGTCGAGATGATTCCAACAGGATTCATCGCGACAAACACCGCTACCGACACCCAAAGGGTTAAATGAACCTGCGTGACTTGTCATGAGTTTGTTCCGCCCTCCGCCCTGGATCGCAAAGGTACTTCCCTGTGAATCCCGTCAGGGTAGTCCTGGTGCGGTTGAGGCGGGGAGTGGAGTGGTGGCGGTCTCATGCACAGCACAATAAACATCCTGAAGATTGTCTTATTATTTGAACCCTTTCGCCGCCGAGAAAAAGTGAACGCTATTCAACAAATGCAAGAGGTATAGATCCACATGAGCCCCGCGACCGCGAGGGATCCTGAGGATCTATGCCTCTTGCTGAGGCCATTTTGTCCTCTCGTCCCTTGGACGGTTGTGGTGGATTTCGGTTGTTGAAGGAACACAGATCTCAGAAACAAAATATGCGTCCAGTGGCAGGTAAGGGGTTAATCTGTCTTAAAAATTAATTCCTGTGGGCGGGAACTGAGGAGGTAACCTTGAAAGCCTCGCACATTCGAACACAAGAAGAAGCAGCGCTAGAACTGACGGTTGTCTTACCTCCTTCGTTGCGCCTTTCAGCAGAAAAGCTGTATCTCACGATGTGTGGTACTAATTGAGCATACCACACATCATGTGATGCGCTCTTGTGCGTCAATGGCGTCGTGTGCACAGAAATGTACTCTGGAAAGTCTGCTCAACGAAAAGGTGCTGGCAGAGGCGAAATTGAAATGTGACCTGCTATCACTTTATGATGACGATTGCGTCATGTATGACGGCTTCATGTATTGCGTTACAACGTCACAATGTACGAAAGAAATTTACTGGGGTCAAAAAATATTGACGTCACATTACAAAGTAAATTACATCAAGATTGTTGTCAAGCCGTGATGGAGGTCGTGTTGCTGGCTACGTGTGTGCCGAAAACCAACTCAGATCGATTACTTTAAACGAAAAGGTGAGTAAGAAACAGATTTTAAATACATAAATACACACACACACACACACACACACACACACACACACACACACATATATATATATATATATATATATATATATATATATATATATATATATATATATATATATATATATATATATATATATATATATATATATATATATATATATATATATATATATATATATATATATATATATATATATATATATAATCACATCGGCGTGCTGGCGATACTACAAATCTCTTTCGAGTGGTTTTTAAACCTTATCTTATAAGTTATTGGTCGGAGGGGTTAAGGCCTTCGGGGTACAATGATTCCTTTGACCTCCCTCAGGCCTACAAAGGTCCGTGTAGCGAACCCCTCCGACCAATAACGTATTTGTTTTCCTTCTTCCGTTTATTGTTTAGAAAAAAAAACGGTTTATGAAGACGGCCGCTTCTGTGGCGGATAGGTGACACCATTGAATATACATGTTCTGCCGGGGATTCCTAGACTGTGACGTAGCATGATTCCGTGTCAGAAGCGCAAGTCTTGTTTTCGCGAGTAAAAAGCTAATCTTGGCTTGTGTACAGAATGATTCAAGCTGCAATGCCTACAAAAGGTCGTTAAAGTATTACAGTGACAGTGCTTCTTGACTGCTGTGTGATTCAGAAAAATTAAGAACTTTTGATGAAGCGATCGGCGTTTGACCACTGATGTGACAGCTTGTGCAAGTTAGCATGGTGCCTCGTGCTTTTAGATTCAAGATGACAGAAGGGGATGGCTTTGAGTGTGCAGCAGATTGTCGTTGTTATATCCTAAAGTGTCATGTGTGTTGGGATATCTGGAAAAAGGAATACCAAAACAAAACGCTCGTTGTTAACAGCAGGACTAGTGCTGAGACTGATGGATTTTAAGGTAAGATTTTATTTTACAGGGTAGACATGATGTCAGATAGTCTTCGAAAATTCGGGAGATGTTTTTCTTCATATAGTCCCGCATTGAGTGACGTGAAAATTTGGCAATAGCGTGCTTTGCGTATAGTGTTGCTGGGTGTGTATTTTCGTTTTAGTTCTTGAATTTGTTGCTCTGTGCTTTGGTGAAATTGTGGCATGTTGCCTGTTGGTGTTTGAGCAGACGACAGTGTGTTGCCGGTTTGCAAGGATTGTGTCTCTGATTGGTTAAAAAAAAAAACTCGGAAGCTATTTTTGTTCCGTGGTTTCCCGAACTTTGAAAATGTCTCGGTGGAAGGCTTTTGCTGTTTGCGCTATGTAATTAGTGGTGAAATATTGTTTAGTTGGCTCCTCATGTCGTACAAAATAAGGCAGATGATGTGTATTACGTCAAATAGGACTACTTTAGTGCGTTTTTTTCTGCTATTTTGTCGAACCGAGTTGCTATCAAGACTCGAAAACGAGGTCGTAACGCGTCATCGAGAGGGCTATAAAACGTCCGCCATTTTCCGCTACAGTGGTTTTTATATCACGGTCACATGGTACAGTTTTCGCTAAATTTACTGGTCGTGTGACGTAGGGAGGAAAACAAATATATATATTTAATTCACTAATCTATATCGCCGAAGTAATTGTAAAATCGGTATGTATGTACACGGCCGGGCGAGGATTTTAATGAAGAGAATAAGAGAGAGAGAGAGAGAGAGAGAGAGAGAGAGAGAGAGAGAGAGAGAGAGAGAGAGAGAGAGAGAGAGAGAGAGAGATGATGATGATGATGATGATGATGAAACGTGTTTATTCAGGATAACGTTTTAGGCATGCCCTCTCTTACAAAATGTCCTGCTACACTACACCCATGAATATACATCGAGAAACACAATAAAATATTAAAGAAATAAAAAAAAAATAACCAAAAACAACAACAACACAAACAAACAAACAAAAAACATCTCACGAATTTTCGAAGACTATCTGACATCATGTCAACGCTGTAAAATAAAATCTTACCTTAAAATCCATCTCAGCACTAGTCCCGCTGTTAACAACGAGCGTTTCTGGGTATTCCTTTTTCCAGATATCCAAACACGCATGCCACTTTAGAATATAACAACGACAATCTGCTGCACACTCCGGGCACTCGACGCACCCCCATCAGTCATCTTGAATCTAAATGCACGGCAAGGCACCATGCTAACTTGCACAAGCTGTCACATCAGTGGTCAAATGCCGATCGCTTCATCAAAAAGTTCTTAATTTTTCTGAATCACACAGCAATCAAAAAGCACTATCACTGTCATACTTTAACGACCTTTTGTAGACATTGCAGCTTGAATCATTCTGTACACAAGCCAAGATTAGCTTTTCACTCGCGAAACTTGCGCTTCTCGCGGAACAGACATGCTACGTCACACTCTGTCTCGTAAAAACTGGAAATCCCCGGCAGAACATGTATATTAAATGGTGACACCTATCCGCCACAGAAGCGGCCGTCTTCATAAACTTGACTTTTTGTAAACAATAAACGGAGGAAAGAAAACAAATACGTTATTGGTTGGAGGTACAATGATTCCTTTGACCTCCCTCAGGCCTACAAAGGTCCGTGCAGCGAACCCCTCCGACCAATAACTTATAATACCGCATGGCTGAGACTGACAACAACAGGGAACAAAGCAAATGATAATACCTCATGACGCAGGTTGACAATAACATGGAAGAAGGCAAATTATATTGTTTTCCTCCCTACGTCACACGACCAGTCTCTTTAGCGCAAACCGTACCATGTAATCGTGATACAAAAATCCTTGTAGCGACAAATAGCGGACTTAGTCCCCGATCACTTCGATGCCAGAGGGACATTAACAGGATATAATGAATGAATGAAATAGCGGACTTAGTCCCCTATCACTTCGGTGCCAGTGGGACATTAACAGGATATAATGAATGAATGAAATAGCGGACTTTTTGTTTGTAGCCCTCTATACGACGCGTTATTGCCTCGTTTTCGGGTCTTGATAGAAACTCGGTTCGAAAACAAATAACAGAAGAAACGCACTAAAGTAATGCTATTTGACATAATGCACATCCTCTGCCTTATTTTGTACGACGTGAGGAGCCAAATTAAACAATATTTCACCACTTACATATTTCACAAAGCGCAAGTAGCAAAAGCCTTCGCCAAATCCATAGCATCGCCATGCACCGAGCATTTTCAAAGTTCGGGAAACAACGGAACAAAAATAGCTTCCGAGTTATTTTTAACCAATTAGAGACAGCATTCGTTGTAAACATCACACTGTCGTCTGCTCAAACGGAAGATTTCAATATTACCAACATGCCACGATTCCACCAAAGCACCGCGCAACAAATTCAAGAACTAAAACAAAAATGCACACCTAAAAACACTATAAAATATGACAACGCAGCGGTGAACACTCTTCGTGAGAACCTCAAAGAAACGAACCAGGGTGTAGATTTCGAATTGTTTGGGGGAAAAAAACAACTAAACTCCCTCCTTTCTCATTTTTACGTTGATGTCAGAACGGTGGAGTGTGATCATTACAAGACCTCCTCCTTGAAAGGTCTTCGTTACGATATCAATGGCCACCTTCAGGAAACGAGGTCCGTTGACATTATGAAAGATACCGATTTCCAAAGTGCGAATGACAGTTTTCGCACGGCTATGAGGGAACTGAAAAGAATTGGAAAGGGTGACATCCATCAATATCAAGAAATCGTGCAGAAAGACCTGCAGTCATTGTACACAAGTATCCACCTCAAGCCTAACACCCCAAGCGGTCTTTACAGCAAGGTCCAGATAGACATTCGTTTGTATTTTTGTAGGCTTGGCACAGAACATATGCAAGCCATGACAAAGGGTACAATTAACATTGTGCAAGACCATGGGGCCAGTTTTGTCATCCAAACACAGGACGAAATGATGAAAAACAGAAAGGAACATGACACAGAACCTGTCACAGCCGCGATACCTGCACTGCCAGGCTCCCCTCTCTGTCCTGTCACATCTTGCAACACGTATCTTACTAAACTTCACCCAGACTGTAACAGATTGTGGCAAAGACCAAAGGATTCATTCCTGCAAAGTGATCCATTTTTTTTTTTTGTAACTCACCTGTTGGGAAAAAAACAGCGTAAGTAAATTTATTCCTGATCTGTCCAGAAAATGCAACCTAACGCAGCACTACATCAATCTTTGCATACGAGCTACCGGCATAAGACTTCTGTCCAGAGGACAGTATCCCCTTGGCCATATAATGGCTGTTTCTGGCCATAAATCGCCTGCCAGTCTGGCACAGTGCCAGCGTGTCAGCGCCACTGACAAAATACATATGGGCCTCACAACTGGCTGTGCCCTCATTGGGCAAAGTCAACACAAATTAAGTTTTAGTTTATAGCCAGATAAAACATTTCTACATGAAATTTAGTCAAATGAATCCCAAAAGCACTATCACGCCTGAAAAATAAAGTAAATTTGGCATTATTACAAATCAAGTAAACAACATGTAGTTTTGTGTGTGTGTGTGTGTGTGTGTGTGTGTGTGTGTGTGTGTGTGTGTGTGTGTGTGTGTATGTGTGTGTGTGTGTGTGTGTGTGTGTGTGTGTGTGTGTGTGTGTGTGTGTGTGTGTGTGTGTGTGTGTGTGACAGCGACTAGAGCCCGCGTTTGAGGACGGACAAGCTTGAAACTTTAAGATATTGTCCCTAAAAGAATTATCGCAAGACAATTTTCTTTATTTTTTTAAAATTATTATTATGCTCATTGCGAGATAATTGCCGTTTCTCAATAACCGGTTGATCCACACTGAGTCCGTATGTTTTCTTATTTTACTTGATATGTTGCATATAGCAAGCTCAAAGGGAGTTACTGAATGAGTTCGTGAACCAGCATTGTAGCTTTAGAACTTTCGAGTATTAATAAACTTTTTTTTTTTTTAAATATATATTTTCACTTTTTGTAGATTTATTTCACGAATTATAAGCCATTTCACCACAAGAAAACCTTTCCCAAATGTATGCGGTGCTAGTAAAGGACTATGTACCTGTTGTAGGAGATGGATGGACCATGATAATTGAAGGATAGTGCCAAATGAGCTTGGCGCCTTCAGGCGCCAAGCTCATCTGGCACTATCCTTCAATTATCATGGTCCATCCATCTGCTGCTGTAAAAGTATTTGAAGCTAAATGGGTTAAGGCCATAAGAAATACGGATCAGTGTCACCGCCGTGCTGATTCCGTCATCTCTGTTGGGGAGAAATGTGTTTGCAGGCTGTGCATCAGTGTCAAAATATATTTATTCAGATCACTGAACAACAAGCATTGTGACTGGAAGGAATGATTGCTACGCTCTGATGGACATCGAGAACAAAATATCCATGTATCAGCTTGTGGTCTGCGGCCTCAGCTAACCTGATAGTGGAGGTTGTTTTGTGCTTTCTTCACTTTGATATTCCTGAAGAAAGAACAACAACAATAAACAATGTATACTTACACAAACGCCTAAACGGGAATGTGTTCATATATAGGTACTATACAGTGGATTCACAAAGACCGCTGACAGAAAATGTCGATACAGTGTACTTACACAATTAAACGTGAATGTCGATACATTGTACTTACACAAGTAAAGGTGAATGTACATACAGTGTACTTACACAAGTAAATGTGAATTTAGATAGAGTGTAATTAAACAAGAGACTATGGATGTAGATATATTGTACTTACACAAATGAATGTGTATGTAGATACAGTGTACTTACAAAAGTGACTATAAATGTGGACACATTGTCAGTGTACTTACACAAGTGAATGTGAATGTTGATACAATGTACTCACACGCGTAAATGTGCATGTAGATACAGTGTACTTACAGAAGTGAATGTGAATGTAGATACCGTGTACTTACACAAGTGACTCTGAATGTAGATATAGAGTACTTATACAAGTAAATGTGAATGTAGATATAGTGTACTTACGTAAGTGATTATGAATATAGATACACTAAACTTGCACACGTGAATGTGAATGTAAATACAGTGTACTTACACAAATGAATGTGAATGTAGACATTGTTTACTAACACACGTGACTGTGAATATAGATACTGTGTAATTACACAAGTGAATGTCAATGTATTATATAGTGTACTTACACAAGTGACTATGAATGTAGATACAGTGTACTTACACAAGTTGCTACGGATGTAGATACCGTGTACTTACACAAGTGACTATGAATGTATATACAATGTACTGACACAAGTGAATGTGAATGTGAATGTAGATACAGTGCACGTACTGTGACTGTGAATGTAGATACAGTGTATTTACACAAGTGAACGTGAATATAGATACGGTATACTTACAAAAGGGAATATGAATATAGATATAGTGTACTTACACAAGTGACTGTGTATGTACATACAGTGTATTTACACAAGTGATTGTAAATGTAGACACAGTGTACTTACACAAGTGAATGTGAATGCAGATACTGTGTACTTACACCAGTGAATGTGAATGTAAATACAGTGTACTTACACAAGTGAATGTGACTATAGATAGAGTGTACTTACACAAATGATTGTGATTGTAGATAATGTATGTGTGACAAGTGAATGTGAATGCGGATACTGTGTACTTATACCAGTGAATGTAAATGTAGGTACTGTGTACTTACACAAGTGAATGTGAATGTAGATACAGTGTGCTTACACGAGTGAATGTGACTGTAAATACAGTGTACTTACACAAATGAATGTGATTGTAGATAGTGTGCACTTACACAAGTGAATGTGAATGTAGATTCTGTTTACTTACACAAGTGAATGTGAATGTAGATACGGTGTACTTAAACGAGTGAATGTAAATGTAGATAATGTGTACTTACACAAGTGAATGTGAATGTAGATACTGTCTACTTAAACGAGTGAATGTAAATGTAGATAATGTGTACTTACACAAGTGAATGTGAATGTAGATAATGTGTACTTACACAAGTGAATGTGAATGTAGATACTGTGTACTTAAACGAGTGAATGTAAATGTAGATAATGTGTACTTACACAAGTGAATGTGAATGTAGATACTGTATACTTACGCAAGTGATAGTGAGTGTGAATGTAGATACAGTGTACCTACACAAATGGCGGATTGTAAGTGTGGATATATTGTACTTATACAAGTGGGTGTGAATGTAGATACAGTGTACTTACCCAAACGGCGGACTGTAAGTGTAGATATAGTTTACTTACACAAGTGTAGATACAGTGTATTTATCTTTCTTTGGACGGATGCGTGAGACGTTATTGCTTATATTATTGAACCTTGACACACCACAGAAAGACATTGATTGAATGTGATAGTTCAAGGGTGGTACCAGGATAGTTTGACGCCCAAAGGCGCCAAGCTACTCTGGCACCACACTTGAACTATAATACAGTCCTTCAGAGGGCAACTTCAAACTTTGGGGAATTCTTTCCTGGGGCAACATGTGTTAAGATTCTTACATAATTGAGTTTTATCCCTTACACAAGTGAGTATAAATGTCTATTTACAGTGTACGTACACAAACGGCTGAATGTGAATGTATATATTGTACTTACACAGATGAATGTGAATGTTAATTGAGTAAACTTACACAAACACACTGATCGTCAACAATGCCCGTCCACATCAGGCACACGCCCGCATCTCTACAATAGCCAGGATAGACTTCTTCACAAGATCTTAAACATATGAGAGTTTCATCAGATCTAGAACGGCCGCACCATGCCTTGCACACTCTAGAAACAGCAACAACAACCAAGACATTAATAAAAATAATTATAATAGTAGTAGTAGTGGTATTAGTTACTAGTAGTGTTAATAAGGATAATCATCATCATCATTATAATAATAACATAATAATAATAATAAATAATATTAAAAACACAACAAAGCACTCACGAACGCACACGCACACGCGCACACACTTACACACACGTCATTAGCGGGTCAACAGTTCAGTTCAATCGTGACGGGATCTCTGCTCTCGGAAAGGCTCATACGCGCGCTCCACCCCACCCATCAGAAGTCTTCACAGAGTAAACATTGGCTGTCCCCCTCGATTCACTACTGCTACATGAAACGATGTACAGGGACCGTGAGCAACTCAGTGGTTGTGACAGGCTTACGCTATCATCAGTCGAGAGCCGGGCGCGGGGTTCGAACCCGTGTTTTGGCGTCCAATTTTTCCTGTCTAGCGAGTATCACTGACAGCAAAGTGCGAACACCACACACGCAGAGCTAGACACATGACCCCGCAGGCACTAACCGCAGTGCACAACTACGCAGATGCAACTACCGCAGATGCACTAACTTACCGCAGATGCACTAACTTACCGCAGTTGCGGGGGCTCATGAAGTTCTTTGCCTCTGGCTGACCCGTGTTCCGTGGGATTACTCGGTGATGGCGTTTGCCTTGATTTCAAAGGTATGCTTGTACTTCCACCGGCGGTGCATGGGTCAACTCGGGTGGGTCATCGGGTGTTCTATCGCCGGGTACTCCAGCTCTACATCGCCCCTTGCTTTGGTACCTACTTCACGCCCGAGACAAATACTTCTCTGCCACCCAGGGTCCGTTTGCTGTGACCAGCCTGGACACTCTGCCACCTGACTTTGTCGTGAGATTCATTTTAGTCGTGAGAATCGTCGGCCATAAACATACTGGTCGCAGGGAGTTATAAGCACCGCCCATACTGGTCGCAGAGAGTTATAAGCACCGCCCATACTGGTCGCAGGGAGTTATAAGCACCGCCCTGTAAAATGGTCCAGATTTTACCCTTTGGCTGTCGGTAGTGCATTGTGTCCAAGTAATTCCCGCAAAAGGCGCCATCGACACCCAAAGGGTTAAAGCAGACACAACAGTCTCGTCACCAAATTCAAAGACAAGGTCTACAGACAAGATCTTGTAATCTGACAGAGCAGTGCTTATTGAAATCCTGACTGGGTCTGCCAGTCTGCATGATAGTGCCGCTTAATGAGGGTTTTGACTTCCAGGAAGGACATCGGTTGGTTTGGTTGCTCAAGCTTGCTGCCGGGTTTGGCAAGTCTGTCTGCGTCCTCGTTTCCTGATAGTCCACAGTGAGCAGGTACCCACTGAACAGCCACTTGTGTTAGGCGTGAGAGGGCGAACAGCAGGCGAAGTGTTTCTTTCTTCAGCTGCTCACTGGGGGACTGCAAGCTGACCCAACACAACCCACCATCTGATGACCAGTTAAATACACCTCGAGCCACCAACAGACCACCACATTCCGTCTAAGGACTGGTCACTGCCGACCGCGTGCACACTTGTACCGCCTTGGAATGTCACACACTACAGCCTGCTTGTGTGAAACTGGTTTACAGACCCCAGAGCATGTACTGCAGTCCTGTCCCCTGTACCAAGACGCCAGGATACAGCACTGGCCGCATGGAGCGACGCTGTCAGAGAAACTCTGGGGCTCCATTCTAGACCTACTGCAGACCACGAACTTCAACTCAACAACCAATCTTGACATCTGAGGCAGAAACTCGGGAACGCTGAAGAAGAAGAAGAAGAAGAAGAAATCCTGACTATCTTCCATGGCGGTCTTTACCTTATAGTGTGTAGTCTATCGTGTACTTACCCACAAAGCGCCGCGCTGACCATCAGGAACAAAGGACAGTTTGAACATGACGCAAATCTGGAAACAACAGAGGCCAACAATTAACCCCTTCTTTGCAAGTGATCGCTGACTGATCTTCGGAAATCTTTATTAATTCAATGCCAAAGGAAACCTATAGTCTGCTCTCTTATGTCAGAATCTTGCATTATGGGCCGATTGCTCTGAAATTTGACACGGGGTTATAAAATCGTGATAGAAGAAAATTCCACACCTGGGACATCGAAGATTTTGCTTAACAAATTTAGTCCCGAGTCCCTACAGCAGGCGATGCATTGACCATGATAATTCAAAGGTAGTGCCAGATTAGCGTGGCGCCTGAAGACGCCAAGCTAATCTGGCACTACCCTTGAATTATCATGGTCAATCCATCCCCTGCAACTGGTACATAGTCGTTAGGCAACACCTCCAAAATTTGCGAAATCGGACCTTGGGGCTAAAAGGGTTAATGTTACATGGCAACCAGTATTGAAAATGGCCGTATATCGATGTTTTGGTGATATAAATAACATGATGCTATCTTTACCATGAATTTCAGGTCGTCCACAATTTCTCTTGTGATGACCTCTTGTTCCCTTGACCTATCACACTAGTCCACAAACCAAGCATGCACAGAAATGCCTTCTCCAAAGCAACCTGTTGTTCATGTTTGACCTCTAAATGTATAAAACTGTAATAACATCTGAACAAACTAGAAAACTGGAGAATTATGTCCTTTGTTTTCGTCTTTGTGCCCTTGACCTTTAAAAAAAAGGTCAGCGAACATGATATATTATTAAAAGTCTTACCTCAAACTATTTTTGTGTCATGTTTAAATCCCTGTCTTCTATAGTTTACGAGATTATTGCGGTGGTAATTTCTTTTCAGTACAGTAAGTATTGCCTTTAACCTTTATTTGAACTCATTCTTTATCGATAGCGGTTGTTTGGAAAGTTTAGCGTCATACATGAACTGCTTGTGTGAGCAGATGTTGTGTACACTGTATTGCTGGTTGTTGCAGTTATTTAAACACTATTGCGTCCGTTGATCTTGACTAGACATATGCAAAATGCAGAAAACAGTTGCTAAATCATATACTAATAAACTGGTATCTTAGCAGGCAAACACAGCAGCTCAAAAGAATCTTTAAAGATTCTGACTATTACACGTTAAAAGGGAAATAAGCAAATATGCATGTGTACGAACAAACAAACGCACAAGCAGCTAATTATGCAAATAACAGTCTCTGTATCAACTGAACACCTCAAACTACAAATTCTTTAAATTTATTATAAAATAATTTCAATTGTTTGTGCGGTATGGTCAGAAAACTAAATCTCGCAATGTTTAAGTGACTATATTGAAGTGTGGTTGCCATGGAAACCAAACTGAATCCGCGATGTTCCATGTGTCAAAAACGCTCATCGGATGGAGGACTACAACTGTGCAAAATGTCGGAAAGACAACTTCAAAATGCGCAATTCACGTCTAAATCCGTCCTAAGACTTTTAGCTCTCCGAGGAACAAAGCGGTGTTAGCAAACGGTATAGATTCTCATGAGCTTGCGCAGTTGTGGTAGCTCATGAAGATCTATACCGTTTGCATTTGGGTTCCTCTCGTTGATCCTCGGCAGTGAAGGAGTTAACCCTTATTTCTTTCTCTAAATTTGGCTAGTCCATTTCTTACTTTTGCTTGCAACTTCTTCTGGTGCTTGTCTACTAGTTCTTACTATAGTTTCTCTCTGTTGTTTCCTTCCCGTCAATGACTTTCCTTCATCAAATCTGACAGATACAGGTTTTCCTAAATAATTGTTATTCCCTAGGCCTACAACGGTTTAACTTACTTTCTGTTTGATAAGTAAATAAGATAACGTTTCTCACTTTTGCTTGCAACTGTTCTCTAACGCTTGTTTGTGAAATTCGTGACAAAATGAATACCTTTCTTGCTTTCGCTTGTAACTTTTTTTTTCCAGCGTCCGTCAGGAGAGTAGGCAATAGTACAAATCGCTCAGACACTTGTTTTATCTTCTACGTCTGTCACAATGCGGCTGTACTATGTTTCAGATATAGACGTCTGTACAATTACATTAAATGTTCTTTTTAAAAGCGATTTCCTCAAATAAATGGCAATAAACGGCCAATAGTTAGCAATATCTCCGTTATTAATGTACATTGGCCTTATTAATGTAATTTTGATTTACATTTGATTTAATCAAAAAAAAAACATCATTGCCTTTTAAATGTCACACACACACACACACACACACACACACACACACACACACACACACACGCACACACACACACACACACATATATATATTTGTTTTCCTCCTTACGTCACATGACCAGTCACTTTAGCGCAAACTGTACAATGTGACCGTGATATAAAAACCCCGGTAGCGAAAAATGACGGACGTTTTATAGCCCTCTCGATGACGCGTTAGGACCTCGTTTTCGAGTCTTGATAGCAACTCGGTTCGACAAAATAGCACAAACAAACGCACTAAAGTAGTCCTATTTGACGTAATACACTTCCTCTGCCTTATTTTTTACGACGTGATGAGCCAACTTAAACAATATTTCACCACTAATTACACAGCGCAAATAGCAAAAGCCTTCGCCAAATCCATCTCATCGCCATGCACCGACCATTTTTAAATTTCGGGAAACAAGGGAACAAAAATAGCTTCCGATGTTTGTTTTTTAACCAATCAGAGATAGCAAGCCTTGCAAACAACACACTGTCGTCTGCTCAGCCACCAACCCACAATTTCACCAAAGCACAGAGCAACAAATTCAAGAACTAAAACGAAAATACACACCCAGCAACACTATACACAAAGCACGATATTGCCAAAGTTCTCTCTTCACGTCACTCAATACGGGACTGTCTGAAGAAAAACATCTCACTACTGAATTTTCGAAGACTATCTGACATCATGTTAACGCTGTGAAATAAAATCTTTCCTTAAAATCCATCTCAGCACTAGTCCTGCTGTTAGCAACGAGCGTTTTTTGGGTATTACTTTTTCCAGATATCCAAACACACTTGACACTTTAGAACATAACAACGACAATCTGCTGCACACTCGAAGCATCCCCTTCAGTCATCTTGAATCTAAAAGCACAAGGCAGCATGCTAACGTGCACAAGCTGTCACATGGTCAAATGCCGATCGCTTCATCAAAAAGTTCTTATTTTTTTCTGAATCACACAGCAGTCAAGAAGCACTGTCACTGTCATACTTTGACGACCTTTTGTAGACATTGCAGCTTGAATCATTCTGTACACAAGCCAAGATTAGCTTTTTACTCGCGAAACTTGCGCTTTACACGGAATCATGCTACGTCACACACGGCAGAACATGTATATTCCATGGTGTCACCTATCCGCCACAGAAGCAGCCGTCTTCATAAACTGGATTTTTTCTAACCGGGAAGAAGGAAAACAAATACGTTATTGGTCGGAGGGGTTCGCTACACGGACATTTGTAGGCCTTCGGGAGGTCAAAGGAATCATTGTACCCCTCAGGCCTTAGGCCTTCGGGGTACAATGATTCCTTTGCCCCCCCTCAGGCCTACAAAGGTCCGTGTAGCGAAACCCTCCGAACAATAACTTATAATATAAATAAATAAATATATATATATAAATATATATATATATATATATATATATATATATATATATATATATATATATATATATATATATATATATATATATATATATATATATATATATATATATATATATATTATATATAGATATAGTTGATAATATCATACTCCCCGAGTGGGGAGGCTAGTGCATGAATATTCCCAAACAGATATTGGACCTGCTGGATAGATTTAGGTTTCATCCCCCCCCCCCCCCCCCACCCACCCCCCAAAAAAAAAAGGGGGGGGGGGATTCAGGTAGGCATACGGCGTAACCTGAAAACTGCAAACACAACGCATGAACTAGAAGCCGCCTCCAGAATTTACTGGTAGCACCACTAGTACAGCGCGGATTGCATCCTTTAAGCTGTATGAGGTGTTGCAGTGGAAGAAGACAGACTAATTTTGAAAAGGCAACACCTGGGCAATTTTGTGGTGCATATTCTTTACTTTTAACAAAGGCGTCGCCCGAAGCCAAAAATAAAATCAATCAGATTAGCTCAAGGGGACGTAATTTTTCATTCAAACCGGTTGTAGGCAGCAAAAAAAAAAAATCTGTCTGGCAGACATTAACCCATTCAGCCCTGACGCACTACAGCAGGAGATGGGTCGACCATGATAATTCAAGGGTCATGCCAGATTAGCTCGGGCTGAATGGGTAAAAATACGATTCAGGCTAAAGCGGGAACTTATGCACAGCCGAAAACGCTGACTGTCCCTAAAGCGGCGGAACCATTCTTGACGAACAACATGAACAACATGGACAACATGGACAACATGGACAAGCCTCTGTTTAACTCATTCCGCACCAAGACCGAAGTCCGCAAATTTTGAAGTTGCCCCCTGAAGACTGTATTACACAATGGGCGCCAAGCTATTCTGGCACAACGCTTGAACTATCACGCTTGAATCCATGTCTTGCCGTGGCGTGTCGGAGTTGAACTCAGACAAAAAGCGCCTTTTATTCCCTACTCCTTGGTTCATCCAGACAATGTTAAACCCTGTATTTTCTAGGGTGCCTCGTGCTTTTGATACCCAATTTAGCTTTCCATTGTTATCTAAATTTGACAGCAACAGATATGCTTGCTTCGGTATACGATCGATATCCATCTTGATAATCTTAATCCAAAAACGTACAGTTTTCATACAACAATTCACCAGCAGTGGGTACCTTCCAAGCTCGCCGTATACCATGTCAGTGGGGGTTCGGACAGGAACAGAAAGGAACTCATTACAGGCGTACAAGTGCACTTTTTCAATGGGACTATCGTCGTGGAGGAGGCCCCATATTTCAGAAGCATACAAGAGTGTTGGTTGTACGAATGAATGAAAGAGTTTTAAAAAGGTTTCCTTTGTCATACCATCAAAGCCGTAGGGCGCTGATAACATCTGCAGTCGCTTTCTTTCCCTGAACGGCTAGCTGTCTTGCGCTCTGGAAGGTTCTCCTTGTGGTGGTGAAAGTAAAACCTGAATAAACGTAACCAGGGGCGGATCAGTTACCTCGGGGGTGGGGGTGGAACGTTTTGTTTTTGACCTTTAACCTGATACAATAGGCCTCCACGACGCTAGACCTCGCTTTCAGGGGCCGAAAATTCGATAAGCGGGGGAAGGGGGAGGGGGAGGGGGGAGGGGGCGGGAAGGGGGAGGGGGAGGGGCGGGGGAATAAGGCGCGTGCGTGTGTTAAGACTCTCACCATTTGCCAAACTATATCAAGCAACGGGGGAGGGTGGGGGGGGGGGGGGCAAACTTCCACAAAATTGTCTTTCTTATAGCATTTTAAAGAATTTGGGGTCTTGAAGGGGGGTTCCGCTAACCCCTATGACCCCACCCCCCAGATCCGCCCCTGGTAACTGTTTACAACTTCAAGTTGTTCGCTTCCAATAAATTATTTTTCACATCTACTCAGGAAACCACCTTTCCTGAAGGCTATGACTTTAGTTTTGTCACAGTTCATTTGCAGGCCCAGTTAATAACAAGCACTAACAAGACAGTTAATCTGACTTTGCAGACCAGATGGTGAACATGAAAGTAACACTAAATCTTCGGCAAAAAGTAAAACAAACAGTTCCGCAGGTCCTGACCACAATTGAATGCCATGTTTTCCATCCATAGATAACTGTTCATTAATAACGAGCGAGAACAATGTCGTACTGGCCACGCAGCCTTGTCTTAAACCCTGGGGACGGTCAAAACAGTCAATACGACCATCTCGTACACGTGCACGTGCTTTCAAAGATTCATACAAGTCATGGCCATGACAGCTTTAACTTATTCGCGGCCAGCTGCATCCGGATGCACGGCTTATGCCGCGCATCCGGATTCTTCTGGCTGCGAATGAGTTAACAAAGTGCCTGAAGCGTCTGCTTTTATTAATTAAAGCTCTCAAAAGGGTTGAATGTCTCACTGAATCACAGGCACGATTCAGATGCACGAAGCAAGCATTCAGC
>BTPG01000003.1:104790520-104830520 GCA_036245525.1 Semisulcospira habei | reverse complement strand
CACAAACACAAACTTGCACCCGCACGCACTTAGACACACACGCACACATACACACACGCTCTCGGACACGCACTCCAGACATACGTACGCGCATAACGCGTACGCACAAAAATATAAAATGAGTAAAAATGCAAAGTAAAGCAATACACAGAAAATCATTAAGTACATTAGAATTCATACAGCAAAGGCAAATATGTATGTGTGCTCTCTCTCTCTCTCTCTCTCTCTCTCTCTCTCTCTCTCTCTCTCTCTCTCTCTCTCTCTCTCTCTCTCTCTCTCTCTCTCTCTCTCTCTCACTCACACACACACACACACACACACACACACACACACACACAGCATGCACACACACACACACACACAGCATGCACACACACACACACACACACATCACGCACACACACACACACACACACACACACACACACACACGTGAGCGCGCGCCCAAAAATATCGCGTACACACATATGAAGGCAAAAACATTATACATAGTACATGCAGTATTCAATGTACTCTTGACACTCAGATATTATGGTCCACTGTATATTATATAAAAAAAACAAACAAAAAAAAAACAGACGCTCTCTTTCTCTCTCTGTGTCTCTCTCACTCTCGCGCGCACACACACACACACACACACACACACACACACACACACACACAGACATTCTCACACACACAAACATTCACACACCTGAACACACGCGCAAGTTATCCCTGTACTGTAATGATTAGATTACGTCAGAGATTCTAGGTGTTTGAAGAGGCTGACCCTAAATGAGGTGAGCGTCTTTGCGTTTCTGATTTCTGCAGGAATAGAATTCCAGAATGAACTTCCCGAAAATGACAAACTGGTTTTGAATAAATCAATACGCGGCAGGGGTACTTTGAAATGGTGTCCATGTCTAGATGCTACAGATATCCGTTCTGAGAAAAAAGAACTCAAGTACAGTGGACATGACTGCTTGTACAGCTTGTACATCAATACACCTTTATTGAACTGAAAGTGATGGGATAGAGGGAGCATTTTTAAAGTTTTAAGCTTTTCGTCAGTTGAGAGTTCGGGATCGGGAAATATAAGCTTAGCAGCTCTCCTATGTAGGGAGTTCAGCCTCTTCAAATGTACATCACTAGAACCATCCCACACTGTTGATGCATAGTCTATGTGCGATTTGACATGAGCATTGTAGAAAAGAAGACGCGCATCTGTGTCAGTAATTGTTTTCAATTTTGACAACATATACAGGCCGCTGGAAACCCTTTTGCACACATTATTAATATGCAGTTGCCATTTAAGCTGATCATCTATAGTGACCCCTAAGAGGCGGTGGTGTGATACTTGCTCAATTGGGCTGTCGTTTATACACAGACTAAGAGAGAGCGGGCATAGCTGGTGCTTTTGACGTGTGGTTATAACCATACATTCTGTTTTTGACGGATTCAGGGACATGGAGTTGGAATGACACCAGTCGGTGACCTCATGCAGGCTTTCCTGCAGACGCGTGCTAATTGCAGCTACATCTTTGTGAGGAGTATGTAGTGTGCAGTCGTCAGCAAACATGTCACAAGAAATATCCTGGCAACTAATATGCAGTGGAAGGTCATTGATAAATATGCAGAACAGCAATGGCCCGAGGACAGAGCCCTGAGGCACTCCGCTTTTGACGAGACCATACGAGGAGTAGGATCCATTTAACAGTACTCTTTGCTTCCTTCCGCTTAAATATGAAGTAAACAATGAGACAGCACCTGCATTGCAGAGATATGCTTGAAGTTTTGACAAAAGAATGTTATGATTTACAAGGTCAAAAGCTTTCTTAAAATCAATAAAGATCGACCCAGTTATTTGGGAGTTATTTATGGATGCTAGCCACGCATCAATAAGTCTTGTCAGTGCCGTGTGGCAAGAATGCTTGGGGCGAAAGCCGGACTGAAATACGTGCAAAAGACTGCGACTCTCCAAATATTGATAAAGGTGTTTGTGCACGTGTCTTTCAAGAGGTTTGGAAAGGCTGGATAATATTGAAATGGGTCTATAGTTATTAACATCCGACAGATCTTTTGACTTAGGCAAAGGGATAACCTTGGCTTGCTTCAGTTCTGATGGAAACATATTTTGTTGGATACATAAGTTATAAATATACGTTAACGATTCTACTGTATAGGGAAGGGACAGTTTCAGTATTTTAGGGCTGATCTCGTCAGGTCCCGATGACTTTTTGTTTTTCAGTGACCCGATCAGTTTTCCTACTTCATACACAGCTAGAGGCGGTATAGAGAATGGGGGTTTGTCCTTAGTCTTCTGCTTACAAAAGTTAAGTAGGGCCTCCGGGCATGTGTAAGACGCGTTACCGCTTGAGGGTATGATTGACTCGGCAACAGACAGAAAATGTTTATTAAAAGTTTCTGCAGTAATACTAGAAGGAATGGCTGACGATTTCTTGCTGTTACCTCGGGTGACGAGATTAACCGCGCGCCAGAGTGCGGCAGTATCTCTGTCTTCTTTAATCATTCGTTCAAAGAGAGACTTTTGAGCCCTGCGTACCATAGACTTGACACGGTTACGTTTGTTTTTTTGTATTCGCTAAATAGCTTGTGTCTCCTTAAGTCATTTCTCAATCTCATAGCTTCGATTATTTCTTGGTTTAGCCAAGGCGGTAACGTGTGGTTTTTTTACCCGCTTTTGCCGCAAAGGGGCGTGTTTGTTAAGTACTCTTGTAAAGAGTCCATACCAAACAGCCAGAGCCTTTTCAGGGTCAGTTTCGTTATTAACGACATTAAATGGTGTTTGATCAAGGTCTGCTAGAAAAGCAGACTGATTAAACTGTTTAAATGAGCGATACGTTATAGTTGTGTGCCCGTTCTTACGATGCACTGGCAGTTTTGTTGACCATGAACACACAGTAGGAAAGTGATCACTGATGCTGAGGTCAGGAACACTAACATTGAATACACTAAGGGGACGGTTGGTGTAAATGTGATCAATGAGTGTTGCGGTTGTTTTTGTGATCCTAGTAGGGGCCGAAACTAACTGTTCTAAGCCTGTTTGTGTGGTGATGCAATCCCATGCGGTATGGGGCTTCAACATATCTATGTTAAAGTCGCCTAGTAGCAACGCGTCACAGTTAGGTAAGCCAACTTTTTCTACTGCATGCAAAAAATCATCGTACCATTCAAACTTGGCTGCTGGGTTACGATAACAAAAGCCGACGAAGACGGGTTTAGTTTTTGGAGCCCTAAATTCCAACCAAATGCACTCGACTTCCGGAGTTTCTAAGTCCTCACGCCTTTTTACTAAATGTTGGATTGAGTTATGGATGTAAACGGCAAGCCCAGTTTGACCAAGTACACGAGGGTCACGTCCAGTGATGATAAAGTTAGGTATGTGAACGGCTTCATCGCTTATGTCCGAGTTAAGTCGCGTCTCACTAAGACCAAACAGGTGGAATGGTTCAGACGAGTTTAGAAAAAACATTCAAATCGGCCACCTTGTTAAAAAGATGGTAGATGTTCAAGTGACCAGTTTGAAGGCTTCCGTGTGTCTGAGCATTATGGATCATATTGAATTCTAATTCTCACAATTGAAGTGCAACACAATACAAAAAAATATAAACAGAGAGAATAAGAATAAAAGTGTCAACGCAGTAAAACGCGGCTGAAGTTATAGCACCTCGTATCAAACGTCACAAACGGTGTCCAACACAGCGTTATCAAATGAAGATCGCTTTTGATTAATAGTGTATCCACGTATGAATGCCACACAAGCTGTCTAAATAGTGACTGTGTTATAGCACACGTATCAGATGTCACACGTGAAAAGAGTGTTCTGGTCAGCGGCACACTAGGCAGCGAAAAAAAACTATAGGCCCTGAAATGTGTTGATAAGACCAGGCACACCGTCAGTGGGTGTGGATCTGAATGCTATCACACGATTTCCTCACGAATAATCCAAAGATATGAATGAGTGGCCGTAATTGTTAACCGTTACACGGACAACACCTTGAATTTTCCGCTGCTGGCACAATGTAGAATGATTCCTACAACGAAATAAACGGCTAATTGTTTACCGCTACAGCGGAAAACACCTTGTATTCTCCGTTGTAGCAGCAAACAAACACTGCTGGCACAATGCGGTAATATTCGATCCACGAAGTAGCAAAGAATGCAGATAGACCAAACGAGATCACCTAGTGTACTCACAGGTGGGCACAGGAGATAAACGACGCACACTCACTCCAACACACTTTTTAGTGAGTAGGGAATAATGAACGACTGCACAGCCTAGTACGCACGCACACTGTTCACAAACTGCGCCCACTGGGCGCCACTGAGAATGGACGCTGGGTAGCTCGGGTAGTACGGGACATACGTTCCATTTCCTGGTTGCTGGTGAACGGAAGATGGTGGGTAATTAGTCCAATGAGCACCGCTAGGGAGAGGTTGGTACTGCCACGGTGTCACAGGCGGATACATCAGTTGCTGTTGCTGCAGCCAGTCGGGGGCAACAACTGATGTATCTTGATGCTCCTGAATAGGCTGTAGTTGTAGATGCTGCTCTTGTAGATCCTGTTGTTGCTGTTGCGGAGGTTGACGCTGTTCTTGTTGTCGTTGCCGCTGCTGTAGTTCATTTTGCTCCTGTTGAGGGCATCGCTGTTTTGGCTGCTGTTGCTGATGGTGCTTCTGAACAGGGGATGACAAGCCCACCGGTGCCCGCCCCGCAGCAATGTCTGAGTAAAGCTGCTTAGCGGTTGTTACATTAGGAGATGTAGCGTCCCGTTGAGAGGTTGTTCGGTGACCATCTTCCCCGCCGTATTTGATGTTACCGGCCAGCCTCCGCGTGCCCACGTGGGACGGGTGGATAGGGTCAAGCCGGCCTTTGTTGTCCACTCGGTACAGCGCCTTGCGAGGTAGACCATTTGACGTGTGAAAGATGCCGGTGTTGTCTATAAAGGAAGCGCCCAGCTTCTTCGCCACGTGGCACAGGTTGGCGTTGGACGGGAAGATACGCTGATTTAAACGCGAATTTCTTCCCTGCCCAGCAGGCAAGATAGAAGAGGCTTGGACTCGTGCTTTGGGGAACGCCGTTATGCAGGCTGTAACCAGCTTCTCCCACTGCTGGCTGGTGACCTCCCGCTGCTTGCAGTCGTTCACCCCCACGTGGAAGGTGACCAGTTGGACGCGGGGTGACGGCGCCTGCTTCATGCACCAGTCAGTCAGGTGGGAGATTTGCAGGCCCGACACAGAAATGATCTGCACCCTCTCACCCTGGCACATTGTCATTTTCTCTCCCTTCACGTTACCCAGGACAGAGCATCCTATAACGAGGGTTGTGGTATCCGCCATGACATGATGTGTGAGGATTTCTTGGCTTGGAGGAGGGCGGATGAGGGTTTGTGGATTTAGGCCGTTAATCCGATTACCGTTCCTCTCAGCTTGGTCACGCTCACCGGCACCGCTGATCTCCGCTTGCTTCTCAGCCTCTTTCGGGGGCGCGTGGACCGTTATCAGCACACCGCCAGAGGCCTGATCCTTCCGGGTACTTGACGAGCTGTCGGTTTTCGGAGGGGTAATCCTTACTGGGATCACTTCACCACCTGCGGCAGCAGGGTTTACACCGCCACCGTCGGTAATCCCCGTAGCGCCGTCAGCGAGAGAGGGAGGGGCGCTCGATTCCTCAGGCCCTGACTCGTTGAGCTGATTGTCGAGCTGGAGGAGTTTGTGGCTAAAGACAACTGCTTCCATTTTTTCCACGTGACTGCGCACGTCATGGATGAAGTAGATGTCACTGTCACGCGCAGAGTTAAGGCCCTGCAGTGTGTCGTGTAGGCGGCAGTGAGAGTCAGACAGCTCGGTCAGCTGGTTCTGTATCAGGGAAAGTTTGTTGCGTACAAAAGACTCAGACATCTGCAGATCACTGAGATTTCACGCACTCGGTTGTCTAACTGGTCCAGTCTTTCCTGCGTGTTGGTTTGGAGATAATACAACTCCTGTTGCAGGGACTCGACAGCAGCAAGTCGGGGCATTAGCTGGCTGATGGTCGGCTTTAAGTCGCTACACCCAGTAGCTAGTTCACAGCTAGCAGTGCCCTCCTCAGTGCAGGCGACTGGAGCCCGGACCGAGGACACACCCTCTTGGGTGAGGTCACTAACAGATGCTGTGTACAAGACGATAGGACTGGCTACGGTGGTAACGGATGACTGGCCCAGAGGAACATTAGCGAGGGTGGATGAGAGGCGATAATCCCGTTGAAGTGTCTCGCCAGGGGACGGGGGAGGGGGTGAAGTAAAGAGAAGGGAGGAGGTCTGACCGCTGGTCGTAGCACTGTGAGCTTGGGAGATGTTGCCAACGGAAACAGTCAGTGCCTCGGGCATGGGATTAATGGTGGGGGGCTCAATGTTAGAGCGCTGAAGGGCTGACGGGGACACAGGGTTACAGTCGTCTACTTGTGATGTACTTAAGGGATACAGCTGTATGAGATCTGAAGCGGTTGCTGAGCTCTCAGGTTCTGGCTCGTTTGAGGTCGTGGGAGGGGTGTCTGGGAGTGTTACAATCGGAGGGGTGGAGCCGATTTGTCGGTCCCTAGACATGCCCACAGGCGTGTCCACAGGCACATTGTCCGCCGGGTCCGCGCAGCCATCCTTTAGCTGTTGTACGAATGTACACAGGGACTCTTACTCACTGACTACCCACGCATCCTTGTTATGTCCCTGTATGAGGCACGTGCCTCCGGTCTTGCGTCGCACGTGAAAATATAGTGTTATTGTTATTTTGGGCTTTTCGTCTCCCCTGACCTGAATGAACGTCTTGCCCAGGTCATCAGGAAGGGCAGGGGCGGAACAGTCCAGATAAAGATCTCCACACTCGACCGGTTCGTTCCTGTGGTCTGTGTCTCTCCAGATTACATTGTAGCCCCCTCTAGCCTGGAGCAGGTGCAGGTAGCGGTGATAAAGGGCAGTTCGCCAGCGCTTGAGAGTGATGACGCCAAGGGAGAGAGAGAGAGAGAGAGAGAGAGAGAGAGAGAGAGAGAGAGAGAGAGAGAGAGAGAGAGAGAGAGAGAGAGAGAGAGAGAAGAGAGAGAGAGAGAGAGAGAGAGAGAGAGAGAGAGAGAGATGAAATGAAATGAAATGAAACTTTATTGAAATGAAACTTTATTTCTGAACGGAAGAAGCAGTTAGCACATGTGCCATTTTTCACGCTTGCCGTTGCTAAACTACAAAGGTACAAATCTGCTAAAGGTACAAAGCTACTAAGATACAAAAGTACAAAGTTACTAACATGAAAGTGCACATAATATAACAAGTCGTTCAAAAAGAGATGGATAAGGCAAAATGGAGGGCACCAATTATGATTACTTACAATTATGAGAGAGAGAGAGAGAGAGAGAGAGAGAGAGAGGGAATTACGTCATATTTAGAGTATGTCTGCGTGGTGACGAGGTTGCTTCTTTTACGTCAACGGCACTGTTTGACTTTCTCCAGATGTCAAGGTTTTTACTGTTTTAATTTTTTTTTAATAAACAATAATTCATTTTTACTGAAGACGTTCAAAGGGTACAAAGCTGGCTAATGAACTCATTCAATGTCTTTCTCCATACAAGCTATATCGGGTCACCTGCATGATCTTCTGAAAGCGCGACGATGTGTGTGTGTGTGTGTGTGTGTGTGTGTGTGTGTGTGTGTGTGTGTGTGTGTGTGTGTGTGTGTGTGTGCGTGCGTGTTAGTGCGTGCATGCGCGCACGCTCAACACATATCCAAAGGACATAGATCCTCATGCGCTCTCCGAGCGCATTAGAATCTGTGCTTCTTGGAGATGCGCGCATGTCTGACAAAGAGAGAGACTTCGGCGCGCGCTAGAGAACATTATGTCATATTTAGAGTAGTATGTCAATGTCTGCGTTTTGACGGAGTTGCCTTTTTATCGTCACCACCGCTGTCTAACTTTTTCTAGAAGTCCAGGTTTTTTTACTGCTTTAATTCTTTTTTCTGAAAAGAAATAAGTTTTACTAAAGAAAGTGAAAGGATACAAAGCTGGCTAACGAACGCATCCAATGTCTTTATCCAAGCTAGCTATATCCAAAATTTAAAGAAAATATAACAAAAATTACGGACTCTAATCTGGGTCAACCAACTTCCTATAAAGTACGGTTGTGTATGTCTTCATTGAGACATTCAGTTACAATATGCTCAGATGCTCTCTTAGCCACCCCTTTACGAATCATTTCGCTAAGTTTCAAGCTTGTGTGTTAAAAAATATCGGAGATTCTCTTGTTTACATACATACTCACACACACACACACACACACACACACACACACACACACACACACACACACACACACACAAATACTCACATACGGCGCTTCGCGCCAAATGTACGTTCAGCAGCGAGATGAGCGTAACTAGACATGACGTAATTTTTATCTTGTTACTTCAATCGTGAGAGGATAGACCTGCCCGCCTTTGATATCATGGACGTGCTATTAAATTCGCCCCACCGCGACCCGTCCTAAAAAGTCCCTACTATAAATAGAAGGGACTTTCAAAGATTTTGTCGTTTTTCAGTGGATATGAGGTCGATTTCTAAAATGAATGTGTATTTACAGTGTACTTAAACAAACGGCTTAATGTGAATGCATACACATTGTACTTAAACAAATGAATGTAAATGAAGATTGAGTGAACTTACACAGAAATATTTACCGCCTGAAACTTTCGCCCACACCACGCACGGGTCGCCTCCTCTACAGGCCTCTAAACTGTTGTGTTGACAACTTTTAAAATACTTGCCCCTTTCATCTTCGTGTTGTTCTTTAGTACGGTCGCATAGCATGCACACTCTAGAAACAGCAGCAACAACAACAACACATGATAACAATAATTACAATTGTAGTAGTCGTAGTAGTAATAGTAGTAGCAGTAGTAGTAGTAGCAGTGCTTATAATGATAATCATCATCGTCGTCATAATCATCATGCAAACAACACTACAACAAAGCACGCACGACCGCACACGCATACGAGTATACACTTACACTCACGTCATTAGCGGGTCAACATTGGTTGTCTTCCTCGATTCGCTTTCGCTTCACGCGGGACGTAAAGCAATCTATACTCTTTCTGCTTCACTCTGCACATACCAGCCTCCACGTTTCTGTGCGGTCCTCCAGCGACAAACTTTTGAAGGCTCCTAAACGTAACTTGAAAACTGTTGGTGAACGCTCATTCGGCTTCATTGCACATTCAGTTTGGAACTCGCTGCCGGCCAGTCTGCGAAATCTCCCTACTCTCTCTCAGTTTAAGGCTCAGTTGAAAACTCATTTCTTCCAGCTGGCTTTTCCTCAGTCGTACATCCGTAGTCCTGTTATATTTGTTTGCAATGTTTCACATCGTCTGTGGCATGTTTGAATGTGTGTGTTAGCGCAATGAGTTTTTGTCACAAAGGGATTTTGCGCTATACAAGAACTATTCGTTATTATTTATTATCATTATTATTATCTCACTGTCGTTTGCAGCGAGTCATTTACTTTCGTTTATCAGATCTGACAAATAAAGTCATTACGTTTTAAGGAAATGAAATATTTGAAGGCCTACAACTATTTAACTCACATTCAAAATTGAGTTAAGTAGGTAAAATATGTTTCTTACTTTTGTTTGCAACTGTTGTCTAATGTTTGTCCAGTTTGTGACTAATTGAATGCCTTTCTTACTTTGCTGCAAATACTCAAAATAGTACAGTTATTTGTTTTCACTGTCTGCGTTTGTCATACTGCGGTTGTATTGTTTTCCTGATCAGCCTTCTGTACAATTTAATTTGATGTTGTTTATGCAGCATGCAACAATTAAATGCTATAAACAGTCAATAGTTAGCAATATCTCGATTTTAAATGTAAATGGAATGCCCTTTTGGTATTAGTACAAATTTGAATGGCATTGCTTTTTAAATGTCACACACACGCACACACACACACACACACACACACACACACACACACACACACACACACACACACACACACACACACACTTGTTCCTGGCAACCCTTTTCACCATGGCGATTTTTGTCTACCGTATTGGGATGGGGTTGGTCGCAGCGCGTTCCACAGAATGCAGAGCACATAACAGGCAGCGGGCGTCATAGCCTGGTAAAGAAGAAACAAGATAAAAAATGACGTCATGTCTGCCTACTCTAACCTTGCTGTTGAACGTCGTTTTGGCGCGAAGCGACCCAGTGGTGGATCCAGGGGAGAGAGAGGGGGGAGCGGGGGGGGGGGGGAGGGCGCGATCCAGGGGGGGGAGGGGCAGGCGGCCCGGCCCGGCCCCACCCCCCTCCCCACCGTCAGCCCTGACCCCCCCCCCCCCCTCCCCAAAAAAAAAAAAAAAATTTGATGGTTATTTGTGGAAGTTGTGTTTTACCATTTGATGGTTCTTCTTTTCTTGTACGGTGTATTTCACAATTATTTCACGGGATCGGTGGGTGAGCCTAGTATGGGCCCATAGTCAAATATCCTTACTTGGCACTGCTGACCTGCACCTGTCACAGTACTTCACGCATACATAGAGTGCCATGTGACCCGCACTTACAGGGGCACATGTAAATCAGTACTCTTGCTGTGCGATATAATCCGCATTGCATCCTCAGACTGAGGCAGCATCTGGCAATTAGCCAATGACTGCTGGTCAACCCTAGCGGTGGAAAAGTGTCCAAACATTGCTGAACTGCGTGTAACGCACGCAGACTTGCCCCCAGTCGTACGTACAGACTCTCGCACAACAGACGCATACACCGCCACTGACTCAGACGGGCGCATTCATGCGGTAAAAACTCAACACACGGGCTCCCTTTCTAACGTAACTTTTATACAAAATAAACAATATAAGAAGAATGCTCACAACTATCACAACTATACACACCACTTCTTCCCCACTATCAGGTTCCAAACATCCCACCCACATACACACAATATCGATGCCAGGCTAGGTATTAGTCTCTCACTCTCCAACCTGTTTGGTGTTCTCGTCTGGTTACGTTCAGTCCTTTCACGTCTAGGCGTGCAAGTCCCTTCTCATACGCTCCTCGAGTCGTCCTGTCTCTCGTATCGTGGACGTCCTCGTTACTCGTACTGTACCTTCACTGTGACCCAAGTGTATTGGCACTGGCCGCTCACTCCCCGAGTGAAGAGATGGAGAGATGACCTTGCATTAGATCCCTGGTGACTGACGTCTCGGCGTCCGTCGCTCCACTCTTGACAAGCACTCTGAACACAATAAGGTCCTATAACTTAACACTTGCTAAACACACAATATATTGGATCATATGAGAAACATTACGTAACATGGCTGATACAAATAACTCACACGTTCATTCACACACACACGTGCTTCATAACCCGAACTACTTTCGTAACACCCCATAACTCTGTCACTACCTTGAAACAGACTATAACCTAACACTCTCGCCATACGTAATCCCATACGTTGGAAAAGACTCTACTTAACCGCGTACTACCTACATAACGACTTAGGCATACACACCTCACATTCCTTTAGTTATCCATCTCGGTAAATAACTGTATACAACAAACACCGGTTACCTCACTGAATTCCAAACCAACATAACTGAACCAACCCAGATAACGCTATACAACTGAATTAACTCCTACTAATGCATACTATCCTTAACGCAAGTAAACATCAATAATACATATATAGAAACATACCTGAATTCTAGGTTTCAGAGTCTTGAAATACGGGCTAAGGTATCTCACACACGTCTGTACCCTCTGACAATAAAGCCCGTACTAATGTTTCTACAGCTCTGCCAGACTGAGCTTTCGCCTACAACTCTCTAAAACTCCCTGTATTAACCATGTCTTAAAGGTTTCACGTGGATGTCGTGCCACACGGACTATCGGCACAAAACAAACCTTTGACAACTACTGTACCGTATTTACCCTACTGTGTGAATACTATGCATGAGCATAGAGTTAAATCACAATTCCCCCTTCCTCGGGAAAAAAAAGAAACGACCGAGTTTCTTTTTAAGACTACTCGACGCACTACTATCACAAAACACGAAGGGACTAACTTTGACTATCTAGAATACGCCACCAGGGCCACCATGGAAAACGCACATCGGCGGCCTCGTCCTCTCGCACGGTTTCCGGGTCCCCGTCGGCACCCACTAGCGCGGCCTGCTGCCAGAACTCAAACTCTTCCCCCACAAGTGAACAGAACGGCACGGTTGCCCCAGCCGCGAAACACGCTAGCGCAGGCCTCGACCGATCATGGTATTTCTTCAGCATGTTAGCGTGGTAGATCTTCTCCTTTCCCCGCACATAAACGAGATAGTCATTACCATACTCGCGAACAACTTTGTACGGTCCCTGCCATCAAGGCACGAGCGCCTGCGTGGTTGCGGGGGAGACGACCAAGACTTGCTCCCCTGGAGAAAACCGCCTCATCTTGGAGCCCTTGTCCCGGTAGTGCTTCTACACTTTCCGGGCCGCATCCACATTGTTGTGGGCTATCTCACAAGATTCCCTGATAACGTTTTTCATGTCTAGCAGATGCTGAAAGATGGTTTTTGTTCTCCCCCGCGTCCTTATCCCCAGACCACGCGTCCGCAAGTAAGTCGATCGGTCTCCGTGCACGTCGACCAAAGAGCAACTCAAACGGGGAAAACCCCGTGCTCTCGTTCGGAAGCTCCCGATATGCAAACAGCGCTAGGAGGTAACGGTGCCGGGACCGTGGCCGTGTCTGCACCACTTTCTTTAGCGATTGTTTCAGCGTGCCGAGGAATCGTCCACCAGCCCATTAGATTGGGCGTGGTTTGGTGAGGTCAAAACTCGTTTGATCCCCAACATACGGTGGAACTCACCCATCATATCGGACGTGAACTGGGCTTCTCTGTCACTCAAAACCGACTGTGGGAAGCCCATCCGAGCGAAGATTGAGAACATGGCTTCCGCCACCGACACTGTATCAATCTTCTGCAGCGGGACAGCCTCCGTGTACCGTGTCGCCACATCGATCAGAGTAAAGATGTAGCGATGGTTATCGTCTGATGGGGGCGACAACGTCCCCACAATGTCCACCGCCACTCGATCGAAAGGAACCTCAATGCGCGGCATCAACTGAAGTGGCACATTCGGAACCCGGCCCTTCAGGGTTGTTCTCTGACATATGTTGCAGGAGCGACAATATCGCGCGACGTCAGTCGACACCCCGGGCCAAGAAAATCGGAGACGAACACGCCCGAGCGTTCGTCTAACGCCAAAGTGACCCGCTAACAGTCCGTCATGGGCCGCTAACAACACCGTGTCACGCAGCGTAGAAGGTACCGCGACCTGCAAGGCTGTTGGAACCGCGCTCGGCGCGCCCTCCCTCCAAAAATGACGCTGTAGCAAGCCGTCCTTAACCAAAAATCGGTAAGTGTTTACCCCACTTTCCCTGATCGTACCCCCGGCGGCCTTCTCAAACCAATCCCGCAACGACTTATTTGCCCTCTGTAACTTACCAAGCTCGGCAGGCGAGATAGCGCCCAGAGGCGAACTAGCCACACATGGCAAAGACGCCTTTTCCTCGCCCTCGCGCCTGACTTAAGCTCTCGTCGCGACGAATGCGACTGCCTGGTGAGCTACATGAGCCTGCTGAAATGCTCTGAACACACCTACGACTGGCTCTACATCCTTCATCTTACCGATGATCAAATCAACGACCGGCTCATCGATGACACAACAATCTAACTCTCCTGAAAAGAGCTGAGAGGTAACGTCTATCCTCGCTACAGGAAACGATTCTACCCGTTCATCGAACGAAATCACAACGAAATCGCGTCTCCCCCGTGAACTGATCATCCCGCACAAGGTCACGTCTGACGCCTGCGGTGGTGGCTCCTGAGTCGCGCAGAACAGAAACGAGGAAACCGTTTACCACCCCCTTCACTACCGGTAAGTAACCTTCGCCGTCAGCCGAGCACACAACGCCCAGCTGAGGCGCAATTCCCTACTTGCACCGCAACACTGGCCGTGTGAGTGAGCTGCCCAGCCCCATCTACCCGACCAGTGACGCTAGGACACTGGTGAGCAAGATGGCCGTGTTCTTGATACCCAACATACTGCGCGCCTGAACTACTGTAAGGACAGTTCCGACTGAAATGCCCGTACCCACGACACGCAAAACACTGAGTGTCCGAATTCGCAATACGACCACGACCATACCCACGCCCAGATGTCTCTCCTCGTGCGTACGGATCGCGACCGCCACTGCTGTTACATCTATCCCCGCGTCGAAACCGTAAAGTACCTCTACCGTTAACCAGTTGGGCTCCACGCAAGGTATTGACGCCCCGATATCCCCCAGTCGTGTTAGCGGTGACCAACCCGACTGGCGGTGACTCGGTCCTACGCGCTAGGTTTTTCTTCGGATGCGCCAGCCGAAAAGCCTCCGCGTTCTGTACTAACTCATCTGTAGTATTGAGGTTACGCTTCCTCAAGAATACCGCTATATCTTTGGCATCATCATCATCATCATCAGTCCCTTGCCCGAACTGGGCGTTGAGGGGACTGAAAGGCAGCAGCAACAGACAGTGCTCTCCACTGAGTTCTATTTTGGGGGGTGGCAAGCAAGTCTGGCATCTCGAGTTCGGTCCATTCTTTTATGTTTGCGACCCAACTCTTTCTCTGACAACCTCGCCGACGACTTCCTTCGAGAGTGCCTTGGAGGATAGTCTTGGACAAGGTGTTGTGTCGGGTCACGTGGCCAAACCAAGCAAGCTTGCGCCGTTTCACGGTTGCCAGAAGGGGTTCATGTGGGCCCACCAGGGAAGTGACGATGCTCCGTACATATTCGTTGGTCTTGTGCTCGCGGTACGAGATGCGGAGCAACTTCCTCAGGCACTTGTTCTCAAAGGCCTGGATTTTCTTTTCTGAGTCTGCAAGCAGTGTCCAAGTCTCACAGCCGTAGAGCAGAATAGACACTACGAGGGACTTGTAAAGCCTGTACTTGATGGTGAAGCTGATGGAGTTACTTCGCCATATCCTGTCCAGCCTGGCCATTGCGGATGTTGCTCTACCTATCCTGATACGGATCTCTGCTATGCAACTACCGTCTTTGGACAGGGTGGCTCCCAAGTACCTGAAGCTATTGACCTCTTCTAGCTTCTGGCCGTTCATGTGAATGTTGCTGCTGCTGTCGCTTGTGGTGTTGATCATCACTTTGCTTTTATCCGTACTGATCTCCATGCCATAAGACCCTGCGCTACTTGAAAGTTTGTCTGACAGGTTTTGGAGCTCACTATTGCTGCCTGCCAAAGAAGATTGGATTGAAGACCAGTGTTGTAGCATGGAAGAGGGCATGGCAAACGGCAACAGCAAGAAGGCTTATGAAACGCTAAGGACGCTCACCAAGACTCAACAGCGAACAGCCACAGTCATCGAAGACAGCAGCGGCCAACTCCTTACGGAAAACACTGCTGTACTAAACAGATGGACTGAGTACTGCCGAGACTTGTATAACTACAAGGCTGAGCCAGACACCAGCATCCTCCAAAACAACCAGGCTGGGGCCAGGAAGGCTGAAGACCTGCCAGTGTTAGCTGAAGAGGTGGAAGCAGCCGTACGCGGCCTGAAGGGAGGAAAGTCTCCAGGTGTAGACAACGTACCTGCTGAACTGTTGAAACATGGAGGAGAAGTAACAACGAAGGTCCTCACTACACTCTGTCAAAAGATCTGGGAGCAAAAGAAATGGCCAGTAGAATGGACACAGTCTCTAGTGATCCCGCTCCCCAAGAAAGGAAACCTGAAACAGTGCCAGAACTACAGAACTATCAGTCTGATAAGTCACCCTAGCAAAGTAATGCTTAGAATCATTCTCAACCGCCTCAAAACTTTCGCCGAGGAACTGCTGGCAGAAAAACAGGCTGGCTTCAGAGTTGGAAGAAGCACTGTAGAGCAGATTTTCAACTGCCGCGTCCTGATCGAGAAACATCTGCAGCATCAGCGCGAACTCTACCACAACTTCATTGATTTCAGGAAAGCATTTGATCGCGTCTGGCACGACGGACTCTGGCAAGTCATGAGATCGTTCAACATAGAGGAGGGACTGATCCAATTGATAGAAGCGCTTTACAAGAACGCCTGCAGCGCGGTTCTACTTAACAATCAGTCAGGCGAGTTCTTCAGGACGACGATCGGTGTCCGTCAAGGATGCCTGCTCTCTCCTGTCCTTTTCAACATATTCCTGGAGAAGATCATGCAGGAAACCCTCCACGACCACCATACTTCAATCTCTATTGGTGGCAGATCCCTGTGCAATCTTCGATTCGCAGACGACATTGACAACATCTTTGGAAACGCTACCAAAAAAATTGTTTCGCCAACACGAGATCGAACAAATCCTCGTACGTGTGGTCGATCTTGGACAGTTCGACCCAACGTACGAGCAAATGGGACAATCGGTTGCCAAACGACACAAACAATTCCCCTGTCTCTGGCCCGACAAGCTCTCAAGCGTTCTCTGAAACCCTCCGCACTACACTGGAACTTCTGTAAGAGACACTCCTTCAATGTCTCGTAATCTACGTTCCCCGAAACGTTCAAACTATGGAAAAGACTCAAGGCCTGACCTTCAAGCACCGACGAAAGTATAACGGGCCAGTTGGCAGGTGGCCAACTCAACGCCTGCGCGTGAGCCTCAAAACGACACACAAAAAAAGCGTCAATAGAGTCCACAGACTCCTTAAACATTGGCAGTCTAGGAAAATTACGTATGCCCCGGCTTACCGAATCACAGTCTGGAGCTGTTCTATAAACCGCATCTCGAGCTAACTGTAGCTGCACCTCCCTATCTCTCTCGCCTTAACCAACGTATTTCCCCCTCCAACGCAAATCTGTGCCACGTGGCAAAGAAGATGCGCGCTATCTTTGTTGACAATGCGGGCGTGTTCCTAGCCCTAAGCGGTCTTCCCCGGAAGGCGCTGTACCGTGTGGACAACAAAGGCCGACTTGACCCCATTCATCCATCCCACGTGGGAACCCGGTGGCTTGCCGGCAATATCAAGTACGGTGGTCCAGCTGTCAACCAGGCTGATGCAATTACTCACCAGCACAGAAGCTCTCAGGCGACCACTAAGACGAAACTCTACTCAGAGGCCTTAGCTGGTGGTAGCTTGAATGTACAGAGTGACACTTCCACTTCTGACACTATTGTATCCGGTTCTGCTGGTCCCACATCACCAGTACAAACACCTCTATGCCAGGAGCCTCAATCACAGGACCATGAACAACTTCAACAGCAGGAGCAGCTGCAGCTACAACAGGCGCAGCAACAACATTTACAACAGGAGCAGCAACATCTACAACAGATGCCCTTCATGCCGGTTCCTGACTGGCAGCAACTTCAGTACCATCATCTGCTGCAAATACATACCAACCCTTCAACTGCAGCACCCTGGCAACAACCACAGTATGGTGTGTGGTCGAATCATCGCCCACCAACCAGTGTATCTGCTTATCCGGTTAATAGTCTGCCACCGTACCACCAGTTATGCAAGGTGCCCACAGCAAATGGTGCCAATGGATATGTCAGCTACTTACGCGGTTGGTAATTCAGTGTCGTGTGATCAGTGATCCTTCACCGTTGTGCTTCACAGATTTCACTGTGGGTGTGTGAGGCAGTTCATGATTACGTCAGTGTTACGTGTGCTTCTTTATATACGGTTCTTCTGCGTTCGCTTGTGATTTATTCCAAAGCAGTGATTGACTGTGTGCCTCAACTTCTGTGATTTTCTCGCCTGGTTTGATTACCAAAGCTCCGCTAAGTTTTCATTGGGACAGTACGGTTTCAAGTGTTCAGCCTACGATACTTCACATCGCAGGCTACACCATTTGTTCATTTATTTAGACAGCTTGCGCAGCATTAATACGTGGATACACTATTAATCAAAAGCGATCTTTATTTGATAACGCTGTGTTGGACACCATTTGTGACGTTTGATACGAGGTGCTATAACTTCAGCCGCGCTTTACTGCATTGACACTTTATTCCTTATTCCATCTGTTTATATTTTTTTGTATTGTGTTGCACTTCATTTGTGAGAGTTAGAATTCAACATGATCCATAATGCTCGGACACACGGAAGCCTTCAAACTGGTCACTTGAACATCTACCATCTTTTTAACAAGGTGGCCGATTCGAATATTTTTCTAAACTCGTCTGAACCATTCCACCTGTTTGGTCTTAGTGAGACGCGACTTAACTCTGACATAAGCGATGAAGCCGTTCACATACCTAACTTAGCATCACTCGACGTGACCCTTTGGTACTTGGTCAGACTGGGCTTGCCGTTTACATCCATAACTCAATCCAACATTTAGTAAAAAGGCATGAGGACATAGAAACTCCGGAAGTTGAGTGCATTTGGTTGGAATTTAGGGCTCCAAAAACTAAACCCGTCTTCATCGGCTTTTGTTATCGTAACCCATCAGCCAAGTTTGAATGGTACGACGATTTCTTGCATGTAGTAGAAAAAGTTGGCTTACCTAACTGTGATGCGTTGCTACTAGGCGACTTTAACATAGATATGTTGAAGCCCCATACCGCGTGGGATTGCATCACCACACAAACCGGCTTAGAACAATTAGTTTCGGCCCCTACTAGGATCACAAAACAACCGCAACACTCATTGATCACATTTACACCAACCGTCTCCTTAGTGTGTTCAATGTTAGTGTTCCTGACCTCAGCATCAGTGATCACTTTCCTACTGTGTGTTCCTGGTCAACAAAACTGCCAGCGCATCGTAAGAACGGGCACACAACTATAACGTACCGCTCATTTAAACAGTTTAATCAGTCTGCTTTTCTAGCAGACCTTGATCAAACACCATTTAATGTCGTTAATAACGAAACTGACCCTGAAAAGGCTCTGACTGTTTGGTATCGACTCTTTGCAAGAGTAATTAACAAACACGCCCCTTTACGGCAAAAGTGGGTAAAAAAAACCACACGTTACCGCCTTGGCTAACGCAAGGAATAATTGAAGCTATGAAATTGAGAAATGACTTAAGAAGGCACAAGCTATTAACGAATACAAAAAAACAACGTAACCGTGTCAAGTCTATGGTACGCAGTGCTCAAAAGTCTCTCTTTGAACGAATGATTAAAGAAGACAGAGATACTGCCGCACTCTGGCGCGCGGTTAATCTCGTCACCCGAGGTAACAGCAAAATATCGTATGCCATTCCTTCTAGTATTAATGCAGACACCTTTAACAAACATTTTCTGTCTGTTGCCGAGTCAATCATACCCTCAAGCGGAAACGCATCTTACACATGCCCGGTGGCCCTGCTTAATTTCTGTAATCAGAAGACTAAGGACAAACCCTCCTTCTCTATACCGCCTCTAGCTGTGTATGAAGGAGGAAAACTGATCGGGTCACTGAAAAACAAAAAAAATCATCGGGACCTGACGAGATTAGTCCTAAAATCCTGAAACTGTCCATTCCCTATACAGTAGAATCGTTAACGTATATTTATAACTTATGCATCCAACAAAATATATTTCCATCAGAACTGAAGCAAGCCAAGGTTATCCCTTTGCCTAAATCAACAGATCTGTCTGATGTTAATAACTATAGACCCATCTCAATATTATCCAGCCTTACCAAACCTCTTGAAAGACACGTGCACAAACACCTTTATCAATATTTGGAGAGTCGCAGTCTGTTGCACGTATTTTATTCCGGCTTTCGCCCCAAGCATTCTTGCCATACGGCACTAACAAGACTTATTGATGCGTGGCTAGCATCCATAAATAACTCCCAAATAACTGGGTCGATCTTTATTGATTTTAAGAACGCTTTTGACATTGTAAATCATAACATTCTTTTGTCAAAACTTCATGCATATCTCTGCAATGTAGATGCTGTCTCATTGTTCAATTCATATTTAGGAAGCAAAGAGTACTGTTAAATGGATCCTACTCCTCGTATGGTCTCGTCAAAAGCGGCGTACCTCAAGGCTCTGTCCTCGGACCATTGCTGTTCTGCATATTTATCAATGACCTTCCACTGCATATTAGTTGCCGCGATATTTCTTGTGACATGTTTGCTGACGACTGCACACTACACACTCCACACAAAAAAATGTAGCTGCAATTAGCACGCGTCTGCAGGAAAGCCTGCGTGAGGTCACCGACTGGTGTCATTCCAACTCCATGTCCCTGAATCCGTCAAAAACAGAATGCATGGTTATAACCACACGTCAAAAGCACCAGCTATGCCCGCTCTCTCTTAGTCTGTCTATAAACGGCAGCCCAATTGAGCAAGTATCACACCACCGCCTCTTGGGGGTCACTATATATGATCAGATTAAATGGCAAATGCTTATTAATAATGTGTGCAAAAGGGTTTCCAGAAGCCTGTATATGTTGTCAAAATTGAAAACAATTACTGACACAGATACGCGTCTTCTTTTCTACAATGCTCTTGTCAAGTCGCACATAGACTATGCATCAACAGTGTGGGATGGTTCTAGTGATGTACATTTGAAGAGGCTGAACTCCCTACATAGGAGAGCTGCTAAGCTTACATCCCGATCTCTCAACTGACGAAAAGATTAAAACTTTAAAAATTCTCCCTCTATCCCATCACTTTCAGTTCAGTAAAGGTGTATTGATGTACAAGCTGTACACGCAATCATGTCCACTGTACTTGAGTTCTTTTTTCTCAGAACGGACATCTGTAGCTTCTAGACATGGACAACAATTCAAAGTACCCCTGCCGCGTATTGATTTATTCAAAACCAGTTTGTCATTCTCGGGAAGTTCATTCTGGAATTCTGTTCCTGCAGAAATCAGAAACGCAAAGACGCTTACCTCATATAGGGACAGCCTCTTCAAACACCTAGAATCTCTGACGTAATCTAATCATTACAGTGTTTGGATAACTTGCACGTGTGTTCAGATGTGTGCATGTGCGTGTATGTGAGTTTGTGTGTGTATGTGTGTGTGTATGAGTGTGTGTGTGTGCGAGAGAGAGAGAGAGAGAGAGAGAGAGAGAGAGAGAGAGAGAGAGAGAGAGAGAGAGAGAGAGGGGAGGGAGGGAGAGAGAGAAAGAGAGAGAGAGAGAGGGAGAGAGATAGCACCTGAGTCCCTTTTTCCCATAGCCGTACCATAATATTTGAATGCCAAAGAGTACATTGAATACTGCATATACTGTGTATATTGTTTTTGCCTTCATAATTATGTGTGTGCTCGATATTTTGGGCGCGCGCTCGCGTATCTGTGTGTGTGTGTGTGTGTGTGTGTGTGTGTGTGTACTGTATGTGTGACTCTGTGTGTGTGTGTGTGTGTGTGTGTGTGTGTGTGTGTGTGTGTGTGTGTGTGTGTGTGTGTGTGTGTGTGTGAGCGCGTGCGTGCGTGCATGCTGTGTGTGTGTGTATGTGTGTGTGTGCCGGCGTGAGAGAGAGAGAGAGAGAGAGAGAGAGAGAGAGAGAAAGGGAGAGAGAGAGAGAAAGGGAGAGAGATAGCACCTGCATACATATTTGCCCTTGCTGTATGAACTTTAATGTACTTAATGATTTTTTCTTTATTTGCTTTACTTTGCATTTTTACTCATTTTATATTTTTGTGCGTACGCGTGTGCGGGTAGGTATGTCTGGAGTGCGTGTCCGAGAGCGTGTGTTTGTTTTGTGCGTATGTGCGTGAGTGCGTGCGTGTGTAAGTGTGTGTGTGTGTGTGCGTGTGTGTGTGTGTGTGAGAGAGAGTGTTCGTGCGTGTGTGCATGCGTAATTGCGGTGTGCATGAGCGTGTGTGTGTGTGTGTGTGTGTGTGTGTGTGTGTGTGTGTGTGTGTGTGTGTGTGTGTGTGTGTGTGTGTTTGCGAGCGTGCATGCGCGAGTTGTGATGTGCATGCGTGCGTACGTGAGTGCGTGTGTGTGTGTGGGTATGTGTGCGTGTATGTATGTGCGTGCGTGGTGCGTGCGTGTGTGCGAGCGTGAGCGAATGCATGCATGCAGCAGTGTGTGGTATGTGTATGTTTACATGTCTATGTCACTTATGTAGTAGATGTAGCAACGGCAAGTTTGAAAACTGGTCCTGTTACCAACAACTTCTACCGTTGGAAAATAAAGGTTCATTGTCATTGTCATTTTCTCTTTTTCTTCTCTCTGATACTCTAGTTCCTTCTCTCTTAACGCATCTTCCCTCTCGTCCTTCTCTCTCTGAAACACTAGAGACTTCTTGTCTTTCTCTCTCTGGAACGCTAGTTCTTTCTTTTTTAACTCTAGCTCCTCTTTCTTAAGTACTCTCTCCCTCTCTTCTCTCTCTCTCTGTTACGATTGTGGTTGTGTTATCCTGTGAGAGCGTGCGTGTGTTGATCGTAGGTAACGATCCGATGTTTATTTGAGCTATCACGGTTACGTTTCACGTGCTTTTTTAAGTAAGATTTTTCTTTTTGTTCGTGAGTAGAGCCGATTTTGTTTTGTTGTGTTTAGTCCGGAACGTTCTAGAAGGGTCGCACTGTCTGTGGCCTCGTAAGTGTCACGTCGGTTAGTTGGCATCGCAACATTTTCGCTACTTTTTGTTTTCCTGTGCGCGTGAATTGAGCAGCTTTTATTTTGTTTTGGATATGTTCTCGTACCTGTCTGAGCTATCATGGAACGTGGCGAAAGGGATGCCATACTTTTATGTGACTTCATTATACGCTAGAATTTAGAGCTGAAGTGAGCAGCCGAGTTTTTGTAGCCTATTGTAGTATTTATGGAAAGTTCATGTTAATGAGCTTCGGCTGCGTGTTTCGTTCTGATTGGTTGCGTAGTATGATTTCCGTAGACGATTCGGGAATTTCGTAGTATTTATAAGGAGGGCGCTGGGAAAGCCCGGTCGTACATTGTCTTGCTTTGTCAGTTGTAGAGACACGTAGTTTATTGGGAGAGACGCTGTGTATGAGAAACTTTGTGTCGCAGTTTGGACATTGCAGTTCAAGAGACTTTGTATCAGTAGTTTGTGCATTTGAAAGTGCATTACTGTATGGATAGCGCATCGCTGAATTAAATATTGTTGGAACTGTTACTCCAGTGTTGTCTACGTCCTTAAGCCACGTGTGACGGATTGCAGCTGAACGAGGTTTATTTAAAAAGAACTCTACGTGTGTGCGTCTGGTGTGTTTATCATACTACGACTACAACTCCACCACGTAACACTCTCTCTCTGAGCTTCTAACTCCTCCTTTAAGACTCTTTCTTTCTCTTCTCTCGCTCTCTCTCTCTGAGCTTCTAACTCCTTTAAGACTATTTCTCTCTCTCTCTCTCTCTCTCTCTCTCTCTCTCTCTCTCTCTCTCTCTCTCTCTCTCTCTCTCTCTCTCTCTCTCTCTCTCTCTCTCTCTCTCTCTCTCTCTCTCTCTCTCTCTCTCTGTCTGAGCTTCTAACTCCTCTTTCTTAAGCACTCTTTCTCTCTCTTTCCTCTCTCTGAGCTTCTCTTTCTCTCGCTCTATCCTCCCTATCCTTACATTTCTCAACGTTACTCAAAACGTTTCTCATCTTTAAGCCCTAACCTCTCACCTTGTTTAATATAAGCCTCTACCGAGTCCACCTCCATATTTACCGTAACAACTTCCAACAATGAAAAACGTAAATACAAAAACACAACCCAATCAACGACAAGAACTCAAAACGCAAACCCACAAAAATATCAACAACCTACGCAGAAGAACAGTGACCTACTTTCAAGACGTCCAGATGGATCGAAAAATAAGAAAGATAGAAAGAAGAGCAAGGAAAAATAATACTACCAATACAAAAGGTAGGAACAAGAACTAGCTCCTCGTGAGATCCAGAAAACTACAGGTATAACGGATCTTACCCCCTAGAATCGGAGAGGGGATTCTAACACAAACAACCAAACACGCACATAACAATCAACCCTCAAGCATGTTCTTAATTAAACGAACTTTAGTTCGCGAACTCTGACGAACTACAGTTCACGATCTCGGACGAACCAGGTTGGTTCTTAATTGGACGATCTAAAGATACGGCGAACCTAGTTCGAAGTAGTTCACGAACCTCGGCAAACCACAGTTCGCTGTCGGAAAAGGTTCGCTGAACGTGTTGAGCAAACCCAGGCGAACCTTTTCTCTGACTGGTCAAAACTTTTACCCTCTTCTGCGTTGGAGATAAGAAGACATACAAACAAATATGGCAGACGGCGATATTTCACTCGTGCGAAGAACAAGACCGGTTTTTATTGATTTATGGGAGGCGCAACGCTGTTTGTGGGGTCGCTACTGCAAGGAGTACAAAAACAAACATCGTTCAAATCGCGAAGCGGCATAGCGGCAGCCATTTTGAACACCTTCGGAGACAGTAAGTACGCCGAATCAAGCACTTCAGTTAAGAAAGAGAACCATGTCAAATCTGGTTTGCTGAAGTTCGCCTAGGTTCGTTCAACCTCAATTAAGAAACAAACCAAAAGATCGCCGATCTCCGATCTAGGTTTGCCGATCAATAGTTCAACAAACCAAGGGGAATTACAACAAACCAAGGGATCAATAGTTCGACTAATTAAGAACAGCTCTTACTCTAAAATCGCTACTCACTAGCGCCCGCACTACTCTCAAATACCGCTAAAACAGGGTCACCACTATAACGCACGCAGATTTGCCCCCAGTCGTACGTACAGACTCTCGCACAACAGACACATACACTGACTCAGACGGGCGCATTCTAACGTAACTTTTATACAAAATAAACAATATAAAAAGAATGCTCACAACTATCACAACTATACACACCACTTCTTCCCCACTATCAGCTTCCAAACATCCCACCCACATACACACAATCTAGATGCCAGGCTAGGTATTAGTCTCTCACTCTCCAACCTGTTTGGTGTTCTCGTCTGGTTACGTTCAGTCCTTTCACGTCTAGGCGTGAAAGTCCCTTCTCGTACGCTCCTCGAGTCGTCCTGTCTCTCGTATCGTGAACGTCCTCGTTACTCGTACTGTACCTTCACTGTGACCCAAGTGTCTTGGCACTGGCCGCTCACTAGACGAGTGAAGAGATGGAGAGATGACCTCGCATTAGGTCCCTGGTGACTGACGTCTCGGCGTCCGTCGCTCCACTCTTGACAAGCACTCTGAACACAATAAAGTCCTAAAACGTAACACTTGCTAAAACACACAACATATTGGATCACATGAGAAACATTACGTAACCTGGCTGATACAAATAACTCACACGTTCATTCACACACACGTGCTTCATAACCCGAACTACTTTCGTAACACCCCATAACTCTGTCACTACCTTGAAACAGACTATATCCTAACACTCTCGCCATACGTTATCCCATACGTTGGAAAAGACTATACATAGCCACGTACTACCTAAATAACGACTTATGCATACACACCTCATATTCCTTTAGTTATCCATCTCGGTAAATAACTGTATACAACAAACACCGGTTATCTCACTGAATTCCAAACCAACATAACTGAACCAACCCAGATAACGCTATACAACTGAATTAACTTCTACTAATGCATACTATCCTTAACGCAAGTAAACATCAATAATACATATATAGAAACATACCTGAATTCTAGGTTTCAGAGTCTTGGAATACGGGCTAAGGTATCTCACACGTCTGTACCCTCTGACAATAAAGCCCGTACTAATGTTTCGACAGCTCTGACAGACTGAGCTTTCGCCTACAACTCACTAAAACTCCCCGTATTAAAATTGTCTTAAAGACTTCACGTGGATCTCGTGCCACACGGACTATCGGCACAAAACAAACCGTCGACAACTACTGTACCGTATTTACCCTACTGTGTGAACACTATGCATGACTCCCCAATCACTGTATAGTGCCAGTGGGACAAAAAAAATGGAGTCAATGCCGCATGATCATAGAGTTTCATCACACTGGGGCCCAACTCAGTCCCTCAGCCAGGCATAGAGTTTCATGTGCTCCTTCGGGGCTCATAAACTGAAAACCATTACCTCTTTCTGTGCGATACGAATGGTATTGCATCCTCATACGTGGCAGACGTCTAGGTTTAAGTCTACGACTGTGGATAACGCCGTGATCAGAAAGCGAGAAATCAACTGCGCCGTGAGTGTCTCCCCCGGGGTGAGCAGCCGACTGGCCCGGGGGTCACAGGTAATTGCTAATCCCCTAATCCCGTCACATATCACTCTCTGCACAGTTGGTCTCCAGTCTCACACAGATTGCGTAGCTTTGTTTTCTGAGGTAGTGTCCGTGGACATGCACCAGTGCCCTTCAAAACAGCAATGTGGTCATTGCTGCGTGTAAACAGAGGGGAGGTGTGAAAAGTCTTGATTTTGATCACTAACCGACCCTTAAATAATCGTCAACCAGTGTAAGAGTGAGTGATCATGACTATTTCTGTGAACTGATCCTGTGTTCCTCATATGGAGGAGGTTTTCGGTGTATAGAGCAGTATTACGATTTTCACAAGTGGCTGTGTTGTTCCTCTTGACGGAAGTAATTGGTAGTGTAGTGTTGTTGTCAAACACAAGGTGTTTGCTCCTGCAGAAACACCATGTAGAACATTATTTTCAATAAGAAAATTAACACCGTGTATGAATCAAAGTGCCCGATTAATTTTGTTTTGTTAGGGAGGTGGGGTGGAGGCGGAGAGGAAGACAAGTGCATATACATATGATCAGCCTTTCCTTTTAATAAAGTGCCCAAAGCGGTGCTGTGTCCCGACATGAAAGAAGCAACGTTTTAACAAATAAAAATCGTAACCTCTCAAAACTCTAAGTTTATCTGAGGAAACCCCAACAACAACCAAAATAAAACAACCAAAAAATAAAATAAAATACCCACAACACCATAGTACAATTTTAAAGAAAATCACAAAAAGGAAAGCATCAAGAAAGAATAATTTCAACAAAACTTATTTGTAATTGGGTTTTTTTTTTTTTAAAGCACGATTCCTTCTTTGTTATAAATTTATGCTCGCCTGATAGTCACTGTTTTGGTCTGAATTTCTTTTGTATGACACAGTTTGGAAAACAAGGAGGGGAGGGTTATTCCCCCCCCCCCTCCCGTCGAGACCCCTTCTGGATACGCCCCTGCGACGTATGTGCGTATGGATGTGCGTGTGTGTGTGTTTCTGTGTGTGTTTGTTTGTGTGTGTGTGTGTGTGTGTGTGTGTGTGTGTGTGTGTGTGTGTGTGTGTGTGTGTGTGTGTGTGTGTGTGTGTGTGTGTGTGTATGTATGTATGTATGTAGACACGAGAATCTCATAAATGTCTGTACGCACAAGCTTGAAACTTGGCGAAATACTTTATTTAAGCGGTGGCTAAGAGAGCCTCCGAGCAAATTGTATGTCTCATTGAGGACATAAAAGACCGTTTATAGAAAGTTGGTTGACCCAGATTAGGGTCCGTAATTTTTGTCATTGTTTACTTGAAATTGTGGATATAGATAGTGTGGAGAAACATATCAAAAGAGTTTGTTAGCCATCGCTGTACCTCTTCAACATTTTGAATAATAAGTTATTCATTTTTGCACGTTTTCGTGCCAGGTTATACTCCCATCAGACAGCCAGCCCTGGAAGAGGTTGTGTGGAAGAAAACCGGCAACCCTGGAAGAGACTGCATGCGTTCGGATGAGTGGCGTGAAACTAGCGACACCATTACGTCAAGCTTATAGTGAGGTTATTTTGCTGCTCGTGCTATTCTTCTTCTTCAGAATTGCTGCAGCTACTCCAGCTCACAGCGCGTACTCATGGCGGGAAGCGTCTCGTGTCCGTCTTTATCTGTGTGCGCCGGTGTGTGATGACAGAAGGGAGGAAAATAGCTGACAAGGGTAAGCTGGAAAATATGAACAACTCTGAAGGTTTCTAAAACAAAAGCTCGCGTGAGCTCCAAACAATACAGTAGACTTTGGGATGAAATCCTCGTCTTTTTATAACCTATAACGTAATGACAACATTCTCCACTTAACGACGTGAGAAATACGGATTGATACCACAGCCGTGCAGGTACTTCTATCGCTGCAACATAATCAAAGGGCGATAATTTTCCATTTTTAAGTTAATTACAAATAAAGTGCGTCTTGTTTAGACCTAGATGGACAATTATGCTATTTATTTAGTCTGGATCGAGGTGTTTGCCGTTTTACAGCTGAGTCAATGCCGTAAAATTATGAAAGCCCACTACCGCCGTAACTGTTCAAAGATACACTTCTATAACATATGGTTACGAAATGCTACACACAGGTCTAGTTAAGGTTCAATTAGACACATGACAATCCAGTTGAGCACACGTCGTCTCTATATCAAATTACCTGACAATGACCCCGGTCCGTTCTAGGCAAACAGATAAAATAGATTGACACGCTAACGGCAGCGCAAAATGAATATGAGCGATTATGCGTGTGCTTTTTCCGCATGTCCAAACTGCTATGAAAGTTCACTAGGTGTGGCAGCAAGGCATAATAAACACAAATGGTGCTGAAATGTGTGTTCTGATTTATGGGTAATGGTACTTTAACTTTTGTAGACGTGTCGCCTCCGGATACGCGGCATAAGCGGCAGGCCTCAAATGAGTTAAGTTTTATGAGGTACAGAACAGGAGGTACAGAGGCTTCCAAGGGCTCATAAGAATATGTGTCTCTTGCAGATAGAATGGTTTATCCATCGGGTGTCCCTGAAATGTCGCCTGCCCTGACAAGAGAACAAGTGCCGGACGTCACACTGCAGCTTTACGTTCTGACACCAAACCTGACATATCTAATAGAGATCTTCATGAACGACGCGAAACTCAGTTGTGGCCTTATTAAAAACTAAGCCTCTGGCTTGAGCTTATGTACGTTTTCCTCGCCTTTCAGTCTTCTAATGACTTAACTGAGAAAGAGCATTACTCTCTGACACAAGATCCATTCCATCGCCGAATCCACTTTTTCATCCTATTGTCGCATTGATTCCTGTTGGCTCTGTGGTTTCTGTGAGTGCTCTAAGTTCTGTAGGCATTCTTTCACGATACACAGTGAAGATTTTGTGTATGGTTAGTTGGCTTGTTGGTTAGTTAGTTGTTGAGTGGGTGCATGCAGTACCCACATGAACACGCCAGCACGTCAAACCATGAACGGAGTTTATGTCTTTTTATTAATAGAATGTCGAAAAACGCTCCCAATTTCTTTTTCTTTTGTCTTTCTTTTCTTCAGACCGCGGTAAATTTTGACTGAGGAAACATTTTTGTGTATTGCAGGACATCAATGAAAAGTGCTGGGATGAAAAGAAAATAGTGTAAACTAGGCCCTTTTGCACTTTAAAGGGTAACATTTTACGTTTTATTGTGATTTTTCAGCTCCCGAAAAATAAGCCAAACAGCACTTTTTTCCGCTTCACCAGCAACAATTCCACACATCCAAATATTCCCAAAACATTGCTTTCTTGGGCTTGCCTCAACTCAAATACTTTGAATAAGACTTTAATCACAATATAACTCTGTCATCACAATCAATAAAACAAACAGGTCACTGAACTACACATGTTTTGCTTTTCTAAATAGCTAAAGGAAATGTTAGCTATTTCCACAAGACAGCTTTATTAAAATTCATGTACGTATTTATCATATAACATTCAGTTTAAAATATTAGCAATTAGTACACAAAAGGAAAGCTTTGTAACAATAATTCAGCATTTTGTTTCAACACAGTGACACGATGGCTCTATGGGACTTTTAAACTAATAATGACGCCATTGTACGTGCCTATGGAACATTCAAGCTACAATAACGACGTAATTTTTGCTGTCAAGCGTTGTTAACTTTTGTTACCATCATAATGCGTAATGACGTGCAATCTTTTAACTCCAGGATCGTGTTGCTAAAATGGGGGAGCTAGATCTAAAATCTCTCACATTGCATAGAAATACCTGTCAGGGGCATTGACTACATCCATATCCCTTCAGTTTATGAACGAGGTCACAGGGAAGGTAAAAATTTTCATACCTTCCTTTCCTTTAATAGTCGCTTTAGTTTTACAGAATATAGCACTGAAAGTGAGAATTAGCCGTATGCGAGAGTCTCTCTCTCTCTCTCTCTCTCTCTCTCTCTCTCTCTCTCTCTCTCTCTCTCTCTCTCTCTCTCTCTCTCTCTCTCTCTCTCTCTCTCCTAACATGATAGTCAAGGGGTTGTGCCGAATCAACTTGGAGTCCCAAGGCGCCGACATGCAAACTATTCTGTCAACTCTCTTGAAATGTCACGAAAGAACTGTCTCCGTATCCTTGTGTTTGTTCTTTTGTTTTCGTATAGGCCGATTCTTTAACGCGTATATTCCTTAAATCAACATAAATTCAAAATAATTTAAATTATTGATAAATGTACGTATGTCCTCCAATAGTGTTGCGTGAAAGGACTAAGTCATCCTACATAATTACTGCGTTTTGAACGTCAAAGAGTATATTTATTTTTTATTCTCATTTGCTACGTAGAGGTACTCCATTGACGAAAGGGCCGTGAAACATGTCTGTTGCGTGTGCCTACTTGTGAAAAGACGGCTAGAAAGTTCAGGCAAGACAACATTGAAAATCCGTCCACAAGCGAATTTCAACACTCAAAGAATAGTAGTTCGACTTAACCCCTTCGATCTCTGCCGAGCAAAGGTGAAAACAATCCAACAGCAAAAGGCATAGATCCTCAAGAGCCCCCTTAATGCGGGGACTCATGAGGATCTATGACTCTTGCTGGCTACATTTTATATCCACGTCCCTTCGACGGCTGGGGCCATTTACAGACACCAAATCTGCGTCATCTGTCAGTGAAGGGGTGAACTGTAGTCAATATTATTCCCCTTGTTCCCTGTTGTCAATCTGAGTCACGAGGTATTATAATTTGCCTTGTTCCCTGTTGTTGTCAATCTGAGTCATGAGGTATTATAATTTGCCTTGTTCCATGTTGTTGTCAATCTGAGTCATGAGGTATTATAATTTGCCTTGTTCCCTGTTGTTTTGAATCTGAGCCATGAGGTACTTCCGCAAGCGCTCCTCCCTCCTCAGACGGCGACGTTCCAGCACGCGATTGATGGTGTACAGAAACGGGTTGAGCGCCGAGTTGACGGGCAGCGCAATGACGGCCAGGGCCACGTTCACCTCGCTAGGAATGGGCACGTCCTGGGACGCTAACACACCCAGTAAGCCAACGGGGAACCAGCACAGGAAGTCGGTCGTGGCCACGCTGATCAGACGGCGGGAAATCAGGAGTTCTTTGGAAGTGTTGTTTGTCACCGTGAGACCCATGCTGTTGACGCTCACAGACAAGTAAACGAAAATCTGGCCGGCGGCAATCAGCAGAAAGAGAACAAAGTTCAAGACCACCATGACGCCGAAGGAGAAAGGATAGCCGGGAAACCTGTCTTTGTTGGTGATAGGCAGAGGCACGCAGATGCCGGTGTTCCCGTAGAAATCCAAGTGGGACAACATTGGCAGGAAGGGCAATGCCGACAGACACAGACCGACAAGCCACGCCATGGCGCAGGCCCAGTGTGCTGACTCTTTCCGGAATCGTACTTGTCCGAAAGGAAAACGCAGCACGAGAAAACGATCTAGCGTGATGAGGAAGATGAACAACGCCGACGTCTCGTTAGACAGCAGAGAGATGAAGCCCGCTGTTTTACACACCACGCTGCCCCTCCAGAACAGATCGTTCAAATAGTAGGACCCGTAGTACACGCGATCCGCCACCCCAATAACAGCCAGATACACCCCCATCAGGAAATCAGACACACACAGGTGGATGACGAACACGCCGTAGCCAGTATTTCGAGTGTTTTTGCCAAAGACTGTCCAGAAGAGAAAGGTGGTCAGATTGCCTGTCAGTGCCAGTACAGCAAATACCGACAACAGGAAGCGGTACATGCTGGACTGGAGCAGGGCATCGCAGGAAGAGATTTCGTCAGAAGGCGCTTGACAGTTAGCAGCGCTGTGCACTACGTCAGAGAAAATGTCCGGGCAGCACAGCTTGTAGTTGTCGGCATACACCATCTCCAGGAGAGACAGGTCTCTGAACAAGTCCGCCGGGAATTGAGTCATCGGGGACCCACGAAGGTCCAGCACTCTCAGTTTGGTCAGCATCCCGAAGCCTTCGTTCGTCACCAGATCTACCCCTGTGTCCGACAGGTTGAGCACCTGCAGGTTTGGAAAATGGCTTATAACACTGACATTCAGTGACGGCATGTTGACACGAGACAAATCCAAGTTAATCACAGACACTAATGGTGTATCGGCAGGTGAAATGAAGGGGTATGTCAGAGGGTTCCCAGAAAGAACCAGAGTATGCAGGTTGATCAGAGTACTCAAGCTGTGGCTCGGAACAAGTGTCAGATAGTTGTCATACAGGTCAAGTTCGTGAAGATTTGGCAAGTTCATGTAGTCAAGTTGTGTCAAGCCACACCTTGCTAGACTGAGGTAAACTAGCATTGTGGCGTTGGCCAGATCCCTGGTAGAGATCCCTGAGCCTGTGGCGTTGAGGAAGAGGACATCAGCAGGGAGAAAGGGCGGGATTCCGCGCGTGCAAAACAAGGCCGGCCCGTAGCACGTGCAGTTGGCGGGACACACCCTGCCACAGTCCAACTCGTCGTCATACAGAGGACAATGGTACAGTTTGTCACACAGATTTTCTTCGTGAATACAGGTACTGTAACCGCGACAACGGTAGTAGCCAGGACACGTGTAACTGTAGCAATCCGCCTCGTCCTCGTGGTCCGGACAGTCGTTGTGACCGTTGCAGCGTAGGAAGATGGGCAGGCAGTAAAAGTCACCACCAGCACAGCTGAAATGGGTCTCCGGGCACTCTCTGTTGGCTAGATGTTCAAGTCTGAGTGTGTTCTCTGTAAGCCTGCTTTGGTGAAATGAGACCTTGCCTGGAAGTTCGGGAGTGGTGTACGCATAGAAGTGTGATTCGCAAATTTTCACTTGATGTTTAACACAGCCTGTGTGGAAATAGAAGTTGCTGTATTTGTCTCGAAACCTTAGCATCGAGTCACACTGAAAGTAAAGAACATGTTATATCATTCAAGCAAGTGCCAAAATGACAATCATATTGACTGACCCCCAGAATATACGCTGATTTTTAACAGTTATCATTGCTTTAAAATATGTACTCTGTCTGATGGAATAATATGGAACCATCCTGATTGGGACATTACATCATCTATAATATCATCAGCAACATGGAACTTCGGTCAATAACTTGGATGGACCATGACCATTAAAGGGTAGTGCCTGCATCGCTTTTATAATGACATTACAGGTACTTGTGAGACATTCACATCATTTACTACGTCACCTTTGTTTACATTGTGATGCTATTATTACGTCTAGTCACATGGCAACATTGGCTACAGAACTTAGAAGGCTTGCAGGAACGACGTACTCCTAATATAATACTTGTGAGACATTCACATCATTTACTACGTCACCTTTGTTTACATTGTGATGCTATTATTACGTCTAGTCACCTGGCAACATTGGCTACAGAACTTAGAAGGCTTGCAGGAACGACGTACTCCTAATATAATACTTGTGAGACATTCACATCATTTACTACGTCACCTTTGTTTACATTGTGATGCTATTATTACGTCTAGTCACATGGCAACATTGGCTACAGAACTTAGAAGGCTTGCAGGATCGACGTACTCCTAATATAATACTTGTGAGACATTCACATCATTTACTACGTCACCTTTGTTTACATTGTGATGCTATTATTACGTCTAGTCACATGGCAACATTGGCTACAGAACTTAGAAGGCTTGCAGGAACGACGTACTCCTAATATAATACTTGTGAGACATTCACATCATTTACTACGTCACCTTTGTTTACATTGTGATGCTATTATTACGTCTAGTAACATGGCAACATTGGCTACAGAACTCAGAAGGCTTGCAGGAACGACGTACTCCTAATATAATACTTGTGAGACATTCACATCATTTACTACGTCACCTTTGTTTACATTGTGATGCTATTATTACGTCTAGTAACATGGCAACATTGGCTACAGAACTTAGGTTTGTAGGAACGACGTACTCCTAATACGGTGTTGGACTTTGTTGTTGTTGTTGTTGTCATAAATGATCATCATATGGCCCTACTGACAAATAGTGCACAGTGTTCTGCTTGCGCAACATGTTCTGTATTTTGGTTATATACTGACGTCCAAAAGCTATGCGACTTTTTGGCTAATCATAGGCTATACCTTTGTGTTTCTGATGATTCAAGAACTGTCGCTTTTCGTTTGCTCTTTAGTGTAGAAGCTTTCTTTTCTGTTGCAAACAATGATCATTTCATGGCAAAAAAATTTCTATCTGTGTCGCCAAAGTCGATATCCAGTGAGCAAGAAGTACTTAGGCACACAACAACCTCCAGCTGTCCCGAACACAGCTGAGGGCACACTAGCTAATAGGCTTGCGTCGGTCACAGGGCTATTTGCGGACTGGTAATTAATAAAAACAATTTGTTCACCACCCTCAGTATGTACGTTTAGCACAACATTAACCCATTCAACCCCAAAGCTGCATTGTGGAGGCGTCACCTAACGACTGTGTACCTGTTGCAGGAGATGGATCGACCATGACCATTCAAGGGTAGTGCCAGATTAGCTTGGCGCCTGCTGGCGCCAAGCTAACCTGGCTCTACCCTTTAATTATCACGGTTTGAAGCTGGGAACCTCAGATGATAGAGAGTTCGATTCTCGCCCGAAAGGTCGTTGGTTCGAATTCAGCTGGGTTTAAAATTTGTTCAGGTCCTTTTCGGTGCGCCGTCTTTGATATCACCTGCATGCTGAACACAGGACGTTAAGCCCTAAACGTTTAAAGTTGTTTCTTCTTTTTATTATTAATCATGTCGAATTATCCCCTGCTGTAGTGGGTCAGGCTAAACGGGTTAACGCGATCGACAATATCGCGGTGTGACTTAATGGCTGCCTGGCATCGCGATATGCCCGTATCGCGATACGCTGAGGATGACTTCCACTGAGTTTTAGAGACACTTGTCGGTGTTTGCCAAGACAAGTGACATCTTTGTTATATGTGACAAGCGTCGAGAATTAAAGAAAAGGAAATCAGAGGTAGAAGGAGCTAAACAATACAGGAAAATTAACCAGGATATCAAGAAAAGCATGAAAAAGGCAAACAATAAGTGGATTGAAGATCAGTGTAAACACGTAGAAGTAAATCTGAACAAACATAATAGCAAAAAAGCATTCAAGTTGGTGAAAGATCTGACCAGTGTAAAACAAGGACGCTGCTCTATCATTCAAGATAGGGAAGGGAACTGTCTTACGGAAGATCAAGACATACTGAACAGATGGACAGAGTACTGCTCAGATTTGTACAACCACCGAGCTACAGGGGACCCAGGCATACTTGTGAACCCACCCGTGACCAACAATGACAACTATCCGTCCTCCGAGAAGAAGTACAGGCTGCAGTGAAATCGCTGAAAAAAGGGGAGGCAGCAGGAGCAGACAACATCCCTGCAGAGCTAGTCCAAGATGAGGGAGAAGACATGATAAGCGCCTTACTAACAATCTGCAATAAGATCTGGCAGTAATGGGATTGGCCCACACCATGGACCCAATCACTTACAATAATTCTCCCCCAAAAAGGCAACTTACATCAATGCCAGAATTATCGCACGATCAGTCTTATATGTCACCCCAGCAAAGTCATGTTAAAGATCCTGCTGAACAGGCTGAAGCCACAAGCAGAGGAAATCATAGCTGAGGAACAGGCAGGCTTCAGACCAGGGCGCAGCACAACTGAGCAGATCTTCAACCTGAGAGTTTTATGTCAGAGGTACCTCAAGCACCAGCAAGATCTCTATCATGTCTTTGTGGATTTTAAGAATGAAGCTATACAACATCAATGCCAACCTGCTCAAAGTCGTCGCAAACCTTTACAACAAGGTCATTAGCGGAGTCTGCTTCAAAAGGCAAAATATGAAACTAATTTAGGACTACAGTCGGAGTCAGACAAGGGTGCTTGCTCTCTCCTACTCTTTTCAACATCTTCCTCGAAAGAATCATGACAGACGCTCTGAAAGATCATGAAGGATCTGTCAGTATTGGAGGCAGAACAATCACGAACTTGCGCTTTGCGGACGACATTGATGGCCTTGCAGGAATAGAGAAGGAACTAGCTCAGCTGTTGGAAAAGCTGGACAGTACAGCCACTGCGTACGGGATGGAAATCAGTGCAGAGAAGACCAAACTGATGACCAATAACACCAGTGGCATTGACACTGACATCATGATTGAAAGCCAAAAACTGGGAACCGTTAATAAATTCAAATAATTAGGAGCCATTGTGACAGGTGAGGGATCAAAACCAGAAATACTGTCCATGATTGCACAGATAACAACAGCACTGACAAGATTGAAGAACATATGGAAGGACAGAAACATCACACTCTGCTCCAAGATCAGTCTGATGCGCTCCTTAGTCATCTCAGTGTTTTGTTTGTTTTTTATGTCTGCGAGTCATGGACCCTCACAGCAGACCTTGAAAGGAGGATACAAGCCACTGAAATGAGATGTTTTCGAAGGTTGCTTGGCATTTCATACAGAGATCACGTCACAAACGTGGAAGTGGGAAGCAGAATCAGGCAAGCCATCGGGTCACATGAAGACCTATTAGCCATTGTGAGAAAACGCAAACTAAAGTGGTATGGGCATGTCAAGCGTTCAGCAGGGCTTGCCAAAACATTCATGCAAAGTACTGTGCAAGGCGGATGAAGGAGAGGAAGACAGCGGAAAAGATTGGAGGACAATATCTCAGAGTGGACAGGACTGAGAGGAATGGAGGGAGCTGGTTGCTAAGTCATCAGTGGTGCTCCAACGGTCGGCAAGACTACGGGATATAGATAGAGATAGATAGTAGAGACACTTACTCGTTTCTTATTACACGAATGTTCAGCTGGGCATGGCGGAAACACACAGAAGTCTTCGTCACTGCTGTCAGAACAGTCCGATCGATAGTCACACACAAACACGTAGGGCATGTGCTCATAACCGTTCTTGCATTTGAAGAACGGCGGGAGAGGAGACAGCGGCGCTGGGCATAGACCGTGCACGTGCTCTTCGCGTGCCCAGCATCCGGTCTTGACGTCACAAGCGAAGAAGGAATGCGCCGTGTGATTGGCCTGACAGAGGACGAGGGAGGGGCGTGACATGGTGACACGTGGCACAGGCAGGACGACCGCCAGTCTTTTCGGCGCCTCATGGGTGTTGTACTCGCACAGGAAGTCGTGGTCCTCTACAGCGAACTCCAGACAGTCGGCCCGGAGGCTAACCTTCCACTTGCCTTGCTCTCTCCTCACCATGGAACCGAAGACGCCTGTCTGGTCAAAGGTTGTGTCAATTCGAACGTAGGCAACTGAGCCGTCTTCCCATTCCCATCTGTTGCTGATTCTTGAACACACAGAGGAAAAAAAACATGACTGTTAAAACCATTCTACTCGGGGGGTTCTTTCTCTGGGTACTCCGGTTCTTCCACCCCCCCCCCCCCCCCCCACACACCCCCCCCCCCTTCACACACACACACACACACTTTGGTACCGTTTTCAGGCCACTTTACAAATTTCAAATACAAGCGATCAAAAATCTCTGTAACTTCAGTAGCTGAACTGGCCCTTCGTCTGTCTTGTACTGTGTTTGTCTTAAATGGCGTAAATCCGTGTCTGTTACGTGATTGTGCGTGTTGGGTTTCAGTTCGCGGCGCGTTGAGTCGATTTGCCCAAAACTTGAGAAAAAGCGCCTATATAATAACGGTATGATTATTACTATTATTACCCCAGGACCTAAATCCCCAAATTTTGAAGTTGCCCTCTGAGTTACTGTATTACAATTTCAAAGACAGATCGAGCATGATAGTTCAAGGGTGATGCCAGAATATCATGGCGCTTATGGGCGCCAAGCTATTCTTGCACCACCCTTAAACTGTCATGCTCAATTCATGACTGGCTGTTGTGTGTCGGGGCTGAATGAGTTAATGGCTCATCCCTTTACTGCCGAGAAAATATTAACACAAACAGAAGTTCTTAAATCGAAAATCAGAAACATGTAAAAACTGCCCGTGTATCCAAGAAAACTGTCATGAGACTGAAATGTTGCTTATTGTCCTATCAAGCTACATTACATATTGCGAGATAGGTCAGCCATTTTAGTTTAAGATTGGTTCCAGAATATTTTGACGCATCAGGTGAATACCATCCAACTGCTCGAGATATAGATCTTCATGTGTCTCCCGCAGTAGCCGTGGCTCATGAGGATCTATAATGCACTTCGCATCCACTATCCTTTGACATATTATGATATTTGACATCCAATTTACAAGGATTTGATAATTCAAAGGTAGTGCCGGATTAGCTAGTACGGCACTACCCTTGAATTGTCCCGCTCAATCCATCTACTGCCACGGGTACACAGTCGTTAGATGACATCTACAACATGCAGATGTGGGGTTAAAACCTGATCTGCGTCCTCTGGCAGTGAAGGGGTTAAAGTTACAGTGAAATCCTGGCAATGAAACACGTACACAGTGTCTGGTGACAATAAAGGGCGCGGTGCCTTCAAACCAAACTGGATGGTGTGACTTTGGGTTTGATGCTTGTCCAGCAAGTCTGTGATGCGACGCCACTCGTCTGGTGTGTTAAGGCTGGCAAGGTAACCTCCCTCGTTGCGACAGATGGTACTCGACATTGCCCACGTGTTGTTATTGCGGGCTCTTCTGAACGCGTAGCACCGACCCTCCAACGTGATCTGGCCCTGGCCACACAGCCGAGTGGTGTATGGACACCCGGCCTCGTCCTCGCCGCCCGCACACTCGACAAGTAAATTACACCCGAGGTGCTGCTGGAAGTCGGGCCAGTAGGACACAGAACAGTTCCACTGTCCGTCAGGCAGCTGCTGGGGACTGGACGAGCGCTTGTGGATCGAGAACCGCAGTCGGAAACCCGTATAACTAAACACATCACATGCAGTGGTTTGACAGTCTGGCTAAGGCGCCAATAATCAATTAGAAGTACGCCAAAATTGCACGTGGTTCGACGAAAACAGTGGATAAAAGCCCGGACAAATATGGTTCTCGCATGTTTGTCCGGGCATTTAATACGCTGTTTTCCACGCCTGATTTCGGGAAAACATAAGTAGGTCAATAGTCTATAGCTGCGCAACTTGCTTATTGGCTAGCGCGGGAAAACATAAGTAGGTCAATAGTATATAGCTGCGCAACTTACTTATTGGCTAGCGCGGGAAAACATAAGTAGGTCAATAGTCTATAGCTGCGCAACTTAATTATTGGCTAGCGCGGGAAAACATAAGTAGGTCAATAGTCTATAGCTGCGCAACTTACTTATTGGCTAGCGCGGGAAAACATAAGTAGGTCAATAGTCTATAGCTGCGCAACTTGCTTAATGGCTAGCGCGGGAAAACATAAGTAGGTCAATAGTCTATAGCTGCGCAACTCGCTTAATGGCTAGCGCGGGAAAACATAAGTAGGTCAATAGTCTATAGCTGCGCAACTTACTTATTGGCTAGCGCGGGAAAACATAAGTAGGTCAATAGTCTATAGCTGCGCAACTTGCTTATTGGCTAGCGCGGGAAAACATAAGTAGGTCAATAGTCTATATCTGCGCAACTTGCTTAATGGCTAGCGCGGGAAAACATAAGTAGGTCAATAGTCTATAGCTGCGCAACTCGCTTAATGGCTAGCGCGGGAAAACATCAGTAGGTCAATAGTCTATAGCTGCGCAACTTACTTATTGGCTAGCGCGGAAAAACATAATTAGGTCAATAGTCTATAGCTGCGCAACTTACTTATTGGCTAGCGCGGGAAAACATAAGTAGGTCAATAGTCTATAGCTGTGCAACTTACTTATTGGCTAGCGCGGGAAAACATAAGTAGGTCAATAGTCTATAGCTGCGCAACTTACTTATTTGCTAGCGCGGGAAAACATAAGTA
>BTPG01000003.1:104765520-104785520 GCA_036245525.1 Semisulcospira habei | reverse complement strand
GGTGGGGTTTTCTCTCTATTCTGGGGCATGTGTTTCTGTCTACCCGAGGTCCATTCACCTGTATTTGCCTTTTTTTAAACTCTCCCTACTGTCTGCACTGCCTGTAGCTCTTGGTATTGGATGTGTGTTGCTAAATGGTCTTAGCTTTATTTGGGCCCCATGTGTTAGGTTCATTTAATGTGTTTGACCGGCTGGCGACATACATTCAATGTTCTGTTTAGTTGGTTGTTTTTTTCACAAGCAGTGCAGGCACGTCCTGAGAAAGCCTTGTTGCTGTCGGGACGTTAAGCAATGTACAATCAATCAATCAATCTTTACTTTTAACAAAGGCGTCACAAAAAGTTTTTAAAAATGCACTCAATCAGATTAGCTGCAAGGGACGTAATTTTTCATTAACTTCTGAGAATGCTGTGCTGAAGCCATGAAATTCCAGCTGGAAAGCTTGCATTGTGTCATCAGGACATCAGCTGTCCTTTTTATGACTGCATCGTTCACAAGATCTTTTGAGCCTTCCACTGAACACCTACTACATAGAGCAATAGGGACTACCCCAATGCGCCCCGCCATCCGCTGGAGAATATCCAGTCCTCCCCCCGAGGGGGGATGCTAGAAAACATTCCCAAACAGATAGTGGACCTGCTGAGTAGATTTAAAGTTCTTGCCGCCTACGCAGAGTCCCAAATAGCTCAGGCGGTTAAGCGTCGGAGCTGCACTCCGAATCGGACCATCCATCCTCCATCTCCCCCCCCCCCCCTCCCCTCACCGGTCGTCATTCCTGACCACATCATGCACGAAAGACCATAGACCGATCGGGAGAGGGAGGTGCGGCTCGGCGGAACCGCCGCGCCAGTCATCCAGACAGCAGGCGGCGATGCATACCACCCGGCGTGCCTTAGTAACCACCCGGTGGCTACAAGAGACCGGGCACTAACTGATCACTACCCCCCCCCCCCCCACCCCCCCCCCCAGAGACAGCCAACAGCGAATGCCAGGCGTCACCGGACGAAAGAAGAGGAATCGCAAGCAACAGTCGTCTCAAACAACAGAGGGACATCAACAACAACCCTCAAGACGAGAAAAAAGCTGACCAACACCCACACCACCGCAACAAGGGAAGTGGAATGCGCCACCCTACCGGTACCAACGCAAGACGCAAGCACCTTGACCTCCCTAGCTTCGACCGACACAGGCACGAGCCCTGAACCCCCACCGCCAGCCAACAACCCAACCAACGCCACGCGGCGACGAAGACGACCACCCAAACGCTTCAGGACCCAGCAACGACCGGCATTACTCGACACACCGCCACCCCACCTCCGCCTACCTCCACACCACCGCCACCCACCCCAATCATCCCAGCGCCCGATCCCTAAGCCCAGGCTCCACTGACCAACACCACCGCCACCCAACCTGCCCAGGCCCTACTACAGCCAGCCACGGATCTACCGGCCACCACTACTTCCGCCACCACTTCCACAAGATATGCTAGAGTGGCTGGCGTTTCCACTCCCCCCAGCCTGGCACCGCAGCAACGGCTAACCGGACACCCCACCCGCCGCCTCCACCTCCAACCGCTCGGCCCCGGCACAACTACCAGCCGCTGCGCGACGGAGCGACAGACAGACAGGCAGACACCCTTTCCCCCTCCCCCCCCCCCCCCGCCCCTCCCATCCGCCCCCCAAACCCCCCCCCCCCCCCCCCCCCCGGACGAAATCAGCGAAAGCTGGAAGTCCCTGTCCCGTCAAAATAGCCTAGCAGCGTCGGAGCAAGAGAGTGAAGGGAATCGCCGGGTCATGGTTTCGAATCCCCGTCCCGGCCATGGTAGCTGGACTCACAGTCCAAGGAAAAAAAGACGGTCTTGTTCAATAGCATGTCCGTTGAAAGGTCCTGGTAAATCAAAGTGGCACAGCTGCAGTGCGCCTGAATTGATCAGTGTTCAGGTCGTGCTCCATAAGAAATAGATTTTCCCTGTCCCCCATAACCCGCCCGTCAGGGCCGCCCATTATCACTTAAACGTTAAACCCCGAAATAACCACCAGCCACTTCAGGTTACTCCGTATGCCTACCTGAAGAGCCCCCCTTGGGTCGAAACCGGTCGTAGGCGGCAAGAACTTAAATCTACTCAGCAGGTCCAAAATGTTTGGGAATAATTACTAGCATCCCCCCTCGGGGGGAGGACTGGATATTCTACAGCGGATGGCGGGGCGCCTGGGGGTAGTCCCTACTGCTTTCAGCAGTAGGTGTTCAGTGGACGGCTCAAAATGATCTAGAACAAGTGAGCGATGCAGTCACAAAAAGAGCAGCTGATGTTCTGAAGACACAATGCAAGCTTACCAGCCTTGAATTCCATGGCATTAGCACAGCATTCTCAGATCAGAATTGAATGAAAAATTATATATATATATATATATATATATATATATATATATATATATTATATATATATATATATATATATATATATATATATATATATATATATATATATATATATATATATATATATATATATATATATATATATTTTTTTTTTTTTTTTTTTTTTTTTTTTCATTCAATTCTGAGAATTATCGCAGTGAAATATATACTGACGAACAAAAGAAATGCGACATTTTGGGAATGTCGCATTTCTGTTGCTCGTCAGTACAGAACAAACTTTTAGTAACAAAATATCCTGCTTTTTTATATGGCTATGCAACGGAAAGAAAACGTTAAACTTTGAGGGCTTAACGTTTTTTGGTGTGTGATTTTCTCTCTCTTTTGTCCACCACGAAGATGATTTCAAAAACAAGGCGCTGAATGGGGTCTGAACAAATTTTGATCCCAGTTGGATTCGAACCCTCGACCTTTCGGACCAGAGTCGAACACTCTACCAACTCAGCTACACAAGTCCCCTCGATATTGTGAGGCTGACGTGTCTGTTGCACGGGTATTACGTGAAACCTAAGTCTACTAACTATTATTGTAATAGTCTTAAGAGCCTTACTAATAAGCCTACCAAGCTATATATTAAATGACAGAATTATGGTGAAATTTGATTCGCTCAGTATATCAACAATTCCTATGCGGCTTTAAATTGCGTGTGCCACGTGCGTGTTGATGTGATAATATGATACCGTACAAGCTTAACTCCTTCACTGCCGAGAAAATAGCGAACACGATCCAACTGCAAGAGACACAGATTCTCACGTGCCTCACGCAATTACGTGGGCTCATGAGGATCTAAGCCTCTTGCCGAGACCAGTTTGTATCCATGTTACTTTGACGGGGTTGGCTTTTCGTGGTTGAAGGAACCAAGATTGCAGAAACACAAACTAACGTACAGCGAACGCACTCTCAGTGAAGGGGTTAATGGAGGTAAATAAGTTCTGGCGTTGAATTGTTCCAGTAAGAGTACAATGAGCTTGTACATGACACTCGAGAAATCACGTCTGATAAATCGTATTAATGTATTTCGTCAGCACCCACGTGACGCACATCCTCGCCGCTACTATACCTGTGGGCACATTTGCCAAAAGCCTGTACGTCAATTTTCGTGACAAGTGAAATTTTCAAATGTAATAGACGCTGTGCAGGACCGAGAAGAAGATCAGAAATGCACGTCTTTCGACTAAAACAGGGGATTAAAAGCCCGGACAAACATGCTATGTCGCATATTCGTCCGGACTTTTAATCCCCTGTTTTCTTCGAAACACAAGCAATTTTGAACTACTGCTGATTTTACAAAAGCTTCTTCTTGGCCAAAGTCATCAAAACCATTCTGGTGATATAGCGAAAGTTTTCAATATGATGTATTCAAAATTTCGCTTTTTGCGAATATGGACATGCTTTCTTCTTGCTGTCCAGAACAAGGTGACTGCCAAGCGTGTAAAATGCAGAGAATGATCCAACGGAGAAAGAAACAGGCTAAAAAGAAAGAAGACGAACGAACACACTTTATTAATATTTCGGGTAAATACCCTTTTTAAAATAGACAAAACAAATATAGAGATCAGTCGCAACTTATCTTCATTATCGCAGAACGAATGTGGCAACTGTAGGATGATCTCTATAGTTGTTTGTTTGTCTATAAATTGTGTTGTAACTGTCTTTTCTAAGCGTGTTTCTTTGTCCATTGGGTTCTTCTCTGTCTTTTTGCTGCATCAGACCAGACCTGTAGTGAGAGAAGTGTAGACGATCTCTACGTGAGGCCGCGGTGGCTCAGGGACTGACGTGAACTTAAAGCTGATGTTAAAAGGGCCTGGGGCGGTTCCTAAAGTGAGCTCGAATCTGACCGACCGCGTGTAGCCGCTGGAATACTTCTTCTCCGACTGTCTGCACTTCGCCCTGAGGAATATTTCCCGCGTGTCCACTTCGCGGAACATGATGTCGACGGGCAACTGGGAGTAGACGCCGTTCTTCGTGATAGAGAAACAATCCTTGGCTGAAGTGTTGGTGAACTGCACCACCATGACGTGGTGGGGGGGAAGGATGACCTCAACGTCGCACTTCAAGTGAGTGTACCCTTATTTGGAAAGGAAATCCGCATGAAAATAACGTAAATGTCATATGTAGATGGACTACGGAGTGGACCAAATTCTAGCTACCATTTATTTTGAAATTTACAGGAAATGTATAGACCATAATAATTCAAGGGTAGTTGCAGATTAGCTTGGCGCCTGATGGCGCGAAGCTAATATGGCACTGCCCTTATCATGATCGATCTAACTCCTGCGACAGAGCGTCGACGCTGTCTGTTAAAGCACTGAGCTGGAAAGGGTCAGTACAAATGGTACCCCCCTCACCCCTCCCCTCCCCCCTCCCCCTCCCCCCCCCCCACCTCCTACCACCACCACTCTTGGTTTAACCCACAGGCACATTGATTTCGAGTTCAACGTTCTGCCTTATGTGGTCCTTAGAGTCATTGCAATTAAAAAATCCATCACGCACAGAAACGCACTTTATACAGACACAGACAAAGCGGCTTTGTTAACTCATTCAGCCTTGTCACGGACTGGCGGAAAGATGGTGGTTAGTTTGTGATGTGGGTGTAGGTTATATATAATCTTGTTAACAGGGGGATCTCCACTCACACGCTCATGCTCTCATCATTGTAGCTATAAACATCTCATTCATCACATTTCTCTCACTCTGGAGAGGGCCGTCTCGCAATCGCTTCCCACACACGCATACATACAACTGATTCACTAAGAACTCAGTTACTGAAATGCTAAATATGTTAATTATTTACATAAAGCATTAAACATGTCACACTTAACTACTGTCTAAAGTCTCTTGTTATTTCACTGCCTTCATCTTCACTCTACTTAGTTTTGTCAAGTTCTGTGCACAGTAACAATAAAGTCACCTTACCTGGCCAGGTTTTCTATTCGCTACTAATGTGGCTATCTGGTCCTCGTCGGCACTTTGTCTGTCGACCCGCTATCTGGTCCTCGTCGGCGCTGCGTCTGTCGACCCTCTGGCAACGCTGATCTTATAATGTTCTCTGTCACCTAGGCACGTTCACGACTGTCACTGCTGCACTCATGTACTGATCACATATTACTCTTGGGCTAAATACCCTTCCGATTAAATCTGCAGTGGAAGACGTTATTCTCTGCTTTGGTTACACTATAATAGTCCCGCAGTGAGATGGCCTTAGTTGCCTGCTCGGCGTTAAACCCAAATAACTAACAAACTAACTATAATAGTCCACCCGGTTTCCATCTCTTTCTCGTGAGTGTAATCATCTTCCGTTTAATCTGTAATGACAGGTTATTTTCGACCACGCCGCAAGTCAACACCACTTTCCATCTTTGCTCCGACCTCACGGTCTTTTTTGTCTCTCTCGCTCAGCGCCCAGTCTTTTCTTGTCTCTCCCCACGCTCCGCTCCTTATATATATATACAATTCCCTCTCCCTTCCTCATTCTGTATTCTTACGCGATGTCATGAATATTCATTCACATCTCTTCATCAACTAACTTCAATAACTATATAACATATACAAAACATGCATTTCACATCCGATCCATGCATCTAATTCAACCTAACACCCGTATCACAACATTAATAATATAATTATTTTGTGAATAGACTATTTATTTCCAAATTGATGGAATTTTCACACACAGATACTACTGAGTATATTCTTTTATTACAGAATCAGCCGGGAACCGTTCTGACCCCTTTCCCCGCTAATAGGTGAGGTCCTTCACTTCCGCACGTACACACGTCCTCTCTCAGTAGAAAGTCACTACTGATCCACTTTCCCCGCTAATTAGTCTAGGTACCTTCATTTCCGCACGTACTCACCTTCTCGTCAGTCTCAGCTTAAAGTACTGACCACCTTAACCCGCTAAATAGGTTAGGAGGCGTGAGTGCAGGAACGATCGCTCCCCGTCTCCACTCCCCATGACTTCCTCGCAGTCTGCGATATACATTTCCCACATTCATTGATTTCACTAGTAACTTTAGCTGCACTTACTTCTTAACCTTCCACTTAATTCTGAACATAATTGTGGTCCCTTGACAAGCTCCGACAACCACAGCAACACATGGATCGAGCATGACAGTTGAAGGGTGGTGCCAGAATAGCTTGCGCCCATAGGCGCCAAACTATTCTGGCAACACCCTTGAACAATAATTATGCTTGATCCATGTCTCGATAACTGTAATACAGTTTTTAAAGGCATCTTCATAATCCGGGCATTTCGGTCCTGGGGCAGAATGTGTTAAGCTTGTTTCACATCTGGTACCGGTTTTTTTTTTCTCTGTTACCATTGTAAGACAAGATTCAGCAACTGTTGAAAACCCAGTGAGCAAAGGAGTCTCGGGCCGTCGTCGGCCGCAGTGGGCCCGCGCACTAACGAGCCGAGGTCGGCCCTAAGACTTACGCTTACTGGGAAACGCCGCAGTAAACACAAAACAGCTTTTTACTGAGTTCTTTGCCTTTATTTATTTGCTGCTCGTTCTTTCGTTGCAGCACGCTTTAGAAATACTAAACAAAACAGGTCATGCTGCGTTGTTTTTACTATTTTGATGTTAGCTGTCTTATATCATTATTTTTGTCTTTATATTCCAAAATGTAATTTTTGTAATATTTGTTTACATCCAGAAAAAAACTAGCAAATTGTGTACTTGTCTCTATACAATTTTAGTATGAAAAGCTTTTGTTTTCAAAGTAGACATACACACCAGTTACAACACAATTTAAAGTTACGTACCTTGAGGTCGGTGGAGGACAGCCTTTGCTAAGCCGAGGTTTGATTGTGTTTTTCATCCACTAATATCTGTAGTATTGTTGAGTATCCACCCGACAAGTGGAAGTACCAACAGAGGGAGCTAAAAGTTAGATATTGGTGCGTTTATGATTGGTAATAGACAGTGGAAAATCTGTATTTACATTTTTCAGCCCTACCTGAGCCAGACTGATGTTTTTCACCAGATAAGTAGCAAATTGTGAACGTGTTAGTTCGTTAGTTCGGGGTTTAACGTCCACGGTTTACCAGGACCTTTCAACCGACATGCTATTGACCAAGCCTGTCTTTTTTCCCTGGATTGTGAGTGCAGCTACCGGGACCGGGACGGGAATTCGAAACCCACGACCCGGGGATTCCCTTCGCTCTCTTGCTCCGACGCTTAACCGCCTGAGCTATTTCGGACTCTATGTGAACGTGTTTGTATATATGTCTAGTTTGAAAAGCTTTGTTTTCAAAATAGACATACACACACGTTACAACACAATTTATGAATCTTTCGGGTTTGAATATAAATAAATTGTGTTGCGACTGTCTCTTCTAATCGTGTTTCTTACTTCGTTGGGATGTGTTCTCTTCGGATTGGTTCTTAGTTTTCTTACCTACAGGCCCTTTCTGGTTCCACAGCTCGTTTGAATCCAACGTTATGACTCCAGCACTAGCATTGAACTTGAGCAGACCTTCATTAAACAGACAGATCCTGAGGTCGCGCAGGGTCAGACTCAGGTACTCGATACTCAGAGCACCGAGCACGTTGTGCCCGCTGGCCACCGTGGATGATTCTCGCGATGTCTCCGCATCGGTCACTGCTGGCTGGCTGCGCGGTTGACATGAATCCCGGTGAGCAAAATGTCCTCGGGTCAACGTCAGCCTTAGCTCGCCCGCGCACTGGCATGCGCGGGCGAGCTAACGCTGTCATCGGCCCGAAGACCTATTGCGTAGCCAGGCTGAGTTTTGCACAGCTGCATGACCACAACGAAAGCAAGAAAGGTGATCTGCTTCCGCGGAGCTCTTTGATCGCTAAAATCAGCGATACAGAGGGTCATCGATGTTGTCTTGCCTCAACTAAGAAATGCCTGCCCTTCTTGTCACAATCCTTGTGAGTAGGCGCGCGTACCGGTGGTTTCCACTGACGTTTGAGCGAAACAGAAGGGAAGTAACTCTACTGCTTTCAAGGGCAGAAAGCAGAAAAGTCTTTCATTTCACGACATTCAGACTTCATGATTTCAGTCAGCCCGTGTGGTCCATCATTGTTCTAAGACACACTGCGAACATTTATGAAGGAGATACTGCGAGCTAGTAACCCGTTACAACCTGGATTGGGTCGATTTCATATGAAACAAATTGACTGCTGCTTTTATCTGGCGCTCCTTGCGATGTGCCTTTGTGGACGATGTCGTTAGTATGGTGGACGCTATCGTTGGTGTGGCACACGAAGCCGTTGATGTCCGTCCTCGAGATGGTACACGCTGTCCTTTCTGTGATTGACACTGTTTTGGTGTGATAGACGCTGTCGTTGGTGTGGTGGACATTGCCATTGGTGTGGTGGATTATGGCGGTGTAGTAGATGGGGTCGTTGGTGTGCAAGACGCTGTCGTTGATGTGACAGAAGCCGTCGTTGAAGTGGTGGACGCTGTCGTTTTCGTTTTGGTAGCGACTGTCGTTGATGTAGGGAACGATGTCGCTGGTGTGATGGACGCTGTCCCTTGTGTTGCTGACGCCGTCGTTGTTACTACTACTACTACTACTACTACTACTAATAATAATAATAATAATAATAATAATAATAATAATAATAATAATAATAATAATAAATAGTTCTTGTATAGCGCTGTTCTCCAGGAAAACACTGGACTCACTGCGCATGCACAACAGCTCACACTCTCTCTCAGACACACGCACAATTAACACTAACCCACCCCATCCCTTCCCATCACATTACATCCACTTCCCTCCAGAATCAGAATAAAAGGCAGTCAGTCAACAGTTAGCTAAAGGTGAGCTAATTGTTAAATGCCCGACAGAAAAGAAAAGTCGTCAAGTGAGCTTTGAACTGTGACAATGTGGGCAGATTCCGCGTTTCAATTGTCTGCGAGTTCCACACACTTGAGGCTAAAAAGGTGAAAGAACGCTCCCCGACAGTGTTCATGTTAAGCTTCGGGATTTTAAAAGTTTTTTTCACGGGAGGAACGGAGGGTACGTGATGACTGATAAACAGACAGCTTGGCAGAAAGGTACGGCAGGAGAGATCCGTCAAAATGCCGATAGGCGAAAATTGCAATTTTGTACTCGCAGCGGAATTTCACGGGCAGCCAGTGCAGCTGCTTCAGCAGAGGCGTAACGTGGTCTCTCTTTCGTTTCTTCAAGATGAGACGCGCCGCATTGTTCTGAATCATCTGCAAGTACAGAATTGCATAAATCGAGCCTGGACGTAACGAATGCATTTACAAGTCTTGAAGCCGCTCTTTCTGTAAGATATTGTCTGAGGGAAGACATTCTGCGTTGAAGCATTCTGTGTCATTGTTGTAGTGAAGGCTGTCCCCGGCCACACTGACTGTTGTCCCACACCTGCAGACAATCAGAGTCAGCAGCACAAGCCGCGGCACAAACACTCTGATGGCGGTCACAACACGCTCAGCGGCTGTCCCTGTGACCATCGTGCTCGCTGCTCTCTGATTCCAGATTCTAAAACAGGATCACAAGATACGGAAACCTTTACATGTGAACTTCTCTCACAGCGGTTCATGCAGTTTTAGCCCTTCTCTGTCGGTGGTCGATGATAGTGTTTCTGTAAATTGAGAAACGTGTGTTCATTCGAATTCAAACAGCCCCCAGTGGATACAAAGTGGGCTCACCATGAGACATATATCCTCATGAGCCCCCGCAATTGCGGGGGCTCATGAGGATCTATGTCTCTTGCAGCTGGATTGCGTGTAGTGTTCCTTCGTCCTGTGGAAAGAAGATTGAAGACCGTCGGTTGACGATACAGAATCAACGTGTGGTGTTCCTGTGCCTTTACGAGCCCGTTTATAACAACGGTTAAAGTCTCGTATCGCACGCACCCATCCCTCCCCACCTCCCTCCACCTCGTCTTTAAAGTCACCAGCCATTCCCTCACACGCTCTCAAACAAAATCGAACGAACGCACGCACGCACGCATGCACATATTAAATTAAATACACAAGCGTGCGCGCGCTTACACATACATACACGCAACGTGCCCTTTTCTTACAGCGCAGTTCGTTTATTTATTTATTTATTTATTTATTTATTTATTTATTTATTTATTCTTACAAGGAGATTTTAAAATTTGTCTTCCACTCCTTTTCATAACTTATTTCTGGCGTAAGAAAGATGTGATACAATCGCTGGAAAGTGGTCTATAAAATGGCTGTCGGATTGCATAGCGATAATTTCTGTGCGTGATTTTTTTTTTTCTTTTGTTGAGCATGTTTTGCTTACAACTAGAAGAATCGCCTAGATAATTTATTTTTAAAAGACAGTTTTTAAATTATAATCAAGACTGCCAAAAACTTCAAATATTTATTTATTTATTTATTTATTTATTTATTTATTTATTTATTTCATTATATATTTACCTTGCGAAATATTAGCGAGTGTTTAAGTCAGTATCGTGGCATTACAACAATTACTTAATTTAAAAATATATATTTATTATTATTTATTTATTTATTTATTTATTCAGTTAAGCTAGTCACGCCCTTTTATTTACTTCCTTCAACAACAAAAAATCAAAAGATATTGTTTTATCTATAGCCTCATAAATGCTGGCATACATACTGACGAAACACAAATGTGGCGTCTTTGCATTGAATAGACAATACTGTCTGAGTTCTTTTTCGAGACAAATTCACACATAAGACTGTACACCACTTATGTCCAGACCACAGCCAACTGCAAGAGACATAGAACCTCATGAGCCCCCGCAATTGAGTTGGCTCATGAAGTTCTATGTCTCTTCCTATGAGGTGTGCAACTTATTTGAGCAACTGAAGAAGGACATTAAGGAGATGTTGGACCTGGGAGTCATCAGGAAATCCAAGTCGTCATATATATCCCGTGGTCATCTTGAAGAAACCAGATGGATCCTATTATTTTGGTGTGTGTGGACAATAGTACACTTATTAATCGGACCATCTAACCTTGAACTTTCCGAACTATCTGAACTGCCCATCTCATGATTTGGCGATGTTCTTGCAGGACTTTGGCATGAAGTTACACTCTGTCAAGGGTTCACAGAATCTTGGAGCAGATTATCTGAGTAGAGCAGTTTAAAGGAACATTTTTTGTCCAGGACAGTTTAAAGTACTGTGAGACAATTATTACATTGCAATTTATTTGATTTAAGTTTTGATATGAGGTTGTTAGTGTTTATTATACTGAGAAGTTTGACACAGCCACAACCGTCTTTTGAGATTTGAGAAGAAATGATGTGAAATTTCGTTCTCAATTTACAACAAAAAAGGAGGGTGGGGGGTGGGGGGTGGTGTGGGGTGGTGGTGTGGGGGTGGTAATGTTACGTTTGTGTTATTCTTTTGAGAGCATGTTTGTGTCTGTTGATCATAGGAAAGATCCGATATTGTTACGATTGTGGTTGTGTTGTTCTGTGAGAGCGCGCATGCATACATCGTAGAAAACGATCCGATATTTATTTGAGCTATCATGATTACGAATCACGTACCATTTTAGTAAGTTTCGCTATCGTTCGCGCAGAGAGCGGAATAGGCTTTGTTATGATAGGCTAAGATTAGTCCGGAAGTTTCTAGCAAAGTCGCACGGAGAAGAGCGGTCGATTTTTGTGAGGCGTAGGTTCGCTGAGAATAGACCCGAACGTTGGAGCAAAATCACGCTCTGTCTAGTGACCTCGTATGTGTGACATCAAAGTGTCGGCAACACTTTGCAACACAGTATTAAAGCCGCTCTAATACTCATAGTCATAGATGCTTTCTGTACGCGTGAAGTTAGCAGCCGGTCAGTATGTATTATGAAAGATCCTGAAATTCCAGAAAGTGTAGGCAAGGTCGTGAACTGTCTACCATACTTTTGTGAGACGTCATAACGCGCCGGAAATTCCCAAATCAGGGGCTGGAAATAGCAGTCAGATTTTTGTATACCATTCTGGTGTGTTCTTTTCAATTAATATTTATGAGTTTCGGTTACGTTTTCTATTTTAATTGGTTGTGTTGTATGAATTTGCTCGATTATTCTGGAAAGCATACCACTATAAAAGATCGTGCTAGGAAGCACGTGTGTACATTGTTCAGTTGTAGAATTGTGATGTAACAGCGTCTGTACATTGTTCAGTTGTATAATTGCTATGTATCGTAAGTGCATTGACATTGAGAGAGCTAAGCAAGGTATCGTGCTTCATTGTCAGTGATGGAGTTGTGCAGTGCCATATGGTGATGTACATTGTATGATAGGCACATTGTGTCAAAGTGTTGACATTTGGCAGAGGGGACATTGTATCGTTTGTTGGTGCATTTGTGAACGCATTGTGTGGAGATCGCATCACTGCAACAAAATATTGTTGGAACTGTTACACCAGTGTGGTTTACATCCTTAAGCCACGTGTGACGGGTTGCAGCTGAATGAAGTTTCTTTAAAAGAACCTTACGTGCGTGCCGTCTGGTGTGATATCATACTACGAACACGACTCAACACGTAACATTACGTACCTTTTTAGTAGGATTCATTTTCTTTTGCTTGGAGAATTGCGATCGATTTCTGTTGTGTAGCTAAAATGACGCGTCTTTTCATTACATTATTACTATAGTCCGACCTCGTTTGACCTAGAACGTTCTCGAAACGGCGCGATCATTCTAGTGACATCAAATATGACGTCAATGTTGTTGGAAACATTTCGTAACATTGTATCGAATACGCCTAAATTTTAGTCGAAAGCTATAGTTATTTCTAAACGTTCTTTTACATTAATATTAATGAGTTTTGGTTACGTTTTCTTTTCTGATTGGTTGTGTTGTGTGAATTTGCTCGATTATTATGAAAATCAGTAATAGTGTAAAAGACCGTGTTAGGAAGTATGTGTGAACATTGCATGAGAGACGTAGTGTGTCAAAGTGTTGATGAACTGTACAGGAGACAGCGTATCAGTGTTGGTGAATTTGTGGATGCATTGTGCGGAGATTGCATCGCTGCAATAAAATACTGTTGGAACTGTTACTCCAGTGTGGTCTACAACCTTGTGCCACGTGTGATGAGTTGCAGCTGAGTGAAGTTTTTTACAAGAACCCTACGTGCGTGCGTCTGGTGTGATTGCAAGATACTATGACTACGACCACCACGTAACAAGAATGGTTACAGTGGTCACCTCGTTCAACTGCATGCGTTCTTTGGTGAATCGCTTTTTGAGCAGCCATGGCTCACACCCTGGAAACTGCACAGTCTCTATGACTATTTGCGTGGAGCCCCGAGATACGTTTTTTCCACTACACTTGAATTTTTTTTTATAATTATTTATATAACCTTTGTCGTATTATATTTTCATTAGCACTGTTGTGTCGCGAACTTTTGAGCGGTTATGCCTCAAGCCCTGATAACTACAACCATTTCTAGGATTCTTGAACGTTCATACCTCGAGCTCTGAAACTACGATGCATTTTTGAGGGGTCATACTTTGTGCCCATAAACACTACAGAGTCGCCCAAGGGCTTTTAACCCTTTGGCTGTCCACAGCGGGTTTTAGTCCCGCAGGTATCATCGCGACGAAAACCGCTACCGGCAAAGCGGTCACAACTCTTGCTTTGCAAACCTAAGCATTTTATGAAGCGCGGTATTAGGGTATGACCACTCAAACCGATTGTTCATAGACCTAAGCACACAACGCGAACGTGGTGTCCAGAGTAACACGTCTGAAATGTCTTCCACGCCAAAGTGACCTCTGGTCGAGTTGGCGCGCGCGTCATTTTGGCGTGTGTTACTCTCCTGATTGAACTTGCCACGCCATACGGTCCCCTGAGCCAGCTGCACGAGCGAGCTTAGTCCTGCTGTCGCGGTGCACCTTGCTTAGTTGCTGGCGCAGGACTAAGCTCACTCATGCACCTGGACCCTGGATCAGAGTACCGTCACCTGTCATTAAAGACAGTCATTTAGGTCGCTGACATTGTTGTCTTTGATGACAGGTGGGGGGAATGAGTGGGCTGAGGTGGTGGAGCGATCGTGTTACGTAGTAGTCGTAGTCGTAGTATGATACAATCACACCAGACGCACGCAAGTACGGTTCTTGTAAAGAAACCAGGTGCAACTCGTCACACATGATACAAGGTTGTAGACCACACTGGAGTAACAGTTTCAACAGTATTCTATTCTCACAATGCACTCTCAGCACAATGCGTCCACAACTGCATCCAGACTTTGGTCCACTGTCTCTATACAATGCATCCACAATTCTGATATACTGCGTCTCTCATACATTGCACCAACACTGATACAATGTCTCCTCAACAATGCATCAACACTTTTGACACACTGCGCCTCTCATACAATGTATACATATATTTCGTAACGCGCTCTTTCATACTATTACAGATTTCCAGAACAGTTCCGCAAACTACAAAACTAAACCAATCAGAAAAGAAAAACGTAACCAACACTTATTACAATTCATTAAAAAGAACACACCAGATCTATCTATAGCCTACCACTAACGTCTAGGTGCATACCATGTTGTGAAATGTTACCAGCATGCGTACTGCACAATTTTAACGTCATATCCGAGGTCACTAGAATAATCGCGCCGCTACTAGAACCTGTCAGTCTAATGTAGGTCAGACATTTCAACACTGTCGCAAAACTACGCAACATTCTAACTACATAACAAAAATCGATCGGAATTATCCATGAAAAAGAAAACGAAAGCTACTGAACACCGGGCCTTTCCTGTGATTAACACAAACATGCCCTAAAATGAATAACACAACCACAAAAGTAACAGTTTGGCTGACGTCCCCAAAATAGTGTGGGGGGGGGGAGGGGGGGGGGAAAGGGGGTTCGAACTCAGCTGGGGCAAAATTTTGTTCAGACGCTTTTCGGTGCACCGTCATTGAAATCAGTTTCGTTGTGGACAGAAGACGTTAAGCTCTAAACGTTTCACTAACGTTTAGAAGGCGGGTGATCCTCAACTCATTCTGCCCGCGACACACCACAGCAAGATATGGCTCGACCATGATAGTACAAGGGTGTTGGCAGAATAGCTTGGCGCCAAGCTATTCTGCCACCACCCTTGTACTATCATGGTTGATTTATCTCCTGAATTGTAATGCAGTCCTCAGAGGATAACTCCAAAATGTGGGTATTTCGTACCTAGGGCGCAATGAGTTAATAAGAGTTATCGCTCATAACTAGCCCATTTCGATTTGGAGTAGGGCTGATGCTGGCTTGTTACTTCAGGAAAGATTTACACACGAGTTTAAAATGTGCTATTTAAAGACCCACTACCGCCGTAGCTGTTCAAACAAACGCTTTTGCAACAGATGGTTACGAAACGCAGCATACAGATCTAGGCAAAGTTCATTTAGACACAGGACAATCCAGTTCAGCACAGGTCCTCTTTATATCAAGTACTCTGACAACAAATCCGCTCCGTTCAATAAATACAACGCTGTCGGTACGAGCAACAACTAACAATATAATGACGCGCTCACGGCTGAGCAGAATAAACAAGTGTGATTATGCGCCTGCCTTTGTTGCCTATCCCATCTGCCATAGAAATTCATTAGGTGTGTCGACAAGATATATCTAACATAGATGCCTCTGAATTTGTCTTCTGAATTACAGGTAACATTGGTATTTAAAGGCTCTGTACTGCCAAAGGAAAACCATTGAAACAGACGCGTATTGTGGTATTTCATTACAGCCTCAGTACATTTGAACACCAAAGGTACTTGTTTCCCTCCGGCCAAAGTGACACCTAAACATCGTACAAAAACCTAGTTCGTCAAGTTAATTATACGTTTTGCAGGAATGCCCGTTTGAACATGTTAAGGGACCATAAATAAGTTCAGAAATTAAATGGAAGATTAATTAGTGAGTCGTTAATTGTTGTGTAATCAAATTACTCCTGAAATAAGTGAATGAGGATAAGAATATCGGCTGCGAGTAAGCCATGGGGAGACCAACATGTGTAGGATAGCCAAGAGACAGAGCACCATGAGTCGTGGGTGCGTTGATAAGCTGGGACGGGGTAGTGACAACAGGAAGCGATAGCACGTGCGAAAATGCAGGACCTAAACTATTTAGCGGGGCAAATGGGGTCAGTACTTTCCCGCCTGATTCTGCAACCAAAGAATACATCTACTACTGTCTGTGGAAATTCCATAATTCGGAAAGAAGTAGTCCGTTTACAAAATAATGACATTAATGTTGTGACTGATGCTGGTGCTAGGCTGAATTTGATTCATGGACCGGACGTAAAATGCATGTTTATTATATTGTATATAGTTATTGAAGTTAGTTGAAATTGATGTAGAGATGTAAATGAATATTCATGACATTGAATAAGAATACAGAATGAGGAAGGGCGTGGGTGGTGGAAGGTGGGAGGGGGGGGGGGTACCTTTATATATACGGATCTGAGCGTGGGGAAAGGGAACTTGACGCTCGAAGAGAAGGTGGAGACTGATGAAAAGTAGTGTGGACTAATGTGACCAGAGAATAGCCGGTTTCACTACGGATTAATCGGAAGATGATTAAACACAAGAAGAGGAGGTGGAGACCGTGTGGACTAATGTAACCAGAAATAACGTTTTCCACAACAGATTCATCGGAAGAGGATTTAACCCAAGAGCAGTATGTGATAGTACACTTTTGCTGCAGTGACAATTGTGAACTTGCCTATGTGACACCGTGAACATTATAAGATCTCCGTTGCCAGAGGATCGGCAGACTCAGCGCCGACGAGGACAAGATAGCCACATTATTAACGTATAGAAAACCTGGCCAGTTAAGGTGACTTTATAGTTTCTGTGCACAGAACTATGTAGAATGAAGATAAAGACAGTGTAACAACAGAGACTTACAATACAATACAATACAATTCAATAATACAATACAATACAATAATACTTTATTAACCCCTCATGGGGAAATTCACATTTTTGCCACCACAGGTGCTGCTTACATTCACTCACTCGCTCATTCCACAAATTACAATAACAGAGCTACACAATGGACAATGACACGGGACGGGTGAAGCCCGTCGCCAAGGCATCTAATGGCCAGCGCCAGTGGCCTCATCCCGACCCGAACCTCCCTGACAAAAACAGAATGCTAAGACAGCCATATGTCTCCTGAACACACTATTATAATGTTCTTTATTAAGTTCCTACTTGGCTAAAACTAGTACATAAAACAAGTTAACAACAGAAACAAAATACCCGCGTCGATACGGACATGATCTCCGATCTAGGCAACATAAAACTGAACAACGGTCAAACAGCACCTGGGGGCCCGTCGCCGCAGTGTACAGCGCCGGTGTTTAGACAGTCGCTCCGGCATAAACAGTCACCACCTTAATTATACTGAACTTAACTAATATATAACTTCATATACGTTTTAAAAACAAACTTAGTAGAACTACATCATTAACGTGAAAGCAGTCCAAAATGGTTTCGGCTGTTCAGTAAGAAACACAGTCACTTAAGACTTAAGACATTAAATAAGTTTGACATGTTATAATCCTTTAATGTAAATAATCAACTTATTTAACATTTCAGTGACTGAGTTTATTAGTTAATCAGTTGTATGAATGCGTGTGTGGGAAGCGCATGCGATAAAGCTCTCTCCAGTGTGTGAGAAATGCGATGATTGAGAAGACTAGCTAAAATGATGAGAGTGTGAGCGTGTGAGTGGAGATCCTCTGTTAATAAGATTATATAACCTACACACACATCACAAACAAACCACCATCGTTCCTTAGTCCGTGACAGAAAACAACTTTTTTTCTTTTGTTTTACTACTACTAAGACTAGCGTTGACGATAGTAGCTCTAGTCTTTTGACCCTTTGGCTGTCGTCGGTAGCGGTTTTGGTCGCGATGATTTTTTTTTTTTTTTTTGGGTAGTTGCCACAAAATAGACAGCCAGAGGTTTCGGTAATAGCAACCGATGGACAACCAGATGTTTGTCCATAGAGGACTTTGTCAAGATGTATTTTTTGGTGAAGGTTTTTGTCGCGATGACTCCTGCAGGAATCATCGCGACAAACACCGCTACCGACACCCAAAGGGTTAAATGAACCTGCGTGACTTGTCATGAGTTTGTTCCGCCCTCCGCCCTGGATCGTAAAGGTACTTCCCTGTGAATCCCGTCAGGGTAGTCCTGGTGCGGTTGAGGCGGAGAGTGGAGTGGTGGCGGTCTCATGCACAGTACAATAAACATCCTGGAGATTGTCTTATTATTTGAACCCTTTCACGGCCGAGAAAAAGTGAACGCTATTCAACAAATGCAAGAGGTATAGATCAACATGAGCCCCGCGACCGCGAGGGCTCCTGAGGATCTATGCCTCTTGCTGAGGCCATTTTGTCCTCTCGTCCCTTGGACGGTTGTGGTGGATTTTCGGTAGTTGGAGGAACAAAGATCTCAGAAACAAAATATGCGTCCAGTGGCAGGTAAGGGGTTAATCTGTCTTAAAAATTAACCCCTTTACTGCCGCTGACGATGCCTGTGGGCGGGAACTGAGGAGGTAACCTTGAAAGCCTCGCACATTCGAACACAAGAAGAAGCAGCGCTAGAACTGACGGTTGTCTTACCTCCTTCGTTGCGCCTTTGAGCAGAAAAGCTGTATCTCACGATGTTTGGCATCCTGTCTCGGAAGACAATGGAGTATATGCGCTTGCTGGGTCAGTCACTGGAGTGACCTCTCCAGGGCGCAAGCCTGGGCGAAGTGTATGGAGATCCTGGGGTGCCCAGTCGTCAAGATCCCCCTCTCGGCCTCGCTGATGTATCCAAAGGAATGCAAAGCAGTACGTTTGGCACCAGTTTGGCTGCAGGAGCTGCCAGAACAGTGCGTGAATACAGGCAGCTGTCTGCCTTCGGGGCTCCACTCCTGATTGGAAGGGTTTACTCCCCCACATTTGGCCGTTGGATCCAACCTGATCTCCTCCGTCCTCTAGCCGTTGGCTGTCAGAAACAGCTCATCCGCCTAGTGGTGCAATGTGAACACCACCCCCTCACGTGGTTTAGCCCACCAGCTGAGGTGGTTTGCCAGGGTGTGGCGCTTCGAGCCAGCACGTGAGAGATTAAGGAGATGGATGAGGACCAGTGATGCCCGTCCGTCCTATGTAGGACGCAGCTGCCGAACAGCAAAGGTGCTACCTCTGTCCAGAGCTCCTTACACCCAATCTCACGATGTGTGGTACAAATTGAGCCTACCAAACATTATGTGATGCGCTCTTGTGCGTCAATGGCCTCGTACACACAGAATTGTACTCTGGAAAGTCTGCTCAACGAAAAGGTGCTGGCACAGGCGAAATTGAAATGTGACCTGCTATCACTTTATGATGACGATTGCGTGATGTATGACGGCTTCATGTATTGCGTTACGTCACAATGTACGAACAAAACTTACTGGGGTCAAAAAATATTGACGTCACATTACAAAGTAAATTACATCAAGATTGTTGTCAAGTCGTGATGGCGGTCGTGTTGCTGGCTACGTGTGTGCCGAAAACCAACTCAGATCGATTACTTTAAACGAAAAGGTGAGTAAGAAACAGATTTTACATA
>BTPG01000003.1:104746895-104765089 GCA_036245525.1 Semisulcospira habei | reverse complement strand
ATATATATATATATATATATATATATATATATATATATATATATATATATATATATATATATATATATATATATATATATATATATATATATATATATATATATATATATATCACATCGGCGTGCTGGCGATACTACAAATCTCTTTCGAGTGGTTTTTAAACCTTATCTTATATTATAAGTTATTTGGCCTTCGGGGTACAATGATTCCTTTGACCTCCTTCAGGCCTACAAAGGTCCGTGTAGCGAACCCCTCTGACCAATAACGTATTTGTTTTCCTTCTTCCGTTTATTGTTTAGAAAAAAACCGGTTTATGAAGACGGCCGCTTCTGTGGCGGATAGGTGACACCATTGAATATACATGTTCTGCCGGGGATTCCCAGACTGTGACGTAGCATGATTCCGTGTCAGAAGCGCAAGTCTTGTTTTCGCGAGTGAAAAGCTAATCTTGGCTTGTGTATAGAATGATTCAAGCTGCAATGTCTACAAAAGGTCGTTAAAGTATTACAGTGACAGTGCTTCTTGAATGCTGTGTGATTCAGAAAAATTAAGAACTTTTTCAAGATTCAGTATGACTTTATTGTTGCTGTAATAGAGATAATCATACACAGCAAAAATTGTCTTGCCACCACAGGTGCTGCTCACATTCACTCACTCGCTCATTCCACAAATTACAATAACAGAACTACAAAATGGACATTGATTTGGTACGGGTGAAGCCCGTCGCCAAGGCATCTAATGGCCGGCGCCAGTGGCCTCATCCCGACCCGAACCTCCCTGACAAAAACAGAATGCTAAGACAGCCCTATGTCTCCTGAACACACTAGTAATATGTTCTTTTGTTACATTCCTACTTGACTAAAGCTAGTACATAAAAATACAAGTTAACAACAGAAACAAATTACCGTCGAAAGGAAAATAATTTCCTATCTAGGCAACATAAAACAACGATCAAAGCTGCACCTGGAGGCCCGTCGCTATAGTACAGCGCCGGTGTTCAGCGGAGGGCACCGCTCCAACAAAGTCCTTCAACATCATTTATAATACATAATATCATGATGGTAACAGTCATGAGTCATTATAATGAAATAAAACCAGCACCCCCACACACAGTCATTTTCACTGGCACGCCGCTTGTGTTGGGAAGCGATCGGCATTTGACCACTGATGTGACAGCTTGTGCAAGTTAGCATGGTGCCTCGTGCTTTTAGATTCAAGATGACAGAAGGGGATGGCTTTGAGTGTGCAGCAGATTGTCGTTGTTATATCCTAAAGTGTCATGTGTGTTGGGATATCTGGAAAAAGGAATACCAAAACAAAACGCTCGTTGTTAACAGCAGGACTAGTGCTGAGACTGATGGATTTTAATGTAAGATTTTATTTTACAGGGTAGACATGATGTCAGATAGTCTTCGAAAATTCGGGAGATGTTTTTCTTCAGATAGTCCCGCACTGAGTGACGTGAAAATTTGGCAATAGCGTGCTTTGTGTATAGTGTTGCTGGGTGTGTATTTTCGTTTTAGTTCTTGAATTTGTTGCTCTGTGGTTTGGTGAAATTGTGGCATGTTGCCTGTTGGTGTTTGAGCAGACGACAGTGTGTTGCCGGTTTGCAAGGATTGTGTCTCTGATTGGTTAAAAAAAACAAACTCGGAAGCTATTTTTGTTCCGTGGTTTCCCGAACTTTGAAAATGTCTCGGTGGAAGGCTTTTGCTGTTTGCGCTATGTAATTAGTGGTGAAATATTGTTTAGTTGGCTCCTCATGTCGTAAAAAAATAAGGCAGATGATATGTATTACGTCAAATAGGACTACTTTAGTGCGTTTTTTTCTGCTATTTTGTCGAACCGAGTTGCTATCAAGACTCGAAAACGAGGTCGTAACGCGTCATCGAGAGGGCTATAAAACGTCCGCCATTTTTCGCTTTTTTCGCTACAGTGGTTTTTATATCACGGTCACATGGTACAGTTTGCGCTAAATTTATTGGTCGTGTGACGTAGGGAGGAAAACAAATATATATATTTAATTCACTAATCGATATCGCCGAAGTAATTGTAAAATCGGTATTAGTCCAGCAGCTTTTCGCAATTTCTGCAGACTAAGTAGTTCGTCAAAAGAGTAACAATGGTTTGCAGGTACGAAACGAAAGTACTAATGCCATATAGTTTATGCATGGCAACAATATTTGTCCTTAGGATGGAGACATTTTTGTAGAAGTGTTTTTCGAAAGCTATTTTTCGATGTGAGGGAACCAGTCCTCGTACACCGCCCGGATAAGGTACAAGACATTTTTTGTGCATAACATTGAAAATTTCAAGCATACAAGTTACAAGTTTATTCCAGTGAGTAAATTAAAATCATCAGCAAGTAAACATGCATACATATATACGATAAAATAAGTTTAAAAGTATTATTTTTAATGCGGTAAGCATAGTCGCGTCGCTAGTTTCAAAATGGCGGTCAGCGAGAAGCCTTCTAAAGAAGTCAATCAGACGCGCACGGTTGATGAAGTTTTACTTTGCTCCTGAATTGAAACAGAGATTATTATCGATTTGAACATCTTATCAACGTCAAATACGTTATTTTTCCTGGTCTTGAAAACAGCCTTTTCCACAGAACTCGGTCTTTTGTGGGAGGAAAGCATATCGAAAGTAAACTCCCTTTGTGCATGTTGTGCAATGTGTCAGCCGACCATCTTCAACATTCTTTGGCCGGATACAACATGCATGTTGTTCGTCTGTTTTTCAGCCTAACGGCTCTAAGTGCAGGTCTGCTCTTTTTTTATTTATTTTATTAGTGGAGGTGGGATTTTTAACTGGTCAAGCACACTCGTATCCGACTGGTCTTAAGCACAAGCCAGGCAGAGTGAAATCCATCTCCGAACCGTTTCCATCAAAATCACCATGTTCAGCTAAACACCTAAATATAAAATTTTAGTTTTTGCAACCAATTCAACCAATCCGCACTCAAGTACTCACAAGGACTCTTATGATTAAGCTTTATCAGGACTGCATGAGACACAATACAGATAGTAGCCCTCTCTATTATATTACAGGTTTTATTTATTTATTTTTATTGATTCATGTATGTATTCACTTACATATTTATTTATTATTTATCCTTTTAATTATGGATGGAAGGAATTCCTTGATGCACATGATCACTATAGTGGTATGGTAGTGGTCACCAAGGAGAGGAAATTTGTTTTCAATATGCATACATCTGTGCATATTCATAATCTATCCTTTACTTAACATGCATATTTATAGGTCCCAGGTATCCCCAACTTATTTTATTAATTTATTATTTTTTTGTTTGTTTGTTTGTTTGTGATGTATGTTTGCACATACACATCAGCATAAAATGATTGATTGTACATTGTTTAACGTCCCGACAGCAACAAGACTTTCTCAGGACGTGCCTGCACTGCTTGTGAAAAAACCCAAACTAAACAGAATATTGAATGTATGTGTATTAGCTGGTCTAATACACTAAATAAACCTAACTAGACCCTTTAGCAACACACATCCAATATCAAGAGCTACAAGCAGTGCAGACAGTAGGAAGAGTTTAAAAAAGGTAAATACTGGTGAATGTACCAAGGGTAGACAGAAACACACGCCCATGAATAGAGGGGAAAACCCACCCTGTGGGGCTGACCAGGGTCACCCTGGGAACTAAAAAGTAGTTAACCCCGCCCAAGTCCCCCAGGGTAGACCTGGGTGGGTATGAGAACATACATATACACATATATGATGTGAACATAACATGTACACATATGGTAATAGGTGCATACCACCCGCTCCCCACCCCACATACAAAACCACAGAACAAACATCTGTGCATGTTCATAATATATCCTTTACTTGGTATTCATATGTCCTAGTTATTTAAATTTATTATTTATTTTTATTTGTTTGAAAAGTAGGTTTTGTTCATATGCTGATGTTCACATACACATATATGGTAATACTGCCCACTCCCAACCCCACTCCACAACCAGAGAACACCCACCAAACGACACTTACATCTGTGCATGTTCATAATCTATCCTTTACTGAGCATTCATATGTCCCAGGTATCTTGACTTACTTTATCTTTTTTATTTAACCGCCATGAGATGGCATTGGTCGCCTGCTCGACATTAAACCCAAATAAGTATATATTTAAATTATTTATTTATTTTGTTTGATTGTAATGAAGGTTTTGTACATACACATCAGCAAACAATGATTGATTGATTGTACGTTGCTTAACGTCCCGACAGCAACAAGGCTTTCTCAGGACGTGCCTGCACTGCTTGTGAAAAAAAAAAACTAAACAGAAAATTGAATGTATGTCACCAGCCGGTCAAATACGTTAAATAAACCTACAACATGGGGCCTAAATAAAGCTAAGACTGTCTAGCAACACACATCCAACATCAAGAGCTACAGGCAGTGCAGACAGTTGGGAGAGTTTTAAAAAGACAAATACAGGTGAATGGACCAAGGGTAGACAGAAACACATGCCCCAGAATATAAAGGAAACCCACACTGTGGGGCTGACCAGGGTGACCCTGGGAACTAAAAAGTACCTAACCCCACCCAAGTCCCCCAGGGCAGACCCGGGTGGGGGCATCAGCAAACAAGAAAATATACACATATATAGATGGTAATAGGTGCCATACTGCCTGCTCCCAACCCTTACCTAAATACACACATAACACCGCAGAACACCTACCAAAAGAAGGACATACACATCTGTGTATGTTCATAATTTTTAATCTATCCTTTACCTAGCATGCATATGTCCCAGGTACCTTAGACTTACTTTATCTTATTTATTTAAATTATTTATTTATTTTGTTTGTTTTGTTTTGTTTGTTTGTAATGTAGGTTTTGTACATACACATCAGCATACAGCTCAAGAACATACACCATGGTGCCCCTGTGCATGTGGCCACCAGTACTATTCTGACAGATCTGTCACACCCAGCCAATCATCTCTTCGAGCTTCTGCCCTCTGGCCGGCGGTTTCATGCTTTTAAAGCCAGAACCTCTCGATTCAGATGCATTTTTTTTTTCCAGAAGCTGTCCTCAATACATCACCATGCACGGTACAACGTGATTCCATGATTTGTGACATATGACTGATTTGTGTTTAATATTGTGTTTATCTATCTTTTAGTGCTGTATATAGGATGATCGCCAACTAAGTGTATGACATGATGAATGCCCTACAAGTGAGGACATATTTTACTGTCACCATGCCACACAAAAATCCTTGTAACGTTTTACTTGGTGAATAAATGTCTTATGTCTTATACACGTACATGGTAACAGGTGCAGTATCACTCGCTCCCAACCCCAATCCAGTTACACACACAAAACCGCAGAACATCCACCAATGTACATCTGTGCATGATCATAATCTATACTTTACTTAGCATTCTTATGTCCCAGGTATCTTTGACTTACTTTATCTTATTTATTTAACTGCCATGAGATGGCCGTAGTCTACCGCGCGGCGTTAAACCCAAATAACTATTTATTAAAATTATTAATTTGTTTGTTTGTAATGAAGGTTTTGTACATACACGGTAATAGGTGCCATACCGCCCCACTTTCAACCCCAGCCCACATACAAAACCACAGAATACCCACAAAAGACATGCACAATTGTATACTGATGGGCATTAGTGGACTGTAAAATCTATATATAGAGACTTCAGGTTAAGCAAGTGGCTTGTATTGACTGCCTGTATTTTAGCTGCCCACCTACAAATTTCATGTGTCCAGTTAACCACACTGCACATGCAGCCATCAGTTCTGTGAAAAGTACTGTTGGCCTCATGCACAGGGGCACCAAAACTTAGAGATAAGGCCACACCTGATAACAATAACAGTACTAATAATAATATGCCTACTCAGCCACTAGTTCTGTAAACAGCACCTTTGTAAACAGTACCAGTGGCCAAATGCACACATACATCATGGATGTTGCTACCACTGATCACTTCAAACAATAGGCTGCCCAGTTCACATTTTGATACCGTGAACTAGCCTGCACATGCAGTCATCAGTTCTGTAAATAGTACTGGTGGCCACATGCACAGCGGCACCAAACTTAAAGGTGAGGCCAAAACTGCCACCTCAAACAAAACCAAACGCTACCTACACACACATATCAATGATACAGTCAACCTCTGTGTGCGTTAGGGGGAACACGCTTAAAGTATGTGACTGTAAATCTTACAGCGAAATGTCAAAACCAGTAAGAAGATAATGTAACAGCAACAAGTACATGTATTTTGTAAACCACTCAAAACATGACAACTCATCGAGTCTAATGGTGTTATGAATGGGTGATGGAAACACTGAAAAAAATAGTACGTGTACATTATAAAGTATGTGCCTCCTTCCCCCCCCCCCCCCTCCCATAACTAGCTGTTTATCATAAAACATAGATATCTCATTCATTTGATCACTTGACTGATTTATTAAATCATCTCTGTGTCACCTTTCTCCGTTTTCTTTGTCGTTTTAATCCCAATATGTCAGTGCTAATGTCAGCTGCTAAGAATCCTTGCAGCGAACTGCAAATGTCTATATGCAGACAAACTGCAAATAACACAGCAGCAAAATAAGTTCCTCTTTTGTGCAGTAGCAAGATAGTGCTTTTGTGCTAGCAAGATAGGGTTCAATTTTAAACAAAGCATTGCATGAACTTCCAAGCGTGTTCACATTGTACTGTGTATTTTTTTTTTTTTTTCAGTGTGAAGTGTACTGTACCATCAGTGATCACTGAGACTGCAAAATTGGCACTGGCAGTGATCGCACATCACAACATAGCTTGTCAGTGCAACTGATTAAAATAAATGTTACTGCTGCATAAAATAATTAATCAAGTTCCGAAACTTTGCTCAGCCATGACAGTTAAAACCAAGTGGTGTGGCACTCTTTTTCTTTTACAAAATGCAGCATAGGTTTTGAAGATAGCGTTTGTGTTGTGGGTTACGTTTTGTTTTGGTGCTGTGTTGTCGAAATGAAACGGGCAAAGCGATGGTAAAGTGAATGGAAATAAACGTGACAAACCTTTATCAAGCCGTAAAAATGCACACAGCAACTTGACACGTTTGCTTTTTTTTTTTTTAAACAAACAAGCTTATGTAGAACAAATAAAAAAGAACCCGTCGGCACACAGAAATTCACGTCCGCAGAGGTCGTGGCGTCACGTGATGTTTTGATCACGTGATTTTGGGATACCTTATTGTTGCGAAACGATATTAATTTTGCGTTCAGGCAAGCGTTTTCGTAATTGTTTCTTCTCTTAATATATCTAAGTGTGAAAATATTACTTTAAAAAATGAAATCCTTTTAAGTGACATATAGTGCATACTACCACTGAATACAGGAACAATGAGACCAGTGTAAACTACTGATCCCCTGTAAACATGGCGGTAAGATCCTGGTTTCGTCTGCAGCCATACTGGAAACAAAATGTGCTACAGAAAAATGTCTCCATCCTCCGGCGGTTTAAAACGAGTGCGCACTGCTTTTATTCATACTAGACTTCATTTTGATATACCCAAACCTTTGTTACTCTCTAGAAAATAACTATCTCGTAAACGGCTGATCGTCTATGAAGGGCAGCTGCTAGACTATATGTATGTACACGGCCGGGCGAGGATTTTAATGAAGAGAATGAGAGAGAGAGAGAGAGAGAGAGAGAGAGAGAGAGAGAGAGAGAGAGAGAGAGAGAGAGAGAGAGAGAGAGAGAGAGAGAGAGAGAGAGAGAGAGGAGAGAGGGGGGGAGAGAGAGAGAGAGAGAGAGAGAGAGAGAGAGGAGAAGGAGAGAGAGAGAGAGAAAGAGAGAGAGAGAGAGAGAGCGAGAGAGAGAGAGAGAGAGGGAGAGGGAGAGAGGGAGAGAGAGAGAGAGAGAGATGATGATGAAACGTGTTTATTCAGGATAACGTTGTAGGCATGCCCTCTCTTACAAAATGTCCTGCTACACTACACCCATGAATATACATCGTGCAACACAATAAAATATTAAAGAAATAAAAAAAATAACCACAAACAACAACAACACAAACAAACAAACAAAAAACATCTCATGAATTTTCGAAGACTATCTGACATCATGTCAACGCTGTAAAATAAAATCTTACCTTAAAATCCATCTCAGCACTAGTCCCGCTGTTAACAACGAGCGTTTCTGGGTATTCCTTTTTCCAGATATCCAAACACGCATGCCACTTTAGAATATAACAACGACAATCTGCTGCACACTCGAAGAATCCCCTTTAGTCATCTTGAATCTAAAAGCACGGCAAGGCACCATGCTAACTTGCACAAGCTGTCACATCAGTGGTCAAATGCCGATCGCTTCATCAAAAAGTTCTTAATTTTTCTGAATCACACAGCAATCAAAAAGCACTATCACTGTCATACTTTAACGACCTTTTGTAGACATTGCAGCTTGAATCATTCTGTACACAAGCCAAGATTAGCTTTTCACTCGCGAAACTTGCGCTTCTCACGGAACAGACATGCTACGTCACACTCTGTCTCGTAAAGACTGGGAATCCCCGGCAGAACATGTATATTAAATGGTGACACCTATCCGCCACAGAAGCGGCCGTCTTCATAAACTGGATTTTTTCTAAACAATAAACGGAGGAAGGAAAACAAATACGTTATTGGTTGGAGGTACAATGATTCCTTTGACCTCCCTCAGGCCTACAAAGGTCCGTGCAGCGAACCCCTCCGACCAATAACTTATAATACCGCATGGCTGAGACTGACAACAACAGGGAACAAAGCAAATGATAATACCTCATGACGCAGGTTGACAATAACATGGAAGAAGGCAAATTATATTGTTTTCCTCCCTACGTCACACGACCAGTCTTTTTAGCGCAAACCGTACCATGTAATCGTGATACAAAAATCCTTGTAGCGACAAATAGCGGACTTAGTCCCCGATCACTTCGGTGCAAGAGGGATATTAACAGGATATAATGAATGAATGAAATAGCGGGCTTTTTGTTTGTAGCCCTCTATACGACGCGTTATTACCTCGTTTTCGAGTCTTGATAGAAACTCGGTTCGAAAACAAATAACAGAAGAAAAGCACTAAAGTAATGCTATTTGACATAATACACATCTTCTGCCTTATTTTGTACGACGTGAGGAGCCAAATTAAACAATATTTCACCACTAATTACAAAGCGCAAGTAGCAAAAGCCTTCGCCAAATCCATAGCATCGCCATGCACCGAGCATTTTCAAAGTTCAGGAAACAACGGAACAAAAATAGCTTCCGAGTTATTTTTAACCAATTAGAGACAGCATTCGTTGTAAACATCACACTGTCTTCTGCTCAAAGGGAAGATTTCAATATTACCAACATGCCACGATTCCACCAAAGCACCGCGCAACAAATTCAAGAACTAAAACAAAAATGCACACCTAAAAACACTATAAAATATGACAACGCAGCGGTGAACACTCTTCGTGAGAACCTCAAAGAAACGAACCAGGGTGTAGATTTCGAATTGTTTGGGGGAAAAAAACAACTAAACTCCCTCCTTTCTCATTTTTACGTTGATGTCAGAACGGTGGAGTGTGATCATTACATGACCTCCTCCTTGAAAGGTCTTCGTTACGATATCAATGGCCACCTTCAGGAAACGAGGTCCGTTGACATTATGAAAGATACCGATTTCCAAAGTGCGAATGACAGTTTTCGCACGGCTATGAGGGAACTGAAAAGAATTTGAAAGGGTGACATCCATCAATATCAAGAAATCGTGCAGAAAGACCTGCAGTCATTGTACACAAGTATCCACCTCAAGCCTAACACCCCAAGCGGTCTTTACAACAAGGTCCAGATAGACATTCGTTTGTATTTTTGTAGGCTTGGCACAGAACATATGCAAGCCATGACAAAGGGTACACTTAACATTGTGCAAGACCATGGGGCCAGTTTTGTCATCCAAACACAGGACGAAATGATGAAAAACAGAAAGGAACATGACACAGAACCTGTCACAGCCGCGATACCTGCACTGCCAGGCTCCCCTCTCTGTCCTGTCACATCTTGCAACACATATCTTACTAAACTTCGCCCAGACTGTAACAGATTGTGGCAAAGACCAAAGGATTCATTCCTGCAAAGTGATCCATTTTTTTTTTTTGTAACTCACCTGTTGGGAAAAAACAGCGTAAGTAAATTTATTCCTGATCTGTCCAGAAAATGCAACCTAACGCAGCACTACACCAATCGTTGCATACGAGCTACCGGCATAAGACTTCTGTCCAGAGGACAGTATCCCCTTGGCCACATAATGGCTGTTTCTGGCCATAAATCGCCTGCCAGTCTGGCACAGTGCCAGCGTGTCAGCGCCACGGACAAAATACGTATGGGCCTCACAACTGGCTGTGCCCTCATTGGGCAAAGTCAACACAAATTAAGTTTTAGTTTATAGCCAGATAAAACATTTCTACATGAAATTTAGTCAAATGAATCCCAAAATCACTATCACGCCTGAAAAATAAAGTAAATTTGGCATTATTACAAATCAAGTAAACAACATGTAGTTGTGTGTGTGTGTGTGTGTGTGTGTGTGTGTGTGTGTGTGTGTGTGTGTCTGTGTGTGTGTGTGTGTGTGTGTGTGTGTGTGTGTGTGTGTGTGTGTGTGTGTGTGTGTGTGTGTGTGTGTGTGTGTGTATGTGACAGCGACTAGAGCCCGCGTTTGAGGACGGACAAGCTTGAAACTTTAAGATATTGTCCCTAAAAGAATTATCGCAAGACATTTTTCTTCAATTTTTTAAAATTATTATTATGCTCATTGCGAGATAATGGCCGTTTCTCAATAACCGGTTGATCCACACTGAGTCCGTATGTTTTCTTATTTTACTTGATATGTTGCATATAGCAAGCTCAAAGGGAGTTACTGAATGAGTTCGTGAACCAGCATTGTAGCTTTAGAACTTTCGAGTATTAATAAACTATTTTTTTAAAAATATATATTTTCTCTTTTTGTAGATTCATTTCACGAATTATAAGCCATTTCACCACAAGAACACCTTTCCCAAATGTAGGCGGTGCTAATAAAGGACTATGTACCTGTTGTAGGAGATGGATGGACCATGATAATTGAAGGATAGTGTCAAATGAGCTTGGCGCCTTCAGGCGCCAAGCTCATTTGGCACTATCCTTCAATTATCATGGTCCATCCATCTCCTGCTTTAAAAGTATTTGAAGCTAAATGGGTTAAGGTGATAAGAAATACGGATGGGTGTCACCGCCGTGCTGATTGCGTCATCTCTGTGGGGAGAAATGTGTTTGCAGGCTGTGCGTCAGTGTAAAAATACATTTATTCAGATCACTGAACAACAAGCATTGTGATTGGAAGAAATGATTGCTAAGCTCTGATGGACATCGAGAAAAAAACATCCCTCTATCAGCTTGTGGTCTGCGGCCTCAGCTAACCTGAGAGTGGAGGTTGTTTACTGCTTTCTTCACTTTGATATTCCTGAAGAAAAAACAACAACAATAAACAATGTATACTTACACAAACGCCTAAACGGGAATGTGTTCATATATAGGTCCTATACAGTGGATTCACAAAGACCGCTGAAAGAAAATGTCGATACAGTGTACTTACACAATTAAACGTGAATGTCGATACATTGTACTTACACAAGTAAAGGTGAATGTACATACAGTGTACTTACACAAGTAAACGTGAATTTAATTAAACAAGAGACTATGGATGTAGATATATTGTACTTACACAAATGAATGTGTATGTATATACAGTGTACTTACAAAAGTGACTATAAATGTGGACACATTGTCAGTGTACTTACACAAGTGAATGTGAATGTTGATACAATGTACTCACACGCGTAAATGTGCATGTAGATACAGTGTACTTACAGAAGTGAATGTGAATGTAGATACCGTGTACTTACACAAGTGACTCTGAATGTAGATATAGAGTACTTATACAAGTAAATGTGAATGTAGATATAGTGTACTTACGTAAGTGATTATAAATATAGATACACTAAACTTGCACACGTGAATGTGAATGTAAATACAGTGTACTTACACAAATGAATGTGAATGTAGACATTGTTTACTAACACACGTGACTGTGAATATAGATACTGTGTAATTACACCCAAGTCAATGTCAATGTATTATATAGTGTACTTACACAAGTGACTATGAATGTAGATACAGTGTACTTACACAAGTTACTACGGATGTAGATACCGTGTACTTACACAAGTGAATGTGAATGTAGATACAGTGCACATACTGTGACTGTGAATGTAGATACAGTGTATTTACACAAGTGAACGTGAATATAGATACGGTATACTTACAAAAGGGAATATGAATATAGATATAGTGTACTTACACAAGTGACTGTGTATGTACATACAGTGTATTTACACAATGATTGTAAATGTAGACACAGTGTACTTACACAAGTGAATGTGAATGCAGATACTGTGTACTTACACCTGTGAATGTAAATACAGTGTACTTACACAAGTCAATGTGACTATAGATAGAGTGTACTTACACAAATGATTGTGATTGTAGATAATGTGTACTTATACCAGTGAATGTAAATGTAGGTACTGTGTACTTACACAAGTGAATGTGAATGTAGATACAGTGTGCTTACACGAGTGAATGTGACTGTAAATACAGTGTACTTACACAAATGAATGTGATTGTAGATAGTGTGCACTTACACAAGTGAATGTGAATGCAGATTCTGTTTACTTACACAAGTGAATGTGAATGTAGATACGGTGTACTTAAACGAGTGAATGTAAATGTAGATAATGTGTACTTACACAAGTGAATGTGAATGTAAATACTGTCTACTTAAACGAGTGAATGTAAATGTAGATAATGTGTACTTACACAAGTGAATGTGAATGTACATACTGTGTACTTAAACGAGTGAATGTAAATGTAGATAATGTGTACTTACACAAGTGAATGTGAATGTAGATACTGTATACTTACGCAAGTGATTGTGAGTGTGAATGTAGATACAGTGTACCTACACAAATGGCGGATTGTAAGTGTGGATATATTGTACTTATACAAGTGGGTGTGAATGTAGATACAGTGTACTTACCCAAACGGCGGACTGTAAGTGTAGATATAGTTTACTTACACAAGTGTAGATACAGTGTATTTATCTTTCTTTGGAAGGACGCGTGAGACGTTATTGCTTATATTATTGAACCTTGACACACCACAGAAAGACATTGATTGAATGTGATAGTTCAAGGGTGGTACCAGGATAGTTTGACGCCCAAAGGCGCCAAGCTACTCTGGCACCACACTTGAACTATAATACAGTCCTTCAGAGGGCAACTTCAAACTTTGGGGAATTCTTTCCTGGGGCAACATGTGTTAAGATTCTTACATAATTGAGTTTTATCCCTTACACAAGTGAGTATAAATGTCTATTTACAGTGTACGTACACAAACGGCTGAATGTGAATGTATATTATATTGTACTTACACAGATGAATGTGAATGTTAATTGAGTAAACTTACACAAACACACTGATCGTCAACAATGCCCGTCCACATCAGGCACACGCCCGCATCTCTACAATAGCCAGGATAGACTTCTTCACAAGATCTTAAACATATGAGAGTTTCATCAGATCTAGAACGGCCGCACCATGCCTTGCACACTCTAGAAACAGCAACAACAACCAAGACATTAATAAAAATAATTATAATAGTAGTAGTAGTGGTATTAGTTACTAGTAGTGTTAATAATGGTAATCATCATCATCATTATAATAATAACATAATAATAATAATAAATAATATTAAAAACACAACAAAGCACTCACGAACGCACACGCACACGCGCACACACTTACACACACGTCATTAGCGGGTCAACAGTTCAGTTCAATCGTGACGGGATCTCTGCTCTCGGAAAGGCTCATATGCGCGCTCCACCCCACCCATCAGAAGTCTTCACAGAGTAAACATTGGCTGCCCCCCCCCCCCCCCCCCCCCCCGCCCTCGATTCACTACTGCTACATGAAACGATGTACAGGGACCGTGAGCAACTCAGTGGTTGTGACAGGCGCCATCAGTCGAGAGCCGGGCGCGGGGTTCGAACCCGGGTTTTGGCGTCCAATTTTTCCTGTCTAGTGAGAATCACTGACGACAAAATGCGAACACCACACAACTGCAAGAGGCTAAGAACATCATGAACCCCCGCAGATGCACTAACTTACCGCAGTTGCGGGGGCTCATGAAGTTCTTTGCCTCTGGCTGACACGTGTTCCGTGGGATTACTCGGTGATGCGTTTGCCTTGATTTCAAAGGTATGCTTGTACTTCCACCGGCGGTGCATGGGTCAACTCGGGTGGGTCATCGGGTGTTCTATCGCCGGGTACTCCAGCTCTACATCGCCCCTTGCTTTGGTACCTGCTTCACGCCCGAGACAAATACTTCTCTGCCACCCAGGGTCCGTTTGCTGTGACCAGCCTGGACACTCTGCCACCTGACTTTGTCGTGAGATTCATTTTAGTCGTGAGAATCGTCGGCCATAAACATACTGGTCGCAGGGAGTTATAAGCACCGCCCATACTGGTCGCAGAGAGTTATAAGCACCGCCCATACTGGTCGCAGGGAGTTATAAGCACCGCCCTGTAAAATGGTCCAGATTTTACCCTTTGGCTGTCGGTAGTGCATTGTGTCCAAGTGATTCCCGCAAAAAGCGCCATCGACACCCAAAGGGTTAAAGCAGACACAACAGTCTCGTCACCAAATTCAAAGACAGAGTCTACAGAGAAGATCTTGTAATCTGACAGAGCAGTGCTTATTGAAATCCTAGCGCTGGACAGACAACAGTTAGATCCCCTGCCTTGGTACAGGGGACAGGACTGCAGTACATGCTCTGGGGTCTGCAAACCAGTTTCACACAAGCAGGCTGTAGTGTGTGACATTCCAAGGCGGTACAAGTGTGCACGCGGTCGGCAGTGACCAGTCCTTAGACGGAATGTGGTGGTCTGTTGGTGGCTCGAGGCTCAGGGGATCTAACTGTTGTCTGTCCAGCGCTGTGATTCCCCTTGGTTTGAGTACTGACAATTCTGCCAGCGCTAGCCTCACCTATCTGGTTTGTGAGTATTGAAATCCTGACTGGGTCTGCCAGTCTACATGATAGTGCCGCTTAATGAGGGTTTTGACTTCCAGGAAGGACATCGGTTGGTTTGGTTGCTCAAGCTTGCTGCCGGGTTTGGCAAGTCTGTCTGCGTCCTCGTTTCCTGATAGTCCACAGTGAGCAGGTACCCACTAAACAGCCACTTGTGTTAGGCGTGAGAGGGCGACCAGCAGGCGAAGTGTTTCTTTCTTCAGCTGCTCACTGGGGGACTGCAAGCTGACCCAACACAACCCACCATCTGATGACCAGTTAAAACACCTCGACCACCAACAGACCACAAAATTCCGTCTAAGGACTGGTCACTGCCGACCGCGTGCACACTTGTACCGCCTTGGAATGTCACACACTACAGCCTGCTTGTGTGAAACTGGTTTGCAGACCCCAGAGCATGTACTGCAGTCCTGTCCCCTGTACCAAGACGCCAGGATACAGCACTGGCCGCATGGAGCGACGCTGTCAGAGAAACTCTGGGGCTCCATTCTAGACCTACTGCAGACCACGAACTTCAACTCAACAACCAATCTTGACATCTGAGGCAGAAACTCGGGAACGCTGAAGAAGAAGAAGAAATCCTGACTATCTTCCATGGCGGTCTTTACCTTATAGTGTGTAGTCTATCGTGTACTTACCCACAAAGCGCCGCGCTGACCATCAGGAACAAGGACAGTTTGAACATGACGCAAATCTGGAAACAACAGAGGCCAACAATTAACCCCTTCTTTGCAAGTGATCGCTGACTGATCTTCGGAAATCTTTATTAATTCAATGCCAAAGGAAACCTATAGTCTGCTCTCTTATGTCAGAATCTTGCATTATGGGCCGATTGCTCTGAAATTTGACACGGGGTTATAAAATCGTGATAAAAGAAAATTCCACACCTGGGGCATCGAAGATTTTGCTTAACAAATTTAGTCCCGAGTCCCTACAGCAGGCGATGCATTGACCATGATAATTCAAAGGTAGTGCCAGATTAGCGTGGCGCCTGAAGACGCCAAGCTAATCTGGCACTATCCTTGAATTATCATGGTCAATCCATCCCCTGCAACTGGTACATAGTCGTTAGGCAACACCTCCAAAATTTGCGAAATCGGACCTTGGGGCTAAAAGGGTTAATGTTACATGGCAACCAGTATTGAAAATGGCCGTATATCGATGTTTTGGTGATATAAATAACATGATGCTATCTTTACCATGAATTTCAGGTCGTCCACAATTTCTCTTGTGATGACCTCTTGTTCCCTTGACCTATCACACTAGTCCACAAACCAAGCATGCACAGAAATGCCTTCTCCAAAGCAACCTGTTGTTCATGTTTGACCTCTAAATGTATAAAACTGTAATAACATCTGAACAAACTAGAAAACTGGAGAATTATGTCCTTTGTTTTCTTCTTTGTGTCCTTGACCTTTAAAAAAAAAGATCAGCCAACATGATATATTATTAAAAGTCTTACCTCAAACTATTTTTGTGTCATGTTTAAATCTCTGTCTTCTATAGTTTACGAGATTATTGCGGTGGAAATTTCTTTTCAGTACAGTAAGTATTGCCTTTAACTTTTATTTGAACTCATTCTTTATCGATAGCAGTTGTTTGGAAAGTTTAGCGTCATACATGAACTGCTTGTGTGAGCAGATGTTGTGTACACTGTATTGCTGGTTGTTGCAGTTATTTAAACACTATTTCGACCGTTGACCTTGCCTCGACATATGAAAATGCAGAAAACAGTTGCTAAATCATATACTAATAAACTGGTATCTCTGCAGGCAAACACAGCAGCTCAAAGGTATCTCTAAAGATTCTGACTATTACACGTTAAAAGGGAAATAAGCAAATATGCATGTGTACGAACAAACAAACGCACAAGCAGCTAATTATGCAAATAACAGTCTCTGTATCAAATGAACACCTCAAACTGCAAATTCTTTAAACTTATTATAAAATAATTTCAATTGTTTGTGCGGTATGGTCAGAAAACTAAATCTCGCAATGTTTAAGTGACTATATTGAAGTGTGGTTGCCATGGAAACCAAACTGAATCCGCGATGTTCCATGTGTCAAAAACGCTCATCGGATGGAGGACTACAACTGTGCAAAATGTCGGAAAGACAACTTCAAAATGCGCAATTCACGTCTAAATCCGTCCTAAGACTTTTAGCTCTCCGAGAAACAAAGCGGTGTTAGCAAACGGTATAGATTCTCATGAGCTTGCGCAGTTGTGGTAGCTCATGAAGATCTATACCGTTTGCATTTGGGTTCCTCTCGTTCATCCTCGGCAGTGAAGGAGTTAACCCTTATTTCTTTCTCTAAATTTGGCTAGTCCATTTCTTACTTTTGCTTGCAACTTCTTCTGGTGCTTATCGACTAGTTCTTACTATTGTTTCTCGCTGTTGTTTCCTTCCCGTCAATGACTTTCCTTCATCAGATCTGACAGATACAGGTTTTCCTAAATAATTGTTATTCCCTAGGCCTACAACAGTTTAACTTACTTTCTGTTTGATAAGTAAATAAGATAACGTTTCTCACTTTTGTTTGCAACTGTTCTCTAACGCTTGTTTGTGAAATTCGTGACAAAATGAATACCTTTCTTGCTTTCGCTTGTAACTTTTTTTTCCTGCGTCCGTCAGGAGAGTAGGCAATAGTACAAATCGCTCAGACACTTGTTTTATCTTCTACGTCTGTCACAATGCGGCTGTACTATGTTTCAGATATAGACGTCTGTACAATTACATTAAATGTTCTTTTTAAAAGCGATGTCCTCAAATAAATGGCAATAAACGGCCAATAGTTAGCAATATCTACGTTATTAATGTACATTGGCCTTATTAATGTAATTTTGATTTACATTTGATTTCATCAAAAAAACATCATTGCCTTTTAAATGTCACACACACACACACACGCACACGCACACGCACACACACGCACACACGCACGCACGCACGCACACACACACACACACACACACACACACACACACACA
>BTPG01000003.1:104731895-104744395 GCA_036245525.1 Semisulcospira habei | reverse complement strand
CTCCAACTCTTTCTCGTCTTTCACCCTCTGAACTTCTAACTCCTTCACTTTTAAGGCTTTCTGAACCTCTAGTTCCTTTTTCTTAATTACTCTTTCTCTCTCTTCCCTTTCTCTCTGAGCTTCCCTTTCTTCTCTCTGAGCTTCTCTTTCTTCCCTTTCTCTCTGAGCTTCTCTTTCTCTCGCTCTATCTTCCCTATCCCTACACTTCTCCACATAGTCAAAAAGTTTGTCATCCTTAAGTCCTAACCTTTCACCCTGTTCAATGTAAGCCTCTACCGGGTCTACCTCCATATTGGCTACAACTTTCCAAACTTTGAGAACGTAAAAATACAAACACCACAACCAAATGAACGGCAAAAACTTAAAATGCAAACTCACAACCTACGCAGAAAATAGTGACCTACTTGACGCCCAGATGGACCGAAAATTAAGAACGATAGAAAGAAGAGCAAGGAAAAAGAATACTACCTATACAAAAGGAAGAAACAAGAACTAGCTCCTCGTAAGATCCCGAAAACTACAGAAATAACGGATCTTACCCCCTAGAATCGGAGAGGGGAATCTAACACAACATGCACATATCAACAAATCCTACTCTAAAATCGCTATCGCCCGCAGATACTTTAACCTACCGCTAAAACAGGGTCACCACTGTAACGCACGCAGACTTGCCCACAGTCGTACGCACAGACTCTCACGCAACAGACGCATACACCGCAACTGACTCAGACGGGCGCATTCATGCGGTAAAACACAACACACGGGCTCCCTTTCTAAAGTAACCTTTATACACTATAAAAGAAAAGAAAACGCTTTAAAGACTATCAAACTATATATACAAGGCTCTCTATCACACACTCAAATCACAGTATCTTTGCCAGGCTAGGTTTTAGTCTCTCAATGTCTCCAACCTGTTTGATGTTGTTGCCTGGTTACGTTGGTCCTTCTCACGTCTAGGCGTGAAAGTCCTTCGTCGTACGCGTATTGCCGTCCTGTCTCTTTGGGCACGGACGTCCTCGTTCTCGTACGGTACACTCAGTTCTCGCTTGGACTTGGGTGTCTTGGTCCCAGTCAGAATCACTCTGAAGAGCTGGAGGGATGACCTCACGTAGGTCCACTCCTGCGACTCGACGTCTCGGCGTCCGTCTTCCACTCTCGTTACAAGAACTCTAAATAGATAACAAAAGTCCCAACGTAACACTTGCTAAACACACAACATATTGGATCAATGAGAAACGTCACGTAACCTGGCTGATACAAATAACTCACACGTTCATACACACACACACACACACACACACGTGCTTCATAAACTATCTTCGTATCACCCCCATATATCAGTCACTATCTTGAAACAGACTATAGCCTAACTGACACTCTTGCTATACATTACTCTATACCCTGGAAAAGACTATGCTTACCCAACCACGTACTATCTTCATAGCGGCTTAGACATACACACTTCATATTCCTTTAGTCATCTAACTCGGTAAACAACTGTATACAAAAACACCGGTTACTTCACCGAATTCTAAACATACTATACTAAACCAAACCGGAACACCGCTATACAACCACATTAATCTTACCACGCATACTGTCTTTAACTAAACAACTATCAATACTACGTTTATAGAAACATACCTGAAATCTAGGCTTGAGAGTCAGGGAATGCGGGCTAGGTAACTCAACAACCGTTCCATACGACAAAACAGCCCGCACTAACCAAACTAGACCTCTGACAGACACAGCTTTTGCCTAAAACTCACTAAACAGAACTCACCAAAACTCCGTGCTAACCATGTCTTACATATTCCACGTGGACAGCAGGCCCCACGGACTTTCGGCACAACAAACCGTTAACAAAAACCGTACCGTACTAATCCTACTAAATGAGCACTATGCCCGAGCATAGAGCTTCATCACAGACATCTTTCACCTGCCGTTTCGCCCCTCGCCCGTCGCTACAGGACTTGGAATGGTCCGTGGAGGTTTCCTAAAGCCTGCTCGGTGGAGCTTTTTGGTGGAGTGCAGTGTGCGCAGTACTGGCCCCACCCTTTAAACCCTTGGTTCATCTGCCATTGCCTAGCAAGCTGGGACGATGGCATCGAGGTCATCGGGTCGTAGGTTTTATATCAGACTGTCCTTGTCCTAGTCTCTGGCTCAAAAGCCTTCCCCGGAGACACGGGGGCTTTGATGTCAGGGGTTTCCTCCCTTAGCCTTTCCGCAGCCAAGCGGTCAGGCCTGCAAGGCAGCAGGGGACTCGTGGAGGGCAGGGTCGTCTATGTCCCGTGCAGATGTGAACATCTGCCCACTGCCCACTTTACGTACTACGCCAACACGATACTCTAATATTACACTTTTAAAGATGCGCCGGACTAGAGACCAGGTGGATTTGCTTACACTTTGAAATAGAGAAAGCTCTTTTATCAAGACATTATCTTTTTTTTTTAAATTCAAACCCAGAAAGAAGGGGTTTTGTTCGACGTAAGGAGCCAACTTAAACAATCTTTCACCACTAATTACACAGCGCAAATAGCAAAAGCCTTCGCCAAATCCATCGCATCGCCATGCACCGAGCATTATCAAAGTTCGAGAAACCACGGAACAAACATAGCTTCCGAGTTATTTTTAACCAATCAGAGACAGCATTCGTTGTAAACAACACACTGTCGTCTGCTCAACCGGCAGATTTCAATGTTACCAACATGCCGCGATTCCACCAAAGCACCGCACAACAAATTTAAGAACTAAAACGAAAATACACACACACAAACATTATAAAATCTAACAACACAGCGATGAACACTCCTCGTGAGAACATCAAAGAAATGAACCAGGATGTAGATTTCGAATTGTTTTAAAACAAAAAAAAAATAAACTCCCCCCTTTCTCACTTTTACGTTGATGTCAGAACGGTGGAGGGTGATCATTACAAGACCTCCTCCTTGAAAGGTCTTCGTTACGATATCGATGGCCACCTTCAGGAAACGAGGTCCGTTGACATTATGAAAGATGCCGATTTCCAAAGTGCGAGTGACAGTTTTCGCACGGCTATGAGGGAACTGAAAAGAATTGGAAAGGGTGACATCCATCACTATCAAGAAATCGTGCAGGATGAACTGCAGTCATTGTACACATGTATCCACCTCAAGCCTAACACACCAAGCGGCCTTTACAACAAGGTCCAGATAGACATTCGTTTGTATTTTTGTCGGCGTGGCACAGAACATAATTTATGCAGGCCATGACAAAGGATACACTTAACATTGTGCAAGACCACGGGGTCGGTTTTATCATCAAAACACAGGACGAAATGATGAAAAACAGAAAAGAACATGACACAGAACCTGTCACAGCCGCGATGCCTGCACTGTCAGGCTCCCCTCTCTGTACTGTCCTGTCACATCTTTCACCACGTATCTCACAAAACTTCACCCAGACTGCAACCGATTGTGGCAAAGACCAAAGGATTCATTCCTGCAAAGTGATCCCATTTGGTTTTGTAACGCACCTGTTGGGAAAACAGCCTAAGGAAATTTATGCCTGATCTGTCCAGAAAATGCAACCTAACGCAGCGCTACACCAATCTTTGCATACGAGCTACCGGCATAACTCTTCTGTCCTGAGGACAGTATCCCCTTGGCCACATAATGGCTGTTTCTGGCCATAAATCGCCTGCCAGTCTGGCACAGTACCATCGTGTCAGCGCCACGGACAAGATACGCATGGGCCTCACAATTGGCTGTGCCCTCATTGGACAAAGTCAACACACAAAGTAAGTTTTAGTTTAGTTTAAAACATTTCTACATGAAATTTAGTCAAATGAATCCCAAAAGCACTATCACGCCTGTAAAATAAAGTAAATTTGGCATTATTACAAAAGAAGTAAACAGCATGTAGTTGTGTGTGTGTGTGTGTGTGTGTGTGTCTGTGTGTGTGTCTGTGTGTGTGTCTGTGCGTGTGTGTGTGCGTGTGTGTGTGTGTGTGTGTGTGTGTGTGCGTGTGTGTGTGCGTGTGTGTGTGTGTGTGTGTGTGTAACATGTTTCAAACTTCGCTCAAATTCAACCAAAAGCCAAAGTGTATGGGATTAAAATGCAGCCTGGGGTATACATATTTATACAGCTAACAAGAAGCTTTAGCTGTTCAGCTACTACAAGGATCACAGGAGACTAGAGGGGAAATAATTGTAAAATCATCATAGAAGATGTCAACAACCTCTCAACAAAAGCGCGGGTTTTCCACATTACAATATTGAAACACTGCATGACTGATTTTGCAAATTTGATGTAAACCCTTTTTTATGCAGCTACTGGTAGTGTACACAGTACTGGTGGCTGCATGCAATAGAGAGCTAGAAGTTGGCCTTCTTTTCCAGCATTCCCACGCAGCTCCTTCTGCTCTTGGGTAATGACCTCAGTTCTGAACTTCGTTATCATCTATGTTTATATCCCAAATGTTTTATTTCACAATTTGTTTTCACTATATAATTATGAATAATGTATTACACAGTTTCCTTCTGTCAACCGTGCAAATACTGTCACCAAGTGTGCCAAGAAGAGACGTGTGGAGCCAAGTGCAACGTATGGACCTACAAGAGACAATGTTGCTGACTTCAGCAGCTCGCATGCTCAGGTGTCAGATCAGGGATCAAGGTAATAATGAATGAGCGAAGATTCAATGACAAATTTGCCTTCAGTTGCTGTTTTTTTCGCTGAACAAAGACATCAAAAATATCAACAATAACTAAATCTTTTCATCAATAACAGTATACTAATGTGCATACTTGTGATTTATTTATTTTCAGTTCTGAGCTCTCTCTACCATCTGCACCAGACATGCCTGATGACACGATGTGCACGCTGGTGACACGATGTGCACGCTGGTGACACGATGTGCACGCTGGTGACACGATGTGCACGCTGGTGACACGATGTGCACGCTGGTGACACTGGTGACACGATGTGCACGCTGGTGACACGATGTGCACGCTAGTGACACGATGTGCACGCCGGCGACACGATGTGCACGCTGGTGACACGATGTGCACGCTGGTGACACGATGTGCACCCTGGTGACACGATGTGCACGCTGGTGAAACGATGTGCACGCTGGTGACACGATGTGCACGCTGGTGAAACGATGTGCACGCTGGTGACACGATGTGCACGCTGGTGACACGATGTGCACGCTGATGACACAATGTGCACGCTGGTGACACGATGTGCACGCTGGTGACACGATGTGCACGCTGATGCAGAAGAGTTGTACACGTACAACGAAGCACCTGACAGTGTCCAGCACACCAAGGTAACAACAAACCGTAAAATCTTCATCTCATCATATATTGAGTTATTAATATTGATGTTAAAACCATGATTATCACTATAGATCTACATTTGTATGTTCATACTTGATGCTTACAAATGATAACAGACGCACAAAACTAATCGGCATAAAAACTTTCTTCAAATATTTTACAGATCATATGAAGTGCATCGCTTCTGTGAGGAAACAAGTGACTTCATGGATCCAGAGGTCCTAAGTGCCATGCTGGAAGACTTCAGCGACAGTGAGAGTGACACCCCAGCAATACAAACAAAAGAGAGACCAGCTCCAGTCATATTTCAAAACTGAACATTTTCTTATGTGCAGTTTGTGCTCAGAAAATAGATTATAACTTCTTCCACCCTTTCTTATATTTCAACCTTGATGTTATACATGTATTTATTTCCAGTTACTTTTAGAGCTGTTCTTAATTAGACGAACTATTGATCGGCAAACCGAGATCGGAGAAGATCGGCGATCTTTTGGTTTGTTTCTTAATTGAGGTTGAACGAACCTAGGCAAACTTCAGCAAACCAGGTTTGCCATGGTTCTCTTTCTTAACTGAAGTGCTTGATTCTGCGAAGGTGTTCAAAATGGCTGCAGCTATGCCATGGCCGCTTCGCGATTTGAACGATGTTTGTTTTTGTACTCCTTGCAGTAGCGACCCCACAAACAGCGTTGCGCCTCCCACAAATCAATAAAAAATAGGTCTTGTTCTTCGCACGAGTGAAATATCGCCGTCCGCCATATTTGTTTGTATCGGTCAATGTCTTCTTATCTCCAACGCAGAAGAGGGTAAAAGTTTTGACCAATCAGAGAAAAGGTTCGCCTTGGTTTGCTCAACACGTTTAGCGAACCTTTTCCGACAGCGAAATGTGGTTTGTCGAGGTTCGTGAACTACTTCGAACTAGGTTCGCCGTATCTTTAGATCGTCCAATTAAGAACCAACCTGGTTCGTCCGAGATCGTGAACACTAGTTCGTCAGAGTTCGCGAACTAAAGTTCGTTTAATTAAAAACATGCTTTAAATCATTATTCTAAGCGTGTATGCAATATTTATACTTGCAGACTTTACATTGAAACTACGCAAAATATATGTAGACACAAATATATTCTTGTGCTTTTGGTGCTGGTCAGTGCGTCTGATGAGCATCAATCGAATGTGTCTAAGAGATGTTCTTAATTGGACGAACTTTTGATCGGCAGACCTAGATCGGAGAAGATCGGCAATCTATTGGTTTGTTTCTTAATTGAGGTTGAACGAACCTAGGCGAACTTCAGCAAACCAGGTTTGCCATGGTTCTCTTTCTTAACTGAAGTGCTTGATTCGGCGTACTTACTGTCTGCGAAGGTGTTCAAAATGGCTGCAGCTATGCCGCTTCGCGATTTGAACGATGTTTGTTTTTGTACTCCTTGCAGTAGCGACCCCACAAACAGCGTTGCGCCTCCCACAAATCAATAAAAATAGATCTTGTTCTTCGCACGAGTGAAATATCGCCGTCTGCCATATTTATTTGTATCGGTGACTGTCTTCTTATCTCCAACGCAGAAGAGGGTAAAAGTTTTGACCAATCAGAGAAAAGGTTCGCCTTTGTTTGCTCAACACGTTGAGCGAACCTTTTCCGACAGCGAACTATGGTTTGCCGAGGTTCGTGAACTACTTCGAACTAGGTTCGCCGTATCTTTAGATCGTCCAATTAAGAACCAACCTGGTTCGTCCGAGATCGTGAACTGTAGTTCGTCAGAGTTCGCGAACTAACGTTCGTTTAATTAAGAACATGCATAATGGAGTCCTTATTAGCTGTTCCGCTCATTATTAGTGTGTCTTCCTTGTGTTTGAATTAAAATATTTACGAATCTCGATGCATGTCGTATTATTTTCAGTGTTTTGTTTGAAGCTGTCACACACAAAGCAATATATTGCCAAAGTTCTCTCTTCACGTCACTCAATACGGGACTATCTGAAGAAAAACATGAAAGAATGTTCGAAGACTATCTGACATCATGTCAACGCTGTAAAATAAAATCTTATCTTAAAATCGCTCTCAGCACTAGTCCTGCTGTCAACATCGAGCGTTCTTTGGTATTCCTTTTTCCAGATATCTAAACGCACATGAGACTTTAGAATAAAACAACGACAATCTGTGCACACTCGAAGCATCCCCTTGGCAAAGTCATCTTGAATCTTGAAAAGCACAAGGCGCCATGCTAACGCGCCCATGCTGTCACATGGTCAAATGCCGATCACTTCATGTAAAAGTTCTTAATTTTTCTGAATCACACAGCTGTCAAGAAGCACTCTTCTGTGTTACTGTCATACTGTGACGACCTTTTGTAGACATTGCAGCTTGAAGCATTTAATGTGATCTTAATGTGTAAATGACAACAAACGGGCAATAGGTATCAAGATCTCTTTATAAAAGTAAATTTGATGTCTTTCGGTTTTAAATTTGAGCATTTCTTTTTTCCAGTTAACACATTCTGCACCAGGACCGAAATCCCCAAATTCTGAAGTTGCCCTCTGAAGGTCAGTATTACAATTCTACAGACAGATCGAGCATGATAGTTCAAGGGTGGTGCCAGAATAGCTTGGCGCATATAGGCGCCAAGCTATTCTGGCACCACCCTTGAACTATCATGCTCGATCCATGTCTTGCTGTGGTGTGTCGGGGCTGAATGAGTTAAAGTTATATCACTGAGGTTGAACCTTTGGAGAGTGGTATCACAGCATCGCGATAAACTTAAGTTTAAAACTCTGTGTCCTACGGTCGAAATCGGAATTGTCCCCTAAAGACTGTATTACAATTCAGGAGACAGATCGACCGTGATAGTTCAAGGGTGCTACCAGCATAGCTTGGCGCCTATAGGCACCAAGCTATTTTTGCAGCACCCTTGAACTGTCTTGGTCGATTCATATCTTGTGGTGTTTCGGGGCTAAGTGAGTCAACTCATTCTACCCCAGACACACCACAGCAAGATAAGGATCGACCATGATAGTTCAAGGATGATGCCAGAATAGCTTGGGCGACAAGCTATTCTGGCATCACCCTTGAACTATCATGGTCGATCTGTGTCCTTCACTGCAATGCAGTCTTCGGAGAACAACGCAAAATTTTTGGGATTTCGGTGTTGGGGTAGAATGAGTTAAATTATTACCTTTCAGCTGTCGCACACACGCACAAACACACACGCGCGTGCGCGCGCGCGCGCACACACACACACACACACATATACACGGGCACACACATCGTGGCCAACCTGTATTTACGTTCACATCGGCGTCATATCACACATTAGCGCGGCACGTGAATTTATTGTCGCCTATTTCATTATAATATAACGTATTATCCCCTTCGCCTGCCACTTTTGCTTTCTGACATCTCGCTTCATTCAACGACCAAAAGCCATCACCGTCCAAAAAACATGGACACAAATTGGTCTCAGCAAGAGGCACAGATCCTCATGAGCCCCCGCAGCCGCGGGGGCTCATGAGGATCTGTGTCTCCTGCATTTAGATCGTTTTCACTTTCTTCTCGGCTGTGAAGGGTATAAGGTAATCTGATGTGATTGCTAAAATTCGCTGACGTCTGTAAAGGGGGCTCTCAATGCCTCAAATAATATTTTTTTCATTATCCAAGCATTGGCCGTTTGACATCGACATGCACGACTTTTTTTTCGCAAAGATCTGTGAAAATGACCACACACACACACACACACACACACACACACACACACACACACACACACACACACACACACACACACACACACACACACAAAAGTCTTAGAACAAATACCATTCAGTGCCAGTTGAACTAATACGATTACTTTCAAGAAACGCGAACAATGCGTCAGGTTTGCTGTACATTCACAAAATGTATCAATTTACATCCCTAAATGTGCCCCAGCTATAATCAGCCCAGTATAAGAAAGATCCATTTGCACGTGAATGATTAAGTTGACTGCTGCGTGGTGTTCATTTTGTTTCTCGGCAGTGACGTTGTAAATTTACAGTTCCGAGTCAAGAGACAGATCGACCGTTCAAGAATATGGGCCCCACTGTGCCAAGAATAGCTTAATTCCCCTTGACGCAACAAACGGTTCTATAACACCATTCACCTATTTCGACCGATCGATTATCTAGTGTATTGTGGACACAATCATGGAGGTGGGAAGATCCCGGCCCTTATCAGATGGTGACATCATATTGTCAAGCAACAGAATAATTTCCTTAGCTGTTCTCCTGTATCGTGGTGGTCTGAGATTCGCAGGAACAAGGTCAAGATATCTACACCTGACAGCTGACAAAAGTTGAAAGATGCCAGCTCAGTACCAGGGGCCAGTTGCATGCGTGAGCTTATCCCTGCGCCAGCCAGTATGCACGGTGCTCCGTTATTTTACATCAGTGAGCTTAGTCCTGCGTCAGCCACTGAGCGAGATGCTCCGCTTATATTACATAAGTGAGGTTAGTCTTGCTCCAGCCACTAAGGAAGGTGCTCCGCTATATTGCGTTAGTGAGTTTAGTCCTTGCCCAGCCACAAAGCAAGGTACTCCGCTATATTGCGTTAGTGAGTTTAGTCCTTGCCCAGCCACAAAGCAAGGTACTCCGCTATATTGCGTTAGTGAGTTTAGTCCTTGCCCAGCCACACAGCAAGGTACTCCGCTATATTGCGTTAGTGAGTTTAGTCCTTGCCCAGCCACAAAGCAAGGTACTCCGCTATATTGCGTTAGTGAGTTTAGTCCTTGCCCAGCCACAAAGCAATGTGCTCCGCTATATTGCGTTAGTGAGTTTAGTCCTTGCCCAGCCACAAAGCAATGTGCTCCGCTATATTGCGTTAGTGAGTTTAGTCCTTGCCCAGCCACAAAGCAAGGTACTCCGCTATATTGCGTTAGTGAGTTTAGTCCTTGCCCAGCCACAAAGCAAGGTACTCCGCTATATTGCGTTAGTGAGTTTAGTCCTTGCCCAGCCACAAAGCAATGTGCTCCGCTATATTGCGTTAGTGAGTTTAGTCCTTGCCCAGCCACAAAGCAATGTGCTCCGCTATATTGCGTTAGTGAGTTTAGTTATTCCCAGCCGCAAAGCAAGGTACTCCGCTATATTGCGTTAGTGAGTTTAGTCCTTCCCAGCCGCAAAGCAATGTGCTCCGCTATAGTGCGTTAGTGAGTTTAGTCCTTGCCCAGCCACAAAGCAATGTGCTCCGCTATATTGCGTTAGTGAGTTTAGTCCTTGCCCAGCCACAAAGCAATGTGCTCCGCTATATTGCGTTAGTGAGTTTAGTCCTTGCCCAGCCGCAACTAAGCAATGTGCTCCGCTATATTGCGTTAGTGAGTTTAGTCCTTCCCAGCCGCAAAGCAATGTGCTCCGCTATGTTACATAAGTGAGCTTAAGGTGCTCGGCTATATTGCATAAGTGAGCTTAGTCCTGCGGAAGCCCTAAGCAATGTGCTCCGCTATAATAATATTGCGTGAGTGAGTGTAGTCCTGCGCCAGCCACTAAGCAAGATGCTCCACGATATTGCGTGAGTGAGTTTAGTCCTGCGCCAGCCACTAAGCAAGGTGCTCCACGATATTGCATGAGTCAGTTTAGTCCTGCGCCAGCCACTAAGCAAGGTGCTCCACGATATTGCGTGAGTGAGTGTAGTCCTGCGCCAGCCACTAAGCAAGGTGCTCCACGATATTGCGTGAGTGAGTGTAGTCCTGCGCCAGCCACTAAGCAAGATGCTCCACGATATTGCCTGAGTGAGTGTAGTTCTGCGCCAGCCACTAAGCAAGATGCTCCACGATATTGCGTGAGTGAGTGTAGTCCTGCGCCAGCCACTAAGCAAGATGCTCCACGATATTGCGTGAGTGAGTGTAGTCCTGCGCCAGCCACTAAGCAAGATGCTCCACGATATTGCCTGAGTGAGTGTAGTCCTGCGCCAGCCACTAAGCAAGATGCGGTGGCTGGCGTAGGACTAAGCTCACTCATGCAACTGAGTCCTAGAGCCGGAAACACTTCAGTGCGAATACAAAGAAAAACCGCAAGAAGAGAAAGCGGAAGAGGTATTTCTGGATTGTGTTGAAACACTAGAAAAGTTAATCAGCTGTTTCCTGGGCCTACCTCCTCCACCGTCTCTGCAACAACAAAAAAAGGGGTCCAGCTGCTGTGTGTACAACACAGGCTATGGGAGAGAAACGCTTTTTCACCATGTGCTTCAATGTATATAATATATATATTTTTTCTCCAGTTCACTGTGCCACGGTGAAAAGGAAGAAATTCACAGGATTAAAATACATCGATGCGAATGGTGGGAAACAGCCCCAATCTGATAATACAATCCCGGTAAGCAAAGCCCCTCGGGCTCACGACGGTCGCAATGGGCCCGCGCAAGGCTGTCGTGAGCCCGAAGACGTTTCGCTATTGGATTTCTGTGGATCGGTTGGTGGTTGGTTTACTGGTTGGTTAGTTTGTTGTTTGGTTGGTTACTTTTTAAGATGGTTGGTTATTTGTTCATTCGTTTATTCGTTTGTTGGTTATCTCATTCTACCCCAGACACACCACAGCAAAATTTTAATAAGGATCGACCATGATAGTTCACGGGTGATGCCAGAATAGCTTGGCGCCCTTAGGCGCCAAGCTATTCTGGCATCACCCTTGAACTATCATGGTCGATCTGTGTTCTGCACTACAATGCAGTCTTCAGAGGACAACGGCAACGTTTGGGGATTTCGATGATGGGATAGAGTGAGTTATACTTCGTTCGTGCGTTCCTGTATAAGTTAGGTAAGTTAGTTAGCTAGTTAGACAGTTGGTTAGTTGGTTGGTGGGTGGGTTGGTGCGTCGGTAGTTTGGTTAGGTGGGATGGTTGCTTGTTTGGTTTGCTTGTTTCGCTTCTCCCCCCACCCCCACCCCCCCACCCCCACCCCCCTTCTTTCTAAGCTCGTCTCTTTGTTTGCTTGTTCAGTGCGGTGTACCGATGTGTGTACATACAATGAAGGGTTACACTGTGGTTTACCTGCTATACAGTTGGACAAGTCAACAAGGACCATTTCTTTTTTACTTTGTCCTCCCCACCCCCCTCCCCCCTCCTGTTTATGCCTGCATACATGGTTGTGTGTGTGTGTGTGTGTGTGTGTGTACGGTTAGTGTAAGTGTGTGTGTGTGTGTGTCTGTGTGTGTGTGTGCGTGTGTGT
>BTPG01000003.1:104721225-104731513 GCA_036245525.1 Semisulcospira habei | reverse complement strand
AGAGAGAGAGAGAGAGAGAGAGAGAGAGAGAGAGAGAGAGAGAGAGAGAGAGAGAGAGAGAGAGAGAGAGACGGTATCAGTGACAGCCAGCTGCAAGGGAGATCAATCCGGCGGCAACAAGCTTCGCGTCTCCATAACAACCGCACGCAGGTGGCAAGTCAAACTGCTGACTCTGCGTCATCGGAGACGGCGATGGAAGGACGGAGAGGCGCCTGCCACCACCTTTCCATGTGAGCAAGCGTTATTTTACCACCACTGACTTCGTACAATACAGCTAAACAAAATATTATAACCAGCACAAGAAATGCGACATATCGGAATCATCGGAAACACTGAAGTGTGCTGCCATACTAAACACTGAAGTGTGCTGCCATACTAAACACTGAAGTGTGCTGCCATACTAAACACTGAAGTGTGCTGCCATACTAAACACTGAAGTGTGCTGCCATACTAAACACTTCACGGTGTTTCCGATGATTCCAATAAGTCGCATTTCTTTCATTTCCTCATCCAGGCAAAAGACACCAAATTTCGAACATGAATAAAGACGTCAGGGATTTCTGCTGGCCCTCTCTGGCCTGCCTAAACAAATGATTATCTGTGGTCCTTCTAGGACAGCAGACATCCTATCTCACCAGTCGTTTTCCCGTATTAAGCGAGGTTTTGTGTGCATCGAACGACTCCCAGAGCGGCAAAACCACTGCAGATAATCAGCTTGTGTCATAAATATAGACAACATTCCTAACATCTCCTAGAGGCATAGACCCTCATGATCGCTCCGGGCTCATGAGGATCTATGCCTCTTGGAGATGTTTGGAGTGTTGGAACAAGCTGGTTGTCCATCCGTGATTTTGCTCTCGTTTGTCGCAAACGAAACTCACTAGTATCAAAGTTCATTTACTTAAAATGACCTGCTCTAGGCAGTAAATGGTTAGTTGACCGCAATATCCCCTTATTAATTATTTTAGTCTGTCTTTGAGTAATGCTGGACAAAAGGACTAGCTGAAATTATGACGTGTGAGTGCCGTAGACGTTTCTGCTTTTCTTCTTCGGCTTTTTGCGCAGGAGAGTGTTTCTGTTACGCTTAACTCTTTCGAGACGTGTAGCCGCGTGTAGCCGCGTGTAGCCGCGAATCCGGATGCAGCACGCCTCGAAAGAGTTAAAAGTCAGTGGAAAGCTTTTGGCAGGTGCGCCTACTCACATTAACTCTTTTCATCCTGACACACCGATTGCTTGAAATGAATCTATGATTGTTCAAGGGTGGTGCCAGAATAGCTTGGCGCCTGAGGCGCCAAGATATTCTGGCACCAACCCTTGAACTATAATTGTTGATCTATCCCTTAATCTGTAATGTAGCCTTTATAGGACAAGAGTCATAAGCAATTACAAACCAAAAAAAAAATCAGCCGCATGGCGGGTTAATTGTGTGAGAAAGGGTAAAAAAAAGTCTCATTTGATGTTGATGAGCCGTTGCATTAGATTGGCGAAATTTAAAATAAATAACAACCTTCCGTCGAGCAGTCTGCTTTAACTCTGTCCTTACGGCATCCAACCCCATGTCCCTTACCTCCCCCTAAACCATCTCGTGAGCCGTTCCAAAAAAAACTAATAATATATTTTTTTTTTATTTAAATAAAATAAAAAATAAATAAAAGGTTTAAGGGTTGATCTCGTGCTGGCTTGACCCGCGCACGACGCGGCACGACTGTGCGCGGGTCAACCCAGCCCAAGGTCGGCCCGAGGGCCTTTTGTCACATAGATGACGCTTTCGATTCCCGTGGTACACGCGCGACTAAGATTGGAAGTGTTCATTAGCCAAACGTAATCGGATAGGGGGCAGAAACCTTACGCAAATTTGCTCGCTGACCGAGCCGAAATTAGTAATGGAACGCTGTGCCCAGCTTCGGCCGTACACAGCAGCTGAAACGGGGTAATGTCACCAATTTCCGCAGAAAAACTACGGACGGCGAATGAGGACATAATTATCAGTGATCGCAGCTATTGAAATAGCGTGATGTCATCAATTTCGATATAACAAGTTCATACGCTATATGATGACGTAAATGTGATCCCACAGCAGTCATGAAATAACATCTATTGAAATAGGAAACAGCGTGACGTCATCAATTTCCCCAGAAATACGAAGTAGGCCATATGATGACGTAAAAGTGATCGCGCAGTAGTAATGGTCCAGCAGCTATTGAAATAGAACGATGTCATCAATTTCCGCAGAAAATTTACGAACGGTACATGATGACGTCAAAACGGTTGCGCTTTAGTCACGACCCAGCATGCAGCTTTTGAAACAGGGTGACGTCACAATTTCCGAGAAAAAAAAAAAACCGCTGCGTACGGTATATGATGAACGTCAAAAGTGATTGCGTTGTTTGTCATGAGCCTACAGCTATCAAAGTCTTTTCACCCCTTCAGCGCAGCGGATGTATTTTTAACCTCTCGCCTGCTGCTGATCATACTGTTTGGCGAAAAAGACGCGTGACTACGCGTCTTATTCGCCGAACGGTATCGTCATCAGCCGTCAAATGTTTGCATTTTGCGCAAGTTCAACGCAGACGTAATCTCGTCTGTCCATGAAAGCACGTGGAAATGAATAGGGACAACAGGAATGTAGAAATTCTTGTTAGACCCACATTATTCGAAGGCCATGAGTATCTGCGTATCTTGAATTTAACCCTTTTCGCTGCCAACACCCTACAGCAAGAGATTGATTGACCATGATAATTCAAAGGTAGTGCCAGATTAGCTCGGCGCCTTCAGGCGCCAAGCTAATCTGGCACTACCCTTGACTTATCATGGTCAATCCACCTCCTGCAAGTGGTACATAGTCGTTATGTAACACTTCCAAAATTCGGGAAATGCGCCCATGGCGCTGGAAGAATTAACACTGTACAGAGGAGATCTATATTTTTTCCTGCGGAAGCACACACGGAAGGTATGAGGTGTCCTGTCCGATGAAAAATGGCGGCGTTAGCTTTAAAAGATACTCTAACAACAACAACGCCAAAAGCAACAACACCAACGACGAAAATACATAAGTAGAAACGTTAACCGTTTAGGGCTTAAAGTCTTTTGTCCACCACGAAGGTGATGTACATAAGCAGAAGGAGACACGTGGTGTAGACAGCAGGTGCAATAGAGGCATTGTGTGTGGAGGAAAGTCTTTCACCTCCAATCAGTGGTCTGAATGCTTCGTTAATTTTGCATTCCGGCTACACAGCTGAATATCACGGCTGGGTCCAAACTTATCCCATACCCCACTCGATCTCTACTGTCACAGACGGAACTTCTACCGGCATAGAATTTTTTTTTAAAAAGAGAAAAAAAAAGAAGAAAAAGAAATGCAAAGCCCTTATGGCTCACGTGTATGACCGATCCACACATGTCTGACAATAAGTAAAGGGATGGCTTCTGCACTAACAAAATCAGTTTTCCCACATCTCTGAAAGCCCCGTGACCCTTGACCTTTGCAATGAGTCGACTAAATTAAGATACATAGGAAGGTCTCATCATCAGCTACCTTTGTGCCAAATTTGACTGAAAAGTTTGCAAAAATGTTGATAATAACTACAATTATTGGCATTTTATACATATCTGTCGACATCTTGCGACCCTTCACCTTTTTCGAGGGGTCATCCAAATTAGTATGCATAGATAGGTCTTACCATTAGGTATCTCTGTAGCAAGTTTGGCGTTGAAGTTGTGAATAGTAATTGAAAAAAAAAACATTTCTTGTCAAAATATGACTATTTTTTTACCTATTTTCTGAGCTCTTGTGACCCTTGACCTTTACGAGGGGTCATCCAAATTAGTATGCATAGATAGGTCTTACCATCAGGTATCTCTGTTGCAATTTGGATTTGGAGTTGTATTCACAACTGAGAAAATTGAGAAAATTGAGAAAAAACATAATTTGTTCAAATATGGCTATTCTGGACCTATTTCGTGAGCTCTGGTGACCCTTGACCTTTCCGAGGGATTAACCAAATTAGTGTGCGTATATAAAGGTATTACCATCAGGTGTCTTTGTAGCAAGTTTGGTTTTGAAGTTGTGAATAGTATTTGAGGAAAAAAAGACTAAAAATAGCTATTTTTGGATATATTTCCTGATCCCTGTAACTTTGACCTTTGTGAGAAGTCACTGAAATTGGTATGTTTAGAAAGGTCTTGCTACAAAGTATCCTTAAGCCAAGTTTGAAGACTGTAGCTTCAATAGTCTCCGAGACAATGCCCACGTTAAAGTTTACCACTGGCGATGGTCGACGGACGAAGGCGGACGGACGACAGACGACGGACGACGGACGCACGACCTCTGACCCAGATCATAGACTCACTTTTGCTTCGGACATGAGTAAGACATCTTTGTCATAAAGTGTACAAGCACTATGTCTTCCGTTAATTTTCAAACGTCAGTACGTTCACTGTGCAAAAATGAAAATATTCTTCTCAAAATGAACATACTGCTCTCTCTCTCTCTCTCTAATAAAAGTAACTCAAGCAAGAGGCAAAGAATCTTGCCTCTTGCATCTGGGTCATGCGGTTTAGTGAGAGCAATGTGGTTAATTTCAAGCAACACTTATGCATACATTGCCAGCATAAGAGGTTTTCCAAAAGGAAATGTTTGATTTTTTGGCTTTCAAAGTGAGTGGGACAGATCAATGTTTTCCAAGCAGCATTCCAAAAGATATTTAAATTTGTCATCGATCACGGGCCAAAGATGTTGTCTGACTGGGTTCAAACGAACAGCGACGTTTGGCAAAAGACCAGCTTCTGCGTATGAAAAATGTGGGTTATTAGAAAGTTCGCCAAAATGATGATGTTACCAATGCTGTTTTGGAGACGTCAAGGCTGTTTGGAAAGCCAGAGGTTGGTGTGTTGATCTGCTGGAAGTGGGAGAGCCAGGTGTCAGAGAGCAGACATGCAAACACACACGTACGCACTCAAGCTCGCATGTACGCATTCAATAACGCATGCAAGCACGCACGCACGCACATACACGTAAGCACACACGCACGCATGTACACACACACACACACACACACACACACACACACAAGCATACACACATGTACACGTAACGCTCGCAAAAAAACTCACGCAAGCAAGCACGCACCCGCGCACACGGAAGCAAGCACGCACAGCAGGCATGCATACACACACGCACACACACACACACACATGAACACACACACACACACACACACACACACACACACACACACACACACACACACACACGTGCACACATGCACACATTAAAACGCACACGGACGCACGCAAAAACGCATGCAATGAAGCACTCACACACACAGATAAACGCAAGCAAGCTGCTTTCTGTAAATGTATTTTATGAAACAAACTAGATCTTCAATAAAACACATCTAGTCTAGATAACTTGATTCCATTAGTAATGACTGGACCAAAATGCATTTCGTTGACTTCCGAGGCCTCACGCATAAGTCAGTTTCCGCAAGATTGGGTTTTTGCATAGCTTTCACATGTATTGAATATTTGCGCAGTTCTAGTCTAACTCTAGTCCCCATCTGCTGCCGCCTCTTTCCCCCTAACCCCAGCCCTTCCCCCTCCCTCCTCCATCTCTCCGCCCACACCCTCACCTCTCCTCCTCCCCACCCTGCACCTAAATTACCCGACCCCTGAATGCATCAAACCACATTAAAAGCTCATCTTCAAATCACTCGAGATGCATCAAGACGCATGGCTAGTTCATCTTCAAAACCGATTACGGGGGACAGAAAGTGTCAGGGAAAAGGAAAAGAATTTTTTCATCAACTCATTTAGTCCAGCAAGAGAATCGTCCACAAGAGGTCAAGGGTGGTGCCAGAATAGCTTGGTGCCCGGAGGCGCCAAGCTATTCTGCAAGAATCCTTGAACTATAATGGTCGATCTACCGGCCTTACCCCGTTACATCCTGAGGCTAAATTTTGTCAAATTTCCTTATTGTCCTATACGAAGGCTAGATTAGGATTAGGAGATAGATCAAGTGTTTTAGTACAAGGGAGGTGACAGAATAGCTTGGCGCCTGGAGGCCTGGAGGCGCCAAGCTATTCTGGCACCGCCCATAAACTACCATAGTTCAATTCTTTTCAAGCAATGGGTGTATCAGGATAAAAAGGGTTAATTGTAATACGTATAGTCTTCAGAGGAAACTCTAACATTTTGGGATTTCGATCTTGGGGGCATAATGTGTTGAAACATTCTAGCAGAGCCGCATACGAATAACTGAGAGCCGATACAGCTGACAGCCGGCAGGACGGGCAGATTCTCGTGAGCCCCTGCGGCTGCAGGAGATCATGAGAATCTGTGCTGCTAGCAGAGCGCACGGGCTGGATTGCTGATGTGCAAAGATCGCGAAGAGAGGAACGTCTTCAAAGCATTCCCTTTTGCTACCGCAGCCAGCGAAATCACATTTTATGATCGTCTGCGCGGCACGACTGCGTTCTGCAGCTCGTAGGAGATGGCCGCTGGACGATGACAGCTCAAGGGTGGTGCATGATTAGCTCGGATTGGCGCCTGTCCAGGGCAGGGTCGCAGGTCACGTCATCAAAATTTTTTGCCGCAATCAGGTTGCTGTCTGAGTCATTGCGCGTCAATAGTTCGCTGTTTGAACTTGCCCCGTCTGCGGAAAAGTGACGGAGACTGAACGATATTGGGTGAAATTTGTTCTCAGTATGAAATACGTCAGGATGCACAGAATCTCAAGCGGGGAGGGGGGAGGGGGCGGGGGTGAGGTGGCGGGGGGGGGGGGGGAAGAGAGAAATGGGGGTGGGGTTGGGCGGGGGGCGGCGGATTTACGAGGGGCAAATCGCCAAAGACGCAATTCGTGTAGGCTCCACCACAGACCTCCTGAATGGGTCTGCCCATCAAAACTTCACGTTGATCATGGTGTATCATAACACTTTTCTGAACGACCCGTCAGAATGTTAACCCCATAACTGCTGGGGCAAGACAACCGCTACCCATCTGCAAGAGACACAAATCTTCATGAGCCCCCGCAGTCGCGGGGGCTCATGAGGATTTCTGTCTCTTGTTAGTCCTGTGTCCCTTATCCCCAGTTTTGGTCGCATTTCACTTGCCTTCTTTACACGAATGTTGGTCAGTGGGCTGTGGTTTCAGGCGCGAAACCAGAGATCAGTGACAGTGAAGTGGTTAACCCCTTAAATACTAATGCTGATAATGTTGCACCTGTTGTCTGGAACTCACTACCCATAGACATTAGACATTCTCCCTCATGCACTGCCTTTAAATCTGCCCTTAAGACCCACCTGTTCGATGCCCCGAATGTAACTCGGTTCTACGTGATTATATACCTGTGTGTTTTTATGTGTGTGCGCGTGTGTATTGCAGAATCCTTTGTTTCTCTGGCTGTATGACCCCCTGCACTTTAACTCTTTATTTGTAACGCGCTTAGAGGTTATTTTAGGATAAGCGCTATATAAGTAGCCATTATTATTATTATTATTATTATTATTATTATTATTATTATGTTCACGTGTGTGTTTGTCCTGTGAATGCTGCACTACAGATTAGGAGATTTTCCAGCCATTTTAGCTCAAGGGTGGTGCCAGAATAGCTTGGCGCCTCTGGGCGCCAAGCTATCCTGGCACTACCCTTGAACTATCACAGATACATTTAAATATCATCCAAAAATAGTGTGTCAGGATGTTAAGGGTGAAATGTTTCATTAGTATTATTATCATTCACATGCACTGCTTCGTCACGCTGCCGAAAGTGAACCTCAGCCTTTAAGAAGACTACGAAGTAACGTTTGTTACAGGTCGTTTGACATCGGAGGGCACAAGGTTTCTCGCAGAGATCTCCACAAAGAACTACATTTCTATGCAAATCTTAGAATAAATATCAGTCAGTGATAGCTGACGTAATACGATTTTCTTTTATGAAAATCGAAAAATGTGTCAGTTTTGCTGTACGGTCGTAAAATTTCGGAATTTTGTCATGAAATGAGTGATTTTTCATCCCTAAATGCGCCCCAGATATATTAAGCCCAGTATTAGAAAAATCCATTTTCACGTGAATTGGCCAGTTTTGCAAACCTGAAACATCGCAGGCATATATGAAGTCTGCATGCTTGACCTCGATACTGAAATCTGCCGGGGCTCTATTTAGGGTATTGAAAATGGCCTGTTCTTGGCTTTTAACCAAATTTTCACGACTGCACAGCAAAATCTACAAATCATACGAGTTCATTAAAAATATTCCGTATTAGGTAACTTGGCACCAAGTGATATTTGTTCTTAAAGTGGTACAGAAAAGTATTTTTTGGGCGGAAATATTTGGGAAAAACGATGTGCGATCCGATGCCAATATAACGCCTTGGCAGGAATTCCGCTCAAGTCCAAATGCACAGACCTCATTCAATATTATTTCTGTTCTAGATGCTCCTTGTCATTGCTTTATCAAGAAGTTCTGTTTTCTTGAAAATAAAAGCTGCCCTTTGGCTTCCGGTGACAAAGGTCAGTTTCCTAATGACAGAATGGTACATTTCTGGGCCTTAGTTGACGCCGATTCGTTAAAAACTCCCTGCGGTGAAGGCGTCGTTCTCCTTGATCACATTGTGTGCCCATAGGACGTTAAACTTAATAGTAAGGCGTCGTTCACACTGGTTGACACCAGCGGTAGCGAACTAGCAAATCCATAGAGACGACCAGCGTGGCTGCCGTCACGTGAGGGCTCATGAGGATCTATGCGTCTAACCGGACCTCGTTATTTGTGAAAAGGATTGTCCACATAACTTACCAGCGAACATCATTTTGGGTACAAGAGGCATAGATCTTCATCGGCCTGCCGGGTTCCCCGGCAGGCTGATGAAGATCTATGCCTCTTGCTGGCGCTATCATCGATATCGTTGCTTGTACACCGTCTACGTTCCTCACGAGGAGGTCATCAAGGTTTTCAGCCGAGGATTTAATGATGAAATGGAGCGCGCGAAGTGAGTGTTCCTTTTTCAGCGGCGCCTTTGCGACAGAGCCCCGGCCGCATGACTATGGTTCTGACCTGAAATATGTTGAATGTTGGAAATACGTTACGTCTGATTAACTCATTGTACCCCAGACACACCACAGCAAAATAAAGATCGACCATGATAGTTCAAGGGTGATGCCAGAATAGCTTGGCGCCTATGGGCGCCAAGCTATTCTGGCATCACCCTTGAACTATCATGGTCGATCTGTGTCCTGCACTGCAACGCAGTCTTGAGAGGACGACTTCAAAATTGGGGGATTTCGGTCTTGGGGTAGAATGAGTTAAGTAACCCCTTGACTGAGGTGTGGAGAGTAGCAGTCAGTGGGTCACACTTAAAGGGGACGAATAGAGTGAAAAGACATGTCATACATATATGATTATACTGACAAGCAAAAGAAATGCGACATTTTTGGAATCATCGGGAACATTTCAAACAAACTATATCAAAGTTTTGTTGTTGTTGTTTTGGGGGAATTTGGGGGGGGGATTTTTTGTGCCGAGGTGTCACAGTCGACCTCCCCCCCCCCCACCCCCCCTTCCCCCCACCCCCACACACACATCACACATGGACGCCAGCTTGAAAGTAACACTTGCCCCCCCCCCTCTCCCCCACACCCCCCCCCCCCACACTTCCATGCAACTCCCCCCTCCCCCCCCCCCCAACACTCACCATCATCACCATCCCACTCCCTGCCCGCCCCCCCCCCCCCCCCCCTTCGTCGCGCCCTCCGGCTGACGGGACAAAAGACGAGCAACCCCGTACACACGGATACGCACACGGGAACACGCAGAACGCACGCGCGCACGCATACATACACACACCCACGTACATCCGCACGTACGCACGCACACAGATACGCGAGCGAGTATTTAAGCACTCACACACCCGCACACATACACACGAGCATCACACACACTTAAAAACACACACGCACAGGCACGCACACACATACACATATACACACACAATCAAGCACTCGCACGCGCGCACGCACCCACACGCGCACACATTCACACACACGCACGCTCTCTCTCTCTCTCTCTCTCTCTCTCTCTCTCTCTCTCTCTCTCTCTCTCTCTCTCTCTCTCTCTCTCTCTCTCTCTCTCTCTCTCTCTCTCTCTCTCTCTCTCTCTCAAGGACAAGAATGAAAACAGGTCTGCGCACCTATTCTTTTATCCTTGGAAAATAAAGTTTCATTCATTCATTCATTCATTCTCTCTCTCTCTCTCTCTCTCTCTCTCTCTCTCTCTCTCTCTCTCTCTCTCTCTCTCT
>BTPG01000003.1:104468725-104716225 GCA_036245525.1 Semisulcospira habei | reverse complement strand
TCTCCGGAACTTAGGAAGTAGGCAGGAGAAACATACATACACAAACATGAAGGTGCGCTACTATATGTGGTCGGGTAAATACCCTGATTTCCCACAGTAGATGCACAGAACATTACACAACAATGTAACGATACAAATTTTGCCTCGAGTTATACATGATACTCACAAACCAGATAGGTGAGGCTAGCGCTGGCAGAATTGTCAGTACTCAAACCAAGGGGAATCACAGCGCTGGACAGACAACAGTTAGATCCCCTGCCCCCGCCTATCAGGCACCCAATCGCCAGCCCACAGAGAAATACGCAGGTATAGAATAAGACAATCATTTCCATTCCTAATAAGAATGGATCAGGTCTCTTATATAACCCATGTCTTTCTCCGGAACTTAGGAAGTAGGCAGGAGAAACATACATACACAAACATGAAGGTGCGCTACTATATGTGGTCGGGTAAATACCCTGATTTCCCACAGTAGATGCACAGAACATTACACAACAATGTAACGATACAAATTTTGCCTCGAGTTATACATGATACTCACAAACCAGATAGGTGAGGCTAGCGCTGGCAGAATTGTCAGTACTCAAACCAAGGGGAATCACAGCGCTGGACAGACAACAGTTAGATCCCCTGCCCCCGCCTATCAGGCACCCAATCGCCAGCCCACAGAGAAATACGCAGGTATAGAATAAGACAATCATTTCCATTCCTAATAAGAATGGATCAGGTCTCTTATATAACCCATGTCTTTCTCCGGAACTTAGGAAGTAGGCAGGAGAAACATACATACACAAACATGAAGGTGCGCTACTATATGTGGTCGGGTAAATACCCTGATTTCCCACAGTAGATGCACAGAACATTACACAACAATGTAACGATACAAATTTTGCCTCGAGTTATACATGATACTCACAAACCAGATAGGTGAGGCTAGCGCTGGCAGAATTGTCAGTACTCAAACCAAGGGGAATCACAGCGCTGGACAGACAACAGTTAGATCCCCTGCCCCCGCCTATCAGGCACCCAATCGCCAGCCCACAGAGAAATACGCAGGTATAGAATAAGACAATCATTTCCATTCCTAATAAGAATGGATCAGGTCTCTTATATAACCCATGTCTTTCTCCGGAACTTAGGAAGTAGGCAGGAGAAACATACATACACAAACATGAAGGTGCGCTACTATATGTGGTCGGGTAAATACCCTGATTTCCCACAGTAGATGCACAGAACATTACACAACAATGTAACGATACAAATTTTGCCTCGAGTTATACATGATACTCACAAACCAGATAGGTGAGGCTAGCGCTGGCAGAATTGTCAGTACTCAAACCAAGGGGAATCACAGCGCTGGACAGACAACAGTTAGATCCCCTGCCCCCGCCTATCAGGCACCCAATCGCCAGCCCACAGAGAAATACGCAGGTATAGAATAAGACAATCATTTCCATTCCTAATAAGAATGGATCAGGTCTCTTATATAACCCATGTCTTTCTCCGGAACTTAGGAAGTAGGCAGGAGAAACATACATACACAAACATGAAGGTGCGCTACTATATGTGGTCGGGTAAATACCCTGATTTCCCACAGTAGATGCACAGAACATTACACAACAATGTAACGATACAAATTTTGCCTCGAGTTATACATGATACTCACAAACCAGATAGGTGAGGCTAGCGCTGGCAGAATTGTCAGTACTCAAACCAAGGGGAATCACAGCGCTGGACAGACAACAGTTAGATCCCCTGCCCCCGCCTATCAGGCACCCAATCGCCAGCCCACAGAGAAATACGCAGGTATAGAATAAGACAATCATTTCCATTCCTAATAAGAATGGATCAGGTCTCTTATATAACCCATGTCTTTCTCCGGAACTTAGGAAGTAGGCAGGAGAAACATACATACACAAACATGAAGGTGCGCTACTATATGTGGTCGGGTAAATACCCTGATTTCCCACAGTAGATGCACAGAACATTACACAACAATGTAACGATACAAATTTTGCCTCGAGTTATACATGATACTCACAAACCAGATAGGTGAGGCTAGCGCTGGCAGAATTGTCAGTACTCAAACCAAGGGGAATCACAGCGCTGGACAGACAACAGTTAGATCCCCTGCCCCCGCCTATCAGGCACCCAATCGCCAGCCCACAGAGAAATACGCAGGTATAGAATAAGACAATCATTTCCATTCCTAATAAGAATGGATCAGGTCTCTTATATAACCCATGTCTTTCTCCGGAACTTAGGAAGTAGGCAGGAGAAACATACATACACAAACATGAAGGTGCGCTACTATATGTGGTCGGGTAAATACCCTGATTTCCCACAGTAGATGCACAGAACATTACACAACAATGTAACGATACAAATTTTGCCTCGAGTTATACATGATACTCACAAACCAGATAGGTGAGGCTAGCGCTGGCAGAATTGTCAGTACTCAAACCAAGGGGAATCACAGCGCTGGACAGACAACAGTTAGATCCCCTGCCCCCGCCTATCAGGCACCCAATCGCCAGCCCACAGAGAAATACGCAGGTATAGAATAAGACAATCATTTCCATTCCTAATAAGAATGGATCAGGTCTCTTATATAACCCATGTCTTTCTCCGGAACTTAGGAAGTAGGCATAACTCGAGGCAAAATTTGTATCGTTACATTGTTGTGTAATGTTCTGTGCATCTACTGTGGGAAATCAGGGTATTTACCCGACCACATATAGTAGCGCACCTTCATGTTTGTGTATGTATGTTTCTCCTGCCTACTTCCTAAGTTCCGGAGAAAGACATGGGTTATATAAGAGACCTGATCCATTCTTATTAGGAATGGAAATGATTGTCTTATTCTATACCTGCGTATTTCTCTGTGGGCTGGCGATTGGGTGCCTGATAGGCGGGGGCAGGGGATCTAACTGTTGTCTGTCCAGCGCTGTGATTCCCCTTGGTTTGAGTACTGAGAATTCTGCCAGCGCTAGCCTCACCTATCTGGTTTGTGAGTATCATGTATAACTCGAGGCAAAATTTGTATCGTTACATTGTTGTGTAATGTTCTGTGCATCTACTGTGGGAAATCAGGGTATTTACCCGACCACATATAGTAGCGCACCTTCATGTTTGTGTATGTATGTTTCTCCTGCCTACTTCCTAAGTTCCGGAGAAAGACATGGGTTATATAAGAGACCTGATCCATTCTTATTAGGAATGGAAATGATTGTCTTATTCTATACCTGCGTATTTCTCTGTGGGCTGGCGATTGGGTGCCTGATAGGCGGGGGCAGGGGATCTAACTGTTGTCTGTCCAGCGCTGTGATTCCCCTTGGTTTGAGTACTGACAATTCTGCCAGCGCTAGCCTCACCTATCTGGTTTGTGAGTATCATGTATAACTCGAGGCAAAATTTGTATCGTTACATTGTTGTGTAATGTTCTGTGCATCTACTGTGGGAAATCAGGGTATTTACCCGACCACATATAGTAGCGCACCTTCATGTTTGTGTATGTATGTTTCTCCTGCCTACTTCCTAAGTTCCGGAGAAAGACATGGGTTATATAAGAGACCTGATCCATTCTTATTAGGAATGGAAATGATTGTCTTATTCTATACCTGCGTATTTCTCTGTGGGCTGGCGATTGGGTGCCTGATAGGCGGGGGCAGGGGATCTAACTGTTGTCTGTCCAGCGCTGTGATTCCCCTTGGTTTGAGTACTGACAATTCTGCCAGCGCTAGCCTCACCTATCTGGTTTGTGAGTATCATGTATAACTCGAGGCAAAATTTGTATCGTTACATTGTTGTGTAATGTTCTGTGCATCTACTGTGGGAAATCAGGGTATTTACCCGACCACATATAGTAGCGCACCTTCATGTTTGTGTATGTATGTTTCTCCTGCCTACTTCCTAAGTTCCGGAGAAAGACATGGGTTATATAAGAGACCTGATCCATTCTTATTAGGAATGGAAATGATTGTCTTATTCTATACCTGCGTATTTCTCTGTGGGCTGGCGATTGGGTGCCTGATAGGCGGGGGCAGGGGATCTAACTGTTGTCTGTCCAGCGCTGTGATTCCCCTTGGTTTGAGTACTGACAATTCTGCCAGCGCTAGCCTCACCTATCTGGTTTGTGAGTATCATGTATAACTCGAGGCAAAATTTGTATCGTTACATTGTTGTGTAATGTTCTGTGCATCTACTGTGGGAAATCAGGGTATTTACCCGACCACATATAGTAGCGCACCTTCATGTTTGTGTATGTATGTTTCTCCTGCCTACTTCCTAAGTTCCGGAGAAAGACATGGGTTATATAAGAGACCTGATCCATTCTTATTAGGAATGGAAATGATTGTCTTATTCTATACCTGCGTATTTCTCTGTGGGCTGGCGATTGGGTGCCTGATAGGCGGGGGCAGGGGATCTAACTGTTGTCTGTCCAGCGCTGTGATTCCCCTTGGTTTGAGTACTGACAATTCTGTACATCTAGGACAGTCATAAGCGGTACTAAAAATGGGCCGCAGGCTCTCTGTTGACTATGGTGACGTAGTTGATGAGAGCAAGTGTAGTTTACAGGGTTAGGTGTATTTGACTTCGCCAGAGTTTGAGCAACAGTTATGAAGTGAGCGTTGAATGCATCAGCAGTAAGATCGGGCGGAATATTAGGCGATCGTTTACTATTACCTTTGGTGAAATTGTTTATTACTTGCCAGACTGAACGGATGTCTTTGCCGTCGGCAATAATTTGTTCTGCATTTTGCCTCTGTGCTTTACGAACTAGAGATTTGACATCGTTTCGCTGCTTCTTGTATTCAGTAAATTTCTTGTCTCGTTTTAATTCATCTCTTACCTCCATTGCTTGTTTTATCTCATCAGAGAGCCATTTTGGCATAACAGGATATTTGACGCGTTTGATGCGCTTAGGCGCGTGTCTATCCAGAACGGCGAGAAACAGCTCGTACCAGCGTGACAGGGCATCGTTAGGGTTTTTGCAGTTTTTTATATCATAAAATGGTACTAAAGATAGTTCATATAAAAAAGCAGTTTGGTCGAATTTTTTAAAACATCTATACATTATGGTAGTGTGTCCTTTGATTGACTGTTTAGCTAACCTAACAGACAACGTAAAACAAACAGGAAAGTGATCACTAATGGAAATATTAGGTACGCTAACATTTTTTACAACGCTGACATTTGTGCTATATACATGGTCTATCAGCGTTGAAGATGAGGAAGTCACTCTAGTAGGTGACTGGACAAGCTGTTTCAACCCTAAAAAATTCAACATGGATCTCCACGAAGTGTGTCCTTGCTTTTGCAAGTCTATGTTGAAGTCTCCCAAAATATGTACATCACCTTTGGACTCCTGAACCACATCCATCATTAACACAAACTCGTCCTGCCAGGAGGCTGAGGCCGCTGGGTTTCTATATACAAAACCTATAAGAACAGGCGAGGACTTGGCCGTTTTAACTTCTAACCACATGCACTCTATATTAGGGGATTCTAAATCACAACGCCTCTTTGCATAGTTGTTGATGGAATTGTGTATGTACACAGCTAGGCCAGTATGTCCGGGGGCAGATGCATCTCGCCTGAGAATGGAGTAATTGTATATAGCTATGGCATGGTCACTAATGTTAGCTGTTAGACGAGATTCCGTAAATCCAAAAATGTGAAATGGTGAGGACTGGTTTAGGAGAATAGTTATATCTGGTATTTTGTGACAAAGGTGATACACATTAAGATGACCGATATTTAAAGAATGAATGCTGTTGCCACCTATTGACATATTAAAGGCGAACGTATAGATAGTCAAGCAGAACAGAGCAAAAACAATAATAACAGCAAATACAAAAATAAACAAAAACAAAAACTAAAAAAAAACAATGTGTGGGCTGAAGAGAGAAAAAAAAAATCGTATAGACACCTAGCGTGTAATTACACAACACAAAGTGTCTAAGTATCCAATTGGTACTAGAGGATTCCAATAGTCAAGAGCTGTAGGCGGATCAAACAAACTATCACACGCTCAAACAATCTTCACACGTGACTGCTGGCGGTGACTAGCGCAATCACAGCAGACAACACGCGGTCAAAACAATCCGTCACTCCTTTGTTTGGATTAGCTGTGTCGCCAACTGAGAAACCACTCGAGTATATTATTGTTTCAGCCTGCACAGGAAGAGAGAGAGAGAGAGAGAGAGAGAGAGAGAGAGAGAGAGAGAGAGAGAGAGAGAGAGAGAGAGAGAGAGAGAGAGAGAGAGAGAGAGAGAGAGAGAGAGAGAGAGAGAGAGAAAAACCCGAATGAAAATATATGACCCAAACGGCGTAAGCACAAAGAACACAGGACGAACAAGAGACATAAATCTTCATGAGCCCCCGCGACCGCGGGGGCTCATGAAGATTTATGTCTCTTGCGGCCTTTGCCCCGGCTGGAATACGGTTAACTGAACGGGCAAAGGGGCATGCCGGCTCCTATCCAGCAGAAAGCGAGATTGATGTGGTTTTTTTTTGGTTTTTTTTTTCTTTTTCTTAACAATGCGGTTGGTTAGTTAGTTCGGGTTTAACGTCCACAGCACCGAGGTGATCACGGACGGACTTGACGGGCGGGTTATGGGGGACAGGGAAATCTATTGCCTATGGAGTACAACCTGAACACTGATCAACTCAGGCGCACTCCAACTGTGTCACTTTAATTTACCAGGACCTTTCAACGGACATGCTATTGAACAAATCCGTTTTTTCCCCCCTGGATTGTGAGTCCAGCTACCGAGGCCGGGACGGGATTCGAACCCACGACCCGGCGATTCCCTTCGCTCTCCTGCTCCGAGAAACAATGCGGGAGGGATAAACATGCCTGATGAATCGGTGAAGATTGCAATGGGCGTGGCATTTGGCAGCATTTGACTTCAGTTGACTGCGCAGCTTTCAAGACAGGTTTATTACCACTACTGCTACTCATTACTACTGCAATGTCATCGAATTACCACTACTGCTACTACATGGAAACGTTTCAAACGAACGACTCAAAAGAACGAACGAAGAGCGGAACTCCGAATGCAACCAGAAGCATAGACAACACTCCAAACATCTCCAAAGAGGCACATATTCTCTTGCCTAGAGGATGTTTGGAGAGATGTCTAAGCATATGACAGACTGAAAATGGTTATCTCATGCTTTGATTTTGCATTCGTTCGTTGTCAGGCGTCGTTCAGCGTGAACGTAACCTCTCTAATGTTTTATTCTACTACTACTGCTCTCTCTCTTGGCTTGACTTCGCGAACGAAGATTTTATAGGAGTTGCCCACGACGTCTGCAGGCTTGTTCGTGGCTGCTACTCACTTCTACTACTACTACTACTACTACTACTACCGCAAGTGTTCAGCCCAGCCACACTCTTTATTTACACGTGTCAGAAAATGATCAAGGCAACATGTGTTATAGAATACGCTCCGTCTGTTACAAAACGTGCGGAAAATGATATTAATTCTCTTGTGAAGACAGGCTTGCCTGGTGTATCACCCAGTGCTAACCGCAAACGCGTACGCCCTAGTCAGTCTAGCAAGCAAAGGTTCTCGGGCCCGACGTCAGGACCGAGGGTCTTTTGCCTACTGCGAGATTATTTTGATAAGTTATCAGTTCAAACATCCGACATCCACACAGGCTGTGGTACGACCTATTGAAGACTTCTGGGATTCTCCTGAGGCCTCTTGCCCCCTTGAGCGATATGACTTGGCGTTTGGGGGAGGAGCCACGTGGGGGAACAAAGTGGCGATGGTCCGGAGAAAGTGATTGCAGGGCATAGGATGCTCATCGGTCATTGACGCTTGTTTTGCAAGGACGGTGTGGTTGGCATCATATGCTGGCAGATCCTGTCGGATAAGTCATCCCGGGTGTTTAACTCATTGGCCACGGAGAAGAAGGGAACCTAAGCTATAATCCATCTGCAAGAGATAAAGATCCTCATGAGCCCCAAGCAGTTGTGGAGGCTCATCTCATGAAGATCCGCTATGCCAAAAGTTTGGTATTTTTGAGTGTGATAAATTGGGTTCTTTGGCATGAGCTGATTTATTATGTTATAGATAATAAGATCTCTGCAGACATATGGCGGGCTTGCTAGTGTTAGAGCCGATCCGGTGTATACAGCGCAATAGGCAATTACCTATTCAGCCTTTCCCAGGGAAACTCTATAATCGCCTATTATGCGGAAAACGGCGGACCGTTCTACCCCATCCCCCGGCCACTGCACGCACAGTTCTGTGGCTGAACTCCGGCGTTTCTTCATTCAATGACCAAAAGCCAACACCGTCCAAGAAACGTGGGGATAAATTGGTCTCAGCAAGAGGCATAGATCCTCATGAGCCCCCGCAGTCGCGGGGGGCTCATGAGGATCTATGCCTCTTGCAGTTGGTTCCTGTTCACTTTTTTCTCGGCAGTCAAGAGGTTAAGTCTAGCACCATTGAGGCACGGCGTATGTTTATTTTGAAAACTCTCTCTCTCCCTCTCCCCCCCCCCTCTCTCTCTCTCTCTCCCTCTCCCCCCCCCCCTCTCTCTCTCTCTCTGACGGATCAACAAGTCAGTGGCTACGTCAGCAACACATCTGCTGCAGCCAATCCGTGATGTTTTTTTTTTTTTTTTTTTTGGGGGGGTCTTCTTTTCGTTTCTTTCCCCCATCGTCCCCCCTCCCCCACCCCTTTTTTTTATACGACTCACACGCTTTTCTCGACCACGTGTTACCAGGCTGTCACAATTCAATTGTGGTGATAAAGGTTTTGCTTTCTCCGCCGCACTGCTGAGCGTTTCGTTGCGACGCGGTCAGTCGCCGTGGTGGGGCATAAGTTAGCAGCCACTCTGCAGTCACGCGCAAGAAAGGGAAAACATGGCAATTCGAGAATAAACATTGTCTCTCTGACACGAGGGAAAATAAATTGTCTTACTCGTTACACCCCTACCGTTCGGCCTCAAACGGCCCCCTCCACCACCCCACCACCCTCCCCCCCCCTTCCCCTCACTCCACCTAATTTAACCCTCTATCTCCATCTTAGAAAATCTTATAAAGTCCTCATGATAATGTGCAAATGTCTTTCACCCCTGTACGAGACAGATCAATAAAGTATGTGAATAATTTAACGGGCCATTCAGCTCTGACGGACTACAGCAGGAGATGGATCGAGCATGATAATTTATGGGTAGTGCCATATTAGCATGGCGCCTCACACACACACACACACACACACACACACACACACACACACACACACACACGCACGAACGACCGCACCCACTGCATGTTTTTGTACTTTCTGTGTTGCTGCAAGTGCGTAGCAGTACTCCGTGAACTTGAGCGGTTCACAAACACGGCAAACGTGTTAGGAAGACAGCTCATCCACAAAAAAAGAACATGGGCGCACGAATAGAACAGGTTTCAAGAACGTCAATGCACTAGTCTGGGTCAAACGCAACAACCTCATGACGCCATTAACACACCAAAACACTGAGGAGATCGTGGTACTTCTGTTATAGTTTGGAGATAGTGCCAAACTGTACTTTGGCACCACTCTTCAGCTTTCAAGCTGTGTGATATTAAGACACAATAGGCCGAGGTTGTGCCCAGGCATATTTCGCTTACTGCAACTTGAGAAGAAGCAGTCAGTAGAGAGGGTACGCGTATGCTTGATGACACTCCAAACATCTTCAAAAGGCACAGATCTTCATGAGCCCGGAGGGCCCATGAGGATCGATGCCTCTTGGAGATGTTTGGAGTGTTGTCTATGCTTATGGTAGAAGATGATTATCCGCATCGACTTCGCTCTCGTACGATATTGGGAGTCTTTTGTTGCAAACAGAACCTTACTCACTGCCAAGTCGCGCGCAATACAAACTGCCGAAGTTTATCTCAGGATGAGAGCGTGAGATTTTTAAGAATTTGAAATTTAAAAAAAAAAAAAAAAAAAAAAAAAAAAAAAAAAATCACGGATCGGAATTTTGTTTTTCTCAAGCCATAGCTATAACTGGCTGTCGACCTCAGCTAAAAAAAAAAAGAGTATTCGATTCTCGCGAGAACCTGCGATTGCATGGTCTCGCGAGAATGTACGACGCTTGGCGTGCGGTCGGGACTGGCCGAAACACTTTTGCCGGGCTAGCCGGCTTGATATTATGTGATTCTTGCCTAGTCTGTCGACCCGCCAAGCTCGCCTCATTTGCTGAATGAAAGGTTTGCGCGCCGAGCCAGAAATGGATCGGTCAACAGAGGTGCAGGCTCTCACGCAAGTCGGGCTATTTTACTAGAAGCGAGGATGCTCGTGAGCACTTGGCAATCGAGAGTCAAACGACGGAGAGAGGGGCTGCACAAGCTGGGGTAGAAAAGAAAATGCGGGTTTTTTTTTTTCACGTTGTTTATAAATCAATAAAGTGTATTTATTTTTACCAGTCTCTGCAGAACAAGACTGACTTTGGACATTTTTCACCCTTTGCTGCCGGAGTAAGGCAAACGCTAACATTTACTTAGCGGAGTAGGGCGAACGCTAACATTTACTTAGCGGATTAGGGTGAACGCTAACATTTACTTAGCGGAGTAGGGCGAACGCTACCAACTGCTGCAAGAGACATAAAACCTCATGAGCCCCCGCATTCGCGGGGGCTCATGAGGATTTATGTCTCTCGTTAATCCATGTTAATCCATGGTCTACAAGCCTATTTTAAGCCCAATGAATACACATTTTCTGCCGCAAGCCTGTGGGCTGAAGGACTGAAACAGATCTCCAAGAAGCGGACTCATTGGTTTCTCGTGAGTCGCGACCTTCCTGCGGCCGCCGAAGGGTTCAAATTCACAGACCAAAGCACTGCTAGGAGACTAGGAGCGTATTTTTGTTGGCGTGCGCAGTTTCAATTCGCGCCTGAGGTGATCGACAGCTGTCCGTTAGTCTTCTCGTCTCACTGACGGACTCGGGACATTTTGATTCGGGTCTCGTAATCACATCTGCCTGTTATCGGCACTATATCTAGCAAACTGATGCTCAGTATAATATTATGCAATGCCACAATGTATGCGGAATGCATTATTAAGCTTTCAATATACCCAGTGAACAAACTCTTATCAGACCGCCCGTGTCCTTGTTGAACGCAATGCGCAGGACAGCTATCACCGCAAATTTCTGCCGGTCTGGCTTTCGCTGACTGTGACCGTATTGAATGAAATATTTCAAAGTGCATTTTGGTCTCGAGAGGCTAGGACCTGACTGATCCGGCTAGCCCGAGTTTATTTAGAGGCCCACTCAACTACCGCCGTAGCTGTTCAAAGATACTTTTGTAACAGATAGTAACGAAACACTACACACAGGACAATCCAGTTCTGCACACGTCTTTATATCAAGTAATTTGACAATTACTCCAGGTCTGTCTATAATTACAAATGTATTAGTAAGAGAGATAGATTGACACGCTAACGCCGCTTGCGCAGAATAAATACGTGCGATTACGCGTGTGTGTTTGCTGCGTGTCCAAACTGCCTGTTAAAGTTTATTAGGTGTGTCGATAAGGCATAAGGAACACAAACGGTGCTGAAATGTGTCTTCAGAATTTTTAGCGCAATGGTACTTTAACTCATTCTACCCCAGACACACCACAGGAAGACTATAAGGATCGACCATGATCGTTCAAGGGTGATGCCAGAATAGCTTGGCGCCTATGGGCGCCAAGCTATTCTGGCATCACCCTTGAACTATCATGGGCGATCTGTGTCCTACACTGCAATGCAGTCTTCAGAGGACAACGGCAAAATTTAAGGATTTCGGTCTTGGGGTAGAATGAGTTAACGTTGTCCTTCCATACTTCCAAAGGAAATTCACCGGCTGTAATAACGAACAGAAATGTAATTGCATTGCAAATGAAGCTGTAATGTTCCGTTGTAAACGCCACATGGTCAAATTGTCGAACAGGAATTTGCGGTAATGAGTTGCCAGCCCAAAGCGAGGTTTTGTTTGCGACGAACGGCCCTAACAACGGCCCCTAACAACGGCCCCTAACAACGGCCCCTAACAACGGCCCCTAACAACGGCCCCTAACAACGGCCCCTAACAACGAACACGAGAGCGAAATCGCGGGGGATAATCCATGAAACAAAAGCATAGACAACACTCCAAAAATCTCCAAGAAGCATAGATCCTTATGAGCCCGGGCATAGAGGATATATGCCTCTTAGAGATTAGTTTTGGAGTGTTCGGGTTCATGAGGATCTATGCCTCTTGCAGATGTTTGGAGCGGCAACAGCTTTCCTACATGTTTGGAGCGTTGTTTATGTTTATTGCAGAAGCTTGCTAAACGCCTTCACTTCGCTTTAGTTGGCAGAGGGAAGTCGGCGGCTTAAACGGACCTTCACTGGTATGATTTATCAAGCTGCGATGAAATCAGTAGTGAATATATTTGTGTGCTAGTATGTGATTTTTAACCTTACGGTTCAAGGCCGTAAAGTAAATAATAATAGACAAGCACTGACATACTTGGACGGTTCGCGGGTTTGTTTGTACATGTGTGTGTGTGTGCGGGGGGGGGGGGGGGGGGGGGAGGAAGGGGGGGGGGGGGAGGAATGTGTGTTGGGATTTGCTTTTAAGTCCATTATATTTATAGAAGGGACTTTTTAGGACGGGTCGCGGTGGGGCGAATTTAAAGGCGGGCAGGCTAAACCTCTATCAACTGAACAAGATAAAAATTACGTCATGTCGAGTTACGCTAACCTCGCTGCTGAACGTACATTTGGCACGAAGCGTCTATGTGCGTTTGTATGTATGTATGTGCGTATGTATGTGTGTGCGTATGTATATATATATATATATATATATATATATATATATATATATAAGAGAATCTCCGATATTTCTGTAGACACAAGCTTGAAACTTGGCGAAATACTTTCTTAAGTGACTGGCTAAGAAAGCCTCCGAGTATATTGTAATTGAATGTCTCATTGAACACATAAACAACCGTTTATCGGAAGTCGATTGAGCCAGATTAGAGTCCGTAATTTTTGTCATAATTTTTAAACTTTTGCATATAGCTAGTTTGGAGAAAGTCATTGGATGAGTTCGTTAGCCAGCTTTGTATCCTTTAAACTTCTGTAGTAAAAAATTAATTATTTTCAGAAAAGAATTAAAACACTAAAAAATCTTTACTTCTAGAGAAAGTCAGACAGTGGCGGTGACGTTAAAAGGGCAACTCCGTCACCACGCAGACACTGACATAATACTCTAGTAATGACGTCTCCGTCTCCGTCTCCCTCTCCTCCTCCCTCTCCCCCTCCCCCTCCCCCTCCCCCTCTCCGCCTCTCCCCCTCTCCAGGAGGAACAGATCCTCATGCGTACTCTAGGCGCATGAGGATCTATGCGTCTTGGAGATGTTTGAAGCGCGGCCGCACGCACGAACTTACAAGCACACACACACATCGACGCGCTTACAGAAGAGCGTGCAGGTGACCCGTGTACTTAGTATATCTTGTAGCTAGGTAAAGTCAAGCTGCTTTCACACAAATTATAGCAAGACTGAAATTCTACAGTGAAAGTTCTAGTTTTGTCACCATTTTCTCAAGCATAAGCAGCGAAAGTGAAACTCATATCACGTAAAATATAATAATTACATAAAAGCTAAAACTTACGTCATGACAAATGACGTTTGACAAATCAATGACGCGTATGTCCTGCGCCCCTAATATAACTCACTGACGCATTGGCAGGTCTGAGAGACTTTTTCAACAGGAGATAATACAACATCAGAATCAGGTTAAAGAGAAAAGGTAGAGACCATTTACAGCGAGGACAGCTCTCATATAGAAGGGACTTTGTAGGTTATGGTTCATTCCATCTGGCTTGTTTTTGGCCCGTCAAAGTTTAAGCGATGTTTAGCACAGGAAAACGGTTGCGAATCAAGAACATGGATGTAACGCTCGCAGACTCTCCCCAGTCGCACGTACAGACTCTCAGCACAACAGACGCATGCACCGCCACTGACCCAGTCGGGCGCATTCACGCGGTACCACTCAAACACTACTTTTCTTTCTTCTATGCCCTTTTACTCGGAACAAACTAATAAAGTAAACTTAAAAGATTCCTTACACTATACACTTCTCACTACAAGCACATCAACACCGCATACACATACACAACGTAAGAGCCAGGCTAGGTAATTGTCCCCACAATCCAACCTGTTTCACTGGTGTTATCGTTCTGTCCTTTCACGTCTAGGCGTGTAGTTCCTCGCGTCGCACGCTTCTGAGTAGTCCCCCGTTTCTCGTACCGTGGACGTCCTACTGACTCGCTCCCGTAGCGCAGTCTCTGATAACCCGAGTGTCTAGGCACCGGTCGCTCACTCCTCGAGTGATGAAATGAGCTCACGATAGGTCCTCTGGCGGCAGCCTCCGTTGACTGACGTCTTGGCGTCACGTCGCTCCGCTTCACACAAGAACTCTGTACACAAAGTCCTGACATCATAACACATGCAACCCAAACACAACTTGGATAATATGAGGTACCTTACGTCACCTGGCTGATACAAATAACTCACACGTTCAGTCACACACACGCGTGCTTCATAACACGAACTACTTCCTTAACACACCATAACTCTGCCACTACATTTAAACAGACTATAACCTGACACTCTCGGCCACATTATTTTTAATACATTGGAAAAGACTATGCTTAAACCAATCACGTACTACCTTCATAACGACCTAGACATACACACCTCACATTCCCTAGTTATCCATCTCGGTAAATAACTACATAGGAAAATCACCGGTTATCTCAACGAATTCCAAACCGACATAACTGACACAAATCAACGCTACACAACCGAATTAACTCTTATAACGCACACTATCTTTAACTCAGCAGCAGTCAATAATACATATAAAAACTTACCTGAATTCTAGGTTTCAGAGTCTTGGAATACGGCTAGCATATCCAACATACGTCCGTCCACACTGACAGAACATCCCGTACTACCTATCCTTGAGCTCTGATTAGACTGAACAGCGGCCTAAAACTCCGTGCAAACGCTTTCCCTATGATTGCACGTGGCCTCGTGCATACACGGCATATTTGTCACAAGACAAACCGTTGACAGGACCGTACCATACAAATACCCTGTGTGAACTCTATGCGTGGGCATAGAGCTTCATCACAATGGAAATAAAGAATTAGTGTTTCTATACGCTCAAACGCGACAGAAGCGTGGTCGTATTGCGACAGGCGACAGCGGCGAGACAAATGTATCGCCAAATGGAGCGATTCAAAGGCGATTCTGCTGTGAATGGAGCGTGGTTTTCAGTGTGTGATAACAAATCGCAACAATTCTAGACAGCTTAATTAGGGGAGCGATGCCGATTGTCGCGCAGCTATTCCGAAACGCATCCTTATTTGATGGGTAACAATATCCACATTTCATTGAACAATATGTGTGTGCGTAGTACGTGTGTCTACGAGTGTGTGTGTGTGTGTGTGTGTGTGTGTGTGTGTGTGTGTGTGTGTGTGTGTGTGTGTGTGTGTGTGTGTGTGTGTGTGTGTGTGTGTGTGTGTAAGAGAGAGAGAGAGAGAGAGAGAGAGAGAGACATTTGAAACGCAATGACATACCACATTCTACACCAGGACCGAAATCCCCAAATTCTGAAGTTGCACTCTGAAGGACTGTATTACAACTATAGAGACAAATCGAGCATGATAGTTCGAGGGTGATGCCAGAATAGCTTGGCGCCTAAGGGCGCAAAGCTATTCTGGCACACCCTTGAACTATCATGCTCGATTGCTGTGATGTGTCGGGGCCGAATGAGTGAAACATCTGTTTTGTTCTAGAAGTAGCTCGAAATATCATTAAACCAAAAGACATTCAATGCGCATTTATAACACAGATATTGCTAACTATTGACCGTTTACGGCCTTTTACTGGAGCAGATCGCATTTTAACTCTTTCTACCCCAGACACACCACAGCAAGATAAGGATCGACCATGATAGTTCAAGGGTGATGCCAGAATAGCTTGGCGCCTATGGACGCCAAGCTATTCTGGCATCACCCTTGAACCATCATGGTCGATCTGTGTCCTGCACTGCAATGCAGTCTTCAGAGGACAACGGCAAAATCTGGGGATTTCGGTGTTGGGGTAGAATGAGTTAAAAAGCATTACATTTAATTGTACAGATGCCTATATATTATCAAGAGAACAAGAAGGCGTGCGAGGCACATACAGGAAACAAGTATTCCAGTGTACTATTGACTATTGCCCTTGCAGACGCTGGAAAAAGTTGGAAAGAACAGTAAGAAAACGTTTATTCAGTAACATTTTTTTTTTTACTAAAAATTATTTTCACATGGATGGCAGTGCGAAGAATTGAAATGACTGAAAACGGCCCGCGGACTAATGATGCCCGATAAACCATAGCGAGCAAGAGACATAAATTCTACTGAGATCTTGCGCACGCAGGAGCTCATATAAATGTATATCTCTTGCAGATGGAACAGGCCGGCTGATGGTCTGCTCTGTCTGGACCCAAAAGCTGAATTTAAGGGGTTTTTTTAATCTTGATTTATTAATTTTTTTATTATTACTATTTATTTATTATTTTTTTATTTATTTATTTTTTTTTTTGAAAGGGGGGGGGGGGGGGGTTAGGAGGGGAGGGGGCTGGGAGGGGGGGATTTTGAAAAATCTTAATCAGCTTCCAGGACTGAAGACAGTAACACATGTCATAGAGAACAATTGCAAACAGAGGTAAGAAATATTAGTTTACTTGCTTACTCAACCAAATTTTGACAATAGGAAATGTTTCAAACATTTGTAGACCTGAGAATTTATCAACGAAAGAAAGTGACGTTTTGCAAATTAAGCAAGAAATAACTTGAGAAACAAATTTGACAAACAAAAGCACAAACTCGCCAGAAATAATGTTTTTAAAAGTTGCAAGTAAAACTAAGATACAACAGCCAGTATTTGAGAAGGAAAAATAACTAAATGGCTGAACCATGCGCACACAGTTCCTTCTATATGAGTCATTATTTGGTACTGGTCACAAAAAAAGAGGAATTGTGGTTCAAAATTAAAACTTCAGCTAGTTCATGAAATTTAATTTGCAGCATTGTGTATCAATCTAGTTTCAGAATTAATTTCGAAAAAAAAAACCTTGGGGTCAAGTTCATTCGGCATAATATTTAAATCAGTCATCAGCTATTTGAAGAGGTTTCTAACTTTTCACCGCAACACCGATGTGCAAATAAAAGTGATATGAGAATGAAAGCAACTTATTTTGATATAAAATAATGAGATAAACCCCAAAACATACAAATGTGTGTTTTGTTTTTTTATATCATTGTTGTGTTCATATACTGATTATAGCCGTGTGACACAGAAACGATAGAAACCATAGAACTTAAAAATTCCTTCAAGATCTACTGCTTCCATGTTTTCCTTTGTTTGCTTATTTAACACATTCCTTCATTATCATCAACATTTTTTTCATGCATGTTATTAATCATGTTATCATGTTATACCACTGACACTGTGGTCATGTAATGGGTGTGTGTGTGTGTGTGTGTGTGTGTGTGTGTGTGTGTGTGTGTGTGTGTGTGTGTGTGTGTGTGTGTGTGCACGTGCGCGCGCGTGCGTGTGTGTGTGTGTGTGTGTGTGTGTGTGTGTGTGTGTGTGTGTGTGTGTGTGTGTGTGTGTGTGTGTGTGTGTGTCGCGCGAGAGGGTGGGGGAGGGGGTGCTCGGGCCAGGAGATAGGTGAAAAGTGTGTGAGTAATTTAATTTTTACCATGAACCTCACCGGTGCGCGCATTTTTAGCCAATCAGAAAATAGAAAAAAAAATTGCCGCAGCGCGGTTCTGTTGCTGGGTGCCACAAGCTTTCCCGTAACTAAGCAAGGAAATGGCGAAGCGCGATACTGTTTGTGCGTATACATTTCACTGAAATGGTCAGGCATTGCCATTGGGGTACCTGCAATTCGGGACGAAAGCTACCCGGAAACCATCAAAGAAAAGCTTCTGGCTTTTCTTTCCCTCCCGAAACCAACGCAATGGGCTGAATAAAACTGAACCTACTGTAGACCGCACACTGATCATCTCAACATTGGGATACTACCCCCCCCCCCCTCCCCCCCTCCCCCCCCCCCCCCACCTAGAGGACAAGAGCAAACGCAGAGCTGTTTTCATGCGGTAAGTGTCATTTTCTAGATTGTTCTGAAAATGATTACAATTCACTTGCGGAAGTGGTACATAATTCAGCGATCGAGTTACCACGGCCGGAGCGTACTGTAGGCCTACAATAATGTGCAATCATTCGCTATCAGGCAGTACCACTACACTGATCTGCACACTTGGGATGAATGTGTGTGTGTGTGTGTGTGTGCGTGCGTGTGTGTGTGTGTGTGTGTGTGTGTGTGTGTGTGTGTGTGTGTGTGTGTGTGTGTGTGTGTGTGTGTGTGTGTGCGTGTGCGTGTGTGTGTGTGTGATTTTAAATATGGAATTTACTCTCCAAAAACACCATAACCAAAGGTGTATGCCCTTACGTTTCTTCAATTGTACTCTATCACTCATTGTAACAAATCACGACTGACAATCACAAATAAACCCGCGTCACTCCTACAGTAACACATTTCATCAGATCTCTTTATGATGAGCATATGTTCATGCGAAGTTTTTCTTCTCAGCATTTGTGGGATGGCGAACCCAGTGAGTTGCACCCTTACCCAACTCCAGCAGACGAGTCACCTGCCTACAAATTCAGACTGCTCACAAAAAGGGGCAGTACAGATTCTGTACAATCTTCGCAGGAAGAGCAAGTCTTGCAACATACACCTGACACTGTAGCTGGCAAGTGTGGGGCAGCGGAACAATGAAGCAAGTATATCTTTGTGTATATATGCTGACAATAAAAGCAGAGGTGCATGCCTAACATTTCGCTTACACTCTGTGATGACATTTCACTTTCCAAGTCAGGCTGTCATTGTTCTTTGTAGAAAGCTGACAGCGTGAAACAGTGATGCCATGAATGGAATGTCTGGTGTGATTTGTAATACATTTACATCCCTTTGGGTAAAAAAAAAATATAACCTGTGATATTTAGCTGGCCTTGCACCTGCGTATGGTAGAAATATGATTTCTTCGGCCCCACGCTTTTGTTGTCTGCTAATTTCACACAAAATCCTGGTAATTGACATGCCTCGAGTATTGTGTAATTTCTGGATGCGGGTGGGAATTTGACTTTGATTATGCCTGTCTGGCCACTGTTGCACACGTTGATTTGCTCCTAGAAATAGAAACTGTGGATTAACCACAATGCTGCGCTTGTGCAGGTGTCTGTCAGGAAGTACTTCAAAATATTTACTCTTGGCAGTGTCCTCATGTCGTTTACATAAAATGTGGCTGCAGGTGAGAAAAAAGTGTGTGAAAAGATTCTTTCAAGACATTTGTCAGAAACATTTGCTATTTTTGTAGATCTATGTGAAAGTTTCATGTTGCTAGTTTCTTGGGGGTTTTTGTTGTTGTTTTTTTTTTCCTTCTACCCAGTGATTAGAACTGGTCAGAACTCTGTTCTTTGCTCACGTTTCTCAGGATTTGGACACTAACTGGTCAAGCAAAGGCGATCCAGTTCTTGTAGGAGATCAACTGGGGACCTCGTTGTGACACACATGTCAGCGACCCTGTTGATTCCCTGGCATTGGCTCTCTTTTCAGTCTCCTGGTCTGTGGACAAATATTGAGTGCAGCTTTAGAAATATGTTTGACGTTTTAAGTTAATCATAAACATATACTGTTCACAATTATTTTTTAATTTCTCTTTTAGGGATTTCACCATTAGACTACCTGGCCATCGCTGCAGAGTGCGAATTCTGAAATAGCAAGCTAGAAGATAAAGACAGATCTGCTGGAGGAGGAGATCAGATCAAGAATTTGACAAATCTGTATGACCCCATCTCAAGGCTGAAAAGAACTAAAGATGTGCAGACGCAGCCAGCAGAACAAGAAGTATTTGGAGTCTACTTTGTGAGAAAAAAGGAGAGACAACTAAACAACCTGTTCCAGTTCTACACTGCATTAACATTTGTTTGGGTTGCTTTTTTGGTCATTTTTGTTGCCAAATGGTCAATCTTTTAAGCACAGGTATAGTGAAAAGGGCAGACTTTCAGCACCTACACTGTAGGTGCTGAAAGTCTGCCCTTTTTCACTATACTTGTGCTTAAAAAATTGACCATTTGGCAACACAAATGACAAAACAGACAAAAACCAAACATATGTTAATGCAGCTGTAGTACAGCTACACGATAGACTGTTTCTCACTCTTTGCTGATTGCGAAAAATTGAAGACTTTATAATGAAATGAAAATGAGTTTTGAATCTAGTATTCCTATGCTATCAGATTGTAAGATTGTCACTGTGAATCAGCCATGTATGACCTGAACCATTATTTCTCTCTGTGTGTTGTGTTTTGGCATGTGAACCACTTATATTTCAAAATAAAATATAATTTACCAGTTAATAATAGTTTTGATTTTATTGTAGGTAATGCTTACTTCTTGATTGTGTTGATATGGCATGTTATGGGCCTTTTCGTCCGCTTCTCCGATGACCTGGCTAGCACACCATGGTTTTATTATTGGGACAGATGCGCTCTTAGTGCCTTTTGATATTGCTGCTCACCAGGCTTGTGGCATGCCCCTGCAGCTCAGTCGATTAGGCACATGGGTCAAACAGTTTAGCTGCCTTAAAATACTGAAGAGATTTCTGAAGCCCAGTGACATGAGAACAGTGATAATTGAACCTGAAATACAAATCATACATGCATGGTTATTTATTAATAATCTCTCTCTATTTCCCTCTCTCTTTCACACACACACACACACACACACACACACACACACACACACACACACACACACACACACACACACACACACACACAAACACATCGATTCAATTTGTGAGTGAAAGTAATCAGCTCAGCCTGACACTGAACACAGCCTGCAATAGAGAGCGCTGAGCAGCACTGCCATCCTGCTACGATGAGACAAGATAGACTAAAACAGCTGGGACGAGTGTGCTATTTTTCTTTAAAGCAACACCAATTACAAAAACACCTACCCGGCTCTGCAGGCACTGATAGCTTCTGTGATCTGTGCTTGCTGATGCTCATTTTCCACGTACAGTTTGTGTGGATCGGCACGTTCTTGTGGATCTGCGACCGGTCAACACGGATGCAACTTGAACGAAATCGCTGCCAGTTGTGTGATAAATACAAACAGCATCAATGAAACTTGACGCAAACTTGCTTTGCCTCGATCTAGAGCCGTTTTTGACATATATTTGTATCCTGGCATAAATGTAGGCTTGTAGAATTTGCAACGCATTCAGTCGAATCACGCGCGCTACCGTCCGCCATATTGCCCAAGGGACAGGAAAGCTTGTGGCACCCAGCAACAATTGCTAGGGGGCGTGGCGTTTGTGGCACGTGCTCGGTGAGGTCCATTGTGATAATGTGGCTGAAATCATACGCGCGCATGTGTCTTTCGCTGTTTTAGCATAATGATCCCAACGAAAGAAAATGTCTCGGCCAGCCTGACACAATACAGTTTTTGAATCTTGAATCTTGAATTGGTACCTTGTCAATTGGGAAATTTGAAAGTGTTTCTGAAGCGAATTGGTATCTTGTTAATTTGGATATTTGAAAGTGTTTTTCTGAAGCGAGTTACCGCGTTTTATGTGACACCGTGTGACAAGAGGAGGATGAAAAATAGTATAATCTAACTCATTTTGGGAAAAAAAATAAATAATGAAAGTGAAACTCAGCGTTGTGTTTAGGGTTATAATACAATAGTGAAAGATAGTGCAACCTAACTTTGTATTTAAACAATACAGAGAAAAATGCGCCACAGTGGTTATTTTAGGGTTCCAGGACTGCATATGACTGATCGGCAATTTTCAGTCGAGGCCGTTTACACTTGCAACCATGGTTCAACCCGAGTAGAGTTCAACCCGGGTTAAACCCGGTTTTGTGCGTTAACTCTTGCATTTGGAACCGGTGTTGACCGGCTCACGTGACCTTGGCAAAGCATCTTAAAATGGTACCCCTCCAGGAAACATTTTGCAGTTGAGTGGTGACCAGTCGTTATATGTTTGTTTGTTTGTTTTTTCAATTCATACAAATAGTATGATGTACTATTCATTTCGACACAAAAAGAGACGATCTCAAGATATCTGAACATGAGATCAAAGCTCTTTGCAGCGGCTGGTCTGGGGCGTGGGGAGGGGGGGTGTTCCATACTGTTTCGAACTCTTCCCCCCTCACCCCACCCCCACCCCCGCCACCTACCTCCGTCCAATAATTCTTTAAAATGATACAACAAAGTCACATTTGGGGGGTTTGCGACCGCCCCCACCACCCCCCCCCCCACACACACACACACACCCACCCCCACCCCCCCACCCCCCAACCACCCCTCCACCCCCGAACCACCCCCCTCCCCCCCCCCCCTCTTTTGCACCATTGTGATTTCGGCGCGTGGCAAAAAGGTGGAGGATGCTTTGATTTTTCGGCTACTGAAGATAAAAAAAAAGACAAGGTGTAGCGTCAGGAGGCCTTTTGTGACAGGTTGAAGGTCCCAAACAAAACGTTTCAAACCCCCCCCACACACACACACACACATACACACACATACACACATCCGTCCCCGCCGCCCCTACCTCTACATCTCCTTTGAGTTATCTAATCCCCCGCCCCCTATTTAGTACAGAAACGTTTATTTTGAATATATATATATATATATATATATATATATATATATATATATATATATATATATATATATATATATATATATATATATATATATATATATATATATATATATATAACAAAGGCGTCGCCCAAAGCCCAAAAATGCACTCAATCAGATTTGCTCCAAGGTACGTAATTCATTCAATTCTGAGAATTCTGTGCTAACGCTATGGAATTCCAGGCTGGTAAGCTTGTATTGTGTCATCAGGACATCAGCTGCTTTTTTGTGACTGCATCGCTTACTAGATCTTTTGAGCCTTCCACTGAACACCTACTACATAAAGCAGTAGGGACTACCCCCAGGCGCCCCGCCATCCGCTGGAGAATATACAGTCCAACTCCCGAGGGGGGTGCTAGAAAATATTCCTGAACAGATATTGGACCTGCTGAACACATTTAAAGTTTTTGCCGCCAACGACCGGTTTCGCCCCAAGGGTGGGGGGGGGGGGGGGGGGCTCTTCAGGTAGGCATACGGCGTAACCTGAAATTGCAAACACAACGCATGTACTAGAAGCCGCCTCCAGAATTTACTGGTAGCACAGCGCGGATTTCATCCCTAAAGCTGTGCTGGCGGTGCTACCAGTAAATTACGACCCTTGGAGCTAATCTGACTGAGTGCATTTTTTGGCTTTGGGCGAAGCCTTTGTTATAAGTAAAGAATAACTGCACCACAAAATTGCCTAGGTGTTGCCTTTTCAAAATTAGTCTTTCTTCTTTCACTGCAACACCTCATATAGCTTTAGGGATGCAATCCGCGCTGTGCTGACGGTGCTACCAGTAAATTCTGTAGGCGGCTTAGCTCAGGCGGTTAAACGTCGGAGCAGAAGAGCGAAGGGAATCGCCGGGTCGTGGGTTCGAATCCCGTCCTGGTCCCGGTAGCTGGACTCACAATCCAGGGTGGAAAAACGGATTTGTTCAATAGCATTTCCGTTGAAAGGTCCTGGTAAATCAAAGTGGCACAGTTGGAGTGCGCCTGTGAGTTGATCAGTGTTCAGGTCGTACTCCATAGGCAATAGATTTCCCTGTCCCCCATCACCCGCCCGTCAGGGCCGTCCATGATCACCTCGGTGCTGTGGACGTTAAACCCGAACGAACTAACTAACTAACTTCAGGTTACACCGTATGCCTACCTGAAGAGCGCTCCCCCCTCCCCTCCCTTGTGGCGAAACCGGTCGTAGGCGGCATATAGGTATGGTCATAACACGGAGACAGCATTGCTGCCTGTAGTAAATGACCTACTTGCTGCTAGCGATGAAGATCCAATCTCTGTTCTGACTCTGCTCGATCTGAGCGCAGAATATGATACCATTGACCATGACATTTTACTTGCCCGCCTTCGTGATGTGTTTGGCATTCAAAGCACTGCACTGAATTTGTTCCATTCCTACTTTGTTTGTCGCTTGCAGATGGTTTCGATGGCAGGATTTGAGTCCCACCCTGTTGAGCTGCTTTGTGGCGTTCCACACTGGTCGGTCTTGGGGCCTGTTCTTTTTACTTTGTATACACAACCCCTGTCGCTTGTCATTGAGCATCACTTTGTTTCTTATCATTTATATGCAGATGATGCAGAATTGCACAAACACTCCCTTCGCGAACATCTTGATCGGATGGTGCAGTCTATTATTTGTGATGTTCAGAAGTGGACCACACAGAACAAGCTCCAGCTGAAAAGTGACAAAACTGAGTCCCTACGAATGACGTGCTCCTCTACGTGCAGTGCTGATCTTCCTGAGTCAATGATGGTGGGCGAGAGCGCCATCTCCTTTTCTAGCTCGGCCCGTAACTTGGGTGTCATTTTTTTACAACAGGCTGACAATGAAGGAACATGAAAAAGAAAGTTTGCCAGCTTGCCTTCATTGAACTCAGAAGGATCAGCACTGTTCGACGTCTGCTGACTGTTGAAGTTACCAAAACACTTGTTTCCCTCCCTTGTGCTGTCCCGAATAGACTATTGCAATTCTCTTTTGTCCGGTGTTCCGCAAAATCTTCTTGACCAAATCCAGAAAGTCATGAACTGTGCTGCACGTCTGATTTTTCGTGTACCGAAACGTGAACACATTATGCCTCTACTAGGTGATTTGCACTGGCTGCCAGTTTCATACAGAATTCAGTATGAAGTCTGTGTTATTTGTTTCAACATCATCTCTGGTTCTGCCCCTTCTTACTTATCTGATTTTGTCCAGCTGTATACACCGTCCCGCTCACTACGCTCTGCTTCAGACACTCGTGTTTTTCGTATCCCTAGACGTAATAAGGTCACTCAAGGTCATCGTGCATTTTCGTATTTTGGTCCCAGTACACGGAACGCTCTCCCAGCAGATGTGCGTCACTCATCATCTCTTTCCATTTTCAAATCCAAGCTTAAAACTCACCTTTTCTTTGTTGCATATACGTAAAGACCATTTTGTCTGCCGGCTCATCTTGTGTGTGTGTGTGAGAGAGAGAGAGAGAGAGAGAGAGAGAGAGAGAGAGAGAGAGAGAGAGAGAGAGAGAGAGAGAGAGAGAGAGAGAGAGAGAGAGAGAGAGAGAGAGAGAGAGTTTTCTGCTGCTTGTAAATCAATGTATTTTTTGTTGTTGTATGTGCTTGTTTTTGTATTTGCTTTGTGTTTCATTACTGTCATTGTAAAGCGTCTAGAGCACCTTGCTGATTAGGCGCTATACAAATTACCTTTATTATTATTATTATTAAATACTGTAAAACTTTAAATCTACTCAGCAGGTCCAATATCTGTTTGGGAATATTTTCTAGCATCCCCCCTCGGGGTGAGGACTGGATATTCTCCAGCGGATGGCGGGGCGCCTGGGGGTAGTCCCTACTGCTTTATGTAGTAGGTGTTCAGTGGAAGGCTCAAAAGATCTAGTAAGCGATGCAGTCACAAAAGGAGCAGCTGATGTCCTGATGACACAATGCAAGCTTACCAGCCTGGAATTCCATGGCATTAGCACAGCATTATCAGAACTAAATGAAAAATTATATATATAATATATATATATATATATATATATATATATATATATATATATATATATATATATATATATATATATATATATATATATATATATATATATATATATATATATATATATATATATATATATATATATATATATATATATATATATATATTATTATTTTTTCTCATTCAACTCTGAGAATGCTCTTGCTGTGCTAAAGCCGTGCAATTCTTCCAGGCTGGTAAGCTTGCATTGTGTTTTCAGGACATCAGCTGCCCATTTTCTGACTGCATCGCTCACGAGATCTAGAAAGAAAGGGTAGTGGGAGAGTGGGAATGACAGACCTATCTTTTTTAGCCTTCCACTGAACATCTAATGAATATAGCAATAGGGACTACCCCCCAGGCGCCCCGCAATCCTCTGGAGAATATGCTGCATATTCATGTACTACTCCCCTCGGTCAGGAAATTCTTTTTGTTGACATCGGATACGTAACACAGGATGAAACGTTAGAAAACCGGAATTTGCACACAAAATTCACGGAGATATATAGCAGACAGATTTATCAGCTTTTAGCATATGTTTCGTTGATGTTTTATTTTCTGGAAACATACAAAAAACAATACAATGAAGCTCCATTCAGTGCGCACAGCACACCTTCCAGAGTAAGGCAACTGATTTCCTCTTTTCAGACGCCTTTATTAAAGTGATTTCGGTCCTTTTCCCCTGATTTCACAACTTTATCCAGCTCTGTTGATATAATCTATACTACTGTGGATTGTTTGATCTCTTCTCAATAGATTACATCCACGTTCAGGGTTCTCATAATGAAATACAAATTGCGTTACGTCTTTTTTCATGGCATCCCTGCGTTGTGACCAGTACCGATTAAATGACTCATTATTATATGAGTTGTTCTCCAGAATCTGTACCCAAATTGTTTAATTCATGTCGAAAATCAAATTGCATATGTGATTGTTCAGCACTTGTGTTGAAGCAGGCTAAATATCCCAAATAGCACAAAAATCGCTGCCTTGTTGCATTTTCTCACGTTGGCCGTTGGAAACAAGGGTCTGCTGTAGTGTCCCGTGCATTACGGTGCGACATAAACATGACTGAAAATGCACTATTATCGATAATGACAAGATTATTGCTGTTGGTGGATGAAGTACACTGTTATATTATTCAACCCCACGCCCGTATTTCACAAATTTTGGAGGTGTCATCTAACGACTATGCACCAGGAGATGGACCGACCATGATAATTCACGGCTAGTGCCAGATTAGCTTGGCGCAGATAGGCGCCAAGCTAATCTGGCATTACCCGTGAATTATCATGGTCGATCCATCGCCTGCTGTAGTGCGTCAGGGCTGAATGGGTTAAGGAAAGCAGTGGAAGTAAAATGTGCAGCATCAGCACAAACCATGGAAGCGTTCCGTTAATACCTTTATTCCGTTAATACCATAAGACATACAATTTACCTTTCTAATTAACTATTGCCCGTTTATTGCCGATTTTGTTGGAGAAGATCACTTTAGAAAGAGCATTTCATGTAATTGTTCAGACGACTACATCTGGAACACAGTACAACCGCAGTATGACAGACGCACAAGTGAAAACGAGTATCTGAGTGTACAGTACTCTACGTCTTGCCTACTCTCCTGAGAGACGGTGGAAAAAAATTGCAAGGGAAAGCATGAAATCCAGAGAGCGAGGGCCATCGGACCGACGTCGGCTGCCGTTGGCCCGCGCACGGATGTGCGCGGGCCAACGGCGGCCGACGTCGGCCCGATGGCCTTTGCGCACTTGGTAACTTAATAATAATAATAATAATAATAATAATAATAATAATAATAATAATATACTTATTAAATAAATATACTTATTATATATACTTATAATAATAATAATAATAATAATAATAATAATAATATACTTATTTAAAAAATATACTTATTATATATACTTATAATAATAATAATAATAATAATAATAATAATAATAATATTAAATAAATATACTTATTATATATACTTATAATAATAATAATAATAATAATAATAATAATAAATAAATATACTTATTATATATATACTTATAATAATAATAATATTATTATTATTATTAAATAAATATACTTATTATATATACTTATAATAATATTAATATTAATAATAATAATAATAATAATAATAATAATAATAATAATAATAACATACTTATTAATGAGTACTTGTATAGTGCATAACCTCGGATTAGACTTCTAGACGCTTTACAAAAGCTAATTGTGCAAAAAACACTAATTACAAAAACACAATTTACAAAAAGAATTTTTTTAAAAATATTTTTAAAAAATACAACGCACTCTATAAACAATCTATAAAGTCACCAATCAAAAATACTTTGCTTTTGGACTCATACTCGCATCATGCACGCGCACGCGCGCGTACACACACACACACACACACACACACACACACACACACACACACACACACACGCACACACACAACACACACACACACACACACACACACACACACACTTACTACAACTGCTACTACTACTACTGCTAATAATAATAATAATAATAAGATGGAGATAGAGATGACTTCAACATAGCAGGTTTGTCACAAAAGTCATTTCGTAGCAGACAGAAAAAAAAGATAGGTCTTTATGGCTCGCCTGAATGCCTCTCTAGAATACATGTGTCTCAGTTTGCGTTGGAGGCCATTCCAAACAACTGGACTTTGGTACCTGAATGACCTCTCACCGAACGACTTTGTTTTGACGAGAGGGACACGTAGTACTCGAGAGTCGGCAGCAGAGAGAAAATTCTGTCTTGATGGCGTATACAGCTGGAGCAGAGAGGCAAGGTTGTTTGGGCAGGAACAGGTAATACAACTGTGAGTCATGCATGAAATTGTATACTGAATCCTAGGTGTTACAGACTGTTACGTGGTAGTCGTAGTCGTAGTATGAATACAATCACACCAGACGCACGCACGTAGGGTTCTTGTAAAGAAATTTTTCTCAGCTGCAACTCGTCACACGTGGCACACGGTTGTAGACCACACTGGAGTAACAGTTCCAACAATATTTTATTTGCAAAGATTCAATCTCTGCACAATGCATCCACAAATGCATCCACTCACTGATACACTGTCTCCTTTACAATGCATCAACACTTCTGACATACTGCGTCTCTCGTACAATATTAATTATACGCACATATTTTTTAACACGCTCTTTTATACTAGTACAGATTTCCAGAACAATCCCGCAAATTCACACAACACAAAAGAACACTCTAGAAATAATAAAGCTTTTGACTAATATCTAGGTTCATTCGATACAATGTTACGAAATGTAACCAACCACCTTGACGTCATATCTGAGGTCATTAGAATAATCGCGCCGTTTGGAGAACGTTCTAGGTCAAACGAGGTCGGACTCAACATAGCAACAATGTAACGAAAAGACGCGTAATTTAGCTACACAACAGAAATGGACCACAATTCTGCAAGCAAAAGAAAATGAATTCTACTTAAAAAAAAGTACGCAATTCTTATCCAAAATAATTCAAATTAATATCGGATCTTTCCTATGATCAGCACACACATGCTGTCAAAAGAATAACACAACCACAAACGTACCACAGGTAGACAGATGTTGTGTGATATGATCCGATCTAGGGACTCTAAGAATCAACCTAGCAGCTGAGTCTTTTTTTTTTAATTTTCTGGAGTTTGCCAAACAGACACTGAGAACAGCCAGCCATAAACAAACAGAACCTAGCTTCAAAAGGGTTCCTCGTGATCCCCGCAACTCGTGTGGATCTATTTCTCTTGGGACACCACTTTGTGTTCGTGTTCCTCGGGCAGCTGCCGTCCTTTGGCGTTGAATTATTGAATATTTCAGAAGATCCGTCAGTGATCACTGTTAGGAAGGGGGTAATTGTTGGCATCTAATGTTTCCAGATTTGCGGCATGTTCAAACTGCCCTTGTTCCTGATGGTCAGCGCGGCGCTTTGTGGGTAAGTACACGGTGCACTACTCACAAAAGAGTTAAGATAGTCAGGATCAATAAACACTGGTCTGTAAGATTTCAAAAAAACTTGTCTGTACATCTTGTCGTTGAATTTTGTAACAACACTGTTGTGCCTGTTTAACTCATTTTACCCCAGACACACCAGAGGAAGATAAGGATCGACCATGATAGTTCAAGGGTGATGCCAGAATAGCTTGGCGCTATGGGCGCCAAGCTATTCTGGAATCACCCTTGAACTATCATGGTCGATCTGTGTCCTGCACTGCAATGCAGTCTTCAGAGGACAATGGCAACATTTAAGGATTTCGGTGTTGGGGTAGAATGAGTTAACCCTTTGACTGTCGGTGGCGCTTTTTTGTCGAGGTGACTCCTGCGGGACACAATGCGCTGCCCACAGTCAAAGGGTTAAATCATGACCATGTTACAGGAAGGTCCGTAACTTTCCATGACCAGTATAATCACGGCCGATCAATCTCAGGATCAAAACGAATCTCACGACAAATGCAGATCCAACCGGTCATTTTGGGGTGGCAGAGCGTGCAAGTTGTTCACCCCAAACGGACCCTGGGCCGGTAGCAGTGAAGTAGTTTTCACTCGGGCGTGAAGCAGGAACCAAAGCAGAGGGGCGAGATAGAGCTGGAATACTAAGATGTACCCAGAGAAGGAGCACCCGAGTTAACCCCTGCAAGCCAGTGGAAGTAAAATAACGTCTCTGAAAGCACTCAAACTCAGCACCTAGTAACCCCAAGTAACACGGGGTGTGATAAAGGACAGCAAGGGGCAAAGAACCTAATCAGCCCCCGCAGATGCTGGTCAACACGAGGTTCTTTGCCTCTTGCAGTTGGTTGGTGTCTACATTTTTCCGGGCGTGACGGGGTTGATACCTATTAGAAGGGACGAATTCGACGTCAAAATCCCGTGTTCAAACCCCGCGCCCATCGCATTGCGGGCCGTCTCGCGACTGTTGATATAGTGTGCTTGTTTCACACTGTTTGTCTGCCTGTGTTTGCTGTCGCTTCAGTGCAAGAGAGTTGAGGGAGACAACCTGTGTGTACCATCTAATGATGTGTGTGTGTGTGTGTGTGTGTGTGTGTGTGTGTGTGTGTGTGTGTGTGTGTGTGTGTGTGTGTGTGTCTGTGTGTGTGTGTGTGTGTGGTCTTGTTATTGTTATTGTTATTATTGTTGTTATTATTATTATTATTATTAATATTTAATTATCATCAGCATGATTATCATCATTATTATTTTTATATTATTATTATTTTTATTATTATTATCATCATCATCATTGTTTTTTATATTATTATTGTTATTATTGTTGTTCTTCTTCTTATTATTATTATTATATTATTATTATTATTATTGCTGCTGCTGCTGTTGTTGTTGTTTTTTCGATGACGCTATTGTTTTTGTTTTTTTTAGAGTTTGCATGTCATGTGACCGTAGCCGTAAGTTTCCTTCAAACGAAGACATCAGGGAAGATAAAAGGAACGACTGTTTCCAGAAATGTAACCGAGAGTATCGGGTTTCATGCGATCGGTTCGTGTGTAAGATGAACGCAGAAATTATTAACGACAAATGCGTTTGTGTAAGTTCACTGTGTCTACATTCACATTTACTAGTGTAAGCACACTGTATCTAGATTTACATTAACGGTTGTAAGCACACTGTATTTATATTCACAATCACCTGAGTATGTAATGTACACTGAACCTACATTTACATTAACGGTTGTAAGTACACTGTTTCTACATTTACACTCACTTGTGTAAGTATACTGTATTTATATCCACACGTACTTGTGTAAGTACACGTTATATATATTCACTTTCACTTATGTAAGTACACTATATCTACGTCCCATTGACGTATGTAAGTACACTGTATCTACATTCACATTCACTTTTGTAAGTATACTGTATCTACCTTCACACCCACCTGTGTAAATACACTATATCTATACTCACATTCGCTTTGTTTAAGCACACCATCTTTACATTCATATTTATCCGGGGTGCACTACAGCCTAAGATGGATCAGGCCCAAAGTTCCACGGCAGTGTCAGATTTGCTTCGCCTCAGCCATCTGTCGAACATTCCGTCTTGTATGTGTTAAAAACGTGTTAGTTCATTAACCCAGCTCTGCCACTGGACACATAATTTTGTTTTTGAAGTCTGCGGTCATTCAACAACCGAAAGACAGAACCGTGCTAGGAACATGGATACAATATGTCAGCAAGAGACAAAGATCCTCATCAGCCCCCGCTGTCGCGGGGGCTCATGAGGATCTATGTCTCTTGAATCTGGTTCTCTATCATTTTTTTTTCTCTCGGCAGCAAAAAGATAAGCCACAAATTCTCAACGCAGTGATTTTCTGTTTCCTCAGCGGCAAGGTTAAGTTTACTATTTTCGTCTTACTAAAACAACCCTAGTGAAGAGAGAACTGTTCTTTATCTTTCTTATTTTTCAGAACTGGGTATATGACAAATAGTAGTCACGTAATCGACAACTCAGCTGAGAGAGCAGACCACAAGCTGCCGGAGAGAAATGCGTTTTCGCCATGTTCATGAAAGAGAACGATCGATTTGTCTCTTCCAGTCACAGGTCTTGCAGTACAGTGAAAAGAATAAATAGATGTTGTGCAATAACACGCGTCGTGCAAACATATTAATAGTATTTGTTACGTTTGTGGTTGTGTAATTCTTTTGAGGGCATTTGTGCGTTGATCATAAGAAAGATCCGATATTCATTTGAGTTGATTTGGATAAGAATTGCGTACCTTTCTAGGAGGATTCATTTTCTTTTGTCTGGAATATTTTCGATACATTGTTGAAGTCCGACCTAGAACGTTCTCGAAACGCCGCGATTATTCTAGTGACCTCAAATATGACATTAAAGTTGTTGGCTACAGTAACATTGTATCGAGTGCGCCTAGATGTTAGTCGAAGGCTGTAGTTAGTTCTAGCGAGGTTTTTTTTAATAGATATTAATAAGTTTTGGTTACGTTTTCTTTCCTGATTGGTTGTGTTGTGTGAATTTGCTGGATTGTTCTGGAAATCTGTAATAGTATAAAAGACGGTGTTAGGAATTATCTAACCTTCCTAGTTGCTGTATACTACTACCCGACTTAACGTTTTGAGCCACGTAACAGTATTACTACTACTACTAATACTAATAATAATAATAATAATAATAATAATAATAATAATAATAATAATAATATCAATGTGAATTTAAATAGTGGATGTGCCAAGTGGCTCTAAGTGCTTTACAGTTTGAACTTATACAGTAAACATACACTGACAAGCAAAAGAAATGCTACCATTTTGGGAATCATCGAAAACACCTTCCGATGTATCCACAGGGCGCATGAGGATCTATGCCTCTTGGAGATGTTTTGATGAATACACAGTGACACCAAAATAATGTCTCTCTCTCCCTCCGCGTATCGCTCAGGGCTCACAGCTATCACGACAGGCATGGGATTGTGGTAATTAGTAAGTTCTTAACCCATTTAGCCCCGAGTCTCTACAAAAGGAGATTGATTGACCATGATAAATCAAGGGTAGTGTGCCAGATTAGCTTGGCGCCTTCAGGCGCCAAGCTAATCTGGCACTAGCCTTGAATCTTCATGGTCAGTCCATGTCCTGCAACTGATACATAGCCGATCAGTAACACTTCTAAAATATGTGAAAGCACCCCGCGTATGGCTACACCACACAAATAATGTAACAATACTTGGTGTCAGTACTTTGCTAATTTATTCAGTAACAATTTCATTTACGTTTTGAGTAAATCAAGCAATTGTAACAACAGCAGTACGTTAGAATGTTCACCCACCCCTCATTTGAAACGTCACACAAGAATGGTCCAGTCAGTAGCGAGTGTACCCACCGTTTGCAACCAATTATTCAATGCAGCGTTGACGCATGCTAGTTCACCAGGGTTCGGAGAACATGATGTGGGATCGCTTCCCACTCTTGATGCAGGAACTGCGTCAGCTAGGGGACGCCTTGAGGTGGGGGGGGGGGGGTTGTGGGGGGGGGGGTTGAGGGGGGTTGCTGACTACACGTTGCCCCGGCACGTCCCACAGGTGCTCGATGGCAGCCAGATCAGGTGAACGAGCTGGCCACTCCATCTTCATGATTCCCCGTTGCTCAAGGTACGCATCCACCACACGGGCGCGATGAGGTCGAGCGTTGTCGTCCTGCAGAACAGCTTTGTCGCCTATTGCTTGGAGAGCTGGCTGGATGAGGGGCTGCACAATCTCGTCCCGATAGCGCAGTCCAGTCAGGGTGTCTCGGATGACGTGGAGAGGGGTCCTGCCTTCCCTGCTGAAGCCTGCCCCAGACCATGACTGAGCCTCCTCGGTAGCGATCCAACTCTTGGACGCATCCATCCGTGAATCGCTCGCCCTGGCGTCTCCAGACCCTCACCCTGCCGTCGTTAAAGGACACAGTGAACTGTGACTCATCAGTAAACAGAACCTGAGTCCCCTGGAGTCTGTTCCACCTCACATGTTGACGACACCAGGCAACCCGAGCTCTGCGGTGAGCTGGAGCGAGGGGTATTCTCACTGCTGCTCTGCATGAAGCCAGGCCAATTTCGCGCAGACGTCGGCAGACTGTGCTTGTGCTGACGTTAACGTTTGCAGCTTGCATCAGTTGACGTCGCAGAGTGGTTGACGTGACAGTTCGGTCACGCAGAGCCGCTACACAGAGGTATCTGTCCTCCCTTCAGCTGGTGCAGCGCGGGCGTCCTGAGCAGGGTCGTCGTTCTGCCCTTCCAGTTTCTTGAAATCGTGCCAGCAGCCTCTGGATCTCTGAATTGGACACCCCAAGACGTCTCCCAATTTCTCGTCCGGAAATTCCATCCTGCAGCCATGCTAGCGCCCGGCCTTGATCTACTGGCGTTAGGCTTCGTCGTGGTGGCAAGGTTAGGAAAGTGACAATTATGCCCCTACTGTACCGGTATTTGTAGCGAAACAGAAGTGCTCAGTGTTTTAAAAACTGATCCATTTAGCACGTGCATCAGGACTTTTTCCGAGTTTTTCCACCTGCCTGCCTTTGGTACTTGCTAATATCGCACAGCTTTTCACAAAAACTGACGATGTTTCACGTGCATTTGACACGTTCGTGGGAATTGATGAATTGTTGTCTATTATTCCCTGTACAGCGGACTGTCTAAGGTCCACTTTGAACCCAATTTGATCGAAAAAACTTTGTATTTTATTAGCATACTTGAGACGATAAACAATGACACAAAAAGTGTGGTGGCCCTTACGTTTTCACCATTAGTATATTATGGTTCTGGATTATCGCTGATCTTCATGATTGAAATGTTATTCAATAAGCTTTCAACATTACAAGAAGTGTCAGTTAGTGGGTTTTTTCCGCATGGCTAGTTTTATCTCAGAATCGTACACTCGCGACTGCGTTCATACAGGGTTATATAGTTGAAACACAGTGTGTTCTGTGATGCATTATAGTTCCACAACAAACTGTACAAGTAAAGATGTCATCAGTATGGACTAAACTTCATTATACGAAAGATGTTTGTCAAAAGAAGGAGGAAAAAGCAGAAACGTGAACGAAGAGTTTACTGGATGGGGTGTACTTTTGAAGTGCTTCAGTGGTTAGGAGGCGACGTTCTATGTTCCAAATTGTTGCGCGGATGTACATGACATACATATGTGCGTGAAATTTCTCGGCACCAAGACATGTCTGACAGTCGCAAGTGTCGCTTTTGCTTTTTATATGACTCTTGTTTGGTAGTGAATTGAGACAAATTCGTTGTTTAGATTTGCGACAAAATTGTGGCTTTTGTTCACATCGAGACTTCGCTAGAACACACGAGCGGCTTCAGCCCCTCATGTGTTCTAGCGACGTTCAGATGTGACCAAAAGCCACAATTTTGTCGCGGATCTAAACAACTAATATTGTTTTACTAACTTTACAATTTAACAATAGAAAGAAAATGAAACAAGTGTATCCCTGAAAATATTTACTTAGGCAAAAGTTAATTTTCCATATTTGCAAACTAAAATAAGTGAGATGTTGCATACAAAAGTCAGAACTAAATTGCTTTGCTCAAGACTGAAAAACAATACTAAGAACTCGCCAAAAATGAAAGATAAATGGTCCAACCAAAAGTAAGAACTAATTATAACTTAGCCAAAATTGTATAAAATAATATAACGAGATGGGCTGAAGCATGCCCACACAGTTCCTGCAATCTGAGCTTACGTGTATTTTGACAATTTTTAGCAAAGTGCACAGTTTTAGCCAAGACCGTTTGCAGACATAATGCAAAATAGCTGCTATAATCTTAAATCCAAAGTAGGTCAGAAAAGACGCTGATTCACACCTTAAGCAGCTTAAGAGTACCCGCAATATCTTCAAGACTTGAAAGGACATGAGAAATCCATAGTGCACCAGATTAATAATGGCACGATATCAAAGGGAACTCGTAGTGCGTATGACCCTTTCCGAGAGCAGAGATCCCATCTAGACCAAACTGAACTGAACTGTTGGCACCTGATGTTCCCAGATTTGCATCATGTTCAAACTGCCCTTGTTCCTGATGGTCAGCGCGGCGCTTTGTGGGTAAGTACACGGTGCACTACTCACAATAAGCTAAGGTTCGTCATGAAAGGTATTCAGGATTTCAAATAAGCGCAGCCGTTGGCGTAACTTCACTGTGTCTGCATTCAATCAGCCGATGGTGTAATCACACTATATCCACATTCACATACAGCCGTTTATTATTATTATTTTTTTTTTATAGATGTACACTGTGTCTACATTCACATTCAGCTGATGGTGTAAGTACAGTGAATCTGTATTCACATTCAGCCGTTTGTGTAAGTACACTATGTACCCACTCCATAAAGTTTGTCCTTCTTTGACAAATGTATTGATATATTGTTTAACAAGCAAATTAATATTCATGAATTTGTTTGATATACTTCCCTTCCCAAAATCTCTTGCGCGCCAATATTCGATCTTGATGATGCATTTTTCAAAACGAAAACGCGAAATATTTTCCTACGGCAACATTAACAAGCTTCTTATATGTAGTAATCATAAAATACTTCTTAGTGTGTACGAAAGCTCCAAATTTGCATCCTATACACAAACACGAAAAACAGATGACAGGAAACGTGCGAGTCGCTGGACTGATTAGTGAAATAGACGAGATGTCAGCTGGCAATATCAACAACCTAAGAAAAGAACTAAATAAACAAACCTGGTGGCACTTTCCGCAATTATGCATGATCTAGTAACACGTAGAATTTAATCAGTAAAACGCACGGTTATACACAGCACTGGATGTGCTCATAGTCAGACGAAATCTACGCGCTGAGTCGACACTGATATGCAGTCGTCTGAACACTGCAATCAGCCGAAAAGAATAAATCTTTTGTTTTGTTTTGGACTGGGTACATACAATTATATTGAGCAACATATTGCTTGATATAGTGCCAATAACCGATAGATGTGAATACTTGACCCAAATAAAATGTCCTCGTCTTACGACTCGGACATTTTGATTCGGGTCTCGTAATCACATCTGCCTGTTATAGGCACTATATGAAGCACAGGGTTGGTCAATATAATATAATATCTATATTCACATGCAGCCGTTTGTGTACGTACACTATATCTACGTACACATTCACGTGTGTGGGGACACTGCGATCTTTATTTGCATTCACTAAGACTTGTATAAGTATACTGTATCGACACTCAATTAAGCAGTTTTCATCATCTTTATGTATCACATAATCCCATCAAACAACAAACAACAAACAAAGACTGGAATCAATAAGGTCAGCAAGAGACACAGAACCTCATGAGAGCCCGCATCAGTGGGGGCACGTGAGGTTGTTTGCCTCTTGCAGTTGGATGGTGTTCGCATTACTCCGTCAGGGAAGGCTTTTATGGTGACACTTACTAGCCAGGAAAAAGTGGACGCCTAACCCAGGACCGAATCCCGCGTCCATCGCATTGGTGGCCGGCTCGCGACTGCTTGTGGAGAGTTCCTGCCGCAGCCAGTCACACACTGGTTGTCCTTTATTTGAAAACGCTACAGTGGTAGAGAATTCGTTCAGACAGCCAATGTCAACCAGCTAATAACGTGTGTGTGTGCGTGTGTTGTGTTGCGGTTATTGTTGTTCTTGTTCTTCTTCTTGTTGTTTGTAGTAGGAGTAGTTGTAGTGATAGTACTGATAGAAGGATTCTTATTATTATTATTATTTTATTGTTGTTGCGGTCTCCAGGTCTTGCACATCGTGGTGGGTGATCCGAACTGCAGAAGAAAAAAGGGAAACGCAGAGGGGCTATTGTTTTGAAGACTGTCAAAAAAATCCTCCTAAATATTTTTGCGAGTCCATGTGCATCAGGTGGGGTGAGATCATTGATGGTCAGTGTGTTTGTGTAAGTACACAGTATCTACATTCACATTTACTTGTGTAAGTACAATGTATCTACGTTCAGATTTACTTGTGTCAGTACACTGTATCTACAGTCACATTCACTTGTGCAGATACACAGTAAATACAGTCACATTCAGCCATCTGTGCAAGTAAACTGTATCTATATTCACATATACTTGTGTATCTACATTCACTTACGTAAGTACACTGCAACTACATTCACATTTACTTGTGTAAGTACCCTGTATCTACAATTACTTTCATTTGTGTAAGTAAACTGTACCTGTAGTAAGATTAGGATTGTATGTTGGTTACACTGAATCTACATTCACGTGTGTTAGTCCACTGTAACTGCATTTACGTTCTGTCGTTTGTCTACATTCACATTCCCTGTGTAAGTACACTATTCACATTCATTTGTGTAAGTACACTATACCTACATTCATATTCACTTGTGTAAGTACACTGTCTCTACATTCACATTCACTTGTAAAAGTACACTGTATATGGACACTGTATTGTAATTCACATTGACGTGTGTAAGTACACTGTATTTACATTAACATGTGTACATCCAACGTATCTGCATTTACGTTCAACTGTTTGTGTAAGTACATTGTACCTACATTTACATTCAGCCGTCTGTGTAAGTGCACAGTATCTACATTTACTCTCACTTGTGTTAGTACACAGTTTCTATATTCACATTCACTTGTGCAAATACACTGTATCTAAACTGTCAGATTCACTGTAAGTACGTTTTGTCTACATTCACATTCATGTGTGTAATATGTTATTGCTTGCAATGGCTTGCTGCACGGAACCTTGTAGACATTCGTTAGATCAAAGGAAACAATGGTTATTTGACCTCCCCAAGGCCTAGAAGGGTCCGAGCAGCAAACCCCTGCTACCAATAACTTATATTGTACGGTCTTGGGTTCTTGATGTCATTTTCAGATTGACCACGGCACAGAGCCACTCTCGATCTTACATGTAGTCAATAACAAACAATGTGACTAATATTGAACGAATGAATTAATTAATTGTTTTTAATGCCTCTTTGCATCTAGCTGATTTTAGACACACACACACACAAAAAAAACAACAGCAAAAACACTCTTTGAACTTGAAACTGAATAATCTAAACTATACAAACATTACGGAAGTTTACCTACCCAAAGGATTCTGGTATAACATTGTAACTATATTTCTTGATATATTGAGCTTATAATGTTATTTATTACATTGCAAATCTAATAAATCCCTACCCATTTCATTCCCATTTGATGAAGATTTTGCTTTTGAATTTATTGTAAATTGAACGCCAAAAATCCCCAGCTTTCCAACGCACTTGGATACAAAATGGTTTCAGCAAGAGTCACAGATCGTCATGAGTCCCCACTGCAGCGGGGGCTCATGAGGATCTATACCTCTTGCAACTAAGTGATGTTCAGTTTTTCTCTGTGATTTTGATTGTGAAGGGGTTAAATCATTGATTCTCAACGCAGGGATTTTCTATTTCCTCAAAGTCTAACGTAAATGTACCATTTTCTTCGAAGTAAAAACCACCCTACCAAGTAGAGTTTTGTTTAAACTTTTCATTGTCATTTTCTTTCTCAGGGATGGAGAAATAATAATAAAAAGAGGTACGACAGTTCTGCTGAGCTCGCGGACCACAGGCTGAGGTAGTTTGCACGACGTTTGATAAAGTGTGGTGTTGATTTCTTACACAACAAACACTTTACTTGTAATCAACCTTCAAGAAATAATTGTAGAAAACATTCCATTGCCCCCAAAGGTACCTGCGTTCTCAATCTCGTATTATGATTGTCAGCATGAGTAAGATCGACCGCGATAGTTCTAGTGTGGTGTCAAAATAGCCATTCTTGGATCACCCTTGAAATATATCCTCGTCGATCTATCTCTTGAACTATCCTGTGTGTCGTCAGAGGGCGCAACTCCCAAATGTGGGTAGTTCAGCCTCAGAGCTAAATGTGTGACGTGTTATTATACACTAATGACGTGAATTTGATACGGTGACAAAATAATGCTCTGATCATGATGATGATGATGATGATGATGGTGATGATGATGTCCACGTGTAACGCGCATCCACTCCATTACCTGCAGCATGCTCAGGAAGAAGAGAAAATTAGAAACAGCACAGATGAATATTGCACCAGCAAAAGATGTAAATTATCATGTGACTTCAGCGGTTCATGAGGTTCTACGTGTCCTGCAGTTGGGCATTGGATGGGAAGGGGACATCAGCATGATGGATGTAATGGTAATTTGTCGCCCTTTGAATACGCTCCAGAGATAGAAGTATCCACTGAGTGCGCAAAAGCCATAGTGCCGACGTCGGCTTCTGTTGACCCGCGCACAGCTGTGCGCGGGTCAACAGAAGCCGACGTCAGCCCGATGGCTTTTTGCACATTGGCTATAATAATAATAATAATAATAATAATTTCGATAGAAAAGCTCTAAGCGCTGTACAAATGACATACTAACATACACCTTGCATCCTACAACACATATATTCCCTAACATACACACTCACGCAACAAGATATTCAAGGAAAATAAGCTTAGCAGAGTCAACACACCAACAAGAAATGCTTACACACACAAAAGATATACGTGTACCATAAAACTAATAACGGATTCACTAGGCAGCTCGCCGCACCAACAACGAAAAAAAAAAATAAGTGCGAATGCACGTATGTGCGCGGCTGTGATGCCAATCCGTGTGTGCGTGTCTGACATTTGAAGTCAATGAAGTTTTGATGCAATCAGAAGTAGCTCAAAATTGCGTTAATACCATCAGATATACAATTTACCTTTATTACTATCAATTGCCCGTTTATTGCCGGTGTTAGTAGAAAATCGCTTTAAAAAGAGCATTACATAAAACTGTACAGACGACTACATCTGGAACACAATACAGCCGCAGTTTGACAACGCACAAGTGAAAACGAGTATTTGAGTGTACAGTACTGTACGTCTTGCCCACTCTCCTGAGAGACGCTGGAAAAGGTTGCAAGGGAAAGCAAGAAGACCCAGTGCACAAAGGTCGTCGTGTCTATGTCGGTCGCCGTTGGCCCGCGCACGCCCGTGCGCGGGTCAACGACGGCCGACATCAGCCCGATGGCCTTTGAGCAGTAGGTAATTTGTCCAAATTTTGAGAAAGAAAAGTAACAATTGTATAGGGTTTTACCGCTTCTCTGCCGGATCACAACGATCAGAACCTAACTTCAAAAGGCATAGTTCCTCATGATCCCCCGCAACTGTGGTGGTTCATGTGGTTCTATGTCTCTTGTTACTGCACTTTGTATTCGTGTTCCTCGGGCAGCTGCCGTCCTTTGGCGTTGCATTGTTGAATATTTTAGAAGATCAGTCAGTGATCACTGTCAGGGAAGGGGTTAATTGTTGGCCTCTGTTGTTCCCAGATTTGCGTCATGTTCAAACTACCCTTCTTCCTGATGGTCAGCGCGGCGCTTTGTGGGTAAGTACACGGTACACCACTCAGTTAAGGTCCGCAAAGAAAGACAGGATTTTAATAAGCACTGCTCTGTCAAGTTACCAGACCTTGTTTGTAGACCTTGTCGTTGAATTGTGTCATAAGACTGTTGTGCCTGTTTTAACACTTTGCTTGTCGGAGGCGCTTTTTGTCGAGGTGATTCCTGCGCTACCGACAGCCAAAGGGGAACTCATGACCAATTTAAAAGACGGTCTTTAAATTCATATGACTAGTATAATCAAGACCGATGAATCTCAGGACAAAAGCGAATCTTAAGACAAAGGCAGATCCACCCGAGTCATTTGGGGATGGCAGGGAGTGCACGTTGGTCACCCCAAACGAACCCTGGGTAGCAGTGAAGCTGTTGTCACTCAGGCGTGAAGAAGGTACCAAAGCAAGGAACGATATAGAGCTGGCTTACAGAGTAGTACCCGGAGAAAGAACACCCGATGGTCCACCCGAGTTAACCCCTGCAAGCCAGTGGAAGTATAAAAAAAAAAAAACTCAGCACCAAGTAACCCTAAGGAACACTGGGTGTGATAAGGGACAGCAAGAAGCAAAGAACCTAATCAGCCCCCGCAGATGCTGGTCTACATGAGGATCTTTACTTCTTGCAGTTGGGTGGTGTCCACATTTTTTCCGGCCATAAAATACCTACTAGAGGGGACAAATTCGACGTCAAAAACCCGTGTTCAAACCCCGCGCCAACCGCATTGCGTGCCGTCTCGCTACTGTTGGTTGAGTGCGCCTGTCACAACCACTGACTTCATCACTGTTTGTCTGCCTCTGTTTGCTGTCGCTTCAGTGGAAGAGAGTGGAGGGAGACAACCTGTGTGAACCGGCTAATGATGTCTGTATGTGTGTGTGTGTGTGTGTGTGTGTGTGTGTGTGTGTGTGTGTGTGTGTGTGTGTGTGTGTGTGTGTGTTGTGTCATATTATTATTATTATTATTATTATTATTATTATTATTATTGTTATTATTATTATTATTATTATCATTATTGTTGTTAATATTAATATTATTATTATTATATAGATGCTGTTGTTGTCGATGACGCTGTTGTTGTTTATGCTGTTTGTAGAGTTTGCATGTCATGTGACCGGTCCCCTTCTGTGAAGGAAGAATTTAGGTACAAATGTTTCAAGACCTGTCAACAACAGACCCCTGCATGCCATACGTTCGTGTGTAAGATGGATGCCCAAATTATTAAAAAGAGCTGTGTTTGTGTAAGTTCACTGAGTCTACATTCACATTCACTAGTGTAAGCACACTGTATTTTATTCAAACTCACTTGTGTAAGTGCACTGTACCTGCATTTACATTAACGGTTGTACGTACACTGTATCTACATTTACACCCAATTGTGTAAGTACATTGTGTTTATATCCACATTCACTTGTGTAAGGACACTGTATCTACATTGCATTCACGTGTGTAAGTACACATTATCTACATCATATTTTCTAATGTAAGTACACTGTATCTACATTTACACTCACTTGTATAGGTACACTGTATCTACATTTACATTCACTTGTGTAAGTACACTGTAGATCTACACTCACTTGTGTAAGTACAATGTATCTACATTCAAACCCACCTATATAAGAACGCTATAGCTAAGTTCACATTCGCTTGTGTAAGTACACTATATCTACATTCACATTTATCCCGGATGCACTACAGTCGAAGATGGATCAGGCCTCGAAGTTCAAGGGTAGTGTCAGATATTCTTGGTGCCTCAGCTATCTGTCGTACATCAGAGAGAAGGGAAATGAGATCCCCAGCTCAGCCTCCCAATTATCCCAACATCGATGCCTAAATCATGGCTATTTTGAACATCACCCCCACAACTCTTTAAAAAAAAAAAGAAACTTTCTCATTGCACTAAGTACATTTTCAAATCGCTGAAGTATTTCTTTGATCGTTTGTCAACCCAGGGGCATATACACCAGCCATTCAATATCTCCTCTCCCTAAATAAGTTCATTTACATACTTCATGACTCTGTTACACAAAAGTTATTATTTTCGCTCATTGCAGACTGTAGATATTTTACTACATAAAAATCTTTTACACATATTTTCGACGGTTTTTAACTTGGGACCACTTTCAAAATATAACTGTTCCACAAGATGAAGCCCCCAGCCTAGCCTATTGGGGGATTTCGTGAAGGAATCAGTGTTTTGTCAGGTTGGTATTCTTGGAGACAATTTTCCAATCACTGATGGAAACGCTCCAGAAAGACCCGAGCAATGGCGGCAATCATTGTGGCAGACATCTTTCCAAAAGTCCCACAACTCTTACTATAAATTTCTGACTTTTCTTCCGGTCACGGTGGCGGCAAATAGTACATCTATCTATCTGAACCTAAAATTCCGGCTGATCAGCAAGTAAGGCGTGTTGGACAACAGGACGACGAACTTCGCAACGTGCAGCGTCTGCACAGCACATACTGGTAAGTGTGTCGGAGAAGCGTCGCCTTACCGATAGATAGGGAGGTAGACGGGCCGGTCTCTAATTACTGTCTGTCCGACGGCATTCGGTAGCTTGGCACCGCTACGTCAGGCTTTATCACAAGATTCAAGATAATCGTACAGCAACTGATTTTGTGGAAAAAAGAGTGTTTCTTATCAGTAGATCATGACTTTTACAACAACGTTGATGAACAGCGCTCTTACATTGACAGACAAAGGCAATGGCCACTTGCTAATATTATCATAAGTGTATGTTCTCTGCCAGTGCCATGGTCTAAAGACTGCTGGAGGCAAATCGTCCAGCACTTTAACTTATAGTGAGCACCTTTAGCCCAGACATGGATGAGAAGCCGTAGAAACAATTCATGTTCACTTTCGAAGTGCACAATCAACTTCAAGGCTATGAAATGTGTTGTGACAATGGGACTGAAACTGAAATTCCTGGCAGTGACGTCATGTCCCGGATTTGTGTGTGACAACATAAAGTGTGATGACGCGAAATGGAATGCTGTTTACATCCAACCCCTGTTCAACCCAGCTTCGGACCAGGGTTGAACTGTACCCTGCTCCAACCCAGGCTGGATCAAGTGTAAACACTCCATCCCAGGTTTGGGTACAACCCAGGTTGATGTGCAAACATCCTCAGCGTCAAATATATAATTACCTACAAAACTGGCTTGATTATATTTAGATGAGACTGAGAGTTTTCCTTCTAATCATCCAGATTATTTTTCTCAATAAGCGTTGATTTGTAAAATCTGGAAAATAAGTTTAGATCGCTTTATGTGTGCAGCCTAGAAAAGTACCATATCTGTGGGCAATAGTCATTTTTTTGACATAACAAATTTTGCTCACGATGTTCATATTTGTATTGAGGATGGATTACACTGATTAAATACTTTTTTAAAAGAGCATGTCTCACGTCACTGTACATGCAATGTTGAAAGGAAGAAATGCTTTAATTCACTAATTGATGGTGCATGCACATGTATTGTAATGTAATTTTGCTCAGTCAACAGGGATTTGCTCTGCATACATGTATGTACTGTTGCAAGCTGTTGACCATTGGAAAATTTAATAGGATACTATTAATTTACAGGTGTCATGGAAATTGTGTTGTTTGCCGTGTGCTTGAGGTGTGTTGCTGTTGCATGAGTCACCATCAGTGTGGGCTAAAGTTCTGAGCGACAGGTATTGTTTGTTGCTCTCTCTCTCTCTCTCTCTCTCTCTCTCTCTCTCTCTCTCTCTCTCTCTCTCTCTCTCTCTCTCTCTCTCTCTCTCTCTCTCTCTCTCTCTCTCTCTCTCTCTCTTACGTGGTGGAGTTGAAGTCGAAGTATGATAAACACACCAGACACACACACGTTGAGTTCTTTAAAATAAACCTCGTTCAGCTGCAATCCGTCACACGTGGCTTAAGGATGTAGACAATACTGGAGTAACAGTTCCAACAATATTTAATTCAGCGATGCGATATCCACACAATAATGCACTTTCGAATGCACAAATTACTGATACAAAGTCTCTTCTGCTATGTCCACACTGCGACACAAAGTTTCTCATACACAGCGTCTCTCGCAATAAACTACGTGTCTCTACAACTGACAAAGCAATACAATGTACGAACGGGCTTTCCCAGCGCCCTCCTTATATATATACTATCAAATTGCAGAATCTTCTACAGAAATCATACAACTCAACCAATCAGAACGAAACACGCAGCCGAAACTCATTAACATGAACTTTCCAGATAAACTATAACAGGCTACAAAAATTCGGCTACTCACTTCAGCTATAAATTCTACCGTATAATTAAGTCACATAAAAGTATGGTATCCCTATCACATGGTAGCTCAAAAAGGTACGAGAACATTCCCAAAACAAAACAAAGGCTGTTCACTGCACGCGCACAGGAAAACAAAAAGTAGCGAAAATGCTGCGATGTCAACTAACCCACGTGACACGTACGAGGCCACTAGACAGTGCGACCTTTCTAGAACGTTCCGGACCAAACTTAACAAAACGAAAACGGCTCTACTCACGAACAAAAGAAAATCTTACTAAAAAGACACGTAAATCGTAACCAAGGTAGCTCAAATAAACATCGGATCGTTAACACAACCACAATCGTAACATTACCCCCCTCTTAAGAATGAAATTTCACAAAAATTTCTTCTCAAATTTAAAAAATACGGTTGTGGCTGTGTAAACCTACACAAAACCCTAAACAAATATAATTTCACATCAAAAATCAAATTAAAATAAACATCTCACAGTTCCTGTAAACAGTCCTGAGCATCGAAATGTTTCATACAAAGTTTCTGGACACAGAAATGTTCATTTAAACTGCTCTGCTCAGGTAATCTGCTCCAAAATTCTGCGAACCCTTGATAGACTGTAGTTTAATGTCAAAATTCTGCAAGAACATCGCCCATCTCATAATACGAGAATTTGTAAACTTTGCAGATTTTAGATAGTTCAAGGGTTGATGGTCCGTTTGGAGAACAAATGGCACTCCCAGAAGGTATAGTTCGAATCGCCTTACTCCCCAGATGATGGCTAGGCACTCCTTCTCGATGGTCGAGTAGTTTCTCTCAGCTCTGGTCAACTTTTTGCTGGCGTAGCTCACTGGGTGGAGTTTTCCGTTATCTTCTTGCATCAAGACTGCACCTACTCCTTCGTTGGAGGCGTCTGTTCTTAGGAAGAACGTTTTCAACGGGTCAGGAAGGTGTAGAACAGGCTTCTCGGTTAGGATATCTCGAACCGCCTGGAATGCTCGCTCTTGGGCATCCTCTTACTTCACTATGTTAGGTTGTCCTTTCCTCAGCAAATCAGTCAGGGGTGCTGTGACTGCCGCAAAGTTTGGTATGAACTCCCGGTAGTAGTTCGCCAAGCCCATAAATGAGCGGACTTGCGTCTTGGTCGTAGGTCGCGGGGCATCCCTGATCTTCTGCACGTTGGCGTCGTGTAGCCCCTTTAAACCTTCGCTCAATTTATGTCCAATGAAGTCTATGTTGTCAGCCCCAAGAATACACTTGCTTGGACGGATGGTGAAATTCGCATCTGACAGTCTTTGGAACAGTTCTCAGAGAGCTTTGAGGTGGTCCCCCCAAGTTTTGGTATTAATCAAAATGTCGTCCCAGTAAAAGACCACATTTTGCATATCTTCTAGGATCTTTTTCAGTCCTCTCTTCAATGTGGCACCACTGTTCACCATACCAAAAGGCATCTTCAGGAACTCCCAATGACCGTCGGGTGTGACGAACGTTGTCTTGGGGATACCTTTTTCTGCAACCTTGATTTGCCAATACCCATTGCTTAGGTCAATTTTGGAGAAAAATCGGTCTCCACTGACCTTCTGGAACAGTTCTTCCGCTGTGGGCATAAGCTCTGGATCAAAGATAGTTAGTTTATTGAGTCTGCGATAGTCCACACACACTCGGTTGGATCCATCTGGTTTCTTCACGATGACAACTGGGGACGCATATGGTGACTTGGACTCTCTGATGACATTCAGACTCAGCATTTCATTGATATCCTTTTTCAATTCTTCCCTCGTGTTATAAGGAAGACGATAAGGTTTGCTGCGAACTGGCTCGTTTGACGTCAGGTTTACCTCGTGCTGGATGGTGCCTGTTGTCCCTGGGTCAGGTGTAAACCGATGCTCAAACTCTTGAGTCAGGACGCGCAGTTCTTCACGTTGAGTCTGGGTCAGATTCTGACCGAACTGGATATCTTCTACATCCTCTTTGTGTCGGAGTTCATTAAGGTCAAACAGGTTCTCGTCGTCTTGTCTTTCGTCATCAGCAAGACACACCGATTCCACCAATTTTGGTTTGTCTTGACCTCTCTGTAGCTCCACCAGCCTGTCCCTATTCACGACAGCTGCTTCCGTGTTGTCCGCCACTTTTAGAGGGATGGTCTGGTGACTCTTCTTTGCTTGACTTCTCTTCTCGTGGTAACAGAACATATTTCAGGTCTCCACTCTGGATCTGGATTGACTGCGTTTCTGGCACCATCAATGTTTCCGACGATGAGGTCGTAGACTGGCGTCTTCACGCACAACGCCTTCACCTCTTCTGTCAAGTATGGGGTGTCGACACTGACTTTGGCAAGGGGGATAATCCTTACAGTTCCGTCAGCCAAAATGAGGGTGGTCCACTCCTGTAGCTTCTGGTCTTCAGCTACTAGGTCCTCTCTCACGATGATGCAGCTACAACCAGTGTCTCTCAACACTCTCACTGGTGTGTCGCCGACGAATCCTGACACCACCGGCATGTTCGGCACTTCATTCTCAGGCAGCGCGATGTTTGAGACTGGTAAAAATGTAGTCCCATCTCCTACTGGGATGCGTCCATTTTTTTTGAAAGATTCAATAAGTTCTGGTGTCACTCGCATTTCTCTAGACTCAAAGTCATTGGATGACGTCACATCATTGGCTACTACAGCGGCAGCTCTGTGTTGAGACGTGGTACAGCTTCTGCCTGCAATCCCACGATCTTGGTTGGATCTTCTGATGTTGTCACCTCGGGGAACATCTTTAGACGGACACCGTATCGCTTTGTGACCTTTCTTTCCACAGAGAAAACATGTCAGGTTCTCCACCGGCTTGTATCTCGGGGTGTCTCTGATATTGTGGATTTCCTCTGCTGGTGCAGACACACGCTGTGGCTTACTGGACCCGAACTTCATGTTGTGAGCGTCAAGGTATCTTTGAGCGAAGTCGGCCAGGGCCTTTAGTGACTGGTCTTTTTGCTCTCTGAGGCGGGCGGCCAGGTCCTTAGAACATGAGCTGAAAACTTGTTCTTTGATGATGAGGTCACAAAGGTCTTGGTACTCTCTGTTTAAACCAGCCAGCTCTATCCATTTCTCCAGGTAGCTTCTGATTCTTTCAATGAATAGGCCGGGTGTTTCTCCTTCTTCAGGCTTGCAGTTCCTAAATCGTCGCCTGTAACCTTCTTCAGTAAAGTCATACTGTCTCAGCAGGGCAGCTTTCAACTGTGTATAATCTTCGGCTTCTTCTCTTGGTAAGCGGGTGTAAAATTCAAGCGCTTTGCCAGTTAGAAGTGCGCTCAGTTTAATAGCCCAAGTCTCTTGTTTCCAATTGTTGCTATTTGCGAAGCATTCGAATCGCTCCAGATAAGCGTCCATCTTATCTGAATTTTCAATGAAAGGTGAAAGTTTTGGCGCACGGGCTGTTTGTTCTCTGCTCGCTAATGCTGTTGCTTCATTAGTTCTCTGGCTCTGTACCTCTATCTCCATCTGCTTCAGATGAATTTCATGTTGTCGCTGCCTCTCCGCCTCTTCTGCTTGAATTTCGAGTTTCCTAATTTCACGTTCTCTAGCTCTTTCTTCTGTTTCCAATCTCTCTTTTTCTTCTTTCTCTCGTCTCTTTTCTTCTTTCTCCTCTCTTTTCATTCTCTCCTTTTCTTCCCTCTCTCGTCTCTTTTCTTCTTTCTCCTCTCTCTCCAGTCTCCCCTTTTCTTCTCTTTCTAGTCTCTCCTTCTCTCTCTCTTTTACAAACTCGAGGAGTTGAGCTCCTTCGAGTCCACATTCCTTTCCAATTTTCAGGAATGTCTCCATCTCCGATGTCGCCATCTCTGCTTTTCACTGCTGGCTGTTTTCTCCTGCTACCCTTTCCACTGAACCAACTGAAGAGATCTCGTCGGGGTCGCCAAAATGTTACGTGGTGGAGTTGAAGTCGAAGTATGATAAACACACCAGACACACACACGTAGAGTTCTTTAAAATAAACCTCGTTCAGCTGCAATCCGTCACACGTGGCTTAAGGATGTAGACAATACTGGAGTAACAGTTCCAACAATATTTAATTCAGCGATGCGATATCCACACAATAATGCACTTTCGAATGCACAAACTACTGATACAAAGTCTCTTCTGCTATGTCCACACTGCGACACAAAGTTTCTCATACACAGCGTCTCTCGCAATAAACTACGTGTCTCTACAACTGACAAAGCAAGACAATGTACGAACGGGCTTTCCCACCGCCCTCCTTATATATACTATCAAATTGCAGAATCTTCTACAGAAATCATACAACTCAACCAATCAGAACGAAACACGCAACCGAAACTCATTAACATGAACTTTCCAGATAAACTATAACAGGCTACAAAAATTCGGCTACTCACTTCAGCTATAAATTCTAGCGTATAATTAAGTCACATAAAAGTATGGTATCCCTATGCCTGGTAGCTCAAAAAGGTACGAGAACATTCCCAAAACAAAACAAAGGCTGCTCACTGCACGCGCACAGGAAAACAAAAAGTAGCGAAAATGTTGCGATGTCAACTAACAGACGTGACACTTACTAGGCCACTAGACAGTGCGACCTTTCTAGAACATTCCGGACCAAACTTAACAAAACGAAAACGGCTCTACTCACGAACAAAAGAAAATCTTACTAAAAAGACATGTAAATCGTAACCAAGATAGCTCAAATAAACATCGGATCATTACCTACGATCAACACACGCACGCTCTCACAGGATAACACAACCACAATCGTAACACTCTCGCTCTCTCTCTCTCTCTCTCTCTCTCTCTCTCTCTCTCTCTCTCTCTCTCTCTCTCTCTCTCTCTCTCTCTCTCTCTCTCTCTCTCTCTGCCCCCCCCCCTATCTCAAACACACACACACACACACACACACACACACACACACACACACACACACACACATTTAAAAGTTGAAGTAATGTAGAGTACTTTGTAAAGAAGACATAATCACTGATGTTTATATTGCATTTAGATCACTTGAACACTTGCTTATTTAGTGACCTGTTGGAAGGTCAATATCACAAAGGTCATTATGTGGATTGGCCGATGGACATGAGGCTTGAGGGCTTTAAAATTCTTGTTATGTATGTCTGTGTTCATATCATTACATGGCATTTGCAGAAGGGCCAGACATGAAACAATTGAAATGGTTTATTTACAGTTCCTACTGGTCAGATGCCTCATAATGCATGGTGCATGGATTCCAAAGCATGTGCCTGCGCCCTGAGGTTCTGAAGACTGCTTGCTTTCAGTTACTGTAAGCAGAAAAGTGGAGATACAATGTATGCAGAAAGACATAAAGACTGAGTAGTAAGTATCTCACAGGCATGTGTACATGTAGTGTACAGTGACAAAAAGTGCTGTTAGGACCACTGAAAAAAGTGATTAATTCTCCAGCTATTGTTATATGGCCCCCGCATAGATTTACCATCAAGAGGTTTTGACATTCCAAATCTAAAATTAAATTCCATATTTAAAGGTACAGACATATGACACATCAAATTCTAAACAAGACGTCACATCCTGTGTGTTGATAAAACCTTTATTTCTGTTTCTTCACTGCACAAACAGCATTGTGTACGTAACCATAATTTACATTGTCACGAAAGTTTACTACACATATTTTCACAGCAATAATGCCAAGAAGCTATTATAAAAAGCACCTTAGCAAGATTGTTCAATAATTTTATCAGCTAGAGTAAAAGCAGTTTTTAAAGCACAAAGAACAGAACATTCGTAGGAAGAAGAAAGTATGTAAACTTGACTACATTTTTTAATTTTCAAAAGAAAATGATCTCTTAAATACTCAAAGCCTGATAAAAAAAAAGTGATATATCCTATATCATGTATTATCAGTCTTTATCTCACTGTCAGGTATTCTTTCATCTTGACATGTATTTTCTGCATCGTATATAACCGTAATACATTTTGTGTTGTCTATGTATCAAATGACATCAGCAGTTTTTTTTTTTATCATGTACTGCAACCATGCCTTACATTCCAGGAAGGCCTGCCAAACACTGCACACAAGCCAGGGTCACACTAGATGTAAAGTCATGCACCGCACTCTAGCTGAATGCAGTAAAGCATTTTTAACCCATATCATACTGAAGCTATAAGCTACAAATCTGTACACTGCCATATGCAAGCTACATAATAGTACTTACAGGGTGGTGCCAGAATAGCTTAGCGCCTCTAATCTGGCACCACCCTTGAACTATTTTAGTATAACTTATTTCACACACTGGTGTATTTCAAATGATAAGGGTTAACATAACAGCAAATTGTAATGTTGATGATGCAGTTACAGCACCAGCCCTGAAAGTATAAAATTGTGCCCACCAGCCTTTGGCTAGTGCCTTCAGAGTTTCATTAGCCAAACTGAAAATGTTTCGGATATAGGACTGAAAAGGTACGGATTTGAATACGCACGAGCGCACTCGCATTTGGCGAGTGGATTTTTGTTTTACTAACCCCCAAAAGAATCACTAGCCATGGCTAGTGAATTACTCGCCGTTTTCAGGGCTGTTCACTACATGTTAATTGTTATGGAGGCCCATTCAGGGTTATTATAAGAGAAAACAAAGTAAGCAAAACACTGTATAGGCTCTATCAATTCAGTCAAACGATCAAACCAGCATAACATAAAACAGGGATCATACAACAGTGGAATAAATACATTAACTCATTCTACCCCAGACACACCACAGCAAGATAAGGATCGACCAGGATAGTTCAAGGGTGATGCAGGAATAGCTTGGCGCCTATAGGCGCCAAGCTATTCTGGCATCACCCTTGAACTATCCTGGTCGATCTATGTCCTGCACTGCAATGTAGTCTTCAGAAGACAACTGCAAAATTTAAGGATTTCGGTGTTGGGGTAGAATGAGTTAAAACATGGATGCTACTGGGTTTTGCAAACCTCGGCATGCTTTTTGGCTCATGTGTTAAGCGAAAGTGAGTCTTATGTTCTGGACCAGTGGTCGTCATCTGTCGTCTGTCCGCCAATGTCCGTGGTAAACATACTAATTTGAGTGACCTCTCACAAAGGTCAAGGGGATCAGGGAATAGGTGAAAAATAGCTGTATTTTGACATAATTTATTTTTTCTCAAATGCTATTGACAACTTAAAACCCAAACGTGGTACAAAGATACCTGATGTGAAGACCTTTCTATGCATACTTATTTTGTTGATCCCTTGCAAAAGTAAAGGGTCACAAGAGGTCGGCAAATGTGTGTAAAATGCCAATTTGTGATAGAATTGTAGTTATCAACAGTATTGCAAACTTGTTTAATCAAATTTGGTATAGATAGAGGTAGCTGATAACACTTTCCTATGTATATTAATGTAGTCAACTCATCACAAAGGTCACGGGTCACGAGGTTTGACAGATGTGTGAAAACTTATTACATTTTGAGAAAACATGGATTTTGGTGGTGCATAAGCCATCCCTTCACTTATTGTCACAAAGGTCGCACATGTAGATGAATACATGTCAGCCATAAGGGCTTTGCCTTTCTTGTTACACACAGTACTTGCAGGACTTTGGAGTCAGAACTTGTGCGTGAAAAGCATGTTTCTGCTTGTAAATCATCACCACTCATGGTTTAACATACACATAATGTCCCCATCAGGGATTATTAGTCGTATTGTATTGTACAGCATGTCAATGCATTAACTACAAATTTTAAATGTAATTGAATCCTATTGTATGATAAAACATATTTTAGTTCAAATACGTAATATAACATTACAGCACAATATCAAACTACATGTACCATTTCTGCACTTTCTATCTTCTGTTATTGTGTATTTTGCACATCGTCCTTTTTTCATCTACATGTATGTATCTTACAGTTATATGCACGTATATGTATCTACATGTATTTATCTTACAGTTATAATCATTTGTCTTACAGTGACACACAAACAGATGTCAGACTTTATTATCCTATTTTTGTCTTTCACATATATTGCAGGAATTACAGCCTACGGACTACTAACCCAGAGGCGCTGTGGAATTTTGGGAAGCTGCATCAGATTTATAGTGCATTTGCAATTATGTACACTAAAAGGCATTATTGATAACTAGTGGTCTTATCTATGCATAGTATGTTAATATATGCCTCGCATAGCTATTTGCACAATAAATAGGTTTCACAAAAATCATGAGATTTTGACTTTTATGGCCCTTACAAAGTATAGATACCAATGATCACAAAATATAAGGATCAATGTCTTCCAGCACTGGGGATTTTTTTTAAAAATGTGCATTGGAATGAATCCTCGACCATCTTCAGCCATTACCTGAAAGAAAATAGCACATACACTGCACCTTGTGAAACTTGTGTCATGTGTAACAGCATCATGCACATAATGACATAAAGTGAAGCTTATGATTTTCCTGCTAGTGCTAATACTTCTGATGATTTTCAGAAGGGTCACTAACTTACTTTTTTTTCATATTTTAAATAATGAAACAGACTAAAGAACTTTTATTAAAGTAAAGTGTCATTGAAGTATGTAAATCGACTTATTTAGGGAGAGGAGATATTGAATGGCTGGTGTATTTGTCCCTGGCTTGACAGCTGATCGAAAAAAATCTTCAGAGACTTGAAAATGTACTTAGTGTACTGAGAAAGGTTTGTTTGTTTTTTGGGTTTCTTTTTTTTTTTTTTTTAAGAGTTGTGGGGGTGATGTTCAAAATAGCCATGATTTAGGCATCGATGTTGGGATAATTGGGAGTGTGCGTTGGGGATCTCATTTCCCTCGTCTCTTACATTCCATCTTGTATGTGTTAAAAACGTGTTAGTTCATGAACCCCATCTCTGTCACTGGACACATAATTTTGTTTTTGAAGTCTGTGTTCATTGAACAACCGAAAGACACAATCGTGCTAGGAACATGGATACAATATGTCAGCAAGAGACATAGACCCTCATCAGCACCCGCTGTAGCGGGGGCTCATGAGGATGTATGTCTCTTGAATCTGGTTCTCTTTCATTTTTTTTTTTCTCCACAGCAAAAAGATCAATCACAAATTCTCAAAGCAGTGATTTTCTGTTTCCTCAACGGCAAGGTTAAGTTTACTATTTTCGTCTTACTAAAACAACCCTAGTGAAGAGAGAACTGTTCTTTATCTTTCTTTGATTTCAGAACTGGGTAGAGGACAAATAGAAGTCCACGTAATCGACAAAATCGAGAAATGCGTTTTCGCCATGTTCATGAAAGTGTACCATCGATTTGTCTCTTCCAGTCACAGGTCTTGCAGTACAGTGAAAAGAATAAATAGATGTTGTGCAATAACACGCATCGTGCAAACATATTAATAGTATTTGTTACGTTTGTGGTTGTGTAATTCTTTTTGAGAGCATGTGTGTGTGTTGATCATAGGAAAGATCCGATATTCTTTTGAGTTATTTTGGATAAAAATTGCATACCTTTTTAGGAGGATTCATTTTCTTTTGCCTGGAATATTTTCGATACATTGTTGAAGTCCGACCTAGAACGTTCTCGAAACGCCGCAATTATTCTAGTGACCTCAAATATGACGTCAAAGTTGTTGGTTACATTTCGTAACATTGCATCGAATGCGCCTACATGTTATTTGAAGGCTGTGGTTAGTCCTAGCGTCTTTCTTTTTAATAGATATTAATACGTTTTGGTTACGTTTTTAATTCTGATTGGTTGTGTTGTGTGAATTTGCTGGATTTTTCTGGAAATCTATAATAGTATAAACGACGGTGTTAGGAATTATCTAACCTTCCTTAGGTGCTGTATACTACCACCCGAGTTAACGCTTTTAGCTACGTTACAGTATTACTACTACTACTACTACTACTACTACTACTACTACTACTACTACTACTACTCCTATTACTACTACTACTAATAATAGTAATAATAATAATATCAATGTGAATTTATATAGCGGATTTGCCAAGTGGCTCTAAGTGCTTTACAGTTTGAACTTATACAGTAAACATACACTGACGAGCGAAAGAAATGCTACATTTTGGGAATCATCAAAAACACCTTCCGATGAATCCACAGGGCGCATGAGGATCTATGCCTTTTGGAGATGTTTTGATGAATACACAGTGACTCACAGCTGTCACGTCAGGCAAGGGATTGTGCATGTGGTAATTAGTAAGTTCTTAACTAATTTGGCCCCGAGTCCCTACAGCAGGAGATTGATTGACCATGATAATTGAAGGGTAGTGTGCCAGATTAACTTGGCGCCTTCAGGGGTCAAGCTAATCTGACACTACCCTTAATCTTCATGGTCAATCCACGTCCTGCAACTGGTAAATAGCCGTTCAGCAACACTTCCAAAATTTGTGAAAGCACCCTGCGTATGGCTAAAAACGTTGACTCGGCTAGTAGTATACAGCACCTAAGAAGGTTAGATCTGAGAATCCAGTGTGCTGTCGAGTCACGTTATTTAGATTCTGCTACACACAACTACACAGAACACACTTAAATCCTACTTAGAAGGTTCCCAGGACGGTTTAGTTTTTTGGGGGTTTTTTTTCTCTCTCTCTCTCACCAATTTTCCTCATCCGTTTTCTTAGCAGGTTTTCACCCCAAAGCCGAGCCCCACTTCCGATCTCACCCTATCGTGTGCACAACGGTGTGCATCGCCCACGAGAGCAGTAGCGGAAATTCGCTTCATTTTTTAATTTTTTTATTTTATTTTACTTTATTTTATTTTATTTTTTCAGCAAGAGAGAAAGAGAAATAAATAACGAAAATGCGACAGATCTATGACATTTCAGTTTGTTGAAAAGATCGAGTTGAATGCCTGTATGAGCTCAGTACCGGTTGGCGAGAGATGCCAACAATACGTGTTTCACGTACGGATTCACACCTACAATATATCCAGTCGCTTGCCACGCAGTCGATCGCTCACAGTTTAGAAGACCTCTTGAACCCAGTGAAAAAGTCCGCACGCCCTTGCGACAGATTTTGGAATTGTCGCTGGCTGCTTAGAAACAGCCCGCCGTGTGATGACCTTAGTCGCCTGCTTGGCGTTAAACCCAACTAACTAAATTAGAAGCAGCACCGCTGGTAAACGTCTGAAATTCCAACGGCAAAAATTAAGCACATTTGCACGACCAGGCATAGTAGCCTACGCATGAATGTTGCGTCCCCTGTGTATCGTATGCTCGATCCATCTCTTGTTGTTTTGTGTCGGGGCTGAATGAGCTAACGTCAAAAGACATAACATTTAAATTTATAAAAGAAATATTGCTAACTGTTTGCCTTTTAGTGCCTTTTATTGCAGAAAATCGCATGAAAACTCCATTTTGTTTAATTGTTCTGACGACGACATCTGGAACACTATATAACCGCAGTGTGTTGGACAGACACAGAAGTGAAAATAAATATCTGAGTGAACTATTGTCTACTCTCCTGAGAGACGCTGAAAAGGGTTGCGATCAAAAGTAAGAAATGAATTTATTTAGTTACAGTGATGACAACAACAACAACAACAACAACAACAACACACACACACACACACACACACACACACACACACACACACACACACACACACACACACACACTGACACATACACACATAATGTTCAAGAACAGCTGCAAACAAAGTAAGAAATTTTGCCTCGATTCGAACGTGACGTCACATGAGCGCATAGAAAGAAGACTTCGTGGAAACAAAACCCATGTCATATTTTCTCCCTATAACTATGACGGCCTTCACCTTTCAAAAGCGCACTGATATCTAGGGCCTATTGTTCTAATAATAATGGGCCAGAAGGTGTTAGATCAAACTGATGTGTTAAAATTATGCGCTGAATAACTGTACCGAATTCTTTGCTATATTTTTAAAATGTCACTTACCCAGTGTGTCGTTCCCTATTGTGGAAGACCTCTTGTATTGTCCCCGTGCCAAAAAAGCCAACTGTATATGTGATGAATGATTTAAGACCAGTTGCTCTTACCTCGTGTGTCATGAAGGTTTTTGAGAGGGCTGTTCTTTCACATTTTCAAATACAGGTTTTGGATTTTATGGACCCCTTTTAGTCTACAGAAGGCAAAGAGGTGTTGATGATGCCATTTCGCATGTTATAAATAACATCTACTCTCATTTAGAAAAATCAGGAACCTCCATTCGACTGATATTCTATGATTTTTCGTCTGATTTAACACCATTCAAATACACATACTCGCCTCCAAACTAGTTCACATGAACATAAATGCCTCTACCATTCTTTGGGTTTGGGACTATCTCACTAACCGCCCACAGTATGTCAGAATTAGATCGAATCTAATCTCAGATGTACTTTTTACCAACACCGGTGCACCACTGTCCTGTCGCCTTTTTTGTTTTCTTTGTACACAGCAGACTGTAAAGCTACTCATGACGACTATGTTATGGACAAATACGTTGACGGCACGGCACTGACAGGTCAAATTACAGATGAGGACGACAGACACTATCGACAAGAGATCGACGACTTTGTAGAGTGGTGCGATAGAAACTATCTTGACTTACATGTTGGCAAAACAAAAGAGATGGTCATAAATTTCAGGAATAACAAACATCATCCCGGTCATGTTGTCTTCAAGGGATCAGAAGTTGAGCGTGTAGAGTCCTATAAGTATTTAGGTGTTCTTTTTGTTAACGCGCTCAACTGGAAACAAAACACAGATGCTACTGTGAAAAAAACGCATACCCATCTTTACTGTGTTAGAAAGCTCAGATCATTTCATGTAAGCACTCAGCTTTTACAGATGTTTTACTGCTCCAGTATTGTTAGCATTCTAACTTTTGAACTGACGTGCTGGGGTAGAAATTATATAAAAGAGATCAAGATCGCCTTAACAAAGTAATCTGGAAACGGGGCGGGGTGATTGGTATGGCACAGGATAATTTGGACACACTGTACAACAGACGGATTACGAACAAACTGGCTGACATTCTTGATGACAAAACACATCCACTTAGGTATGAATTTGACAGCAGATGTATCGAACAAAGTGGCAGACTTCAAGTACCCAAAAGTCGTACATCACGTTATGCCAACTCTTTTGTCCCTCAGGCTGTTACCCTTTTCAACAGTAATATCAGTAGTGTCTGTCAACATTCTTCAGTTCTTTAGTACTAGCCCTTTCAGTAGTTCACTGCAACATTGCTGACACCAGACGCACAGGGGGAATCCACAATAAGTTTTTTTTCTGATGATGCCAAGAGTGTTACAAAGGTAACATACGTCTGTTACAGTTCATTTCTTTAATTGAGAGTTATGAGTTATTTAATTATTTCTATGAGTGAATGATGATGCCATGTGTTGTATGGGCAGACAGTGAATTTCCCCATGAGGGATTAATAAAGTATTATTTTATTATATTGTATTGTATTGTAATAGCTCTCCTGGTGCTAATGTTGTCGTCTGCTTCGCGTTTCGCAGACACCATGAAACGATTCGCTTAGTCTTTCGTCATTAAGAATAAACTTTGAAAAGCGTATACTCACTCCAGAGGTAACGAACAGTGCGACGCAGGCGCTCGCTAGGTTATTTCGATCTTACTTTGGGGAATACGCATATGTGTAACTCATACTGAGTCATTCATTGCAGATATCTAATCTTCATAGTATAGCCCAACCTCCCTGTCACTGTAAATGGAACATTCCAACACACAGAACACACTCGCGCTGTATCAACGCAAAAGCGACCGGACGATTCTGAATTCGAAAGTATGGGGAAAGGTCCTAATAGTATATCCGAGTGTACGGAACCATGGATATGGATTTTATCCTGATTGTTTATTACTGAGTGACTTCATAAACGGAAAGTTACATTTATATAAGTACGGTCATAAGCCTATTACTAATTGTAATAGTCTTATGGTACCGTACACTCCAATGTGTGTGTTGATAATACCACCACCATAGTTTGTTGAGTGCACTGGTTGGGGGAACATTTACTGAGCTGCTATTATGGTTCTGGATTATCGCCTAGAGTTTTCTTGCCAGGAATGGTATTCTATAAGCTTTCAACTTTACAAGAAGTGTCAGTGTCTCTTTTCCCGCCTGGCTAGTTTTTCCTCAGAATCGTACACTCGCGATTGGGTTCATACAGGGTTATATATAGAAGTGTAGACTTCTGTTCGTTTTGAGGAAGAATGGATGACGTTATAGTTGAAACACAGTGTGTTCTGTGCTGCGTCATAGTTTCACACCAATCTGTTCAAGTAAAGGTGTCATCAGTATGGCCTAAATTCATTGTACGAAAGATGTTTGAAAAGAGGGAGGAAAACGCACAAACGTGAACAAAGAGATTAATGGATGGGGTGTATTTTTGAAGTGCTTCGGTGGTATGGAGACGTGGTTCTGCGTACCAAATTGTTGCGCTGATGTACATGACATACATGTGTGCTTGAAATTTCTCGGCACCAAGACATGTCTGACAGTCGCAAGTAAGTGTCGCTTTTGTTTCTTTATGTGGTAGTAAAGCGAGAAAAATTCGTTGTTTAGATCCACAACAAAATTATGGATTTTGGTCACATCTCAACGTCACTCCCGATGTGACCAAAAGACATAATTTTGTCGCGGATCTAAACAAATAATATTGTTTTATTAACTTTACAATGTAACAATAGAAAGTAAATGAAACAAGTGTAGGCCTGAAAAAAATAGTTTCTTAGGCGAAGGTTTATTTAGCATCTAGTAAAACTGTTGCCGCTAGGGTTTCATGTGAAAGAAAAACAGAAGATAGTGGTGGAAACCCCTTTAAAATAGTTAGCATATTTATTTAGCATATTTGACAAACGAAAATAAGTGAGGTGTTGCATACAAAAGTCATAACTAAATTGCTTTGCCCAAAACTGAGAAACAATACTAAACACTCGTCAAAAATGAAAGAAAATGTTACAGCCAAATGTAAGAACTAATTATAACTTAGCCAAGATTGTATAACATAATAGTAACAAGGTGTGCTGAACCATGCAAAAACAGTTTCTGCAATCTGAGCTTACGTGTATTTTGACATTTGTTTTAGCAAAGAACACAGTTTTAGCCAAGTACGCTTGCAGACATAATGCAAAATAGCGGCTATATTCTTAAATCCGAAGTAGGTCAGAAAAGACGCTGAGTTCACACCTTAAGCATATTCAGAGCACCCGCAATATCTTCAAGACTTGAAAGGACATGAGAGATCCATAGTGCACCAGACCATTAATGGCATGATATCAAAGGGAACTCGTAGCGCTTATGGGCCTTACCGAGCGTTGAGATCCCATCTAGACCGAACAGAACTGAACTGTCGGCATCTGATGTTCACAGATTTTCATCCATGTTCAAACTGCCCTTGTTCCTGATGGTCAGCGCGGTGCTTTGTGGGTAAGTACACGGGACACTTTTCACAATAAGCTAAGTGCCGTCATGAAAGATGGTCAGGATTTTAAATAAGCGCAGACTTTGGCGTAAGTTGAATGTGTCTACATTCACATTCAGCCGATGGTGTAATCACAGTATGTCTACATTCACATACAGCCGTTTTTGTTTGGGAGGTTATATATATATATATATATAACCTCCCATGTACACTGTGTCTACATTCACGTTCAGCCGATGGTGTAAGTACTCTGTTGTCTACATTCACATTCAGCCGTTTTTGTAAGTACACTGTGTCTACATTCACATTCAGCCGATGGTGTAAGTATAGTGTATCTATATTCACATTCAGCCGTTTGTGAGAGTACACTATGTACCCACTCCATAAAGATTTTCCTTTTTGACACTTGTAATGATATATTGTATAACAAGCAAATTAGTATTCGTAAATTTGTTTGATATACTTTCCTTCCCAAAATCTCTTGCGCGCCAAGATTCGGGCGATCATGATGATATGTGCATTTTTCAAAACGGAAACGTGAAATATTTTCATACAGCAACATTAACAAGCTTTTTATTTGTAGTAGTAAAACAAATACTTCTTAGTGTGTACAAACGCTCGCAATTTACATCCTATACACAAACACGAACGAAAAACAGACGCCCAAAAGCGTGCGAGTCGCTGAACTGACTATTGAAATTGACGAGATGTCAGCTGGCGATATAGACAACCTGAGAAAAGAACTAAGTAAACAAACCAGCTGGCACTTTCCGCAATTATGCGTGATCTAGTAACACGTAGAATTTAATCAGTAACACACACGGTTATACAAAGCACTGGATGTGCTCATAGTCAGACGAAATCTACGCGCTGAGTCGACACTGATATGCAGTCGTCTGCCATTCATGTGTTTTGTCTGAACACTGTAATCATCCGCAAAATAAATCTTTTGTTTTGTTTTGGACTGGGTCCAAAATTATATTGAGCAACATTTTGCTTGATATAGTGCAAATAACCGATAGATGTGATTACTTTACCCAAATAAAATGTTCTCGTATAACGACTCGGACATTTTGATTCGGGTCTCGTAATCACATCTGCCTGTTTTAGGCACAGTGTTGCTCAATATAATATATAATAGCTACATTCACATGCAGCCGTTTGTGTAAGTACATTATATCTACGGACACATTCACTTGTGTGGGGACACTGCGATCTTTATGCGTATTCAAGTCTTGTGTAAGTATACTGTATCGACATTCACATAAGCAGTTTTCATCATCTTTATCTATCATCACATAATCCCATCAAACAAACAAAACAACAACCAAAGACGGGAATCAATAAGGTCAGCAAGAGACACAGAACCTCATGAGAGTCCGTATCAGAGGGGTTCATGAGGTTCTTTGCCTCTTGCAGTTGGATGGTGTTCGCATTACTCCGTCAGGGAAGGTATTAATGGTGACACTTACTAGAGAATAAAACGTGGACACCCAACCCGGGATCAAACCCTGCTCCCATCGCATTGCTGGCCGGCTCGCGACCGCTTGTGGAGAGTTCCTGTCGCAGCCAGTCACACACTGGTTGTCATTCTCTGTTTGAAACCGCTACAGTGGTAGGGAATTCGTTCAGACAGCCAATGTGAACCAGCTAATAACGTTTATGTGTGCGGGTGTTGTGTTGCGGTTGTTGTTCTTGTTGTTGTTGTTGTTTATAGTAGTAGTTGTAGTGATAGTTATGATAGAAGGTTGCTTATTAATATTATGTTATTGTTGTTGCGGTCTCCAGGTCTTGCACATCGTGGTGGGTGATCCGAACTGCAGAAGAAAAAAGGGAAACGCAGAGGGGCTATTGTTTTGAAAACTGTCAAAAAAATCCTCCTCAATATTTTTGCGAGTCCATGTGCATCATGTGGGCGGAGATCATTGATGGTCAATGTGTTTGTGTAAGTACACAATATCTACATTCACATTTACTTGTGTAAGTACAATGTATCAACGTTCAGATTTACTTGTGTAAGCACACTGTATCTACAGTCACATTCACATGTGCAGATACACAGTAAATACAGACACATTCTGCCATTTGTGCAAGTACACTGTATCTATATTCACATATACTTGTGTATCTACATTCTCTTATGTAAGTACACTGCAACTACATTCACATTTACTTGTGTAAGTACACTGTATCTACAATTAGTTTCATTTGTGTAAGTAAACTGTACCTGTATTCAGATTAGGCTTGTATGTGGGTTACACTGTATCTACAGTCACGTGTGTTAGTGCACTATAAGTGCATTTACGTTCGGCCGTTGCCTACATTCACATTCACTGTGTAAGTACACTATTCACATTCATTTGTGTAAGTACACCGTGTCTATATTCATATTCACTTGTGTAAGTACACTGTGTCTACATTCACATTCACTTGTAAAAGTACACTGTATATGGACACTGTATATGGATTCACATTGACGTGTGTAAGTACACTATAACTACATTAACATGTATAAGGACACTGTATGTGGATTCACATTGATGTGTGTAAGTACACTGTATCTGCATTAACATGTGCACATCCAACGTATCTGCATTTACGTTCAACGGTTTGCGTAAGTACATTGTACTTACATTTACATTCAGCCGTCTGTGTAAGTGCACAGTATCTACATTTACACTCACTTGTGTAAGTACACAGTTTCTATTCACATTCACTTGTGCAAATACACTGTATCTAAACAGTCAGATTCACGTGTGTGAGTACACTGTGTCTACATTCACATTCATGTGTGTAATAATATGTTATTGGTAGCAATGGCTTGCTGCACGGAACCTTGTAGACCTTCGGTAGATCAAAGGAAACAATGGTTATTTGACCTCCCGAAGGCCTAGAAGGGTCCGTGCAGCACACCCCCTGCTACCAATAACTTATAATATTGTACGGTCTTGGATGTCTCGATGTCATTTTCAAATTGACCACGGCACAGAGTCGCTCCCGATCTTACATGTAGTCAATAACAAACAATGTGACTAATATTGAACGAATGAATGAATTAATTTTTTAATGCCTCTTTGCATCTAGCTGCTTTTAGACACACAAAAAACAACAACAACAACAACAAAAACACTCTTTGAACTTGAAACTGAATAATCTTAACTATACACACATCACTGAAGTTTACCTACCCAAAGAAGTCTGGTATAACATTGTAACTACTATATTTCTTTATATACTGAGCTTATAATGTTATTTATTACATAACAAATATTATAAATCCCTACCCATTTCATCCCCAGTTGATGAAGATTTTGCTTTTGAATTTATTGTAAATTGAACGCCAAAAATCCCCAGCCTTCCAGCGAACTTGGATACAAAATGGTTTCAGCAAGAGGCATAGATCCTCATGAGCCCCGCTACAGCGGGGCTCATGAGGATCTATACCTCTTGCAACTGGGTGGTGTTCATTTTTTCTCTGTGATTGTGATTGTGAAGGGGTTAAATCGATGATTATCAGTGCGGCGAGTTTCTATTTCCTTAAAGTCTAAAGTACAAGTACTATTTTCTTCCCAGTAAAGACCACCCTACAGATCATAGTATTTTAAAAAACTTTTCATTGTCATTTCCTTTCTCAGCAATGGAAAAATAATAACAAAAAGCGCTACGACAGTTCTGCTGAGCTCGCGGACCACAGGCTGAGGTAGTTTGCACGACGTTTACTAAAGTGATTGATTGATTCGTTACGCAACAAACACTTTACTTGTGATCAACCTGAAAGAAATAAATGTAGAAAACAATCCATTGCCCCCAAAGGTACCTGTGTTTCTCAATCTCGTGTTATGATTGTCAGCAGGAGGAAGATCGACCGCGATAGTTCTAGGGAGGTGTCAGAATAGCCATGATGATGATGATGATGATGATGATGATGACTATGATGACGATGACGGTGGTGATTTTGTCCACGTGTAACGCGCATCCACTCCATTACTGGCAACATGCTCAGAAAGAAAATAAAATCAGAAACAGCACAGATGAATATTGCACCAGCAAGAGATGTAAATTATCATGTGACTACAGCCGTTCACGAGCATCTACGTCTCCTGCAGTTGGGCGTTAGATGGGAAAGGGACATCAGCATAATAGATGTAATGGGAATTTGTCGCCCTTTGTTTACGTTCCAGAGATAAAGTACCCAGAGCGCAAAAGTCATCAGGCCTACATCGGCTTCTGTTGGCCCTCCCACGGCTGTGCGCGGGTCAAAGGAGTCCGACGTCGGGACGATAACCTTTTACACATTGGGTATGTGCGCGGCTGTGATGCCAATCCGTGTGTGTGTGCGTGTCTGACATTTGAAGTCAATGAAGTTTTGACGCAATCAGAAGTAGCTCAAAATTGCGTGAATACCATCAGACATACAATTTACCTTTATTATCTATTGCCCGTTTATTGCCGGTTTTTGCAGAAAATCGCTTTAAAAGAGCGTTACATAAAACTGTGCAGACGACTACATCTGGAGCACAATACAACCGCAGTTTGACAAACGCACAAGTGAAAACCAGTATCTGAGTGTACAGCACTGTACGTCTTGCCTACTCTCCTGAGAGACGCTGGAAAAGGTTGCAAGGGAAAGCAAGAAGACCCAGTGCGCAAAAGGCTGTCGGGCCGACGTCGGCCGCCGTTGGCCCGCGCACGACCGTGCGCGGGTCAACGACGGCCGACATCAGCCCGATGGCCTTTGCGCACTAGGCAACTTGTCCAAATTTTGAGAAAGAAAAGTAACAATTGTATAGGGTTTTACCGCTTCTCTGCCGGATCACAACGAGCAGAACCTAACTTCAAAAGGCATAGTTTCTCATGACCCCTCGCAACTGCCGGGGCTCATGTGGATCTATGCCTCTTGGGACAGCACTTTGTATTCGTGTTCCTCGGGCAGCTGCGGTCCTTTGGCGTTGAATTGTTAAATATTTCAGAAGACTCCGTCAGTGATCATTGTTAGCGAAGGGATTAATTGTTGGCCTCTGGTCTTCCCAGATTTGCATCATGTTCAAACTGACCTTCTTCCTGATGGTCAGCGCGGCGCTTTGTGGGTAAGTACACGGTACACTACTAACAATAAGATAATGACCGCCATGAAAGATCTTCAGTATTTCAAATAAGCGAAGCCTTTGATGTAAGTACACTGTATCTATTTACATTCACATTCAACCGTTTGTCTAAGTAAGTACACTATGTCTACATACACATTCATCCGTTTATGTAAGTACTCTGTGTCTACATACATATTCAGCCGTTTGTGTAAGTACACTGTGTCTACATACACATTCAGCCGTTTATGTAAGTACTCTGTGTCTACATACACATTCAGCCGTTTGTGTAAGTACACTGTGTCTACATACACATTCAGCCGTTTGTGTAACTACACTGTATCTACATTCAAATTCAGCCGTTTGTGTCAGTACTCTGTCTCTACATTCACATTCAGCCGATGGTGTAAGTATACTGTGTCCACATCCACATTCAGCCTTTGTGCAACTACACTGTATCTACATTTCACATTCACAAGTGTATGGACACTGCGATCTTTATTCGCATTCACTAAGTCGTGTGTAAGTATTCTGTATCAACATTGACATTCATAAAAGCCGTTTTCCTCAGCTCTAAGTATGGTAATCCACTCACCTTAACACCATATAATCCCATCAAACAAACGAAACGACAAATAAACACGGGTATCAATACGGTCAGCAAGAGACACAGAACCTCATGAGCCTTTGCCTCAGCGGGGGCTCATGAGGTTATTTGCCTCTTGCAGTTGGGTGATTTTTCCGTCAACGAAAGTATTGATGTTGATACTTACTAGAGAGGAAAAATTGGACGCCTAACCCGGGATCGAACCCTGCGCCCATCGAATTGCTGGCCGGCTCGCGACTGCTTGTGGAGAGTTCCTGTCCCAGCCAGTCACACATTGGTTGTCTCTCTATATGTGAATCTGCTACGGTGGTGGGGAATTCGCTCAGACAGTCAATGTGTATCAGCCAATAACGTGTGTGTGTGTGTGTGTGTGTGTGTGTGTGTGTGTGTGTGTGTGTGTGTGTGTGTGTGTGTGTGTGTGTGTGTGTGTGTATGTGTGTGTGTGTATGTGGTGTGTGTGTGTGTGTGTCTGTATGTGTGTGTGTGTGTGTGTGTGTGTGTGTGTGTGTGTGTGTGTGTGTGTGTGTGTGTGTGTGTGTGTGTGTTGTGTTGCCGTTGTTGTTGTTGTTTGTTGTAGTAGCAGTTGTAGTAATAGTGCTGGCAGTAGGATGCTTATTATTATTAAGCTATTGCTGTTGCTGTTTCTAGGGCATGCAAATCGTTGTGGCAAACTGCAGAAGACCAAGTGGAAACGTGGAGGAGCAATTGTTTTAAAGACTGTCAAAAAAAAAACTTCTACAAATGCCTGCGAGTCCGTGTGCATCATGTGGGGGGAGATCATTGATAATCAGTGTGTGTGTGTGTGTGTAAGTACAATGTATCTACGTTCAGATTTACTTGTGTAAGCACACTGTATCTACATTCACATTCACTTGTGCAGGTACACAGTAAATACAGTCACATTCTGCCGTTTGTGCAAGTACACATATACTTGTGTATCTACATTCACTTATGTAAGTAAACTGCAACTACATTCACATTTACTTGTGTAAGTACACTGCAATTACTTTTCATTTGTGTATGTAAACTGTATCTGTAGTCAGATTCAGCCATAAATGTTGGTACAATGCGCATTGAGCTATATTATAAATATGAGAAATGCGCCATATAAATACTATGTATTATTATTATTATTATTATTATTATTATTATTATTATTATTATTATTATTATTATTATTATTATTATTATTATTATTATTATTATTACACTCTATCTACATTCACGTGTGTAAGAACACTTTATTTGCGTTTGTATAAGTACACTGTATCTTCATTCACATTCACTGTGTAAGTACACTATTCACATTCATTTGTGTAAGTGCACTGTGCCTATATTCACATTCACGCTTTTATAAATACAATATATCTACTTTTACATTCACTTGTGTAAGTACACTGTATCTACATTCACATTCACTTATGCAAGTATTCTGTATCTACATTTTCATTTACTTGTGCAAGTACACTCTATCTTCATTCACATTTAGGGGAGACCGGGGCAGGTTGAGACACGGGGCAAGGTGAGACACCCCTAAAATAACTCCTTTAATGTTATAATTCAGCCGTTCTTTCTCCGTTGATAATATTTCCAAAACCCGATCTACAACATCAACCGAATTTTATCAGGTTAATGATCACAAGTGCTTTGATCCGGAGGAAGTGAGGCTTGTTTTCAAAGGTACGTACATTTCTGACAATGTTGAAAAATGTTAATTTTAGAGTTATAATGCTCCAATGACAGTGGTGACACATGGCTTTTTCAAAAGCAAAAAACAAATGAAAGCGTGTGTTTGCATCGGTTTAGTTAACAGTGCCTTAAATTTAGAATACTACTTATTTTTACTAGATATTTTGCCTATAGCTAGATAAAAGGGAAATATCGAATGAGTTCGTTAACCAGCTTTGTACCTCTAGAACTTTTTGAGTGATAATTAGATATATTTTGAAAAAAAAATCAAGTTTTGGGGATGATTTCACGAATTATATGGGTTAATCTTAAAACAAATGAATCATTTTTTATGAAAAAAAAATCTTCTCATTAATAATCGCATGATATTTCGTATACGGTATTTACATGAGCCTGCAGTTTGTCTCGGCTGTCGGGTACGATTAGGTCTATTGTGACCTGTATGCCCTAGTTGTGAAAATCAGACAGTTTTCTGCACCACTTTTTCGGAGTCATTTGTAAAACAGCTAACATAAGGTCAGTTTTTCTTTTACGGGAAAAAACTATCTTCTCATCAATACCCGCATGATTTTTCATATACAGTGTTTGCGTAAGCCTGCTATTTGTCCCGGCCCAGGTGTGGCATTAGGTCAAATTGTGACGTAAGTTCTAGGCATGAAAATCAGCAAGAAAATTGCAAAGTTGATCCTCTGATACGTCAAATGTTAGTACTGCGATGATGACGTATAACATCGAGTCGTCACTATGAACACGGCGTCGTGGGGCTAATGATGCCATTATGTGAAGCTTGAAGTGACGTCATTTCGCGGCGCGTGCTATTATTCTTCTTCAGAATAGCTATGCTGCGCCAGACCACAGAGCTTACGAATCGCGGGAATTGACCTGTGCTCGTCTTTATTTATGTGTGCCAGTGTGTGTGGATCAGAGGGTAATATAGGAGCATTCCGTCAATGTTGCGAAATGTACTACATATGCAATACAAAACTTTGACGTCATATTTGAGGTCACTAGAACGACCGCGCCTTTACCAGAACCTTCCAACCTAATCTAGGTCGGACCTTGCAACAAGTTAGCGAAATTCTAGCTACACAACAAAAAATCGATCGCAATTCTCCATGCAAAAGAAAACGAATCATACTAAAAAGGTACGTAATTCTTATCTAAGATAACTCAACTGAACACCGGATCTTTTCCTGTGCTCAACACACACATGCCCTAAAAAGAATAATACAACCACAAACGTAACAATTGTCATTTTCTTTCTCAGAGATGGAAAAACGACAACCAAAAGCTGTACGACAGTTCTGCTGAATTCGAGGACCACAGGCTAAGGTAGTTTGCAAGATGTTTACTGAAGTGTGGTATTGATTCCTTACACAACAAACACTTTACTTGTAATCAACCTTAAAGAAATAAATGTAGAAAACAATCCATTGCCCACATTATGATTGTCAGCATGAGTAAGATCGACCGCGATAGTTTTAGTGTAGTGTCAGAATGGCAATTCTTGCATCATCCTTGAAATTATATCCTCGTCGATCTATCTCTTAACTATCCTGTGTGTCGTCAGAGGGCGCAACTCCCAAATGTGGGTAGTTCAGCCAGAGAGTTAAATGTGTGACGTTATTATACACTAATCACCTTAATTTGACACGGAGATTTTTTTTTTTAAAAGCTCTGATGATGATGATGATGATGATGATGATGATGATGATGATGATGCCCACATGTAACGCGCATCCACTCCATTACTGGCAACATGCTCAGGAAGAAAAGAAAATTAGAAACAGCACAGATGAAATGTAACAGCAAGAGATGTAAATTATCAGGTGTCTACAGCGCTTCACTGATGAGCATCTACATCTCCTGCAGCTGGGCGTTGGATGGGAAGGGGACATCAGCATGATGGATTTAATGGGAATTTGTCGCCCTTTCAATATGTTAAAGAGATAGAAGGAGGTCACAAAAGCCATCGGGCCGACGTCGGCCCGATGGCTTTTGCACATTGGGTATAATAATAATAATAATAATTATTATTATTATTATTATTATTATTATTATTATTATTATTATTATTATTATTATTATTATTATTATTATTTATTGTTATTATTATTATTATTACTATTATTATTATTATTATTATTATTATTATTATTATTATTATTATTATCATTATTATAATTATTATAATTATAATAATAATAATAATTATTATTATTATTATTATCATTATTATTATTATTAATATTATTATTATTATTATTATTATTATTATTATTATTATTATTTCGATAGAAAAGCTCTAGGCGCCGTACAAATCACATACTAACATACATACACCTTGCATCGTACAACACATATATATTCCCTAACATACACACTCACGCAATAAGACATTCAAGAAAAATAAGCTTAGCAGAGTGAACACACCAACAAGAAATGCTCAGACACACAAAAGATGTACGTGTACCATAAAACTTACAACGGACGCACTAGGCAGCTCTCACTGACAACGAAAAATTATAACGGCGAATGCACATAATTATGTGCGCGGCTGTGATGCCAATCCGTGTGTTTGCGTGTCTGACATTTGAAATCAATGAAGTTTTGATGCAATCAGAAGTAGCTGAAAAAAATTGCGTTAATACCATAAGACATACAATTTACCTTTATTATCTATTGCCCGTTTATTGCCGGTGTTAGTGGAAAATTGCTTTAAAAAGAACATAACTTAAAACTGTACAGACGCAATTCACAATTTGATCTGCAGTTTGACAAACGCACAAGTGAAAAGGAGTATCTGAGTGTACAGTACTGTACGTCTTGCCTACTCTCCTGAGAGACGCTGGAAAAGGTTGCAAGGGAAAGCAAGAAGACCCAGTGCGCAAAAGGCCGTCGTGTCGATGTCGGCCGCCGTTGGCCTGCGCACGCCCGTGCGCGGGTCAACGGCGGCCGACATCAGCCCGATGGCCTTTTGCGCACTAGGCAACTTGTCCAAATTTTGAGAAAGAAAAGTAACAATTGTATAGGGTTTTACCGCTTCTCTGCCGGATCACAAAGATCAGAACCTAACTTCAAAAGGCATAGTTCCTCATGAGCCCCCGCAACTGTCGTGGCTCATGTGGATCTATGCCTCTTGGGACAGCACTTTGTATTCGTGTTCCTCGGGCAGCTGCGGTCCTTTGGCGTTGAATTGTTGAATATTTCAGAACATCCGTCAGTGATCACTGTTACGGAAGGGGGTAATAGTTGGCCTCTGTTGTTTCCAGATTTGCGTCATGTTCAAACTGTCCTTCTTCCTGATGGTCAGCGCGGTGCTTTGTGGGTAAGTACACACGGAACACTACTCACAAAAAAAACAAAAAGTTAATGGCCGCCATGAAAGATAGGATTTCAATAAGCACTGCTCTGTCAGACTACAACAACTTGTCTGTAGACCTTGTCGTCGAATTTTGTGACAAAACTGTTGTAGCTGTTTTAACCCTTTGGCTGCCGATGGCGCTTTTTTGTCGAGGTGATTCCTGCGGGATTCACTAGGACACAATGCGCTACCGACAGCCAAAGAGACAATTAAATCATGATCATGCTACAGGACGGTCCTTAGCTTCCTGTAACCAGTATAATCACTGCCGAAGAATCTCAGGACTAAAGCAAATCTCACGACAAAGGCAGATTCACCCGGGTTAGTTTGGGGTGGCAGAGCGTGCAAGTTGGTCACCCCAAACGGACCCTGGGTAGCTGTGAAGCTGTTGTCACTCCGGCTTTAAGCAGGTACCAAAGCAGAGGGGTGAGATAGAGCTGGCGTACTGCAAAGAAGCCCGGCGAAAGAACACCCGATGGTCCACCCGAGTTAACCCCTGCAAGCCGGTGGAAGTAAACAATAAATCTATAAAGCACCGCAAACTCAGCACCGAGTAATCCCTAGGAACACGGGGTGTGATAAGGGTCAGCAAGGGGCAAGAACCTCGTGATCTCCCGCAGATGCTGGTTCATACGAGGTTCTTTGCCTCTTGCAGGTGGGTGGTGTCCACATTTTTTTCCGGGCGTGACGGGGTTGATACCTAGTAGAGGGGACAAATTCGACATCAAAACCTGCGTTCAAACCCAGCGCCCAGCGCATTGCGGGCCGACTTACACACTGTTTGTCTGCCTCTGTTTGCTGTCGCTTAAATGGTAACCAGTTGAGGGAGATTATTATTAATATTTAAATATTATTATCATTATTTTTAAATTTATTATTATTATTATTATTACTATTATTATTATTATTATTATTATTATTATTATTATTATTATTATATTGCTGCTGTTGTTGTCGATGACGCTAATTGTTGTTTTTGCTGTTTGTAGTGTCATGTGACCGGCTCCCTAGTGCGGAAGACATTTTGGTAGATATGAAGAAGAGATGTTTCAAGGACTGTCAACAAAAGGCTGACTTTTCATGCCTTAAGTTCGTGTGTAAAATGTACGCACAAATTATTAACGACAAATGCGTTTGTGTAAGATCACTGTGTCTACATTCACATTCAATAGTGTAAGCCCACTGTATTTATATCCAAACTCACTTGTGTATGTACACTGTACCTGCATTTACATTAACGGTTGTAAGCACGTTGTATTTATATCCAAACTCACTTGTGTAAGTACACTGTACCTGCATTTAATTTAACGGTTGTAAGTACACTGTATCTATATTTACATTCACTTGTGTAAGTACAGTGTATTGATATCCACACTCACATGTGTAAGTACAATGTATCTACATTCCCATTTACGTGCGTAAGTACACTGTATCCACATTCACATTTAAAATAATAATAATAATAATAATTACGGTATTTATAATGCGCTTATCTTATAATAATTATAACTCTAAGCGCGCACTCACAACTTGCACACGCATGCGCACGCTTTAGACAATGACTCACGTACCACAAATAGTGAAAATACATTACGACGGTCAGCTTGGGGTGGGGAGTGTGGTGATATAGTGCTAAAACTGTTGAAAGAGGTGAGTTTTGAGGGCGGACTGGAAGGAGGAGAGAGAGAGTGTTTCTGACGGAGAGAGAGTGGGAGAGTGTTCCAGGTGGATGGACCGTAGACGGAGAAGGAGCGGGGGCTGAAAGTGTTAAGTTTGGTGCGAGGGATGTGGAGGCGGAGAGGGTCAGAGGCAGAGCGGAGGGAGCGGGAAGGTGTGTAGGGGTGAAGTAAGTTGGAGAGATAGGCAGGAGCGCAGTTGTTCAGGGATTTGTAGCAGAGAGACAGAATTTTGTATTGGATGCGTTGGGGGATGGGGAGCCAGTGAAGGAGTTTGAGCAGGGGTGTGACGTGGTCCGATTTTTTCTTTCTGAGGACGAGGCGGGCAGCATTGTTCTGAACGCGTTGGAGAGTGAAAATGGTGGAGTGAGGGAGGCCGGAAAGGAGAGAGTTGCAGTAGTCGATGCGAGATAAGATGAGAGAGACAGCAAGTTTGGTGGCAGCTTCGGTAGTGAGGTATTTTCTGATCTGACTGATGCGGCGGAGGTGGAAATAACATGCCTGGGCCGTGGCGGAAACGAAGCTGGTCATGGACAGAGAGGAATCGAGGATAACGCCGAGGTTCTTGGCCGAGTCAGAGAGGGAGATGGGGGTGCTATCGAGTTGAAGGTGGAGAGAGGGAGGTAGCTGGGAGAGTTTCTGGCGAGTGCCTACAAGCGTGGCTTCCGTTTTGTCGTCGTTCAGTTTTAGCTTGTTTGCTGTCATCCAGTTTTTCACGTCTTCGTAGCAGTCAGCCGTGCGAGTCAGTAGTGACTGAGTGTTGTCGAGTTTGTCTTTGTCTAGCAGTTGTGAGTCGTCAGCGTAGAGGTGGTGGTGTATGCGGTGAGACTGGATGATGTTGGACAGAGGAGAGGTGTAGAGTGTGAAAAGGACCGGGCCCAGGACGGACCCCTGTGGGACTCCGCAGGAGAGCGTGACTGGGTTGGAAGAGACGCCGTTGATGGTGACGGACTGCTGTCTGTCGGAGAGGTAGGAGAGAAACCAGGAGTGAGCAGAATCAGTGATGCCAAAGGAGTGGTGGAGTCGGTGGAGGAGGATAGAGTGGTCTATAGTGTCAAAGGCGGCAGAGAGATCGAGTAGTGTAAGAAAAGAGATGTTGCCCGAGTCGGTGGAGAGAAGCACGTGTGTAAGTACACTGTGTCTACACTCACATTCACTTGTGTAAATACAATGTATCTACATCACATTTACTTATGTAGTACACTGTATTTGCATTTACACTTACTTGTGTAAGTACACTGTAACTACATCACATTCACGTGTGCAAGTACACTGTATCCACATACACATTTACTTATGTAAGTACACTGTATCTACATTCACAGTCACTTTTGTAAGTACACTGTATCTACATTCACATTCACTTGTGTAAGTACACTGTATCTACATTCACATTAGCTTGTGTAAGTACACTGTATCTACATTCACATTAACTTGTGTAAGTACACTGTATCTACATTTACACCCACCTGTGTAGATACGCTATATCTACACTCACATTCCCTTGTGCAAGTACACCATATCTACATTCACATTTATCCAGGATTCCTTACAGTCTAAGATGGATCAGGCCTCAAAGTTCCACGGTTGTGTCAGATTTTCTTGGCACCTCAGCCATCTGTCGAACATTCCGTCCTGTATGTGTTAAAATCGTGTTAGTTCATTAACCCCATCTCTGTCACTGGACACATAATTTGTTTTTGAAGTCTTCGTTCATTCAACAACCAAAAGACACAACCGTGCTAGGAACATGGATACAATATGTCAGTATGAGACATAGATTCTTTGTCTCTTGAATCTGGTTCTCTTTCATTTTTTTTCTCGGCAGCAAAAACATCAATCACAAATTCTCAACGCAGTGATTTTCTGTTTCCTCAACGGCAATGTTACGTTTACTATTTGCGTCTTACTAAAACAACCCTAGTGAAGAGAGAACTGTTCTTTATCTTTCTTTGTTTTCAGAACTTTGTAGAAGACAAATAGTAGTCCACGTAATCGACAACTCAGCTGAGAGAGCAGACCACAAGCTGCCGGAGAGAAATGCGTTTTCGCCATGTTCGTGAAAGTGTACCATCGATTTGTCTCTTCCAGTCACAGGTCTTTCAGTACAGTGAAAACAATAAATAGATGTTGTGCAATAACACGCATCGTGCAAACATTAATAGTGCTACTGACTACCAATAACAATAATAATATAATAATAATAATAATAATAATAATATTAATAATAATAATAATAATAATAATAATAATAATAATAATAATAATAATAATAATAATAATAATAATAATAATAATAATAATATATCAATGTGAATTTATATAGCGCTTTATCCAAGTGGCTCTAAGTGCTTTACAGTTTGACCTTATGCCGTAAACATACACTGACGAGCAAAAGAAATGCTACATTTTTGGAATCATCGGAAACACTTTCAGATGAGTCCAAAAATGTCGCATTTCTTTTGCTCGTCAGTATATTTAGACAAATACAAAGTTCACACAGATATTTGTCCGTGCAAACTTAAGCATCAACACAAATGACAGCACGTAATCCACAATCCCACTTCCCCCCCCCCCACCCCCCAGCAAAAAAAAAGCATTAAGTATTATAATGATACATTTAAGACAGCATAGAAAGAAGGCTGAACTTTAAAGTCAGCTACTGTGCAGTGGAAAAAAGATATGCGAAACAGCTAGGTTTTCAGTGGCCGTTTGACAGCAGAGGCAGATTCGCCGTTGCATCTGATTTCGAAGGTGAGGTTGTTGCACACGACAGGAGCTTGGTAAGCAAAGCAACGCTGGCCAAGGTTTTCTGGGTGGGCAGATGGAATTCTTAGCTTCCTAGTATCAGCTGCAGAGCGAAGCTCCCGAGAAGGTGATTATACGTGCAGCATATCAGTCAAATACTCTCTCTCTCTCTCTCTCTCTCTCTCTCTCTCTCTCTCTCTCTCTCTCTCTCTCTCTCTCTCTCTCTCTCTCTCTCTCTCTCTCTCTCTCTCTCTCTCTCTCTCTCTCTCTCTCTCTCTCTCTCTCTCTCTCTCTCTCTCTCTCTCTCTCTCCACCAACTCAAGCCACTTACACTCAGCCTGACTATCCATAACGACATCGTTACTCAGGTCACGGAACACCGATTACTTGGTGTAATTGTTGATGACCAGATGAAGTGGCAATCGCACATAAATGCTGTATGTAAAACTGTTGCCAGAAATGTTTTTATGCTTTCAAAGTTGAAGTACTTTATTGATGTTGATGCCCGCAAGTTATTTTACAATGCACATGTCAAATCCCACATCGATTATGCGTCCACGATATGGGATGGCAGCGGTGACATACACTTGAAGAGGCTTAACTCCCTGCATCGGAGAGCAGCGAAACATATCCTGCCTGATTCAGCCCTGACAACTGACGAAAGACTTGAAAACTGAAAATGCTACCTCTTAGCAAGCATCACCTCTTAAACAAGGGTGTGGCTATGTATAAAATCTGGAATGAGATTCACCCAGAATATCTTTGTAAGCTCTTTACCAAGGCAAGTTCAGGTTATTCAACTTCAAGACGAAACTTTATTACACCTCGCCCCAGGATAGATCTATTTAAAACCAGTGTATCTTTCTCAGGCGCATCTTTCTGGAACAAACTGCCTACATGTATAACACACGCTAGCTCCCTCTCCTCTTTCAAGGAATGCCTCCTCAAGTACTTGTCTGCTGATACATAATCTACCACAAGTATCCGTATAAAACATGTGCTTATCCTATAATCAGTGCCTGCTGCCGTATGGTTTGTCCATACTAATAATAATCGCCTAATTACATCATTCAAGTTTCTATTATAATCCAAATAATTTTTGCTGTCTAAAGTGAATTTTCACTATGATCCCAATGATTTGCAACGTATATAGGTCAAGTTGTCATTAGCGCGTGTATGTGTGTGCGTGCGTTGCGTGTACTTTCTGTTTTTCGTTTGTATGTCCGAATGAATGAATGAATTTTGTTTAATGTCTCTTCATGTTTAATGTCTCCTAATTTTTCATTGTGTAATTTGGTACTATTAGTATTACAATTATTATTCTGTGTTTGAAGAGTAGCAACGGCAAGTATGAAAAATGGCACTCGTGCTAATTACTTCATCCGTTGAGAAATAAAGTTTCATTTCAATAAAGTTTCATTTCATTTCTCTCTCTCTCTCTCTCTCTCTCTCTCTCTCTCTCTCTCTCTCTCTCTCTCTCTCTCTCTCTCTCTCTCTCTCTCTCTCTCTCTCTCTCTCTCCCTCTCTCTCTCCCCTTCCCCTCCGTCCCTCCCTCCCTCCCTCCCTCCCCTTCTCTCTCTCTCTCTCTCTCTCTCTCTCTCTCTCTCTCTCTCTCTCTCTCTCTCTCTCTCTCTCCCCTTCCCCTCCGTCCCTCCCTCCCTCCCTCCCTCCCCTTCTCTCTCTCTCTCTCTCTCTCTCTCTCTCTCTCTCTCTCTCTCTCTCTCTCTCTCTCTCTCTCTCTCTCTCTCTCTCTCTCTTTCTCTCTCTCGCTCTCTCTCTCGCTCTCTCTCTCTCCCTCTCTGGCAAAGTGTTAGATCAATGCTGGTGAAGTCGGCAGGCAGACCTGGGCACTGCAATGCAAATATCAGAGTTTACAGGATAGCAGCAGTCGTGCGAACATTTTCATTCTTTAATTATTCATTCATTCATTCATTCATTCATTCATTCATTCATTCATTCATTCATTTATTCATTCATTCATTCATTCATTCACGCATTTATTCATTCACGCATTCATTCATTCATTCGCTCATTCGCTCGACCAGGCAGCAACGAGAGTTTATATATTGACATATATCAAACGTGGTTGTGCCCACGACGGCCGAAGTGCACCCGCGTAGTTAGTGATGTCGACTCTGACATGGGTAGTGTGTAATGAGTGTGAAGCTCTGGCATGGGTAGTGACGTCCACTGTGACTCCGCTTTGAGTAGCTCTCGTATAGGTGGTGACGTCCACTCCGCTGTGAGTAGCCCTGGTATAGGTAGTGACGGCCACTCAGCTGTGAGTAGCTCTGGTATAGGTAGTGATGTCCACTCAGCACTGAGTAGCAGTCTAGTGTGCGTAGTGACGTCCACACTGCTGTCTGGTATAGGAAGTGACATCCACTCGGCTGTGAGTATCTCTGGTGTGGGTAGTGACGTTCACTCCGCTGTGAGTAACTCTGGCATGGGTAGTGACGTCCACTCCGCTGTGAGTAGCTCTGACATAGGTAGTGACGTCCACTGTGACTCCGCTTTAAAGTAGCCCTGGTATTGGTAGTGACGTCCATTCAGCTGTAAGTAGCTCTGGCATAGGTAGTGACGTCCACTCAGCTGTGAGTAGCTCTAGTATGCGTAGTGACGACCACACCGCTGTGAATAGGTCTGGTGTAGGTAGTGACATCCACTCGGATGTGAGTATCTCTGGTGTGGGTACTGAGTGACGTCCATTCAGCTGTAATTAGCTCTGGCATAGGTAGTGACGTCCACTCAGCTGTGAGTAGCTCTAGTATGCGTAGTGACGACCACACCGCTGTGAATAGGTCTGGTGTAGGTAGTCACATCCACTCGGATGTGAGTATCTCTGGTGTGGGTAGTGACGTTCACTCCGCTGTGGGTAACTCTGGCATGGATAGTGACGTCCACTCCGCTGTGAGTAGCTCTGGCATAGGTAATGACGTCAGCTCCGCTGTGAGTAGCTCTGGCATGGGCAATGACGTCCACTACGCTGTGAATAGCTCTGGCATGGGTAATGACGTCCTGTCCGCTTTGAGTAACTTTGACATGGGTAGTGACGTCCACTCCGCTGTGAGTAGCTCTGTCATGGGTAATGACGTCCACTCTGCTGTGAGTAGCTCTGGTGTGGGTAGTGACGTCCACTCCGTCATCTGATTGGTCCAGACTTTCTGCAGCCCACAGCGGAGACGCCTAACTTGCACACTTACGCAATCACCTAACCCTTTAAACCATTAATTTAGCCCCGACGCTCTGCAGCAAGGGATGGACGGACCATGATAATTCAAAGGTATAGCCAGATTAGCTTGGCGCCATCAGGCGCCAAGCTAATCTGGCGCTACCATTTAATTACCATGATCGATCCATCTCCTGCAACTGGTACATGGTCATTAGGTAACGTCTCCAGAATTTGAGAAACTCGGCCATGTGGTTAAATGGGTTATGCCGTTTTGTTCCAGGTGCCGCACTCTGTGTTTTTGCAATCTTCTATAATTCAACACACAACAAAAACGAAAAGAAAACAACAACAAAAACAACAACCAAAAAAACCTAATTCACTTAGGAACAAGGATTCAAAGGGGTGTCAGCAAGAGGCATAGATCCTCATGAGTCCCCGCAACTTCGCGGGGCTCATGAGGATCTATGCTTCTTGAAGTTGGGTCGTGTGCAATTTGCCCGGGTAAACTTCATGGCATAGTCCACCCTTTAAGCCTTTGCTTTAACAAGACATGGATTGACTATGGTAGTCAACAGCTCTAGAATAGCCTGAAACCTAGAGGCGCCCAGCTATTCTGACACTACCCTTAAATTATGATCGTCGGCTCCACGCTATTTCGGCACTACTTTTGGGATAAAATGTTAAGCGCCACTCTATTCTGGCGCCACCCTTGAATTATAATCCCAGACGCCGATCAACCAATACAACCCACTCACCGACCAGCCAACATTGTATCGTCATAGAATGTCTGCAAAACCGACAGCGCTCAAAGTGTCCATGGAACCAACAAGAACCCCCCGCTGCGACAAAAGGATAAAAAGGTGGATCGCGATGTGGAAGTGATGCTTGCGTCAGCCTGATGCCATTTTTCAGCTAAGTCCTCTGAAGGCTAAAGGATGTGTATAGTCCATATGAGCGAGAAACGCGGATAAAGATAGACTCATGCAATTGGTTTAAAGATCCTCATTAGCCCTCACATTTGGGGGACTGTTGAGGACCTATGTCTTTTGCAGATGTGTCAGGCTTGGTGTTAGAATGTAAAACCTGCAGTTGGACGGCGGGCACTTGTAATCTTGTCAGTTGTCAGGGCAGACGACATTTCCGGGACACCTGGAGAAGAAGCTATTCTATCTGCAAGAGACATATATCATCGTGAGCAATTGCAAGCCTCTGCGTCTCCTGTTCTTTACCTCGCATTACGTAATAACTTCACGTCACTGCCTGAACTGTAAAACCACAAAAATACGTCAATCCAGACTAAATAAATAGCTGAAATTGCCTAGCTAGGCCTACACAACAACCGCTTTATTTGCAAACAACTTAACAGAAATAAAATGGAGAGAAAAAAGTTGACTAGTCCCAAAGGCTATCGGGCCGACGTCGGCCGCCGTTGCGGGCCCGTGCGCGGTACAACGGCGGCCGTTGTCGGCCCGATGGCTTTTTGCGCACTGGGTTCCCACCTGTCGTATTACGACTGTCAAATCAACAGAAGATAAATCGACCACTATAGTTCAAGGGTGGTGTCAGAATAGCAAATCTTACATCATCCGTGAAATACCATCATCGTCGACCCGTCTCACCTATATGTGTCTCATCTATATGTGTCTCATCTATATGTGGCAAAACTCACACCTGTTTTCACTTACATGAAAACAACGACAATTGACAACATCAATAATTGGAAGGGAGCTTAGTAGCTTAGACGCCGCGCTGGCAGTCGTAAGATCCCGGGTTCGAACTCCCCTGGTGGGTTGGAATGGGATGTGGATTTTGTGTATTCCCATCGAGTCAAATTTACATACTCGGTTTGCGGTGCCCTGTCTCGCCTTCGTGTGTACAGCTCACATAATCATCAAGTGCGCACGTTTAAAATCCTATCTCCAATATTCCAACAGAGAAGGCGCATTGGGGCCGGAGGAATGGAAACAGATTTACATCGCAGGTACCGAAGTTAAGAGCAGGCTTGATGTTTGCACATAAATAGTGCTGAGTCAGTTGCAGCAGGCTTCTCTCATTGTGGCGCCTTGAGCATCTTGAGGTACGTGGTTGCGTGCACAACGGAGACGCCTTACAAAGTAACACGTATTCTGCTTTGATAAAGCACATCAGTATTGCTCACATTGACATTTCGTACTTAGTGCCGAAATTTCGTAACGTTAACTCGTGCAGTTTTAAATGCAAGACCACGGCAAGACATGGTTCGACCATGATAGTCAGTCACTGACGTTTGGTGCCAGAATAGCTTGGTGCCTATAGGCGCCGAGCTATTCTGGCACCACCTTTTAACTATCATGTTCGATCTGCCCCCTGAATTGTAATGTAGTCCTCAGGAGACAACTTCGAAATGTGGGTATTTCGTTCCTGGGGCACAATGAGTTAAGTATGCTCAGCATAGGGAACGGTACGATATTTCAGCACGACGTACGAAGTGTCAGCAACACACTGCGTGCCCAAAAGGATTTGTAGGCCTACTGTGCACACTTTTCCAATGTAAATTTCACCAAAACTATGCCTTGATATGCCAGCGTTTTGACTAATTCAGCCGACGACCGTAATTCCCAAATTTTGGAGGCGTCATCTAATGACTATGCACCAGTTGCAGGAAATGGATCGACCATGATAATTCAAGGGTAGTGCCAGATTAGCTTGGCGCCGACAGGCGCCAAGCTAATCTGGCACTACCCTTGAATTATTATGGTCGACCCATCTCCTGCTGTAGTGCGTCAAGCTAATCTGGCACTACCCTTGAATTATCATGTCGACCCATCTCCTGCTGTAGTGCGTCAAGCTAATCTGCTACTGCCCTTGAATTATCATGTCGACCCATCTCCTGCTGTAGTGCGTCAAGCTAATCTGGTACTACCCTTGAATTATCATGTCGACCCATCTCCTGCCGTAGTGCGTCAAGCTAATCTGGTACTACCCTTGAATTATCATGTCGACCCATCTCCTGCTGTAGTGCGTCAAGCTAATCTGGTACTACCCTTGAATTATCATGTCGACCCATCTCCTGCTGTAGTGCGTCAAGCTAATCTGGTACTACCCTTGAATTATCATGTCGACCCATCTCCTGCTGTAGTGCGTCAAGCTAATCTGGTACTACCCTTGAATTATCATGTCGACCCATCTCCTGCTGTAGTGCGTCAAGCTAATCTGGTACTACCCTTGAATTATCATGTCGACCCATCTCCTGCTGTAGTGCGTCAAGCTAATCTGGTACTACCCTTGAATTATCATGTCGACCCATCTCCTGCTGTAGTGCGTCAAGCTAATCTGGTACTACCCTTGAATTATCATGTCGACCCATCTCCTGCTGTAGTGCGTCAAGCTAATCTGGTACTACCCTTGAATTATCATGGTCGACCCATCTCCTGCTGTAGTGCGTCAGGGCTGAATGGGTTAAATACCAACAATACCGACATGAATTTGGGATCCCGAGGACTAAAGCTACGGTTCCATAAGCACGAATCCGATAAGTTAACGATCGGAATCTGACGCGGAGATGCAAATTTTCCTCAAATTTCGTGCAGCGTGTGTTTCCATATAAAACATGCGACATCCGAATTAAATCTTTGTGGGAACCCCTGATATGACGCAAAAATCACAATGACGCTAAAGCGTGCGATTGATGACAAAATCTATGTCACATTTTAGGTTTGAACACATCCGACATCTCCCCCCCCCCCTGCCCCCCCCCCCCCCCCCCCGCTCCCTAAATCAAAACAAAAAACAAAATGATAAATTAAAAAATAAATAATAAAAATAAAAAATGAAATAAATAATAAATAATATTTTTTTTTAAATAAATAAATCAAAGAATAAAATTAAATTAAAATAAAATAAAAATAAATAAATAAATAAAGAACAAGAAATAACATAAATAAAGTAAAATAAATAAATAAATAAATAAAATTTCAAACAAATCACTCACCTGAGCGATTAAAAACTCGTGTCGTGTGTTTCACAGTCGGATGTGAAATTTGCTATTGAGTCGGACGAATAGAAACACGCAGTCATAAAAACGACTTGCACGAAGTGTTCTGCCTCGAACCCGCTTCAGATTCGCGTCGTCACAGTGGTAATGGATTCGTGCTTAAAGAAACGTAACTTAAGTAGCTACTTCCTCCGCAGTTTAATGCAAGCCACGAATCTGAATCTGACTAAAATTTAATTGATGACCGTGTAACTGGAAAAAAAAAAATGCAGCTTGAAATGTACAGCTGGTACACGGTTATATGGCGTGCTAACCTTTGGGTCTCGGTTGCGCCGGGTTCAGTCTTGTCGCGATGATTCCTGCATGAATCATCGCGGCAAAACCAGCTACCGACAGCCAATTATTAATAACTCATTCTGCCTGCGGCACACCACAGCAAGACTAGACTGATATGGCTCGACCATGATAGTTCAAGGCTGGTATTCTGCCACCACCCTTGAACTGTCATGGTCGCCGATCGGCTGTCTCCTGAATTGTAATGCAGTCCTCAGAGGATAACTCCAAAATGTGGGTATTTCGTACCTCGGGCACAATGAGTTGGAACATTTTTTTTTTTCCTCAGACAGTCGTCTGTTTTGTTGATAGGAGTGACAAACGCAGCTTTCGTGCAGCTGACTCCTAAAACAGGGCCGCCATCTTCTCCAGGGAGACATCTGCCGGCAACAGAAGGTCCAACTCCGGAAATAGAAGGCCGATAACTCTTCCATAACAATGAAGACGGGTAACTCCTCCGTCTGGTTTCAGCAGAGGAAACACAATGGCGCAGTATGTGGTGAAATGTGGGGGACACAACTGTGCAAATGAAGATTTATTCCGCGAGTATAGGTTGAAGTCCTATTACCTCTTCTGCCTGAGGGACAGTGAGTACGAAGTCGTAGGGCAGACGGCTGTCCAGCGCACGGCCAGCTAAGACTGACGTGGGCCCGATAACATTTTGCCGCTTGCTGTGGAAAGTGACTGAATGTTAGAAACAACTAAAATTTGAATGACAAAAATGTTTCCATGGATGTAGATGAAGTCAATGAAAGGAACATCGACATGTAAGGTGTACGTTTAGATCTAGGTCTCTGATAGCTGGGTTGCGTTCGCCGTAGAAAAAAAAACCAACTGTCCTGTTTGGGAAAAGGCATTAAGTCCACTTTTGTGAACATCGAAATTTTAATTGTGTTACAATGAAAATCTCGCTTTTCCAAAAAAAATGGACTTTCCGTGTTTTGCTTTCACTGGGCAGAAGTGTTTTGTGTTGTGGGACGGAGTGTGACCAATGCGCTAAAGCCATCCGGCCGCCGTTGGCCCGCGCACAGCCGTGCGCGGGCCAACGGCAGCCGAAGTCGGCCCGATGGTTTTTGTACACTTCGTTGGTGTTTTGGATCTAAAGTATGAGAGGGTATATGTGTCGGGCGTTGGATTTATGGACAGGAAGAATTTATTCTAATTTGTTCCGTATGGTTTGTTCTTTGCTTTCAATACACACGCACGTACAAACACACACATATGCGCGCGCGCATCAACACACACACACACACACACACGCACGCACGCACGCACACACACACACACACACACACACACACACACACACTGATTCATTTTCTGCCCCATTCCCCTTCCCCCTCCGCCTCCCACCACCACCACCACCCCTCCCTCCACTCCTACCCCAACTCCCCCTAGTTTCTCGTTTAGTTCACAATTTATTTCACATCATTTCCGTTGCCTGTACTCGCGGCCTATGGATGTTTTACTTGTGATCTTTGTGTGTCTGATCTGAAAGCTTAAAGGATCAGTTTACTTCCCCGCCAATGTGCGAACAGTTTCGTTTCTGAAATCTTGGTTCATTCAACGATCGAAAAGCCAAAACCGTCCAAGAAACATGGATGCAAATTGGTCTGAGCAAGAGGCACAGATCCTCATGAGCCCCCGCAGTCGCGGGGGCCCATGAGGATCTGTGCCGCTTGCAGTTGGTTCCTGTTCACTTTTCCTCGGCAGTCAAAGGGTAACCAGTAAACACCTTGTTCGCCACTGGCTAGAAAATATGTCTAGTCCGGACAAGCACCTCCTTCTGTCTGAACAAGCATAAAACACAGATCTTTATGAGCCCTCGCGTTTTTCGACTGAGGACTCATGAGGATCTATGTCTCTTGCAGTTGGATCTAGTGGGGGTTCATGAAGATTATGTGCCTCTTGCATTGTTGTTTTCTTCTCTGTGCCGCTGCGGCCATCAAAAAGCGTATTCACAATCCGAATCGTAGCCAACTTGACAATTCAAACTGAATTGCCGGTAGCGGAACGTCAAGTTGGCTACGATGGATTCTTCCGCAAAAATGTAGGCTTACACTTCTTATTATTTCAACTCACAGTGCGAAAAAGGCTTTCGGCCCAACAACCAGCCCATCAACCAACCAGCCAGTCAACATCGACTCAGTGGGTATCGTCAAAGAGAGCCAACAAGAACCACCCTCCCCCTCGCCCCCTCCCCCCCCCCCCCTCCCCCTTCCCCCCTAGCCCCCTTTCCCCCTCCCCTCCCCCCCCCCCCCCCCCCCCCCCCCCCCCCGCCGCTGCGATAAAAGGATACAAAGGTGGACCGGGCGATGGAAATGATTCTTGTGATGCCATTTTTCAGCTAAATCCTCCAAAGACTAACAAATGTGTATAGCCCATCTGCATAAGAAACGCTGATATAAATAGACTGATGCTAGAGGATTCAAGATCCTCATGAGCCTCCACATTCTCTGGGGTTAGCGAGGATCTATGTCTCTTGCAAATTGGTCACCTGTGGTGTTAAAATGTAATCTTGCAGTCTGACGTCTGGCACTGGTGCTCTTGTAAGGGCAGACGACATTTCTCTTGTAATAAGAGACCACCGCAGTGGACCCGGGCACAGTCGTGTTAGTGTAGTCCACAGTCGTATTAGTGTAATCCACAGTCGTGTTAGTCAATCATCCACCGTCGTGTTAGTGTAGTCCACAGTCGTGTTAGTGGTAGTCTACAGTCGTGTTAGTGTCATCCATAGTCGTGTTAGTGTCATACACAGTCGTGTTAGTGTAGTCTACAGTCGTGTTAGTGTAGTCTACAGTGGTGTTGATGTAGTCCATAGTCGTGTTAGTGTAATCTACAGGCGTGTTAGTGTAGTCCACAGTCGTGTTAGTATAGTCCACAGTCAGTGTCATCCACAGTCGTGTTAGTGTAGTCTACAGTCGTGTTAGTGTAGTCTACAGTGGTGTTAATGTAGTCCATAGTCGTGTTAGTGTAATCTACATGCGTGTTAGTGTAGTCCACAGTCGTGTTAGTGTAGTCCACAGTCGTGTTAGTGTAGTCCACAGTCAGTGTCATCCACAGTCGTGTTAGTGTAGTCTACAGTCGTGTTAGTGTAGTCTACAGTGGTGTTAATGTAGTCCATAGTCGTGTTAGTGTAATCTACAGGCGTGTTAGTGTAGTCCACAGTCGTGTTAGTGTAGTCCACAGTCGTGTTAGTGTAGTCCACAGTCGTGTTAGTGTAGTCCACAGTCGTGTTAGTGTAGTCCACAGTCAGTGTCATCCACAGTCGTGTTAGTGTAGTCCACAGTCGTGTTAGTGTAGTCCATCTGAACCCAGCTGCTTAAGTGAGCTTAGTCCTGCGCCACCCACTAAGCAAGGTGCTCCGCTATAGCTATAGCGGAGCACCTTGCTTAGTGCCTGGCGCAGGACTAAGCTCACTCTTGCAACTGGTCCCAGATCATTCCAGAATACACTTTCCTTTATTGTTATTATCAGTAGGAAGCCGATACACCCTAGTGCAAACCATTAGCATCCAGTTATTTCTACTATTCCATTTAATGGTTGACTACTTTCTTTTGAGTTGCGTCTTTCAGTATCAGTTTTTACGCTAACTGGTCCCGAGAGAACAGTCAGGTTTCCATCGCAACTGAAGTAAATCGATTCCCGACTCATGAGTCGAACGGTATTTTGTACAGTTGTTTTACGCATACGAAGGGTTAAAGTACCATTACGCATAAATCTGAAGACACACTTCAGCACCAGCTGTGTTTGTTAAGTCTTGTCGACACGTCTAATGAATTTAACAGCAACGGAGTGGAGTCATTGTCAGGTTACTTGATATGACTGAAGACGACGTGTGCTGGACTGGATTGTCCTGTGTCTAAATGAACCATAGCTAGACCTGTGTGTAGCGTTTCGTAACCATCTGTTACAGAAGTGTATCTTTCATTAGTTACGGCGGTAGTGGGCCTTTAATTTTGTCTCTTTGATTTAGCGCCGACGTGCAAAATTAACGTGATTTAATATGTCAGGTGCGGAAAAGAACAAAACGGACAGGAACGGCACGACAGCGCATGACAGGCAACAGAACAGAACGCAACAGAAAGTAAATCCTATATAACATCAGAGCTGGACAAACAAGGGCGTGGGGTGGGCGCGGGGGATGAGGGGGGGGGGATGAGGGAGGGAGGGTAGGAGGGAGCGGGGGATGAGGAAGGAGGAGGGAGGGAGGGTAGGAAGGAGCGGGGGATGGTGGGAGGGTGGCTTGGGGAAAGGGTCAACTAAGTCCCACCCCACCGACGCAAATCGACGACAATATTTTGTCATTTTATTTGTATTATTTATTTTCATTCATTATTTATGTTTTGCCTTTTAGGCCTTATTGGAACGCCACCTGAAACTGATCCATTTTTATTAACCCTTTTAGCCCCGGGACCCTGCAGCAGGAGATGGATTGATCATGATAACTCAAGGGTAGTGCCAGATGAGCTTGGCGCCTGAAGGCGCCAAGCTCATCTGGCACTACCCTTGAGTTATCATGATCAATCCATCTCCTGCAACTGGTACATAGTCGTTAGGCAACACCTCCAAATTTTGAGAAAAGGAACCTTGGGGCTAAAAAGGTTAATACGCCCGAGTTTGTTTGATTTTGGATGAATTATGCCCATGCCTCATACACTGCTGAATATCTGCGTGAGATCGACTCCAGAAGCGAGTGCTGACGTCATAGATGGATAAGGCTCCTAAGGGGATTCAGCCATAACGTATGGAGAGAGAGAAAATCGTTAACCCCTTCGCTGCCAGTGATGACGGATTCACATCAGAGACTATCGTCATTCGAGTGAACGGCACTAGAAATAAGCGTCAAGATCATAATGCCAACAATTAATTATCAAGTAGAAACTTAGTGAAACTTGCACACAGAGAGAGAGAGAGAGAGAGAGAGAGAGAGAGAGAGAGAGAGAGAGAGAGAGAGAGGAGAGAGAGAGAGAGAGAGAGAGAGAGTGAGAGGGAGGGAGAGAGAGAGAGAGAGAGAGAGAGAGAGAGAGAGAGAGAGAGAGAGAGAGAGAGAGAGAGAGAGAGAGATATGATGATGATGATGATGATGATGATGATGATGGTGATGATGAATCATTTATTTCAGGGTAGATCTGTGAGGCAACACAGTGCCTGTCTTACAAGCTGCCCTGTCTACGTAACAAAACACGAAACGAAAACAAACACATCATACAAAATACAAAAAAAGTAATTCAAGAAATTCAAGAAATGAGAGAGAGAGAGAGAGAGAGAGAGAGAGAGAGAGAGAGAGAGAGAGAGAGAGAGAGAGAGAGAGAGAGAGAGAGAGAGCAAAGGTTATCGGGCCGACGTCGACCGCCGTTGGCTCTCGTACGGCCGTGTGCGGGCCAACGGCAGCCGACGTCGGTCCCACGGCCTTTTAAGCATGGGGGCCGGGTGGGGGGAGGGGGGGGGGTGACGGGGAGGAGGAGGAGGACAAGAGAGAGAGAGAGAGAGAGAGAGAGTAATCGATGATATCCACAACGCAAGGAACATCGGCGTGAAAATGAACCTTTCAGTTTACACTATTAGATCTGGACTCTCATACACCATTTTCAGGATACAGGGCCTATGCGTGTCTGTGTCTGCACGTGGAAGCATGTCAGCCGAAGAGTCACCGCGCAGAACATCGAGGGAAAGAGAAAATCATTAGGACAATCACACTAAGCGGCCAAAGCAGCTTACGATGACTTGCGTAACAATCGTAGCCTGAACCACCAACTAGCTCCTCCTTGCGAAGATATAAATGTCTGGTTCGTGCCAGCAAAAGGCGTGGATTCTTATGAACCCCGTCGGGTTCCATGCCGAAATCCATGCCTTTTTGCAGATGCGGGACGTAAATTATTGACTGCCTTGCACAAGAAAGAAAAGACGTCTTGGCCTGGGGCAACAGCAGCGGAAAGTAGTGTACGAAAATAGTGAATTGATTATAATGACTTGGGGGGAGCGGGGGGGGGGGGGGGGGGAGGAGAGAGATGGGGGGTGGGGGGTGGGGAGAGGGGTTGGCTAAGCTTTAGATTGAGGGATTAGTGCCCCTTAAAGGAAAGTACTTTCACAAAGAGCAACTTGAACAGGGCTCAATCAGCTAGTGTATTCTCTCTTATGAAGGCACACTTTAGCTTGAAGCACGCAGTCCCCTTTGTTAGCAAACCAGACCAGGGGTCAAGTGCATGAGTGAGCTTAGTCCTGCGCCAGAAACTAAGCAAGGTGCTCCGCTGTCGCGGAGCATCTTGCTTAGTGGCTGACTGGACGCAGGACTAAGCCCACTGTAGCGGAGCGCCTTGCTTAGTGGCTAGCGCAGGACTAAACTCACTTATGTAAATGATCACACAAGAATTCATTACGCCTGCAACGTGCATAATATTAATTATAAAAATTATAATAAAAAATAATAAAATAATAAATAATAATAATAATAATAATAATAATAATAATAAATAATACAAAAATAATAAAAAAATAACACAAAATAATAATAAAATATTTTAAAAAATAATTAAAAATAATTAAAAAAATATAAAAATAATTTTAAAAATAATATAAAAATATATAAAAAAAATAAAACAAAAGAAAAGAAAAGAAAAGAAAATTTACAAAGAAAGAGGCCATCTTCATTTTGACAAGAACTGTTTTTGTACCCATTTGTCTGTTTGTTTGTTTGTTTGTTTGTTTGTTTGTTTGTGCGTTTATTTATGCGTGTGTTTGTTTGTGCGTTTGTTTGTGCGCTTGTGCGTTTGACAGAACGAATTATTTGAGTTGCTTTTCTCATATTATGGAAAGTACAACGCTGGGTGCCTGCCGAGGATATACGGGTACTTTGTGAGCAAATATGTATTCCATTAATGTATCTAATTGGCTTATAGCATGTCTGGCTATGTAGGTTTTGGGGAATGCATATTTCATGAGCCTCTGTTTTCATTCCTCTCAGGCTGCTTGCCATCTTCTTCCAATTCGGGAATCCAATTCCTACACAGCAACACGGTTCTTACAGACTCAGCCAAAGAAAAGAGAGAGAGAGAGAGAGAGGAGGAGGAGGATGGAGGGGGGACATGGAGGGGTACAAGTTTTGTACGGATCATTTACCTCGAGGAGGTGGGGGGGGGGGGGGCGGAGGGAGGGGGGATTTTGTTTTGGTACATTCAGCCTGATACAAAAGGTATCCCCGACTCTAGACCTTGCTTCCAGGGGCCGAAAATCGAACAGCGGGGCGGGGGTGGGGGGTGGAGAGATAGAATAAGGGAGATTTCTAACCCACCCCTCCACTAATCTCAGATTAGTGGAGGGGTGGGTTAGAAATCTCCCTTATTCTATCTCTGGTGGGGGTGGGGAAGGCGGAGGGGGTGGGGTAGGGAGAAGGCGCGTGGCGGGTGTGTTAACTCATTCTACCCCAGACACACCACAGGAAGATAAGGATCGACCATGATAGTTCAAGAGTGGTGCCAGAATAGCTTGGCGCCCATAGGCGCCAAGCTATTTTGGCATCACCCTTGAACTATCATGGTCGAGCTGTGTCCTGCACTGCATTGCAGTCTTCAGAGGACAACGGCAACATTTAAGGATTTCGGTGTTGGGGTAGAATGAGTTAAGACTCTAACCATTCGCCAAAATATCAAACAACGGAAGGGGGGGGGGGGGGGGAGGGGGAGATCCAAACATCCGGAAAAGGGACTTTGTTATAACATTTTAAAGAAGTTTGGGTCTGGAGAGAGGGTTCCGGAACCCCTAGGAACCCTCCCCCAGATCCGCCCTGTTACATCACGGGTTCACTAATCACGACTCCCCAAAATAGCATTCACGTTTGGTTTAAATAGTTTATTTCTTTGCAAAATGCATGAAAGGATGTATAACATTTCCATCAGGTCAAAACAAGCCACAGGCTAGTGAAATAATCTGGACGTTGAATCATTTACATGTGCATTTGCATGTCGGTGGTTAGCAGATTTTCACGATAGAGAGAGACTATGTAAAAAGAACTTGAAGTACCGCCCAAATCGCTTCTCACTGTTCACTGGACGAAAACTCTAACAACAGAGTTGAAGGTGTGTGTGTGTGGGGGGGGGGGGGGGGAGGGGGGGGGGGGGAGGGGGGGGGGGAGGGGGGGAGGGGGGGGTAGGAGGGGTGGGGGGAGGTCTGCGAAGATGTCTGAGCATGACAACAGACTAATCACGTTTTCACCAGGACGTTTTCACGGATCACGAACGACTTATTTTTTTCTTTCACGTTCCACGACGAACTTTAAATAAAATAAAATAAAGTAAAGAATTAGTAGAAAGAATAAACATTTAAATCAAGGATCACGAGAACAGAAAAACCGCCAATAGAGCATCACGATTTTAAGGCACACATCCTCTCCACCCATCCCCTCCAAGACCCACCCAACGCCTACGGCATACCCCCATCAAAATCTGCCTCAAAGCGTGAGAGTTAAAGAAATTCGTGATCATGGTATATACGCGTGCTGCTCTGTGAATGTGGCCCTTACGGCTGAAAGACGTAAGGGCCACATTCACAGAGCAGCACCCATTTTCTTATGCGGTATCATGCACAATTTGCGTCAGTCAGCGACCCTAAGCAGCCCAAAATAGGATCGAGACAAACATTGCGGTCTTAGCACAATCTCTGCAATTTGTTCCCCGTCCTGCTAGGCTCACAATGACCATGTCTTGATTGGACTAGGCACTTGATGCTAGTGCTTCGACAAGCAGCGGTGGTTTAACCCCTCGCCTGCTGCTAACGATACCGTTCGGTGGAAAAGACGCGTGGTGTCGTCAGTAGCAGTGAAGGGGTGAACCGGCCTTTTCAAGCCAAGAGCCAGCTAGTTGACATGACTGTACCCTTCATACTAGCAGCGCTCAGATAAACATGCAGCAGTAAAATGTCCGCCTGGTATACTACTGCTACTGACTATGTGTACTACTACTACTACACGTACTACTACTATTAACTGTTGCTTTTACTGCTAGTACCACTACTGCTGCTACTACTACTGACTACATGTATAACTACTACTACTACTGACTACTGCTATTACTGCTACTACCACTGCAACTACTACTACTGACTACATGTACTACTCACTACTACTATTAACTACTACTACTACTGACTACATGTATAACTACTACTACTACAGACTACTGCTATTACTGCTACTACCACTGCAACTACTACTACTGACTACATGTACTACTGCTACTACTACTTCTACTACTATTAACTACGCTATTACTACTACTACTGCCACTACTACTACTCAGTGACTACACGTACTACAACTACTGCTACTATTAACTACTGCTATTACTGCCACTACGGCTACTACTGCTGCTGCTACTACTACTACTACTACTACTACTGACTACATGTACTATTCCTACTGCTACTACTACTGCTGCTACTGCTTCTACTACTGATAATGTTTCCTACTGCTGCTTCTACTACTACTACCTCTACTACTACAGCTGTGCTATTACTGCTGCCACTACTGCTACTACCACTGCTGCTTCTACTACTATTACTATTGCTATCAGGGGCGGGTCTGGGGGGGGGGGGATCCTAGGGTTTCCGGAACAATCCTCCAGACCCAAAATTCTTTAAAATGCTACAACAAGGTCCCTTTTGGAATTTTTGGAATCCCCCCCCCCCCCCTTTCGTTGTTTGATATTTTGGCGAATGGTGAGAGTCTTAACACACGCACGCGCCTTCTGCCTACCCCGCCTCTCCTCCACCCCTTTTTTTCGGCTCCTGGAAGCAAGGTGTGGCGTCGGGTAGGCCTTTTGTATCAGGTTGAAGGTCCCAAACAAAATGTTGCAAATCCCCCCCACCTCACCCTCCCTCCCCCCCCCACCGAGGTAACTGATCCGCCCCTGGCTACTGCTGCTGTTACATGTACTACTCCTACTATTGCGAACGTTCTACTAATACTGTTGAGGCTGCTGCTGCTACTGCTACTACTACAACTATACTACTGCTCGTCTTCCTACTACTACTAATCCTAATACTACAACTTGTACTACTTCTACTACTACTACTACTACTACTACTACTACTATTACGAACGTTCTACTAATACTGTTGAGGCTGCTGCTACTACTACTTCTACTACAACTATACTACAGTTCGTCTTCCTACTACTACTAATCCTAATACTACAACTTGTACTACTACTACTACTACTACTACTATTACGAACGTTCTACTAATACTGTTGAGGCTGCTACTACTACTTCTACTACAACTATACTACTGCTCCTCTTCCTACTACTACTAATCCTAATACTACAACTTGTACTACTTCTTCTTCTACTACTACTACTACTACTACTACTACTACTACTATTACGAACGTTCTACTAATACTGTTGAGGCTGCTGCTACTACTACTTCTACTACAACTATACTACAGTTCGTCTTCCTACTACTACTAATCCTAATACTACAACTTGTACTACTACTACTACTACTACTACTATTACGAACGTTCTACTAATACTGTTGAGGCTGCTACTACTACTTCTACTACAACTATACTACTGCTCCTCTTCCTACTACTACTAATCCTAATACTACAACTTGTACTACTTCTTCTTCTACTACTACTACTACTACTACTACTATTACTACTACTACTACTACTACTACTACTACTACTACTACTACTGCTGCTGAATCTCTTTTATTAAAAACGTAGTATTCTCAAGGACTGGATGAAGGCGACTCACATTGAAATCTCTCAGATCACCTCCGAACACAAATACATTTTATTAATAACATTCAAACAGCGATATGACCGCAGGCACCCAAGCAAAGCACATGCACACCGTAAACGCATTTCAAGGACAGGGAGACACGTTGAAATCAACGCTGCATCATGCGATGCTGGTAGCATCGCTTGAAATGCCAGATTGATAACGATGTGCTTCAGTCTGGATTCTGTCGAGGGTTGCTGAGGCGAATGAGTGAGGTATATATGGAACCATAAAGAGAAGAACTCAACGGAGAAAGAAACACGCTGACCCCAGCAATCAAAACGTCATCAGGTCCACGAAGGCCGAAGTGGGTCCGCGCACGGCCGTGCGCGGGCCCTCGAAGGCCGTCGTGGGCCGAAGGACTTTTGCTTACAGGGTAGCGTGTTTCTTTCTCCTTTGGGTTCCTGCTTCTCTACATTTGACACGCTTGGCAGTCACCTTTTTGGCCTGGAAAAATAAAGGGATGTGGATCGACCATGGTAGCTCCAAAGCAGTCCCAACTCTGGATTTCAAAGTTACTGAGGTTCGGATGAGTGGCGCATATAATATATGGAACTATACACGGAAACGCATCATCCATGCTAGCTCCAAAGCAGTCCCTGATTTCGTTGACTCCTTTTCTAGGCACTAGGAAATCTAAAGAAACACTCCTCTCGCGCTGTCATGGTCGATCAAATCTAAACCCAATTATATACACTGGAAGAGTAAACGTCACACAGCGTTCGATCGTGATAATAGTCCTCAGACAAACCGCGCTTGGCAGAAAAATCGAACAACGTGTATAATCTGCCACTGGACTCGTATTTTATTTGTGAAATCTTTTGTCACTACCAAAATCCACAAACGTCCAAGGAACATGCATACAAATTGGTCTCAGGAAGAGGTATAGATGTACATGAGCCCCCGCAGTCGCGGGGGCTCATGTATATCTATGTCTCTTGCGGTTGGATCGTGTTCTTGTTTTTCTCAGAAGTGAAGGGGTTAGTCTGTGATTTCCAGCATTGTGGGCCTGAGCTGTAAGGTTAAGATTCATAAACCACCATACACGTCCAACACACATGTCGTCACGCGATTCGGCGAGTCGTTACGATGCGGACTTTCAAACGATGTAGGCTCTACAACACAAACAAAGAAACACGCTTAAGCATGTTCTTAATTAAACGAACTTTAGTTCGCGAACTCTGACGAACTACAGTTCACGATCTCGGACGAACCAGGTTGGTTCTTAATTGGACGATCTAAAGATACGGCGAACCTAGTTCGAAGTAGTTCACGAACCTCGGCAAACCATAGTTCGCTGTCGGAAAAGGTTCGCTCAACGTGTTGAGCAAACCAAGGCGAACCTTTTCTCTGATTGGTCAAAACTTTTACCCTCTTCTGCGTCGGAGATAAGAAGACAGTCACCGATACAAACAAATATGGCGGACGGCGATGTCACTCGTGCGAAGAACAAGACCTATTTTTATTGTTTTGTGGGAGGCGCAACGCTGTTTGTGGGGTCGCTACTGCAAGGAGTACAAAAACAAAAATCGTTCAAATCGCAAAGCGGCAGCCATTTTGAACACCTTCGCAGACAGTAAGTACGCCGAATCAAGCACTTCAGTTAAGAAAGAGAACCATGGCAAACTTGGTTTCCTGAAGTTCGCCTAGGTTCCTTCAACCTCAATTAAGAAACAAACCAGAAGATCGCCGATCTTCTCCGATCTAGGTTTGGCGATCAAAAGTTCGTCCAATTAAGAACAGCTCTTAGAACTGTCCGGTGAGCAGTACGCACTGTGTGTTGTATTTAACCTTTCAAAGCGTGTTTCACTTTGCTTGGTATTTCCTTGTAGTTAACACGCTTGGCATTTATCTTTTTGGTATTAAATATTCAAAATATTCATACGGCTTGCCAATCTGAGGAAAATCATTTTTATTTATTCATATAGGTGACTTATCCCCCCCCCCCTCCCCCGCCAAGTCTCATTTGGAAATAAAAGTCTGATCTTATTTTCAGTAAGACAGACTATAATAATAATAATAATAATAATAATAATAATAATAATAATAATAATAATGTAAAAAAATGTTTGAAAAGCTCTCCTTAAAAAAAATATAAAAATAATAATAATAAAAACACTTGTGAGTTGGTGAGTTGGTCTTCGATTTTGAACCTTACGGCTCAGGGTTTTAAGGTTCAAAATCAAAAACCAACCACACACATCGAGTTCCAAATCATCATCATCATCATCATCAGTCCCTTGCCCGAACTGGGCGTTGGGGGGACTGAAAGGCAGCAGCAACAGACAGTGCTCTCCACTGAGTTCTATTTTGGGCGGTGGCAAGCAAGTCTGGCATCTCGAGTTCGGTCCATTCTTTTATGTTTGCGACCCAACTCTTTCTCTGACGACCTCGCCGACGACTTCCTTCGAGAGTGCCTTGGAGGATAGTCTTGGACAAGGTGTTGTGTCGGGTCACGTGGCCAAACCAAGCAAGCTTGCGCCGTTTCACGGTTGCCAGAAGAGGTTCATGTGGGCCCACCAGGGAGGTGACGATGCTCCGTACATATTCGTTGGTTTTGTGCTCGCGGTACGAGATGCGGAGCAACTTCCTCAGGCACTTGTTCTCAAAGGCCTGGATTTTCTTTTCTGAGTCTGCAAGCAGTGTCCAAGTCTCACAGCCGTAGAGTAGAATAGACACTACGAGGGACTTGTAAAGCCTGTACTTGATGGTGAAGCTGATGGAGTTACTTCGCCATATCCTGTCCAGCCTGGCCATTGCGGATGTTGCTGTACCTATCCTGATACGGATCTCTGCTACGCAACTACCGTCTTTGGACAGGGTGGCTCCCAAGTACTTGAAGCTATTGACCTCTTCTAGCTTCTGGCCGTTCATGTGAATGTTGCTGCTGCTGTCGCTTGTGGTGTTGATCATCACTTTGCTTTTATCCGTACTGATCTCCATGCCATAAGACCCTGCGCTACTTGAAAGTTTGTCTGTCAGGTTTTGGAGCTCACTATTGCTGCCTGCCATGAGTTCCAAATAATGAGTTTCAAATGTGTACACTGACGACATTTCGACACAAGTAAGTCGCTAAACGCGTCGCCATCCCACAGGGGAAGGCGGACACAAGAATAATTTGAAATTTATTTTGTTTGTGTCATCCGTATTGAAAATACGGTAGAATTTGAAATGGGGCAGGTCGGATGGGGCAGGTCGGATGGGGCAGGTCGGATGGGGCAGGTCGGATCGCATTTATGTTTTGGGCGTGCGAGGCAGAAATTCTGGCAAAGAAGTAGCAAGATAAAATTGACATCAGGACTAGCTAAGCAAACCTTGTTAGAGAACGTCTTTTTTTGCGCCAAAGCGCCGTGTGTGTGTGTGTGTGTGTGTGTGTGTGTGTGTGTGTGTGTGTGTGTGTGTGTGTGTGTGTGTGTGTATGCGTGCGTGCGTGCGTGCGTGTGTGTGTGTGTGTGTGTGTGTGTGTGTGTGTGTGTGTGTGTGTGTGTGTGTGTGTGTGTGTGTGTGTGTGTGTGTGTGTGACAGCGACTAGACTTCTAAAATAATAATCTCGATACTTTTTTTTTCGAATTTTTTATTAAGATGCTCATTGGCGAGAAAATGGCCGTTTCACAATAACCTATTGATCCACACTGGAGTCCGTAACTTTCCTTATTTTTACTAGATATTTTCCATATAGTTAGCATATAGTTAGACAATAATTGCACCACAATATTGTCTAGGTGTTACCTTTTCAAAATTAGTCTGTCTTCTTCCACTGCAACACCTTATAAAGCTTAAGGGATGCAATCCGCGATGTACTAGTGGTGCTAAAAGTAAATTCTGGAGGGGGCTTCTAGTTCATGCGTTGCGTTTGCAGTTTTCAGGTTACCTCCCCGATTACTTCGGTGTCAGAGGGACAGTAATCAGGAGCAAACAAATTTCAGAGTTACGCCGTATGCAAGGACTACTACACACAGGTAGTAGTCCTTGGCCGTATGCCTACCTGAAGAGCCCTCCCCGCCACCCCCCCCCCCCCCCACCACCACCACCCCCCCCCCACCTCCGCCCCCCCCCCTCATTTGGTGCGAAACCGGTCATAGGCGGCAAAAACAAAAATCTACCCAGCAAGTCCAAGATCTGTTTGGAAAAATTCATGTACTACTCCTCTCTCGGGGGGGGGGGGGGGGGGGGGTGGGAGGTCAGGATATTCTTCAGCTTATCTTGGGTTGCGCCTGGGGGTAGTCCCTAATGCTATATGCAGTAGGTGTTCAGTGGAAGGCTGAAAAAGATATGTCTGTCATTCCTTCTCTCCCACTAACCTTTCTTTCTAGATCTCGTGAACGATGCAGTCACAAAAAGGGCAGCTGATGTCGTGATGACACAATGCAAGCTTATATATTATATTCTTTACTTTTAACAAAGGCGTCGCCCAAAGCCAAAAATGCACTCAATCAGATTAGCTCCAAGGTATGTAATTTTTCATTCAATTCTGAGAATGCTATTGCTCTTCTAATGCCATGGAATTCCAGGCTGGTAAGTTTGCATAGTGGCATCAGGACATCAGCTGCCCTTTTTGTGACTGCATCGCTCACGAGATATAGAAATAAAGGGTAGTGGGAGAGAAAGAATGACAGATCTGTCTTTTTCAGCATTCCACTGAACACCTACTGCATATAGCATTAGGGACTACCCCCAGGCGCAACCCAAGATAAGCTGAAGAATATCCTGACCTCCCCCCCCCCCCCCCCCCCCCCCCGAGAGAGGAGTAGTACATGAATTTTTCCAAACAGATCTTGGACTTGCTGGGTAGATTTTTGTTTTTGCCGCCTATGACCGGTTTCGCACCAAATGAGGGGGGGGGGGCGGAGGTGGGGGGGTGGTGGTGGTGGTGGGGGGGGGGGTGGCGGGGAGGGCTCTTCAGGTAGGCATTCCACAGAACACCTACTGCATATAGCAATAGGGACTACCCCAAGGCGCCCTGCAATCCGCTGGAGAATATCCTGAACCCCTCCCCCCCCCCCAACCCCCTAGAGGGGAGTTATACATGAATATTTCCAAACAGATCTTGGACCTGCTGGGTAGATTTTTGTCTTTGCCTCCTACGACCGGTTTCGCCCCAAGGGTGGGTGGGAGGGGGAGATGCTCTTTGTGTAGGCATACGGCGTAAAATTTGAAAATTGCACACACAACGCATGTACTAGAAGCCGCCTCCGGAATTTACTGGTAGAACCACTAGTACAGCGCGGATTGCATCCCTAAAGCTTATGAGCTCGGTGTTACAGTGGAAGAAGACAGACTAATTTTGAAAATGGCAACACCTAGGCAATTTTGTGGTGCAATTATTCTTTACCTTTAACAAAGGCGTCGCCCGAAGCAAAAAATGCACTCAATCAGATTAGCTCCAAGGGACGTAATTTTTCATTCAATTTTGAGAATGCTCTTGCTGTGCTAATGCCGTGGAATTCCAGGCTTGTAAGCTTGCATTGTGTCATCAGCCTGCCAAAAGCATTCTCATAATTGAATGAAAAATTACTTCCCTTGGAGCTAACTTGATTGAGTGCATTTTTGGCTTTGGGCGACGCCTTTGTTAAAAGTAAAGAATAATTGCACTACAATATCGCCTAGGTGTTGCCTTTTCAAAATTAGTCTGTCTTCTTCCACTGTAACACCTCATAAAGCTTTAGGGATGCAATCCGCACTGTACTAGTGGTGCTACCAGTAAATTCTGGAAGCGTCTTCTAGTACCTGCGTTGAGTTTCCAGTTGTCAGGTTACGCTGTATAGGCGCCTACCTGAAGAGCCCCCCCTCCCCCCACCCCCACCCCCTCACCCCCCTAGGGCGAAAACCGGTCATAGGCGGCCAAAGCAAAAATCTACCCAACAGGTCCAAGATAATCATGTACTACTCCCCCCTCTCGGGGAGAGGTCAGCATATTCTCCAGCGGATTTTGGGTTGCGCCTGGGGATTGTTCCTATTGCTATATGCAGTAGGTGTTCAGTGGAAGGCTTAAAAAGATAGGTCTGTCACTCCTTCTCTCTCACTACCCTTTATTTCTAGATCTCGTGAGTGATGCAGTCACAGAAAGGGTAGCTGATGACGTGATGACACAATGCAAGCTTACCAGCCTGGAATTCCACGGCATTAGCACAGCAAGAGCATTCTCAGAATTGAATGAAAAATTACGTCACTTGAAGCTAATCTGATTGAATGCATTTTGGATTCATTTTGGCGACGCCTTTGTTAAAAGTAAAGAATAATTGCACCACAAAATTGCCTAGATGTTGCCCTTTCAAAATTAGTCTGTCTTCTTCCACTGCAACACCTTATAAAGTTTTAGGAATGCAATCCGTGCTGTACTAGTGGTGCTACCAGTAAATTCTGGAAGCAGCTTCTAGTACATGCGTTATGTTTGCAATTTTAATGTTACGCCGTATGCCTACATGAAAAGCCCCCGCCCCCTCCCCCCCCCCCCTCTCTTGGGGCGAAACCGGTCGTAGGCGGCAAAAACAAATATCTACCCAGCAGGTCCAAGATCTGTTTGGGGGGGGGGGGGGAGGTCAGGATGTTCTCCAGCGGATTGCGGGGCGCCTTGCGGTAGTCCCTATTGCTATAATAAATTATGCAGCAGATGTTCAGTGGAAGGCTGTAAAAGATAGGTCTGTCATTCTTTCTCTCCCACTACCCTTTCTTTCTAGATCTCGTGAGCGATGCAATCACAAAAAGAGAAGCTGATGTCACAATGCAACCTTACCAGCCTGGAATTCCATGGCATTAGAACAAAAAGAGCATTCTCAGAATTGAATTAAAATTTATATATATATATATATATATATATATATATATATATATATATATATATATATATATATATATATATATATATATATATCTATTCTTTGTATTTGTATATATATATATATATATATATATATATATATATATATATATATATATATATATATATATATATATATATTATATATATATATATATATATATATATATATATATATATATATATATATATATGTTATTGGTTTTGGAGTAATTTCACGAATTATATGTGTTAATCTTAAAACAACTGAATCTTTTTTACGAAAAAAAAATCTTCTCATTAATAATCGCATAATTTTTCGAATACGGTATTTTCATAAGCCTACAGTTTGTCTCCGCTGTCGGGCAGGATTAAATGAATTGTGACCTGTATGCCCTAGGTGTGAAAATCGGACAATTTTCTGCACCACTTTTTCGGAGTCGATTGTAAAACAGCTGACATAACTTTATTATTTTTTTTTTTAACCGGCATGATTTTTCATAAACAGTGTTTGCATAAACCTGCTGTTCGTCCCGGCCCTGGGGTAAGATTAAGTGAAATTTTGACCTGTAAGCCCCAGACCTGAAAATCAGCAAGAAAATTACAAAGTTGATTGTCTGATACGTCAAATGTTGGTACTGAGATGAGTGACGTATAACATCGAGTGGTCACTATGAACACGGCGTCGTGGAACTAACGATGCCATGACGTGAAGCTTGAAGTGACGTCATTTCGCTGCTCGTGCTATGATTACTCTTCTTCAGAATAGCTATGCTACACCAGACCACAGAGCTTACGAATGGCGGGAATTGCCGTGTGTCAGTCTTCATTTCTGTGTGCCAGTGTGTGTGGATCAGATGGTGGGTTAGAGTAGAAGGAAATGGATTCCTGTCGCTATCGAGCCCACAAAGCGTACTAATGGCGGGAAGCGCCTTGTGTCCGCCGTCTTTATTTGTGTGCGCCGATGTGAGTGTTGATCTGAGGTTTGCTTCGAGAGGAGGAAAATGGATCAGCATAATAAGCCTAAAAATATGAACAACTCTGAATGTTCCTAAAAGATAAACGTATGTGAGCTCCAGACAAACACGGTTGACTTTGGGATGAAATCCTCATCTTGTTTGTTCTACTGGGTAGATGGAGTCGATTCACACACTGCTTGTCTCCCTCGATTCGCTACGGCTGTTCAGCGGTAGCGAATCGAGGGAGACAACCAGTGATGTCAACTGCAAATCGTTCTGGCGTCAGTCTTCGCCTGTGCCCTGTCCCGTCGCAAACAATTGTCCCACAAACTCCGCCACATTTCTCTCTAAAACTTCCCTACTGATCGATCTGCCCCAAAACCTGTCATCTGGACCAAACTCGGCAGAGGTGCAATTGAGTGTTTTCTGACTACCCGCTCTTACTAAATAGATGTTATCTAGTTCACCCGTCAGAGAAAAACTGAACACCACCCATCTGCAAGAGGCATAGATCCTCATGAGCCCCCGCGACAGCGGGGGCTCATGAGAATCTATGCCTCTTGCTGAAACCACTTTGTGTCCAAGTTCCTTTTGACGGTGGGGGATCTTCGTCGTTGAATGAACCGTGGTTTCAAAAAGGCATTCTGCGTACACATGCAGTGAAAGGGTTCATTAATATTTAATCAGAATCAGGTAAAAGACAGTAGGTTGAGTCCCCTAATACTAAGGGAAGATATTACGTTGCGCCCCTCGGTTTCGCTGGACCGCCCCCATGACTGCGGCACGCATCCTCGTTGCAGTCGTACTGTTATTGCGGGATAAGCAGTTCTAACCATGGATAATCTTTGAGAGGCATTCTAATGAGCAACTGATTCAGTAACGATAGGGCGGGGTTGGGCGGGGTGGGGGGGGGGGGTGGGGGGGGGTTGGGTTGGGGGGGGGGGCTGGGTGGGGGGGTTGGCGGTGGGGGGGGGGGGTTGGCCGGGTGGGGGGTTGGCGGGGGGTGGGGTGGGGGTTAGCGGGGGGGGGGCGGGCGGGGGCTGGGGGCTTGACAAAGGGGGGGGGGGGGGTGAAGGGGAGTCTACTGTCCAGTCCGTGACAGGCGACGAGTGTATGAACGTTAACACTTTGTAAAGTGTTGAAAAATCATGATAGAAAAAAGTTTGATAAAAAAAAAAAAACACCAAACAAACCAAGATCCATGTTGGTGTTGATTTTTTTTTCTAAAAATATATTGCGTAGAGGGTGTGGAAAGGGGGGGGGGGAGGGTAGTCTGACCCCATGTATTTTCTTTGGGGTGGGGGCAGGGGGCCCACCCCTCCATCCCTTCCACTCTCTCTCCGTCAGAAACACTCTCTCTCTCCTCCTTCCAGTCCGCCCTCAAAACTCAACTATTTCAACAGTTCTAGAACTATAACATCACCACACTCCCCACCCCAAAGATGACTGTCGTAATGTATTTGTGGTACGTGAGTCATTGTCAAAAGCGTGTGCATGTGTGCGCGAGTTGTGAGTGTGCGCTTAGAGTTATAATTATTATAAGATAATCGCATTATAAATACCGTAATTATTATTATTATTATTATTATTATTATTATTGTTATTATTATTATTATTATTATTATTCCTTCTCCATTGTAATAACGATTCTTATTATTGCTGATCCCGGCACCGCAACTGATCAAACCCGCTACAAATACGTGCAGGTCGTACGATCTGAGAGTGACTTCCACTGTGTAGTCCCGGCAGGTCAACACACTAATCGAACTAGAAAACTACCGGCCTGCCCTGTCTCTCTCCCAACGTTCGCAGCCAACGTGTACTTTTATCCAATTCTGTCGTCTCACTGATCGATCCTCAAACTCCAAGTCATCTCCTCGGTCCAAGGCTGAACTCAGATGGGAGATAAAATAGAGTCGTCCGACAGTATTCAAGAGGCATAGATGCTCAAGAGCCGCTGCAGGTACATTCGCTTTTTTCTTCTATTGCCTCGTCTCATTAATCGATGCTCAAACCCCTGATAACTCTGCAGTTTACGGCTGGACTGAGACGGCCTAGTGACTGTCTACTCAAAAGGCATAGATTCTCATGAACCCCTGCATTCGCAGGGGCTCATGAGAATATATGCCTCTTGTGAGATATAAATCAGACTTGCAGGGGTTGATGAGAATCATATGCCTCTTTCTGTTGCATGAAAGAAACCGTGTTCATGGGAATGCATGCTTCACGGAGATCGAAGTCGGCTGTAGAGAAACGCTATTGAAAAGAGCATGCAGCTGGTTGCTATACGATGACAAAAATGGAAAGGCTCGTCAGAATGTTTCTCTTGTAGATGAGAACTAAAAGGACAGATCAGAATCTACGCGAGATTATTTCTTTTTTTATCAATTGCGGATCAGTTACCTTCTCGGGGAGGAGGATTGGGAGGGGGAGGGGGGTCGGGGTGGTGGTGGTGGGAGTTTGGGTGGGGTTACCAACATATTTGTTTCTGACATTTAACCCGAGAGAGAAGACCTAGACCTAGAGCCCAGACTTTGTCTTCCACTGGCTTAAAAAGTAATCAGACGACGGCGGGGAGGGGCAGTGTGTGTGTGTGGGGGGGGGGGAGGGAGAGAGAGAGAGAGAGAGAGAGAGAGAGAGAGAGAGAGAGAGAGAGAGAGAGAGAGAGAGAGAGAGAGAGAGAGAGAGAGAGAGAGAGAGAGAGAGAGAGAGAGAGAGAGAGAACCGAACTAAAATTGTATACAGTTAAATGTTTAAAAAAAATAATAATAATAATTATTATTATTAAAAAGAGAGAGAGAGAGAGAGAGAGAGAGAGAGAGAGAGAGAGAGAGAGAGAGAGAGAGAGAGAGAGAGAGAGAGAGAGAGAGAGAGAGAACTGAACTGAAATTGTGTACAGTTAAATGTTAAAAATATTTTAATAATATTAATAATAATAATAATAATAATAATAATAATAATAATAATAATCCTCCAAGCAGACATCAAGAGACTGGGAACCACCTGGAGTAGAATCGAAGGAGAAGCACAGGACAGGAGTTGCTGGAGGTCTCTCGTCGACGGCCTATACCCGGGTAGGGGTGACAGGCGTAAGTAAGTAATAATAATAATAATAATAATAATAATAATAATAATAATAATAATAATAATAATAATAATAATAATTATTATTATTATTATTATTATTTTTATTATTATTAAAGATAGAGAAAGAGGGAGAGAGAGAGAGGGGGGGGGGGGATTGGTTTCAAACTCCCTAAATCGGTTGAAAATGACGTAGCATAATGCAGATATTTAGACCGGGGTAGGGTGGAAGCTCTTCAACCTGGTAACGCCACCCCATCCCATCCCCATCCCTCCCTCCTCCCTTCCTCCCCCCTCCCTTCCCCCCCCCCTCAACTCTGATCCGCCGCTGCATTTGCCCCAGAAGGCACGACTCTCTGCCCCTCAGATACCAAAGAGCAAAAGAAATGCGACATTTTGGGAATCATCGGAAACACTTTAGTGTTTCAGATGATTAAAAAAATGTTGCATTTCTTTTGCTCGTCAGCATAGGCATACGCAAGAACTGCATTGAAAGTCTCACGAGAATCTACCTATCGTGCAACCGGAAGGACATGGCTGGGGTTTTTTTCTGGGTCGTGCCGATGTCCATGTTTTCGGAGCCGGTGTGGTGTCCCTTACACTTCTGCAGCCAACTGACTTGTTACGTTTGTGGTTGTATTATTCTTTGAGAGCATGTGTGTGTTAAGCATAGGAAAGAACCAATATTCAATTGAGTTATTTTGGATAAGATATACGTGCCTTTTTAGTACGATTCATTTTCTTTTCCACGGAGAATTGTGATCTATTCAGTTTTGTTGTGACGTGTAGTTTCGCTACGATGTCGTAAAGTTTGACCAACATTAGACTGGAAAGATTCGAGCAGGGTCGCGATCTTTCTAGTGACCTCATATATGACGTCAAGGTGCTCGGCAACATTTCGTAACATTGTATCAAAAGCGCTTAGAGTGTAGTGAAAATTTGTAGTAACTTCTAGAGAGTTCTTTTTTTTTTTAATGAATATTAATGAGTTGTGGTTACCTTTTCTTTTCTTATTGGTTGTTTTGGGAGATTTTGCTGGATAGTTCTGAAAATCTGTAATAGTATAAAAGACCGTATTAGGAGGTATTTGTGTACATTGTATGAGAGACGCAGTGTGTCAAAAGTGTTGATGCATTGTAGAGGAGACAGTGTATCAGTGTTAGTGCATTTGTGGATGCATTGTGTGGAGACTGCATCGCTGCAATAAAATATTGTCGGAACTGTTACTCCAGTGTGGTCTACAACATTATGCCAAGTGTGACGGGTTGCAGCTGAGTGAAGTTTCTTTACAAGAACCCTACGTGCATTCGTCTGGTGTGATTGTATCATACTACGACTACGACTACCACGTAACATGACTCATGATATGCTTCGGAATCATCTGTTACGCGCTGTCCACAGGCAAAAGGCAGCAGGTCCATTTTTGTGAAAAGCGAGATTGTGACTGTGTTACAATGAAAATCGCGCTTTTCACAGAAATGGATGTATCTTCTTTGACCTTCGCAGGGCAGAATTAACTCATTCAGCCCTGACGAACAACAGCAGGAGATGGGCCGACCATGATAATTCAAGGGTAGTGCCAGATTAGCTTGGCGCCGGCAGGCGCCAAGCTAATCTGGCACTACCCTTGAATTATCATGGTCGATTTATCTCCTGCAACAGGTGCAAAGTCGTTAGATGACGCCTCCAAAATTTGGGAAACACGTGCTCCGGGCCGAATGAGTTAAAAGGATATTGCCATGGCCGATAGTCGAACGTATCGATGGTCCTACAATATGTGTCGATCGTTCTGCGTATCGATAGTCCGATGTCTTGATAGTCCTACTTTTATCAATGTCTCAGCCCTACGCCGTGTCAATGGTCCTATGTCTCGATTGCCCTCAATAATAGTCTTACATGTCAACAGTTCTACATATATCTTTGGTCCTTCGATTTGTCTCTATAGTCATGTCGACCAACACTGAAAATTCTGGTTACGCAGGTCAGTACTGCCAAAACGCTTTACTGATGAATGACGTAGGACTGATGATCCGTAGGATTATCGAGACAATGAATAACGCAGGACTACCGCTACATAGGCCTATCGATACACAGGACTATCGGTACGTAGGACTATTGATACGCACTCTGTCGTGGTTAGTCATTGCCGAGGATGCTGAGGAAGCGCAATACTCCAGCTGTCACGGTTGTGATAATTATGGTCCTGTCAGGACTATCGGACTACCCTCCACCCCCCACCCCCCCCCCCCCCACCCCCACGTGACCACCACCTCCCTCCGACTTCTCCTCCGACCCCCGCGCCTCCAACGTGATCAGTCATAGTAGACCCAGTGATTTCAGTCAGCTCTTATCCATTTACCGCAGGTCCAGAACTTTATCAAAAAGTCCTCGGGCTGAAGTCGACTGCAGATGGCCCGCGCACGGATGAGCGCGGGCCACCTCTAACCGACTTCGGTCCACTGACTCTAACTCACCGGCTTGGCGCTGGGAGGGAAAGGGGGCCTCCCTACGTAACCAGACAGTTGTGTATTTTGGTCCACGTTCTATTATGAGAGCCTCGGCTTAATTTAGCCTGTGAAAAGAGAGCAGTAGTAAAAGAGTGCCACCCATCTTGCAAACCCCTTCCCAGCTTCAGGAGGCATAGATTCTCATGAGCCCCTGCATATGCAGGGGCTCATGAGAATCTATGCCTTTTGCTGGCAACATTTTTATCTTTAGATTAAGGAGGTCTGTTTGTGTTTAGTGTATGACTGGTCATGACGGAGTAATAGATTTTTTTGGGGAAGCTTGTTTTTAATTTTCTTTTTATATTATCATTTATTTTAGCATAGATTCTCATGAACCCTTGGAGTAGCCTCAGGAGCGCCTGAGGATCCACACCGCCCACATGCTGGCGTAAACTGTTTCCATTTACAACTGCAGATTGAGGAGGTCGCTTCGAATTAAGCGGAATACTTTTGCGTGAGCGGAAGACTCTCCCTTGCGAAAACAAAACATAGCATGTCCATTTATGGGAAAAGCGAGATTGTGATTGTATTACCGTGGAAATCTCGCATTTTACACAGGAGGACGTATTACCTTTTGCTTTTCCACCGCAGACGATTTACGGCGGCACCGCCTAACTCGTGATTGAAAAACGATTTCTGTGTGTCGACGGGGATTTCTGTTGGAGTAGATTTCAATGCACTTAGCTGATTAATGAAATGACGTCTGCGGCTGTAAATCTACAAAGATTGCGTGGTCAGCAAGAAGCATAGATCCTCATAAGCCCCCGCAATTGCGGGGGCTTATGAGGATCTATGATTGATTGTACATTGCTTAACGTCCCGACAGCAACAAGGCTTTCTCAGGACGTGCCTGCACTGCTTGTGAAAAAAAACTAAACAGAAAATTGAATGTATGTCGCCAGCCGGTCAAATACATTAAATAAACCTACAACATGGGGCATAAATAAAGCTAAGACCATTTAGCAACACACATCCAATATCAAGAGCTACAGGCAGTGCAGACAGTAGGGAGAGTTTTTAAAAGGCAAATACAGGTGAATGGACAAAGGGTAGACAGAAACACATGCCCCAGAATAGAGAGAAAAACCCACCCTGTGGGGCTGACCAGGGTGACCCTGGGAACTAAAAAATACCTAACCCCACCCAAGTCCCCCAGGGCAGACCCGGGTGGGGGAGGATCTATGCCTCTTGCTCCCGAAGAGATTAACTTATGAACTCTCCATTCTTTAACCCCGTGACTGCTGCTGATGAGAATCGGCTCGGTTTAATTAACCCTTATCATTCGGAATACACCAGTGTGTGAAACAAGTTTGACTAAAATAGTCCAAGGTTGGTGTCAGAATAGCTTGGCGCCTCTAGGCGCCAAGCTATTCTCGGCACCATCCTTGAAATAAAGTCGTGGGTCACTTATATCCTTAGCCGTGTAAGCACTATCATGTAGCTTGCATATGGCATTAATTCTGCCGGATTGCCAGATCTTGTCTGTTGACCCTTACCATTCGGAATACACCAGTGTGTGAAACAAGTTTGACTAAAATAGTGGCAGTGTACAAACTTGATTTGAAGCTTTTAGCCTCCAGTATAATATAGGTTAAACGACGCCACGTAAAGGGGTGATCCCTCCTGGGTGTCGGTAGCGGTTGCTGTCGCCGGGCGATGCCGATGATTCCTATAGGAATCATCGCGACTAAAACCGCCACCGACACGTTAAGGGTTAAAGCGGCGATCTGCCCCATGGCGGTACTTGATTGCTCAAATTCGGGTCATTTTATCAATGTTGTCTGGCCTCGACTGTGACTTTTGTATCCTTCTTCAGTTAGTCACAATCCGTATGGATAGACTGACACAGCCTCGGTCAGTATCGGAGGTCTTCCACTGCCACTTGAGCGCAGCGGAAGTAACTCTCCTGCGTACAAAGGAGAAGAGGAGCAAAAAGGTCTTTCGTTTTACGACATTCAAACTTCATGCTGTAATTAGCCTGTGGTTCAACTCCCCATATGAGATTATCCCCCTCAGTTTTCACACACTCCGGCTTATCTACTTGCCTCTTGCAACACAAAGCTAGGAACGAAGAACCTTTCTGCCCACACGAAAAATTCCACGCGGACCATATCAAAGAGAAACATTTCTAGCAATTCTTAAACAAATTGTCTGTTAGCGTTTCGCAACACTCTAATGCAATATGACAAAACTGTCGTCTGCTAGCGGCCTGCACACAACCGTGCACTGACATGCCCAATATAAGGCTCCCACGAACACACTAGGTCGACTACAATTACTCAAATTAACTCTTTTTTTACACCACCTGTCATGCAGTTTTGCTGCCCAAAACGCCCCAACAGGCAAAACAATTGGAGTTTTACACCCTTAAAAAATTGCAAAAACTGAGGGGGGAGGACATTTTGGGAACTATTTCAAGTCTTGCGGAATAACAAGTTACTACATGCCGCCGGAAGCAATACACACGCCAGGCCTGTCTGTCGGGCTAGTTTTGTGAGACACATAAAGAGCATGTATAAAGGGGATATTGCAAACTTTACTGATGATGATGCCCACATGTAATGCGCATCCATTCCATGCTAGCAGCATGCTCCGCAGGGCGCAAAAAAAAAAAAAAAAAAAAAAAAAAAGAGAGAAAAAAAACTGAAGAGGAGTAGGTCGCTTTAACTCATTCGCAGCCAACCGCATCCGGATGCGCAGCGCCTATGCCGCGCATCCGGATGCGACTGGCCGCGAATGAGTTAAAACAGTCTTCTTTGGTTGCTAATAATTCGCTCTGGTACAACGCAGCGCGGGATTCACGTTTTCTACGCTCAGCCGGGAGATTTTTCTACCCTTCTACAATTTTCACAGTCCACGTAACTGAGCCGGCATAGCGAACACACCGTGTAAATGGAGTTTTCTTCTGCCCATGGAGAAAGAAACACTCTTAGAAAACTACAGCTACAACACACTTTCCTTTAGGCCGCTTCGCTGAAACGGGCTGTATTCTATACTTATTTTGAAAAAGTTGAAACTGTGACCGATTACTAATAACATGAATTGTGTTGTAACTCTCCTTTCTAAGCGCGTTTCTTTCTCCGTTGGGTTCTTCTCTGCATTTTACACGCTTGGCAGTCACCTTTTTGGTCTCGATTCTGCCCATGGTACGCCTCGATTAGATGGGGGTGGGGCCCCGGGGAGAGAGAGGCGACTAAGGCCGGCGATCCGAGACTGAGGGGGGGTGGGGGTGGGAGAGAGAGAATCAATGAATCTTTATTTTAGAGAGAGAGAGAGAACAATGAACAATGAACAATGAACAATGAACCTTTATTTTCCAACGGTAGAAGTTATTGGTAACAGGACCAGTTTTCAAACTTGCCGTTGCTACATCTACTACATAAGTGACATAGACATGTAAACATACACATACCACACACTGCTGCATGCACTGCTACATTCGCTCACGCACGCACGCACCACGCACATACACACACACATACCCACACACGCACTCAGGTACGCACGCATGCACATCGCAACCCGCGCATGCACGCACGCACACACACACACACACACACACATGTACACCGCAATTCAGTACGCATGCACACACGCACGAACACTCACACACACACACACACACACTTACACACGCACGCACTCAGGCACATACGCACAAAAACAAACACACGCTCTCGGACACGCACTCCAGACATACCTACCCGCATACGCGTACGCACAAAAGTATAAAATGAGTAAAAATACAAAGTAAAGAGAGAGAGAGAGAGAGAGAGAGAGAGAGAGAGAGAGAGAGAGAGAGAGAGAGAGAGAGAGAGAGAGAGAGAGAGAGAGAGAGAGAGAGAGAGAGAGAACAGGGCCCGACGATGGGGTTTCGACTGACTAAATGCAAATCCGCTGCGCCACCGCGTGCGCGCACGCGGTGGCGCAGCGGATTTGCATTTAGACAAAGCACCAGTATCGTCAGGCCCTTGTGTGAGCTACTCTTTTCCATCAAACTATGAGAAGACTAGAGCAGAACAGCTTGAATGTGGTACGACATTCATCAAAGGATAGTTAATGAGCTTCCCTTGGCAGGAGAAGCTAAATTATGTGTTAGACAACCTAGGAGTGGGACTTTGACATTGGCCGGAGTGCGGCGGCCCGCCGCCCTACGCCGCGGCAGTAGTCGTGACTCATTGTGACCCTCTTCTCCTCATTCAGAACATGAACGCGTCCGTGCAGTAGCTAGGACAGACATTTCAAATAATGTGACTGAAGTCTGGAAAAGAATAGACAAGGTTGACTTGCGTCAATTGCTGATTCTTAGTTTAACCCGCGCTACGACAGCAGGAGAAAGATCGCCCGCCTTGATAATTCAAGGGTAGTGGCGCTTGATGGCCATGAGTACACTAATTCAAGGGTAGTGCGCGCCTGACGCCGGCTACATATTTACACGCTTCGCTTGGCAGTCACCCTTTTTGGTTATGGATTAACTTGAGGTGCTAATTCAACTCAAACTACAACTGAAGACGCCCGCGCACCCCGTCACACGCGCCGTCTACTAAAAAAGTATCCTGTGTCTGTTTATCTAAGTCAGTACTATGGAGTATGTGCAACCGATAGCAGAGTCACAGTGCCCCGCCCAGTTCATTTTTATTTCTCAGGCAAGGTCATAGAGTGAAGACAATTTGCCGCAAAAGGCACAGATGATCGACGCGTAATCGACTACAGAATCAACCTTCCATGTCCTTTACGAACAAGTAGTAGGAATATTGTGTAATCGACTATGAAATCACTACTCAGTCACAGTAACCCCGCATTAAGCTCCGGGAGCCTGCAGCAGGAGATGGATTGATCATGATAATTAAAGGGTAGTGCCAGATCGAGCTTGGCTCCGGAAGGCGCCAAGCTCATCTGGCACTACCCTTGAATTATCATGATCAATCTATCTCCTGCGGAGTGTACATAGCTGTCAGGTGAGGATTCCAAAATTTGGGAAAGAGCAGATCACTGTAATAAATCCCTTTCAAAGGCTTAGATCTTTACACAAAATCATTAGAAATTATTCTTGGGAACTACTCTTAAACTACGGACCGCGAAGTCAGTCTCCAGCGACTCGGCCGTTACCCTGTCCGCATCTTCCTCTACAAGTCTGAGTTACTCTTTTGTCTAACCGGCGGTCAGTGAAACTAAAACGATATATATATATATATATCGTTTTAGTTTCACCGCCGGTTAGATAAATATATATATATATATATATATATATATATATATATATATATATATATATATATATATATATATATATATATATTATATATATATATATATATATATATATATATATATATACAGTACGTCAGCAGTTCAGTCACAAGTCTGGTCAGTTCTCAACTATTAAATCTGGAGCCGGGAGTGATCTAATTTAGTTCTTGCGTCTACACGTGCCAATCCTCTGAGATACGCAGTCGCACGTGAAACAATAATTTCTAAGTCTAGTAGCAGACCCAAATTCAATTCAGCCCTCGGCGGACGCTCGGCCCGTCACTACTAAACTGAAGCAAGCGAAACTGAGTTTTCGCGCCAGTGCCGGCACGGCCGCAATGAACCCGGCGTCCGCATCGCCGGAGTTGCATGTACTGACAAGAGGCCGCATATATTCTCGTGAGCCCCTGCAACTGCAGGAGCCGCTCACCGAAAATATATGCCTCACTCTTGCTCTCAGTGATAATCCACATATTATTCAGTTAACTCATTCTACCCCAACACCGAAATCCCAAAATTTTGCTGTTGTCCTCTGAAGACTGCATTGCAGTGCAGGACACAGATCGACCATGATAGTTCAAGGGTGATGCCATTATAGCTTGGCGCCTATGGGCGCCAAGCTATTCTGGCATCACCCTTGAACTATCATGGTCGATCCTTATTTTGCTGTGGTGTGTCTGGGGTAGAATGAGTTAACTTAAATTTGAAGTCCTCACAGTGATAAATCAAACGCCGCCGGCCGTACGAGCTCAACTGACCAGACCGAAGGCTGAGAAGCGGGTTGAATAAAACCACTGAGGCTGGTGAAACGGATCAGCCTTACAGCAAAATTTGCTAATCCGACTCAGTGGCTGCGTACATATCCGGCACACAATACTTCGCACAGAATCCAGCAAGAATCCATCTGCGTGTGCGACTGCGAACGTTACTGGTACAGCAACGACTGGCAAACTAAACACGCACATTGCCGGGTTGTGCGGCCGTGTCGCATCGTAGCAGACGACAGATGTGCGACCCAGCCAGCGAACTAGAAAGTTTCGCGTTTCACCGAGAGTTAACTGTGGGACGACCGCCACACTTCTGGCCGCTGAAAAAGGGTCACCCCTGTGTTCATCTCTGTGACAGAACACGTCATTTCCTGTCAGTATAAAACTAGACATTACCCAGGTTGTCTACCACACACCGGCGGTCGCGTCTGCCCGGCACACATCGCCATTTTATGTAACGGGCGTTATCACGTGACTCCGCCGTGACCGGAGCGTCCTTTGCCATTCGGACCAGGATTGCTTCAGTGGTTCTTTCTTCATTTCTCTCCGTGCTTGCGCTGGGATTGCCTCATATTTTGTGATTCTCTGGATTTTGATTTTCATTTGGATTTTTTCATTGATTTTGCAACGAGGATTTCGCAACATCCGCTGAGGAATTTTACTGTGACGTCACTTGATTGACAGCGGGTGCCTCGAAATACTACCTACAGGCGCCTTCGGTAGACTGTCCTAGCGCAGAGATGGCGTCGAAAGCAACCAAACCGGTAAGAAACGTGTTTTCCGTGTTGCTAGTAGATATCTACTATCTTATCGTACCATGTGTGTGTGATACGCGCCGTGTAGAGTGTAGGGAATAGTAGTCAGCATCAGGAGTTGTTCGCCGGCAAATGAACTTGAGTTGAAGGGCATTGCACACCTTCAAAATGGCGAGCAACACGGAAATGACTCGAGCTCTACCGAACCATTATTTTCGTTTTTTAGGCAAATAGTAGGTAGACCGTCCGTTAGATCAAAGGGTTTCTCGCAGTTTGTGCGATAAGTCCGACGATTTTTGCTGTTTTAGTCCCATTTAGGATACCAAATTTCTCATCCGACGCTAGACTTTGGTCACTCAATCCTCATAAATATTCATCAACCTGTGTTGGTCGCAGCCCGAAAGATCGCCGCGGGTTGGACGCAGGCTTGTTCTAGTGTGTTATTTCAGTGCATTTGGTGTTGCATTTCGAGACCTGCGTCGACCTCCCCACGACAGTTCTCGTGCCCTTTTCATCTGAAGGGCAAAAATTATCCATTGGCTCTCGCAGGTTTTAGCAGGAAATGGACCGTCACGCTCGAGGTGGTCGCGTACGGAGTCAAAGTCTGAACCTATGTTTATGATACCTCCCTCTATATGAAGAAGATAGATGTCACTTATCTTAGATGTTAAGGAGCCCGGATCTCAGAAAAAAAGAGGCATACATTCTCATGAACTCCTGTGTTCGCAGGAGTTCATGAGAATTTATGCCTCTTCTAAATGTAAAGGTGCGCAAAGAGAGTTGGCCACCAGATTTTGAAGACCTTGGTTGACTATTGTTGGCCTAGGTCTGTGGCACATGTCTCCCACGTGAATGCTTACACCGTGCGGACACTACACATTAAATTTGCTGACTGCTGTGTTTGTCGTGGCTTTAAATTTCGTATTGTTTGCTGTTGAGCTTTTCGTTGGCTTGTAACTTCCCATGTCCGTTTTGAAACGGATCGCAGAAATGGAGTGCCTCGATTGAAACTGATACAAGGTGCAAACTTGATGAATAGTGTGTATCGTTTGCTCTGTGCAACGTCCATAAAATTTACCTGTACTAACATATCCACCTCTCAGGACCCATTGTTGCTTGTAGTTCAAGTACAGAAAACATGACAAGTTTAGGCCTGACTGAATTAAGCTTTTTGTATCCTCAATTTCTTTGAGTTTTCCAAGTATCAGTATTTTTTTAGTAAAGATAAAGATTCCCGTGATTTTTAGCATTACCATTCGACATAAAAATAATTGTCATTAATCATGGTGACCTTTGCTAAACGAGTGTTACTGTTAGTAGCATATTTTGACACAATGATTTAAGCAGGAATCATCACCACAGATCTGTTATAGACAGCCAGTGGAATACAATTTCTATGGGGAATGCTGATTTTACTACTTGTTAGCTCCTGTCTTGGTATGTAGTGTACTCTGTATCACAGAATCTCAACTGTGTGCAATCTTCCCCTTAATACTGAACCACAGCTGAAATTCTAAATATAGCTGTCATTAATTAATGTACATATTGACATTTGCACATGTAGAACCGGTTTACACTCGCTCCAGCACTGCGGAGGCCATTGATTAGTACATATTATGCCAGCAACTGAAACTCTGTGTGCATTGGTCACACAGCTGATGTTTTTGCTGGTGGCCTATTCAGCGTTAAATCCTTGAGCATTCTCTGTTTTACTGTTGACATTCATGTAGTTTGGTAATGATGTTGAATTCATTGACTATGTGTGTAATGCAGGGTCTGCGTGTGTTTTGTCCTTGGCTTGGGCAGAATTTTTTAAAATGGAATGCCAACATTTGCTCATTTATTAGATTGTGTACATAGAGAATCCATAAACAATCAGCTTGAGATGTAAAATAATAAACTTCTAAAGGACCCACTTTTTGTTGGTAAAGGGTTGTCCACCTTCCTCAATTCCTGTGAACAGGACTCATAAGTGGGCAGATTAAAAATTCCATCACCGTAAGGAAATGTGAATCAAGCAAACGTGTAGAGGGAAGACACAAATTGACAACTTCCACACATTTGAGACACACCCTATGCTGTTAATGTTAAGCATTACTGTTTGCTGTGTATCAATATGCTGTGCACCTAGAGTGAGTTTTTTTTAAAGTTGTGACATGAAAGTTCTTTAGTATTCTATGGTGGGGAGGCATGAAGAGCAGCAGAAAAAGGAACAATGCTGCCGAGTAATACTGTTGGAGTACAACGTTAACACAGTAAAATGTGTTATGACTGTTATGTGGTACTTAGCTCAGTAATGATTCAAACTTGTTTATTTGCAAGGTATGACAAACACTAGTCCATTGTACTACGGGACGATACAGTCTCTTGAAGTGAAACAGACCCACAGAATGTCGCAACCCCCCACCTTTTCTTTTTGGTTCCTGTGTAATAGATTAGCAAGAGCAGGCACTTAACTTCAGTGAAGTGCCTGAACCTATGACCTTTGTTGATGTCTTCGAAATTCTATCACAAATATGTGCATGAGACATGGTATTGCGAAATACACCCTCCACTTTGTCAACAAAACTGATGACGGTGTGTCACAACAGCAAGACAGTTTCTCGTTACACTATCATCACCCATTCTCATTTTGAATTATGAGTGTGTCTTCTAAAGTTTCGTGCCCTAAAGCGCTGGACCCCTCCTGTGTCATTGTACGTGAACAGGGTCAGCGACCGACTCGGGCAGGTGTCTAAACAACACGAAAACTTTTGGCAATACTTTTTGCGTTGCAGTCTTCAGAAGTTCACTGCTATTTGCCTGTTGTGAGAAGCTCTGTACCTTTGAGCAGTAGCTCCCGTCCCCTTTTACAACCACCCCCTACCCTACCACATCCCCCACCTCCACTCCATCCCCCCCCCCCCCTCCCTCTGTACACAAGAACGCTCGAGCCGGACTTAGCTGGCTGCATCAGGTGCCTCAGTGAGCGGGCTATGTGCGGTGACGCCGGCCCGAGGGGCTTTGGCTCACTGGGGAGGCAACTACGGAGTTGCCGCGGCTGTTGCGCAGGTAAAAGCGAGTGTACGCTTATCGTCTTGCGCGCCCAGGGTCGGCTGCTGGGGATTAGTTTTCACAGTGTGCTAGCTCAAACGCAGTGCCCAATTATCTTGACATATGTTCTCCTCTACAAGCGTCCAACTATTCAGACATTGTCTCTGAACAGTCAGGGTCTACTAGTCCTAGATTGTTTTATGCTACAACTTTATTGTCCCGTGAGAGGAAATTTGACGTGCCTTACCCGGGCCGCCACCTCATTGAAGCTCTATCCGACCTACCTACTCGATTAAAAAAAAAAATTCGCCTGTTTTGCTGGAGGGAGAAAAGGCTTGGTAACCACGAAGAAAAGAAACAGAAGTCTTGTCTAACTCGGCATGCGTTAAAAAACCCAGCAGAGTTTTAAATCTAGGTAGATTGGCTCTGAAGGTGAAAGGGTCCACCGACCTCTGGCTAGCGCACTTTACACGCGCTAGTTGGCGCTGGGCGGTTAGGTACAAATTACCGTGTTGGCCGCAGCCAGGGGTAGGGCAGAGAACGCTGTGGAAAGTTTAGCAAGGGTCACCTTGAATCCTTTAACTCAAATACCTCAGCAAAGCCCTTTGGGCTACCTGTTTTGAGTAACCATCTTTTTTTTTGGTGGGGGAGGGAAAAGGCTGGTTTTCTCGCAAGTGGATCCTTTTATGTTAAAAGACAAAAGTGTCGCGTGTCAACCTATTCAGCCCTCCAGCAGGAGATGGATTGACCATGATAATTCAAGGGTAGTGGCAGATTAGCTTGGCGCCTTCAGGCGCCAAGCTAATCTGTCACTACCCTTGAATTGTCATGGTCAGACCGTCTCCTGCAAATTCGGGAACTGTGGCCTCAGGGTTAAATAGAGAAGAGATCATTCAGGTGGATACAGTCTTTAATGACAGGTTATCCCTCCTAAAGGTGGTCGCCCAGGGCAGTTTCTAAGTTGTCAGGGGTACAATACAGATAGCTGGGGTAATCGCCAGGGGGTCTGAAACTTGCCGGATGGTGGGTGATTCCTTGAACCTTAAACTTCGTAACACGTCCTAGGGAATGATGGGACGTCTGGTTACCAATCCTCCAGACCACAGGCATGTCGGTTGCATCTGACTGGTCAGAACCCCACCACAGTTGAGTAAGCAGTGACTCAAGCAAATGTACTCTGCAGCAGTTTGACCACCTATTGTAATTTCAGATGGCAGCCAGCCATATGCTTGTAGTAATTCTAGTGCAATAACTCTCCTGGGTCCTGGTAGTAAACTTAGGGTTATATAGGGCTCAGGAAGCTGACCTCATCAGGCTAACGGTGGCGGCCATCTTGAGAGGATACGAGACTAAGGCGCTCATAGGGAAATCAGTGAGGAAAGTCCTGATGTGCTATAGGCAATAACAGCAAGTCTTGCCATCACCGTAGAAAACTCCTAACCAGAATCTGTTTTTTGTTTGTTTCGAAAGAAGAAGAAACGTGAAGAAAAATGTGTTGAAACACTACATCCCTACTATCTGAAGACTATCATATCATCTCAAGATGGCGGCTGACGCACCTAGGCAAAGCAGGGAACTTCTCAGCCTAGTAGTGGATACGCGATGAAAACTCGGGGGGGAGGGGGGGGGGGGGTGTGGTCTATTGCGGCGATTGTTATAACTTTTATCATTCAGAATACACCAGTGTGTGAAATAAGTTTCACTAAAATAGTTTATGGGTAGTGCCAGAATAGCTTGGCACTTCTACTGTTCTAGGCGCCCCCCACCCAGGTCTGCCCTGGGGGACTTGGGTGGGGTTAACTATTTTTTAGTTCCCAGGGTCACCCTGGTCAGCCCCACAGGGTGGGTTTTTCCATCTATTCTGGGGCATGTGTTTCTGTCTACCTGTATTTTTCTTTTTTTAAACTCTCCCTACTGTCAGCACTGCCTGTAGCTCTTGATATTAGAGATGTGTGTTGATAAATGGTCTTAGCTTTATTTAGGCTACATGGTGTATGTTTAACGTATTGGACCAGCTGGCGACATACATTCAATATTCTGTTTAGTTTTTTTTTTTCACAAGCAGTGCAGGCACGTCCTGAGAAAGCCTTGTTGCTGTCATTAAGCAATGTACAGTCAATCAGCTTCTAGGCGCCAAGCTATTCTGGTATCACCCTTGAACTAAAGCCATTGGTCTATATCCTTATCTGTAAGCACTAGTATCATGTAGCTTGCATTTATGGCAGTGTACAGATTTAAAGCTTTTAGCCTCAGTATGATATGGGTTAATAGAAAGGAAGCCTGTAATTGCGCTGTTGTGGAAATCATAAATCATTTTCAGTGTTCTAGTGTGAATCACCTTTAGTGTTTCGTTCTCGTGTAAATCACCTTTAGTGTTTCGTTCTCGTGTAAATCACGAATGTATACCCTTCTTTTCACCTTGACTTGACCCCTTGGCGTCTACCGACGATAATTTAAAGGCGGACAAGATGCGTTAGTTATTCCTTTTTATGTCCCGCTGGCACATATGTGATCGGGGACTAACCACTTGGTCTTTAGTTGACGATACAATAGATAAAACACACATATCACTCGTGATTATTATAGTCTCTCTTACCTAAACAACGGTCGTTATACAAAAACATTCTTTAATTTCTCATAGATAAAATTCAGGACCACTGAAGATCAGGTTAAAAAAGAAAGGACTACAAAAAAGAGGATTAAGTATGGTCTATTATTCAAAAAAAGAGAGAAGAAAAATTTGCGAGCGAGCACAGGCCAGGTGTCAGACCAAGCACTTAATCAGTATCAGTACAGTTTTCAGTACATTAATACTTAGTATTTGGAAAGAAATAGGTAGTCACAAGGGGCCGCGCCAAGGGCAGTCCCTGGATACCGAACACAAGATGTTAAAAATAGAAGTTTTAGCTATAGGGCAGCATCGCCATCATATTAATTTATCTAGGGGCGGTTTTGACATGAGTTGGCCGACCCTGACAACTGTGTCAGGATCGGCCAATTTTAAAATAGTGTGTATGGCTGTTACAGAGGGATATCTCAGTCGCAATTCCGCACACTCTGCGGAGAAGGCCTCACACTCCAGGATAGCATGATCCGGGGTGAAGCCCCCGCCGCAGAGACACAGGATCCGACAGACGAGTCCGCCAGCTATTTGTGCATATTCGATTAATTATATCGATAGAATAAGGCATTTTATAGATGCAGTGATCTTTAGTGATCTTGTAGGCCAGGATGCCCGGACAGCTCTCTGCGAGAATTTTTCGATTAGAGGAATAGGATTCTCTAATTTGCTTATCTATTAGAATATTTGCCTCCCCTGCGGCCTGCGGGAGCCGGACCGGTTGGGCACTGGGTCCTCCAACTGCGCCGGTACGAGCAGCCCTGTCGGCGGCCTCATTGCCAAAAATACCGACATGTGACGGGACCCACTGGAGGGCATCCGTGACCCCTCGGCTGATTAACTGATGAATGACCATTTTAATTTCTATCACTATATCGGGTCGGACTGATCTTTCCCCTAACACTAAACTTAGTAATGCAGCCCTGGAGTCCGTGCAGACCAGGAGCTGGTACATCTGCAACGGGAGGGCCAAGACATGGTTAAGAGCCATCAAGATGGCCACAAGCTCCGCCGTGCATATGGACCAGCGAATAGCTTAGCACTTTCCCCAGGGCTGGAATAAAGACTCCACACCCCACCCCACCAGCCTCACTGACGGATCCGTCTGTATAGGCGGTGATAGCGTGCGGGTAGGTGGCCTTCAGGTATTCTAATGTTTTAGATTTCTGTAAATATATATTACTTTTTTTGGTAATTTCCGGGATCTCCGTTTCAATAGTAGCCATATGGAGGGTCCATGGAGACCTAGGAGCTAAGGGAGCTGGGAGGATAGTGTCAGGCACCACTCCAGCCAGCTCCAATACTGCACCTACTGTAGACGTGAGTGAAGGTTGTACCTTGCGTTTCTGTATTGCTAAGCAGGATTGTTCTAGCCGATCCATTTTTATTTATTTGAATAAGTCTCTTGGACGCTGTTGGCTGTTTCAAAAATCTGGTTAGCATATTTGGTGCAACATTTTAATCTATACATGTTGAGCGGTAAGATATTGGTCATGGCATATACTGCGCTATTTGAGGCATGTTGGGGTACACCCAGAATACATTTAAGAGATCGCATTTCTGCTTGCTCTAGCATTTTTAAATCATGTTTAGAAGCCGAGAAGAAACACTCGGCTCCATAGCTTAAGTTGGACCGCACCAGGGCATGGTGCAGGTGCACCAACAATTTGGTGTCTCTGCCCCATGCCTCGTGCCGAAGAATTCGGATTAAATTTATTGCACCGTTAGCCTTACGAATAAGGTGATTAATATGTAGCTTCCAATTTAGAGTAGATGAAAACAGCACCCCCAAGAATTTGATCTGATTTAAAGGAGTTATGGAATACTTAATATTATCATTAGTGATAGTAATTTGTTTTTGGAGCTTAACTTTATTTGGACTAAATATTATCAACTGTGTTTTGTCGGGGGCTAGTTCAAATCCATGCTTATCCAAGTATTTTTTAATTTCGTTAATCGCAGTTTGAAATTTGATACACTTTTCTTTGGCTATTTCCCTACCACAGAGATTAACTGTTTTAACAGGTTTCCATAATGTCATCGGCATATTGAGATATTTTTAATGTATTATTATTGGTATACTTATCAAGTTTAGATTTAAGATGGGCGGGTAGCTCGGCCATCATAACATTAAAGAGAAGCGGAGCAAGGCAGGTACCTTGAGGAACCCCGCAGTCAGTTTTATGTATAGCAGAGAGGGCCTGCCCATACCTGACCTGCAGTGTACGCTTAAGAAAATTATGAAAATAATTAAATATACTGCCAGTAAGACCTAATATTTTGAGTTTTTGTAACAGTTTTTGGTGCCAGACGACGTCAAACGCTCGTTTGATGTCGAAAAAGGAGGCCATAACTTTAGACTTTCTCTTGAAAGCTTGTTTTACAGCTGACGAGAGGGCATATAATTGATCAGTAGTTGATCTTTTTTTTCCGAAATCCTGCTTGAACTACAGGTATTACTTTATTTTTTTCTAAGTAATATTCGAAGCGATTTTTTTTATAAGGCGCTCGAATATCTTACTCACATGCGATGTGAGAGTTATGGACAAGACGCGTTTTTCAGCGGAGCTATATCGGCAGCCAGTACCGCTCGAGGCCAAAGCTGTTCAGAAAAGGGCAACTTTGCAGTGTCCCATGTCATCTTCCCAAAGTAATTTAACAGCTTTACGTAACCGCAGGACTAAGACGATAGATCACAAGGGTTCCCTTTTGTTTCGCCCCGCCTATCATAGAGCTAGATACTCCAGGGGCTTAATGTGTAGAGCACACGTATTTTCGCACGGTACAACACAGATCCTCCAACTGAAAGTCCTACAGTGGCAGATGACAGGCAGGCCACTGTCACTGTATACACTGACTGTGTGTGACTGTACCGCAGCACGAAGGTGTACACGCGATGTAGGGCGCAGGTACGCTATTAGAGAAGTAACAACGAAGGTCCTCACTACACTCTGTCAAAAGATCTGGGAGCAAAAGAAATGGCCAGTAGAATGGACACAGTCTCTAGTGATCCCGCTCCCCAAGAAAGGAAACCTGAAACAGTGCCAGAACTACAGAACTATCAGTCTGATAAGTCACCCTAGCAAAGTAATGCTTAAAATCATTCTCAACCGCCTCAAAACTTTCGCCGAGGAACTGCTGGCAGAAGAACAGGCTGGCTTCAGAGTTGGAAGAAGCACTGTAGAGCAGATTTTCAACTGCCGCGTCCTGATCGAGAAACATCTGCAGCATCAGCGCGAACTCTACCACAACTTCATTGATTTCAGGAAAGCATTTGATCGCGTCTGGCACGACGGACTCTGGCAAGTCATGAGATCGTTCAACATAGAGGAGGGACTGATCCAAATGATAGAAGCGCTTTACAAGAACGCCTGCAGCGCGGTTCTACTTAACAATCAGTCAGGCGAGTTCTTCAGGACGACGATCGGTGTCCGTCAAGGATGCCTGCTCTCTCCTGTCCTTTTCAACATATTTCTGGAGAAGATCATGCAGGAAACCCTCCACGACCACCATACTTCAATCTCTATTGGTGGCAGATCCCTGTGCAATCTTCGATTCGCAGACGACATTGACCTCATGGCAGGCAGCAATAGTGAGCTCCAAAACCTGACAGACAAACTTTCAAGTAGCGCAGGGTCTTATGGCATGGAGATCAGTACGGATAAAAGCAAAGTGATGATCAACACCACAAGCGACAGCAGCAGCAACATTCACATGAATGGCCAAAAGCTAGAAGAGGTCAATAGCTTCAAGTACTTGGGAGCCACCCTGTCCAAAGACGGTAGTTGCATAGCAGAGATCCGTATCAGGATAGGTACAGCAACATCCGCAATGGCCAGGCTGGACAGGATATGGCGAAGTAACTCCATCAGCTTCACCATCAAGTACAGGCTTTACAAGTCCCTCATAGTGTCTATTCTACTCTACGGCTGTGAGACTTGGACACTGCTTGCAGACTCAGAAAAGAAAATCCAGGCCTTTGAGAACAAGTGCCTGAGGAAGTTGCTCCGCATCTCATACCGCGAGCACAAGACCAACGAATATGTACGGAGCATCGTCACTTCCCTGGTGGGCCCACATGAACCCCTTCTGGCAACCGTGAAACGGCGCAAGCTTACTTGGTTTGGCCACGTGACCCGACACAACACCTTGTCCAAGACTATCCTCCAAGGCACTCTCGAAGGAAGTCGTCGGCAAGGTCGTCAGAGAAAGAGTTGGGTCGCAAACATAAAAGAATGGACCGAACTCGAGATGTCGGACTTGCTTGCCACCGCCCAAAATAGAACTCAGTGGAGAGCACTGTCTGTTGCTGCTGCCTTTCAGTCCCCCCAACGCCCAGTTCGGGCAAGGGACTGATGATGATGATGACGCTATTCTATAGCCTTGGGTGAAGGTCACAAGCTTTGACCTCTGACCCCCAACGAAAAGGTGCGACAAGCCGCGCAGTAGAAAAAGATAGAATGTGGAGTTTTTATGTAGAGGCCAAGTGTTCGCCGACGGAACAAACTTGCGCCTTATACTTCTTAAAGTTTAGATCAAAGTTTGGATCGACCATGATCGTGCGCGGATAGTGGCAGAATATCCCTGGCCTTGTGTGACGAGACGGTCGAATTTGTGAATAGCGCGATTTTTGATTGTAATACAATGAGAATCTCGCATTTTGCAAACATAGACTTCCTAAACGCGAAACCAATGAAGGCACTAGATAACTGATTTCATTCAACCCTTTAGTATGGTGACACTAGACGCTACTGACAGCTGAGCTAAAGGATTGTCCCATGGCCATTCATTCATTTATTCTACTTGTTGACAAGATCTAAGGCGTCAAGCTATTCTAACCCTTAATCGGCAGGGCAAGGCAACGCCACCCATCTGTAAGAGACATAAACCGACTGCGGGGCTCATGAGGATTTATGTCTCTAGTTAGTCTTGTGTTTTTTTATGCCTGTTGTTGGTCCTAATGAGTCCTATTTACATTGTGTTAACACGAACGGTAGCCAGTGTGTACTGGTTTAACACATTCAGGACCCAGGACCGAAATCCGCAAATTTTGAAGTTGCCCTCTGAAGGACTGTATTACAATTTCTAGAGACAGAAAACGCATGATTGTTCAAAGGTGTTGCCAAAATAGCTTGGCGCCTATGGGCGCCAAGCTATCCTGGCACCACCCTTGAACTGTCATGCTCAATCCATGTCTTGCTGTGGCGTGTCAGGCTGAATGAGTTCAGCGTGCAGTTCGTGATATGGTTAACTGTTAAAAACTGTCGAGTGTGTATATGACATTCTGTCATTAACTCATTTGAGGAATATATACGTGTGGGTACACTGCACATGAAATTTTCCCTGAACAGCACTGATGCTTTAGTGAAATGTTTGTACATGTATGTGCCTGCTTTAGTTTTGTCTCTTATTTGGACTGACACCTATGTAATCTTGACATGCTGCACAGGGTCACTCTAGCATTTTGTGTTTCTGCATGCACAGGGTTGGTAAAAATGCGCATGAGAGGAAAGCAGTGCATGGCGCATTCTCCAGCAAACTGCTGTGCAAACACAGCATATCAATTAGATGAAAATATACCAAACTCATGACTTAAAAAAAAAAAATGGTTGACATTCATGTAAGCTCAGGTTTTATCTTTTCATTGATCCTTTTTTTTTTATCCTGATAGTGATACACTATTGTTTGAAATAAATTTGACTATGATAGTTAAAGGGTGATGCCAGAATAGTTTGGTACCTGTGGCGCCAAGCAGCTAAAATGGTTGATCTATCTGATATAAACTGCAATTTAACCTTCATAGGACAATAAGCATTTTTTTTTTTTTTTAGAATCAGCTTCAGTGTTAGTTCGACATTTCCAAACTTGGAGAGACAGCAGTACAATCAAAGTTTTGATGAACTACTTTTTTTTTTTTTTTTTTTTGGTTTTTTTTTTTGGGGGGAGGGGGGGGGGGGGGGGGGGAGTGGTTTTATTCTTATGAATTATGCTATCTCAATCTAGAGATCTAGAGAAGTTTTGTTAAGTTGAAGTCATCACTCTTTTGAGACCCTGAACCATTTTAGTCCCAAGGTCTCATTTCTCAGATTTTGGAGGTGTTGCCTAATGAGTATGTACCAGTTGCACGAGATTGATTGACCATGATAATTCAAGGGTAGTGCCAAAGTCATTTTTATTAACCCTTATCATTCGGAATACCCCAGTGTGTGAAATAAGTTTGACTAAAATTTTTCAAGGGTTGTGCCAGAATAGCTTGGCACCTCTAGGCGCCAAGCTATTCTGGCACCACCTTTGAACTAAAGCCATTGGTCTATATCCTTGTCTTTAAGTACTATAATGAAGCTTGCGTATGGCAGTGTACAAATTTGAAGCTTTTAGCGTCAGTATATGGGTTAATTTACCACTTAAGTTTAACCCCATTACTGCTGAGGAAGGCAACACAATTCAGGTTCAAGAGACATATCTTTATGAGCCCCCACATTTGCGGGTGCTCATGAGGATCTAGGCCCTCTTGCTGGCACCACTTTGCGTCCATGTTCCTGCGGCACTTGTAGCCCTGTAACACAGATTTCAATCGCACAATCTGACAAAAATTAGTAAGGCTACATTGCTGTGGCTCCATTTTTTTAACGTCCGTTTTTCTGTGTGCGTTTCAGAGTGGGGGCCGGCAAGAAAGCTACCGCTATGCCGTCACCCCGGGGCAGGAGAAGAAGAAGAAGAAGAAGGGGAAGGAGAATCTGGATGACCTCAAGCAGGAGCTCGAAATGGATGAACACAAAATCCCTATCGAGGAGCTCTACGAGCGTTTTGGCACAGATCCCAACTCGGTGAGTGAAGAAGCACAGTCACACAAACGGCCCCTGGGAGCGGTTTTTGGAATCATCGTGACAAAAGCCGCTCCGGACAGCCATAGGATCAATAACCAGAGATTACGGAAGCCAGAAAGTATTAGTGGTGGTGGCCAGCCATGCTACCAAGATACAAATTAGCTTAGTATCGGGTTATTTTGGTAGTGTTATTTCTGTTATGGTTTCTTTTGTAATCGTACCTGATATAAGCTACAAGTCAAAATTCACATTTGAAAGCTTGTGTTGCTTGATTTGTGATCACTTGCATCTGTCATTTTTATGTCGGCTTTCATGTTAACTTTCCACAGAGCAGCTTTCGTGGTCTTACATTGAAAGTTGGGAGGCTTCTTGGTAATTAAAAAAAAACGAGAGTTATTTCTGTTGTTTTTATCTGTAATCTTAACTGATAAGCTACAAATCTAAATTCACATTTGGAAGCTTGTGTTGAATGATCACTTGCATCTGCCATTTATGTTTAACCCTATTCTGTCAGAAAAAATGTGAACTCCAACCAGCTGAAACTGAAAGAGAAAAAGAACGCATAAATCTTGGTTTTTCAACGACCAGAAGCTAAAACCATCCAAGAAATGCGGATACGATTTGGTCTCTGCAAGAGGCATAAATCCTCATGAGCTCATGAGGATCTATGCCTCCAGCAGCTGGATCGTGTTGGCTTTTTTTTCTCAGCAGTGAAGGGGTTAACGATTGTGGTCATGTTTGTGCAGGGTTTAACCCCAGAGAGAGCAAGAGAATACTTGTTACGTGACGGCCCCAACATGCTGACCCCCCCAAAGACCACCCCAGAGTGGGTCAAGTTTTGCAAGCAGCTGTTTGGCGGTTTCGCCCTTCTCCTGTGGATCGGAGCCATCCTCTGTTTCATCGCCTACGGTATCCAGGCCTCAGCCTATGAGGATCCACCAGGTGACAATGTGAGTAGTGTTATGATGGCGAGCATTTGCAACTTGGGCCTCAGCGTGTCGGTAGGGGCTTTAGACGCAATGATTCCAACAGGACGCGTGTCGCATACCTCATGATGGAGGATTTTTGCGTCTCCCATAAAAATGTTAAAATCGTCTATTACACAGTATGTGGCATCTTTTGCAGTTTGTGTTGCTGTCTAAGCCATAAAGGCAGTCAACCTGCACAAATCAGTTTAATGTTTCTGGATTTTTGACAAGGGGTATTTTCTTTCAGCGTCACCTGGACAAAGTGGCGTCTGCGGTCAAAATTGGACAACTAAATCAGCTCATTGTAAATTGCAGTGTTCTTAAACAGATTTCACTATTCCAACTGGCACAATCTGTATTTCTCTTTTGTAATCAGTATCATCAACCACCTGCTACTTTCCTTTCCCATATTTTTTGAAAAAAACTGAGGGAATTACCAGTTAATGTGAACAGTCAGTAGAGGTTTAGTTTTACAGTCTCTAGGCGCCGGAATGATGGTCTTTAATGACAGGTGATCTGATCCGTCATAAGGGTGATTGTTTGAAACAAGTTTTGTTTTATAGAAAATCCACAAAAAAAAAAACATGCATAGAGAGGACAAGTGCAACATAATTTATTAATGAACGATTTTCTGAATTGAAAGTAAGTCAAAGTTGTGAGTGTTTGACGATGATAGTGGGTTAACCCTTCTAGCCCCTGGACCCTGCAGCAGGGGATGGATTGATCATGATACTTCAAGGGTAGTGCCAGATGAGCTTGGTGCTTTCAGGCGCCAAGCTCATCTGGCACTACCCTTGAAGTATCATGATCAATCCATCTCCTACAACTGGTACATAGTCATTGGGCAACACTCCAGAATTTGAGAAATGGGACCTTGGGGCTAAAAGGGCTTAAAAGCATAGAGAGACGTGCGACATCACACGTTTGTCCCAGCTTTTCACTCGCAGTTTTCATCAACACGTGTACTTTTTTTTTAGTACTTCTGATTCCCAGATAATAATAAGCGCATTAAATAGGCGCTTTATCCCAATTGAAAATCGGCTCAAAGTGCCGCCGCGAACTGAACCCAACAAGCACGCTCACGTGAATCACGCGCATTCGCTCACACACTGTACATAAACATAGAACATTCACGTGGTGCTAAGGGGCAAGCTCAAGCGAGCTACTGTAGTTTTTGGATATTCAAAATCGTTTGTATTTGAAATTTGATTAAGTGGGCTGAAACTGATACCAAAGTGGAGGGGGAGGAAGAGCCGGAGTACCCGGAGAAAGAACCCCCGACGGTCCGCCCGAATTAACGGTGACACTTACTAGAGGAGAAAAATCCGACGCCGGAACCCGTAATCGAACCTCGCACCTTTAGCATTGGTGGCAGGCGCCTTAACCACTGCGCCACGGACCGCCCGATCTTGTCTGTTCACCCTTACCATTTGGAATACACCAGTGCGTGAAATAAATTTGACTAAAATAGTTCAAGGGTAGTGCCAGAATAGCTTGGCGCCTCTAGGCGCCAAGCTATTCTGGCACCACCCTTGAACTAAAGTCATTGGTCTATATCCTTATCTGCAAGTACTATAATGTAGCTTGCAAACGCCAGTGTACAAATTTGAAGCTTTTAGCCTCGGTGTGACATGGGTTAGTGGTTTTATCATGCAGAGTGTGACTGATGATTGTGATGTTTTCTTTTGCAGTTGTACCTGGGTGTTGTGTTGGCTGCTGTGGTCATCGTCACCGGTGTCTTTTCATACTATCAGGAAGCAAAGTCATCGCGAATCATGGACTCGTTCAAGAACCTCATACCACAGGTGAGTAATGATACTAGTGCGAGAGACTTGGATCCTCATGAGCCCCCACACTTGAGGGGCCTCATGGGGGATCTATGTCTCTCGATGACACCACTTACGTCCATGAAATAAACTAGGACAGGGTGACTGTCAAGCTTGTAAAGTGCAGAGCAAATCCTAGTGATGACTGGCGTGAGTGCTCTTAATTACAGCCCCGTGCGCAAAAGGTCATCGTTGGCACCGTTGGCCCGATGGACTAGTGTGAATGAAGCTATATTGCCCTGCCAAAATTTAGCAGGCGATGGATCGAAGATGGTAATTCAAAGGCAGTGCCAGATGGTGCCAAGCTAGTCTGGCACTACCCTTGAATTGTCAACTGGTGCAGAGGTGTTAAATATCTAAGACCTCCAAAATTTGGGGGAATACAGCCTTCAAGTTAAGTGAATTAACAGTTAAGCAGTTTGATTCATGTGCCGTCCGTATACCTAGCATAAACCCAGGTGTCTGAATGCATTATGTGTTTCATGCATCAAGGGTATGTATGCATTGTGGTTGAGTAATGAAGTTTCATATCTCTATCTTTTTCAGTTTGCTGTTGTATGCCGTGGCAACCAGAAACTGAGTATAAAGGCCGAGGAATTAGTACTCGGTGACATTGTTGAGTGCAAGTTCGGCGACCGTGTGCCTGCTGATCTGCGCGTCATTTCCGCTCATGGTTTCAAGGTAGACAACTCCTCACTGACTGGAGAGTCGGAGCCCCAGTCACGGTCTGCCGAGTTCACCCACGAGAACCCTCTCGAAACCCGCAACTTGTGCTTCTTTTCCACAAACGCTGTGGAAGGTAGGTTCTATTTCGATGCATTGAAGAAAGAACGAATACCACCCAATTGCAAGAGGGATAGATCCTCATGAGCCCCCGCAGTTGCGGGGGCATATGAGGATCTATGCCTCCTGCTAAAACACTCTATATCTTGACGTATGGAACGCTTTCATGTTGAACTTAAAAAGTTTGATAAACAAAGTCGGTGTCCACTAGCAGGGACCCGGGGTAGATGAGCAATTCAGCTCTCACAGCATAGCGAGTTCTAAAATTGTCGTCAGGTGATGCGGCCGTCAACTTTACGTTTGGTTCAACAGCTGTGAATGTGACGGAGGAATTTTCAGTGAGGGTGTTTGCATCGCAGGAACTCTCATACTATGTTGGAGCCCAGATTAAAAGACGTCTTAACCCTTATCATTTGAAATACACCAGTGTGTGAAATAAGTTTGTGCCAGAATAGCTTGGCGCCTCTAGCGCCTGAAGCCATTGGTCTAAATCCTTATCTATAAGTATGTACGTTGCATGTGGCAGTATACAAATCTGAAGCTTTTAGCCTCAGTATGATATGGGTCAACGTTACAACTTAATGGGTTAAGTCCTGTTTATTCCATATGAAAGAGCGTAGATGCTCATGAGCCTCTGGGCTCTAAGAGCTCAGAGGCTCTTGAGAATGTGTGCCTCATTCTGACCAGGGTGTCTTTCATGCGACATGCGTTTCTTGATATCAGGCACTGTCCGCGGAGTGGTTGTGAGGACTGGAGACAACACTGTCATGGGTCGCATTGCCAACCTGGCTTCTGGCCTGGAGGTCGGCGACACTCCCATCGCTAAGGAGATCGCACACTTCATCCACATCATCACCGGTGTCGCCGTTTTCCTCGGAGTTTCCTTCTTCATCATCGCCTTCATCCTCGGCTACTTCTGGCTGGACGCTGTGATCTTCCTCATCGGTATCATCGTCGCCAACGTGCCTGAAGGTCTCCTGGCTACAGTCACAGTATGTATTGCCAATCTCGTACATGCTGAATTGTTCTTTATTTTTCAAACCATGACTTCCAGGGGCTGAATTTTAAAAATATCCTTATTGTACTAGGTCGGCTACATTACAGATTAGGAGATGGATAACCATTTTTGTTCAAGGATGGTGCCAGAATAGCATGGTGCCTCCGGCACCAAGCTATTCTGGCACCACCCTTGAACTGTCATAGTCAAAATTTGTTTCAAGAAATGGTGTATTGGGGCGAAATGGGTTAAAATTTATATAAACCTACTCTGTTCCAATGCAGCAAAATAGTACTTAGTAGGTTACACTCCTCAGAGCTCACTTCTTACCATGTGTGTGTCATAAAGTCAAAGACGAACCCAGTATGCTAAGGCCATTGGGCTGTAGTGGGCATGCGCACCACAGTGCTCATGCCCCCAGCGCATGCCCACTGTGATTGACATTATCCCCGATAGCCATTTGCCTACAGCAAATCTTTTAATGATGTCTTCATCAGTCAGGAAGTGTACTCGAGTGATATTAAACCCTTATCATTTGGAACGCACCAGTGTGTGAAATAAGTTTGACTAAAATAGTTCAAGGGTAGTGCCGGAATAGGCGTCAAGCTATTCTGGCACCAGCCTTGAACTAAAGCCATTTGTCTATATCTTTATCTGTAAGTACTATAACATAGCTACCAACCCTCCCGATTTTATCGTGAATTTCCCGATTTTTTTTTTCAAGTCCCGATTTCCCGTTTTTTGGTACATTTCTCCCGATTTTCAGATTTTCAAGCTTTGTTTTAAAATTCGAGGCATTTTGGCGTAGCGGGCCGCGTGGGGTCAAGCGCCTGTAGTTGAGAGCCTACAGCTATACTGTACCGCTAAGCTTTCGGGGACCCACAGCCAGTCTTGATTATGCATGCGCAGCAAATTCCCATCCATTCTGTGTTTGTTCTGGTTGCTTTGAAATTGCCCTCACATGCTTAGCCATTATCACAACTGGTATTTTTGATTTTCAACAAAATCATGCCTCCAAAGAAGCAGAAGTGGTTGGTGAAGTTCCATCTAGACAAGCGTTCCTTTCCTTACATTGACGAATCGAGAATGGGCGAACACTTTGCCTTTTGTAAAATGTGGCGGGCAGACATAAACATCGCTGCACAGTAAACCTAAGAGGGGTGATGCGTACTGTGTTTAATTATTCGGCCGGAGGAAGGTGCGGTACCCCCCCCCCCCCCACCCCCCTGTTGTTTGATTTTATGGCTAAGGTTTAGCGCCTAACCCCCCCCGCCCCCGCCCCTGTTGTTTGATTTTTTCGGCCTCTGGAAGCAACGGCTAGCATCGTGGAGGCAACTCCCGATTTTTGTTGCCTCAGGGTTGGCAGCTATGCTATAATGTAGCTTGCATATTTTGAAGCTTTTAGCCTCAGTATGATCTGGGTTAAACATAAATCAAAGCCATGTTTCTGTCTCCGTTTAGGTGTGTCTGACACTGACCGCCAAGCGTATGGCTCGCAAGAACTGTCTGGTCAAGAACTTGGAGGCTGTCGAGACCCTCGGCTCCACCTCCACCATCTGCTCGGACAAGACCGGGACCCTCACTCAGAACCGCATGACTGTCGCCCACATGTGGTTCGACGGCAGAATCGTTGAGGCTGACACCAGTGACGACCAGTCCAGTAAGTTTGAAAATGCAAAATATGTTTCGAAGCAGAATTCTTTTTTTGTTGGGTATTTCTTTTTAAGTTTTGCTGTTAGCTTCGCTTTAAAAAAAACACAAAGACTGAATAAATCGGTTTGTGTACTTTTCATGTTAGCTTGAATGAAAAAAATGTGTTTGCGCCTTGGTATTTCAAAACGTTTTGTTCTGATGACAGACGCAACCTACAGCCGTAGCGACCCAACCTGGTTGGCACTGGCCCGCATCTCCATGTTGTGCAACCGTGCCGAGTTCAAGGGTAACCAGGACAACGTGCCCATCCTGAAGAGGTGAGATGATGAGAAAATAAGTTGGCATCAGTAGGCGGTCATCCACTGTGTACCAGTTGCAGGATATGGATCGACCTTAGTCCCAGTACCCAAAGGAAATTGGGCTGACGTTGGCTTGCGCACGACTGTTAAGGGCCAACGTCGGCCCTATGGCCTTTTCACATTGGGGTCTTGTTCATTGGTACGAAAGACTAAAACCAATCCAACTGCTTGAGGCATAGATCCTCATCGCCCAACGCAGCTGACGCCACCTCTTTCAAATCACTGTTCTTTGGACGGCTGGGCCTGTTATGCGCTACAAAAAGAAAAGTTTTTATAAACAAGTCTGTGATCACTGATGGTGACGGGATTCAAAATGAAACGGCTTCATAGTCACCGTTTTCACCCCCTGTAATATTTTTTTTCTCACCAGAGAGTGCAACGGTGACGCCTCCGAGTCTGCCCTGCTGAAGTGTGTTGAACTGTCGATCGGTCACGTGACCGAGTTCCGTCGCCGTAACAACAAGATCAGCGAAATTCCTTTCAACTCCACCAACAAATACCAGGTGTCTATCCACGAGACTGAGGACCCCAACGACCCTCGCTACCTGCTGGTGATGAAGGGTGCCCCCGAGCGCATCATGGATCGCTGCTCTTGCATACTGATGAACGGCAAGGACCAGCCCCTGGACGACAACTTCCGCGAGGCTTTCAACGCTGCCTACCTGGAGCTTGGAGGACTTGGAGAGCGTGTGCTGGGTAAGGGGACATTGATCACCATCACGTGGCTGACAGTCTTCAGTCCTGTGGACCGATTTAGCCTTTTTAACCCTTTTAGCCCCAAGGTCCCATTTCTCAAAGTTTGGAGGGGTTGCCCAACGACTATGTACTAGTTGCAGGAGATGGCTTGCCCATGATAATTCAAAGGTAGTGCCAGATGAGCTTGGCACCTGAAGGCGCCAAGCTCATCTGGCACTACCCTTGAATTATTATGGCCAAGCCATCTCCTGCTGTAGGGACTCGGGGCTAAAAGAAATAAACCCTTTGATTGTCATCGTTGGTTGTTGTTGCGATGGCCCCTGCAGGAATCATCGTGACAAAAACCGCTACCGAAGCCAAAGAGTTAAAATCAAAGAAAGTTGAGTTTTGTTTGTTTTTGTTAGTTTTTTTTTTTCAAACGGGGGAGGGGGGGGGGGGGGTGGGGGGTCAGACAGAACAGTCATTTAGATGGCCTGTTCCTTCAGTTAGAGGAATAGATTGTCATCAGCCTGTTGGTTGTCGTCTGGACTAGTGCCGGAATTTTACGAAGACTCTGTAGCATGCCTGCAATAAAATGCAGCAGGATATGCTTTGAGCAACAGCATTATGAGAGATCGCCTGTCAATAAAGACCATCATTTACCCCAGTTGCAAGACGTCTTCTGGCCCATGACGGCTGCAAGGGGCCCGCACACAGCCATCGTGGAACCTGAGGATCTTTAATTAGTAGGCAGGCGGCTGTGGCCACTTCTATTAATTATAGTCTGTAATGACAGGTGACCCTTTTTGCCCTTCAAGACCTCTCTTGAGAGGGCACATGTCGTTTAGGTCCCCTTTTTGCTTGCTGAAAGGAAGGTGGTTTCTGCAAACAGATCCACCCTTCAGCGAGCATGTCAAAGGAACTTTTTGTTTACTTGTGATTTTCTTTTGCGATCAGGATTCTGTGACTACCCCCTGCCTACGGAAGAGTTCCCCCCTGGCTACGCGTTCGACCCTGAAGGCCCCAACTTCCCCATCACCGGTCTGCGCTTCGTTGGCCTCATGTCCATGATTGACCCTCCACGTGCCGCTGTGCCTGACGCCGTAGGCAAATGCCGCAGCGCTGGTATCAAGGTAGGTTGGTCAAAGCAGGATTTCATGACAAACACCGGTACTGACAGCCAAAGGGTTAACATCATGTATATGGGGCCACCATTATTGCTTACTGGTTTTACGCACGAGGGGGGGTAAAATTATACCACTAGAGGTGTGAAGAATGCTATCACTAAGGTTGCTTCAGACATAAAATAAGACAATACTTTCATGTTTGTTTTTGTAAAACTTTATCAAATACAGAAAAGCATTTTTCATGTCTTCACAAAATTACACTTTTTTTTATGGACAACTGATCTGTTTTTTTGTTCAGAGTAGGCATGATAAACTGGAATAATGCATATGTGACTAAATTTAAATTACTGTTTTTAGGTTATCATGGTTACTGGTGATCACCCAATCACTGCCAAGGCTATCGCCAAGGGCGTGGGTATCATCTCCGAGGGCAGCAAGACTGTTGAGGACATCGCTGGTGAGCGTGGCATCCCTGTTGAGGAAGTCGACCCACGGTGAGAGTTCTGCTAATATCATTCACCAGCATTGTCCTCGGACCTGCAATTTTCTGACAAAAGACCATTGGTTTTCAGAGTGGAAAAGTTTCTTTGTTGGAAGAAACAATTTGGAGTTGGTTATTTTGCTAGGAAAATTGATCTTACGAGACACGGTTTAATTGCGTGAGTGAGCGTAGTCCTGCGCCAGCCACTAAGCAAGGTGCTCCTGTACAGCAGAGCACCTTGCTCAGTGTCTGGTGCGGGACTATGCTCATTCATGCAAATTAATCCAGGTGCTCTCTGAAGAGAAGTCTTCAGGATTGGCAAATGTCTTCTGTCATTAAAGACCATCATTTAGGTGGTCACAGCTACAGCCACAGTCACAGCTACAGCCAGTCACAGCTACAGCCACAGTCACAGCTACAGCCAGTCACAGCTACAGCGACAGTCACAGCTACAGCCACAGTCACAGCTACAGCCACAGTCAAGCTACAGCCAGTCACAGCTGAGTCAGTCACAGCTACAGCCAGTCACAGCTACAGCCACAGCTACAGCCACCTAAGTGATGGTCTTTAATGGCAGGTAGTCTGTCCTAAGGGTGGTCACTCGGAACAGGTTCTGCCATCGTACATTTGTTCGATATAATGAATTGTCAAACCCCTGACACCATACGTATATCTGCTTCACAGAGAGGCCAAGGCTGCTGTCATCCACGGTGGTGACCTCCGTGACATGACCCCTGCCCAGATCGATGAGATCCTCCGCAACCACGCTGAAATTGTGTTCGCCCGTACCTCCCCACAGCAGAAGCTGATCATAGTGGAGGGTTGCCAACGCCAGGGTCAGATTGTGGCTGTAACTGGTGATGGTGTGAACGACTCGCCCGCCTTGAAGAAAGCCGATATCGGTGAGTTATTTGGTTGAAGTTTAGGAAGCGTTGCATTTCTTCCACAAATTTTGGCTGGCTTGCTTTCAGAAAATGCTACTTTATTTAGTGGAATCTTTACACTTTGATTGTCAGAGTCGAATTTTAAGTTGTTACATGTTTAATGTGTCCAGAATTCAAAAGTGCTGTGATGGTAGCAGGGCTTCTGTTTTCACAACAGGTTAGAGGGTCTGTAGACCCCCAGGTATAAATTTTAGAGGGTACACAGACCCCCATCTGAGCATAATAGAGGGTCCACAAATTTATTTAAAAACAAGAAAGGCAAAGCCATTATGGCTCACGTGTATGACCGATTTACCTATGTGTGACCTTTGTGACAAGAACTGGCTTTTGCAGCAGCAAAATCCACGTTTTCTGAAAATGTAAGCATTTTTCACATATCTGTCAACCCCCGTGACCCTTGACCTTTGTGATGAGTCGACTAACTTAGTATGTATAGGAAGGTCTTATCACATCAGCTGTCTTTGTACCAAATTTGGTTGAAAAATTTGCACAAATTTGGGAATACCTACAATTTTATCAAAAATCAGCATTTTACACACATTTGCCAGCCTCTTGTGACCCTTGTCGTTGACCTATCCAAGGGGTCATCCAAATTAGTATACATAGATAGGTCTTAAAATCAGGTATCTCTGTACCAAGTTTGGGTTTGAAGTTGTGAATAGCATTTGAGAAAAAACGTCTTTTGTCAAAATATGTCTATTTTTCACCTATTTCCTGAGCTCTTGTGACCCTTGACCTTTCCGAGGGATCAACCAAATTAGTATGTATAGAAAGGTCTTACCGTCAGGTATCTTTGTACCAAGTTTGGGTTTGAAGTTGTGAATAGTATTTGAGAAAAAATATGTCAAAATATAGCTGTTTTTGTCCTATTTCCTGATCCCCTGTGACCTTGACCTTTGTGAGAGGTCACTCAAATTGGTTTGTTTAGAAAGGTCTTACCACAAAGTATCCTTGGTGTTTAAGGAATGTGGCTTGAATAGTCTCCGAGAAAATGCCAACGTTAAAGTTTACCACGGACGATGGCTGACGGACGACCGACAACGGACGGACGACGACTGGCGCAAAACATACTCACTTTTGAAAGATTACAAAGTAAAGTAGGTAAAAGGACTGTCAGGGGAGAGAAGCGTGCATGATCGACCTCGTCAGCACACCATTCGGCATACTGGTGGAAGGCAGGAACTTTTGCCTACCTGCAAAGACAGCCACATTTTACTGTGGTGTCTGCAGGGGCATACATTCCATGCCTCCACCCAATGCAGATTGACAACCAAAGTCTGACTTGTCTAAACTCTGTCTGTGTGTGTGTGAGAGAACAATGAACAATGAACCTTTATTTTCCAACGGTAGAAGTTATTGGTAACAGGACCAGTTTTTAAACTTGCCGTTGCTACATCTACTACATAAATGACATAGACATGTAAACATACACATACCACACACTGACGCATGTATGCACTTGCTCACGCCCGCACATATGCACGCACACGCACGCTCACACACACACACACAAACACAAACTTGCACACACACGCACACATATACACACACGCTCTCGGACACGCACTCCAGACATACGTACGCGCATAATGCGTACGCACAAAAATATAAAATGAGTAAAAATGCAAAGTAAAGCAATACACAGAAAATCATTAAGTACATTTGAATTCATACAGCAAAGGCAAATATGTATATATGTGCTCTCTCTCTCTGTCTCTCTCTCTCTGTGTCACACACACACACACACACACACACACACACACACACACACACACACACACACACACACACACACGTGAGCGCGCGCCCAAAAATATCGCGTATACATATGAAGGCAAAAACATTATACATAGTACATGCAGTATTCAATGTACTCTTGACACTCGGATATTATGGTCCACTGTATATTATATAAAAAGAAAAGAAAAAAAAAAAGACGCTCTCTCTCTGTGTCTCTCTCACTCTCGCGCGCACACACACACACACACACACACACAGACATTCTCACACACACAAACATTCACACACCTGAACACACGCGCAAGTTATCCCTGTACTGTAATGATTAGATTACGTCAGAGATTCTAGGTGTTTGAAGAGGCTGACCCTAAATGAGGTGAGCGTTTCTGATTTCTGCAGGAATAGAATTCCAGAATGAACTTCCCGAGAATGACAAACTGGTTTTGAATAAATCAATACGCGGCAGGGGTACTTTGAATTGTTGTCCATGTCTAGAAGCTACAGATATTCGTTCTGAGAAAAAAGAACTCAAGTACAGTGGACATGATTGCTTGTACAGCTTGTACATCATTACACCTTTATTGAACTGAAAGTGATGGGATAGAGGGAGCATTTTTAAAGTTTTAAGCTTTTCGTCAGTTGAGAGTTCGGGATCAGGAAATATAAGCTTAGCAGCTCTCCTATGTAAGAAGTTCAGCCTCTTCAAATGTACATCACTAGAACCATCCCACACTGTTGATGCATAGTCTATGTGCGATTTGACATGAGCATTGTAGAAAAGAAGACGCGCATCTGTGTCAGTAATTGTTTTCAATTTTGACAACATATACAGGTCGCTGAAAACCCTTTTGCACACATTATTAATATGCAGTTGCCATTTAAGCTGATCATCTATAGTGAGAGAGAGAGAGAGAGAACTAATGTACTTAAAAGTTGGTCATTTAACCCGAAAGACGTATTTCTTTAATTTGAGAGCTTTTGCCTAATACCTGTGTACCAGAAGATGGATCGACCGAAAATTTGTCCTGGAGCACAGTAAAGTATTATTTTTAAAATTTTTATGATAGTTAGTTTTATGATGGTAGCATTGCGCCAAGCTATTCTGGCACCATCCTTGAACTGTTTGAAGAGGACTGTATTGGAGGTATTTGAAGTGGACTGTGTGGGAACTGAACTATTTGAAGCAGACTTTGTTTGGATTGTATTTGAAGTGGACAGTATGGGAACTATTAGACTCGGATGCATTTTAAATTCATTCAGTTGTGTTATTATTTGCTGTGCAGGTGTCGCCATGGGTATCGCTGGTAGTGATGTGAGCAAACAGGCTGCTGACATGATTCTGCTGGACGACAACTTTGCCTCCATCGTTACAGGTGTTGAGGAAGGTGAGATCAGCTTGCCATAAATATTGGCTGCAAGAGGCATAGATCCTCATGCACCTACACAATTGCAGGGGTGCATGAAGATCTATGCCTCTTGCTGAAACCACTCTGCATCCATGCCCTTTGACGGCTTTGGGTCTTTGATGAATTTTCAATGATTTCAAACACACAATCCATGTACAATTTATATATATGTGCCAACAAGTTGCTGTCTTGGTAGACTATGCTAATACCTTCATAGGAGTAAAATAAAGATGAGTTTATTCATCCATTTATCGTCTGTTTCTCGTAGGCCGCCTGATCTTTGACAACTTGAAGAAGTCTATCGCCTACACCCTGACCTCCAACATTCCCGAGATCTCCCCCTTCCTGCTCTTCATCCTCGCCGACATTCCTCTGCCGCTGGGCACAATCACCATCCTGTGCATCGACTTGGGAACGGACATGGTGCCTGCTATCTCCCTGGCTTACGAGAAGGCTGAGAACGACATCATGAAGCGACAGCCCCGTGACCCCTTCAAGGACAAGCTGGTGAACGAGAGGTGAGAGTTCACGGCAGATTCGTCCCATTTATTGCTAAATGCAAATAAACTGCAAATAAATTGAGGTCAGAACTAGACATGCCTTTAGCCAAGCGGGGTATTGAACATAGATCAGTCGTGTTTAGGTGGCTGTGTGACGGATGAAATTGTGCTACGTGCTAAAACTGCTGATGCAGGGGACCTTCAGTGACTTAAACTAATGCGCTAAGGCCATCAGGCCGACGTCAACCCGATGGCCTTTGGCACTTTGGGTTAAGCTCGTCCGGTCAGCAGTGATGGTCGTAGTGAAGAAGAAGAAAAATGCACTTGTTTAGATATTTGAAGCAAACCTGGCTCACCGTGGACACTCGTTTCAGATTGATCTCCATGGCGTACGGTCAGATCGGTATGATCCAGGCCTCTGCCGGATTCTTCACCTACTTCGTCATCATGGGCGAGAATGGCTTCTGGTACCCCCGCCTGCTCGGCATACGTATGCAGTGGGACTCACGTGGTGTCAACGATCTGGAGGACTCGTACGGCCAGGAATGGGTAAGTTCGCGAGCTTTGGAATTAACTGCCCTTTACTGCAAATGGATGCAGATTGTACTTTTGCAATTGTAAACTGGGCTTCGAAGCCTTCAAAGAAACATGAATACAAAGCTGTTTCAGTGATGGGCATAGATCCTCATGAGCCCTGGCAACAGTTGCAGGGGCTCACTATCGTCTGCGCCTCTTGCATTTGGGTGGTGTTGAGTATTTCTCGTCCGAGAAAGTATTAAAAAAACAAATGGGAATAGCATCAAATTCTGAACCTGGAAAATGGGTCCCTAAAGAATATTGGAATTTTTGGGGATGAGTAACATGGGGGGGGGGGGGGGGGGGGGGGGGGGAAGAAGACAAAATCGAACACAGGAAAATATGTGGTAAAAATATTCAAGTATGTACCCAAAGCGCAAAAGGCCATTTGGCCGACGTCGGTCCGGTGGCCTTTTACGCATTTGCGCATATGAATTTTTATGTGAATCATTTTGACAAGAAGCTCTGCTGACCGCAAAAGGGTTAATCAACTCGCCTTTATTTTCTCAAAATCATTAACGATGACAATACTAATTGGAACCTTCGCTTAACTCATAATTTTAGCCAAAAAACTTACTGTGTACCCCTCATACTAGGGGCGGGAACCACTGGGTAGCCATAGCCCGGATACCCTGAGTGGTCTCCCATACTACCTTATCCAGCTGCGCACTCACCCTTTCCGTCCAGTGACTTCGCTAGCTCAATTAGGAATGGTCGTGTGCACCTTGTGCTCCGACCTTACACTGTGTGAACTCTACTTGGGATCTCGACTTGTGTGATTCTTGGTCCATAAGGAAGGAAATAGATTATAAAAGAAAAACAGGATTATTCTGTACTTGTGTGGGTTGTGTGATTCTGTATTCAAGATGGACAGTGTGGATTGTGTGATTCTGTATTCAAGATGGACAGGTAAAGCTTCGGTTACTGCCTCAACTGGCGTTTTGACCGGGTGACGGCATTTTCCGAATTTCTCAATTTTCGAATTTGTATGTACGCGACTGGTCAGGAACTCGGACCCTCCGTCAGGCTCCGAGCACTCGCAAGGCCTATGTCTGTCTTATGTTACAGTGCTCAAGTAAAGACTTGCACCCTGTGTGGCGAATTTCAATGGCCTTGTGACGTGCATGATGTTTGTCTTCCCTGTTCAGGCTGCTTGGAAGGAAGACCATTGGTCACAACTTTGGGCCTTTTACAGGAGAGAAAGGCCGGCACGCAAAGGTGCTGCCGTACCTTTGAATGTGAAACATAGAAATGCAATTTCAGACATCGTTTGTGTGTCAGCGCAAAAATGGGTCCTGCTGCCCCCACCGGTGCACTCGTGCAGTGCTGCTTCGTCCTGCGTGGACGATTGAGCCTAGTAACAGCCATAGGGATTCGCCATCCCGCACAGCACCAAGAGCTCTATTATACCCTTCAATCCACAGAGACAGGCCAGGCAGGGGTTCGCCACCCTATGATTTAGTGAGGCCTTTGAGAGCTAGAATATGTTGGGTCTAACATTAGCCCTCCTGGCAATAAGAGAACCCAGGCAGCAGAAGCAGGGGACCCCCCCCCCCTCGGAGTCGAGAGCGCCCTTCTGCCGTAGGCCGGACCAGCGCCTGGACAGGGTCACACTTTCGGGGACTCACTCAGAGAGGGACAGGATGTCAAAGCGCAATGTTGATAACTGTCGGGGTAAGGTAAGAGAAAGAGAAATTTCGGGGTCCAGAGATAGAGAGTGGCGCCATTGACATTCCACTGGCGATGTTAACCTCCTTCGTGAGAGGACCAGTGTAATCAGTTCTATCATCCGTCGTAAAGAGAGAGAAAGTATGAATAGACGGCGGACCCCCGAAAGACAAAAATACCAAAGAGTTTGATCTTCATGTTCGATGAACGGGCGCAGCGTGTGGAGTCGACGCAGGACAGAGACCGCCTTCGAGTGGACGTCTCGCCTTCTCGATATTCATCATCGGATCGGAAGTCCAGTTCTTATGACTCGCGCCAATGGACATCGTCGCGACAACGGGATGCGCAGTTTCCAGCCAGGTGCAGCAGATCGTCGGACCGGTTGGACAGCCGTCGCGTACCTCAGGAGGAACAGAGTTCGTCGACCACGGGGAGATCTCTCACAGGACAACCGGTGGACGGAGAAAACTTCTTGGCGGGATCGGAGCAGTCCTCATCGTCCTTCCACAGGCCAGGATTACAGACGTCCGGCAGAGTCTTCGTTCCGGTCGACACTTGGACCTACTACTACTGCTTCTATTTCTCGGCGTGCGGCGGAGGACTAGCAGGCACTTAGTCTTCATCCGGAGGATTTGGTGTCAGTGCTGGGAATTGGTGATGAAGACATACCAACTTCACTGGGACGGCGTTCTCCTGTCTCCAGCATTGCTGTGGACGCGACTTTGATGTCTTCTACTCGTCGGGATTTGCATGAAGTGGCTCGCCTCATTGCTGCTTTTCTTCCGACGAAACACTGTCCACCTTCTCCACCTGTGAAGAGGAAGGCGGTGGCGATGGTCAACACACATCGGCAGGCCAAGCGCATCAAGACTCTACCTCAACCGGCAGGTTTCAGGGACCTCATGGAGGCGTTCTCAGCGCATCTTCGCACGGACGGAGTTGGAGAACAGGGATTCTTCTCCGACAGAAGGCGGCCGGTGGGAATCGACGTGAATTTCCGTCAAGATTGATATGCGGGACACTCCCAGGCATTCAGCTTTACTCTTCCTACGGTGGACAAGGAGGCCTTCGTCCAAGCAGGTCTAACACACAAAAAAAACTACCACGTGAGTAGGGAAAAGCACTGTCAAGGGAGAGAAGTGTGCATGATAGACCAATGATCATAGATCTACTTTGGTCCAAGCACACACAAAAAAAAGATAGGAAAGAGGGGGTGCGCTAAGTAAGAGACTGAAAGCAATGCATATGGAAGCCCCCCCCCCCCCAAGGGGGGCGTATCACATATCCCACTGTTTCAGCCCCTAGGTGCATGGAAATTTAAATCTAGGTCCCCCAAGTGGGGGTCCAGATATTGAGCCGGTGTGGACAGCTGTTTCGGTCTTGGCAACCTCTTCAGCACACCATCGGCAATAGTGGAGGAAGAGAAGGAACTTCTGCTTACCTGCAAAGACCACATTTTACTGTGGTTTCTGCAGGGGCATACGTTCCATGCCTCCACCTAGAGCTAAATTTCCATGCACCCTAAGAGAGAACCTACTAAAAAGGGGGAAGGGGTTGCAGTCGAAATTGTAGTAAAAAACTAGACCGAAAGGGTTGACTGCCAGCGCTTGTAATTTAGAAAAAACTACCAAGTGAGTAGGGAAAAGCACTGTCAAGGGAGAGAAGTGTGCATGATAGACCAATGATCATAGATCTACTTTGGTCCAAGCACAAAAAAAAAAAGACAGGAAAGAGGGGGTGCGCTAAGTAAGAGACTGAAAGCAATGCAAAGGTCTAACACAGCATTCCCTGTCGCGCGGAATGGACAGACGGCCGCACTGGTTCGGAATTCCCAGGCGTGCACCGGTTTCTTGGAGATGGCGACACAGTTGTTGGTCAGGAGGATGGAGAACACCTGGGATCTTGAGGCTTCAGCTCCCTTATGAGAGATCCATGCGGTTCTGATTGTGGCGAATAGAGCGGTCTTCCATACTTCAGTCAACACCATGGCGGCGGCTTCGAATTGCGATCTGTTACGACAGGACGAGCTTCTGAAACGATGCACTACGCTTCCAGCTTCGTTGAAGGTGCAACTGCGACAGGCACCCTTGGGCAGCAACCTGCTGTTCGGACCGACGTGGCAGGAGGTACGGGAGTCCAACAAGGATCTGTGGCCAGCCCCAGCTAGAGTAGTCTCAGTATGCTTTCAGTCAGCCCGCAGAGCCGTGGGTTGTGCCCTGCGGTTCTTCAGATCCTCCTCTTCCCGACAGTGCTGAGGCTGAGGCGGAGCCTTCTCCCTTCCGGCGCGTTCACGTGCCTTCCCAGCACCCTCTACTCCCTGGTCCAGAGGCGCTCAGCAGCGAGGCCGCGGCCCGGGCTCGCTGACCTGTCCCCGATCCTCCCAACGATACCTGCTGGGTCTCCGGTCGGTGGGAGGTTAGCTCTTCACAGCGGAGCATGGAAACAGCTGTTTTCGGACGACCCTTGGATCATCTCGACAGTGATGGAGGGCGTGAGGATCTCCTTCCAGTCACCTCCCCCACTGAGACACTCCCCCCTTTGGACGCGAGTACCTTTTAGAACAAGACAGGGTGACAGTGTTACAGAGCGAAGTGGAGGCACTTCTACAGAAGGAGGCCACGGAGGTGGTCCTGCGTTGCGACTCCCCCGCATTCTACAGTCGTCTCTTCCTCATACCGAAACTAGAGGGGAAATGGAGACCGATCATCGATCTGTCGGCTCTAAACAAATTCATTGTGGCACCACTCTTCAAGATGGAGACGGCCAGAGCGCTGAGAGCATCTGTACGTCCTCAGGACTTTGCAGTAAGCCTCGACCTCGCGGATGCTTATCTGCACATTCCTATCCATCCAGCTTCGCGACGTTACCAATGCTTCGCCTTTCAAGGGATTTTTTTACCAGTTTCGGACCCTACCTTTCGGGCTGAACCTCAGCCCTTAGGTTTTTACCAGAATTGTGGACGGAGTGATGGCAAGGTTTCAACAGACAGCTTCCAGTCTGACATCCAACTACCTGGACGACTTGATGTTACAGAACCAGGTGGCGTGCAATTTGGAGACCGACAGAGATGGCTTGCTCGCACTACTCCATCATCTGGGATTCCTAGTCAACGCAAGCAAGTCTGATTTGGTACCGTCTCACCGTTTTGTCCACCTGGGCATGGAGTTTTTAACCGATCTAAATCGATTAAGACTACCGGAGGGACGGATTCAGACTGTAATGGAAGCTACGCTTGGAGCAATACACGCGGAAGCCCTACCGGCCAGATCCTGGCTTCGTCTGTTAGGCCTGCTAAGCACAGCAGCGGATCTCCTTACTCTAGGCAGACTGTATATGCGACCGATTCAGCTTCACCTACTCCTACATTGGCGCCCCATCTCAGGCGATCTAGAGACCTTGGTCCCGACAACGGAGTTAGTACAGTCTCATCTGTGGCGCTTGACGGACAGTACATGGCTAGCGTCGGGGATTCCTTCTTCTCCCCGCCGCTTCACCTATTTATCTGCACGGATGCGAGCAACTCGGGTTGGGGAGCCCACCTGTTACCGCAGTTTACAACGACCTCGGGCCGTTGGACAGAAGTAGAGGCAGGCAGACATATCAATTGGCTGGAGATGAAAGCGGTGTGGCTAGCACTCATCGCTTGGGAAGATCGACTAATGCAAAACGAGGTGCTCGTGCCCTCCGACAACTCGACAGTCATCGCATACATCAAGAACCAAGGGGGTACACGCGCACCCTCCCTCTGCATACTCGTATATCAAGTCTTCCTGTGGTGCAGGGACTGGGGCATTACCCTTCGGGCGTGACACATTCTGGGACACCTAAACGTTCTGGCAGATGCTCTCTTGGCGGGGTCAGATGCTTCACACAGACTGGTCACTCCGGCCAGATATCTTCCCGCTACTCTGCGCGCGTTGGGAGACATTGATGATCGATCTTTTTGCCATGAGATGGAACAACAAGCTTTCCCTGTTCGTCTCTCCCGTTCCGGATCAACTAGCCTGGGCCGTGGATGCGCTATCCATTTTTTGGGAAGGGCTCCAGGTGTAAGCGTTTTCTCCCACAGTGCTGGTTCCGAAGATCATTCAGAAACTCAGGGACAGCAACACGATGATACTAGTGGCCCCTTTCAACTGGACCAAGAGCTGGACCACCGATCTCTTGGCCCTTGCGACGGATCCACCTATGATACTCCCCACTCTGAGTACAATGCTCAAACAACCAAAGCAACATCTATTCCACCCATGCCCGGAACGGCTGATGCTACACGCGTGGAGATTGTCCGGCAAGCCCTCTCAGCTAGAGGCTTTTTGGGTACTGCAGTGGAGACTATCTCTACAGCCAGAAGGGTCTCAACTCGTAATGTCTACGAAGGGAAGTGGCGCGTGCTCCAGTCCTGGTGCGCCGCGGAGCGACTTTCCCCCACGGATCTAACTACTCCCTAGTTGGCCAAGTTCTTTCTGTGGCTGTTCGTCGGACAGAAGTTGGCATCCATCACCATACGCGGTTAGCTGGCAATGGTGGCAGACACATATAGACACTTAGGATGACCCGATCCGGGAGCTTGCAAAGACTTGGCAGATCTGATGTCCCATTTTGATCAGCAACGCCCGGTCTCACACTCGTTAGTTCCACGATGGGACTTGTCTTGGGTGCTCACCTGGCTGAACTCTAAGAGATTCGAGCCACTGCAGTTAGCAAGGTTGGGAGATCTTAATAGGAAGACCTGTTTCCTACTTGCGCTTGCCACAGCCTCATGAGTTGGTGAAATACACACCTTTTTGGTACGTCCCGCCTGTCTCCAACGTAGGACTGATGGATCGGTTCAGCTGCTTACGGACCCTGCCTTTTTGCCTAAGAACCGAGTTCCTACAGTCGCCCCACAAGTCGTAACAGTTTGACCGCTCAGGGCAAGGGATCAGACACGGGACTCACGACTTAAGGACCCTGTTAGTGTATCTGCGCAGAACTAAGCCACTAAGACAAGGGCGCTCACGCCTTTTCCTGCCCTTGGCTCCGGGCAGACGAGACATTTCAGCACAAACTATCTCGTCCTGGATATGTTGGGTTATCCGTTAGGCGTATAAAGACCAAGCGAAAACGATGCGCATCCGGGCTCATGAAGTCCGAGCAGTGACGGAGAGTATCGCTTTTGACAGAAACTGTGCAGTGAGAGACATTGTGGCAGCCGTGGGGTGGCGGGCTGAGCCTAAATTCGCCTGCTTTTACCTAAGAGACTTATCTGGCCAGCGCACTAATCTTGACCTTGTGGGGGACATCTCGGCAGCGCAGCCTAGGTTTGCCTAGCTAAAATTATCGGGAGTGGGCGCAATGGGAGCGGCCTCGATAGTCGGCTCGCTTCGCAGGTTTTGGGTGGGGGGAGGGGGTTGGGGGGTTCCAAACTAGCGGCACCCTCCTCCTATTCGTAATTCCAGTTAGTAATGTCATCGGTAATGATTTTGAGAAAATAAATTAATTTTTCTTTAAAATGTATTTTTTTCGAAAAATACTTGCCGATGACATTACTCAGAGGTCCCTCCCTCCTACCCCGCTTGCCGCAGTGGTGCTAGGCTCAGTCACTGGCGGGAAAGGGTGAGTGTGCCGCCAGATAAGGTAGTACAGGAGACCACTCGGGGTATCCGGGCTATGGCTCTCCAGTGGTTCCCTCCCCTAGCATGATGGGCACACAGTAAGCTTTTTGGCTAAAATTATGAGTTAAGCAAAGGTTCCAATTAATGTTATCGGTAAGTATTTTTCGAAAAAATACATTTTAAAGAAAAAATAATTTTTTCTCGCAGACCTACTCGCAGCGCAAGAAGCTGGAGTACACGTGCCACACTGCCTTCTTCGTGTCCATTGTGATCGTGCAGTGGGCTGACTTGATCATCTGCAAGACCCGTCGTCTCTCTCTCTTCCAGCAGGGAATGAAGTAAGTGTCAAACCATTTTCTCTTTAACCCATCAAAGCCTGACACACTATGACAGAATGTGGATCGACCACAATAGTTCAAGGGTGGTGTCAGAATAGCTTGGAGCCTCTACAGTCTATAACTCAACGGACAGAGAAAAAAATGGCCCTGAATTCCAGCAAGTATGAGTACGAGTCAGTTATCATCAAGCTGTCGTGAGAGATATCTGGCACATACCAAACCCGCCGCGACCGTATTTCCTCCCCTCCTTTTTTGCTCCTGCGACTCCCTGACCAAAAGCTTTTCGAGTTTTTCAGTTCACGGATAGTACGACTGTGTCTTCACTTGGCCGTGTATACACTATTTAGTTATAACCATTTTTACACTTTATTAATATTATCACTAGGCTGTTGTTTTCTCTCTCTCTTAATAAAGTTTCATTTCATCTCTCTTTCTCTCTCTGAGAATGTTGTAGTTTAGCAAACACGAAAAGAGGCCTGTGCGCCTATTGTTTCCAAAAAAAATGCGGTAACCCGTACACGCACTAAAAAATTCTAAAGTTCATTTTTTTTAAAAATGAAGTTGATGCGAATTTTCAATGATTTTACACAAGTTCACCTTATTTTGCGCACGCAGTCAAGGAGACAAGGGACAAAAAGGAAGGGACTAACGGGGACGCGGGCTGCGTCTGCCGTCCGCTGTAATATAAACAATTCCGCGATAACGCGGATGCTAAGGAGCTCGTGGGGCCATGTGTTTTTGGAGCTGTAGCGACTACCTCAGTTCAGAGTAATCTCTGAGCAGTTCAAGATATAACTGTCTAGGCGCCAAGCTATTCTGACACCACCCTTGAACTATTGTGGTTGATTTGTCTACAGAATTGTAAAACAAACCTCAAAGGATATCTGCGAAATTTGATAATTTTGTCCCAGGGGTACAACTGTTTCAATCTTTGTGAATGCCCTCCCAAAGTTGTGTAAGGCAGTATTAATTCTGAATGCATGAAATAAGTTGTTAAGGTGAAAATCTTGTTGGTGTTTGATCTGTTTTGTGTTTTAAGGAAGATTTTAGTAAACAAGACCAGTATGTTAGTTTATAAATTTGAGCCTTGCAAACAAACACAATTTCCCATCTATGGGAAATACTATAGTGGGATGAATTTTTTTTTAAAAGTTGAATTGATTCAAGTTGAATTGAAGGCCCACTACCACCATAACTGTTCAAAGTTTAACTTCTGTAACGGATTGCTATGAAGCTCTACACACAGGTCTAGTTATGGTTCATTTAGACACAGGACAATCCAGTTCAGCACACGTCGTCTTTACATCAAGTAACCTGACACTGCACTCCCTTCCAGAAATACAGTGCTATCATCAGTGCGAGAAACGGCTAAAAATAGTTTGACACGCCAACGGCAGCGCAGAATAAATAAGTGCGATTACACGTGTGCTTTTGCTGCTTGACCAGACTGTTAAAGTTCATTAGATGTGTCGACAAGGCGTAATAAATACAAATGGTGCAGAAATGTGTCTTCAGATTTATGCATAATGGTACTTTAAGGAGCGTTATTTCACGACTAACTTTATTTTGCTCAGGAACCACCATTTGACCTTCGGTCTGTTCTTCGAGACGGCTCTGGCCGCCTTCCTGTGCTACTGCCCTGGTCTGGACAAGGGTCTGCGCATGTACCCTCTCAGGTGAGATTTGTGATCATTCCGAATTTCATATTTTTTTAATTGACACTGTCACTGTCTGTAGCTGTTTTTGCATCATGTTGCAATCAGGGGCTTTTTTTTCTACGCATCCTTATGGGGCTTGTCTTGTATGAGTTAACCAATTTTTGCCCCGGGAGCCTGCAGCAGGAGATGGATTGATAAGATAAGATAAACTTTATTGCCATATGCATAAACATTAGAAATTTTTGCGGCATAACTGACGATCGTCCATGTTAAGATCAACACATAAAACATACATACATTACAATCAAGCAGACTATAAAATATCAAACCACATATATATAATAATAATAATGAATGGTTCTTGTATAGCGCAAAATCTTTTTTGTGGCAAAAACTCATTGCGCTAACACACGCGGTCAAACATGACAGACGATATGAAACATTACAAATAAATACAACAGGACCTATGACAGAGGAAAAGCAAGCTGGAAGAAATGAGTTTTCAGCTGAGCCTTAAACTGATATATATATAGTCATTCTACTAAATATGCACTATGCACACACATCTAAGTGAGTAAAATAAGATAAATCTATCGCACAATACGCATATTCTGGCAACAAAAACTGCCAAGCGAGTCGCAATGAAAACAGACTAACTAAATTCATAATTATAAAACTGTATATCCTGTCTAAGAAATGGTTAAGAGAGCCTATAAAGAACTATAACAGCTAAGATGGGCTGTAGCCTGAAGGCGCCAAGCTCATCTGGCACTAAAGCTCATCTGGCACTACCCTTGAGTTATCATGATCAATCAACCTCCTGCAACTGGTACATAGTCCTTATGTAACACTTCCAAAATTTGGGAAATGCACCTGTGGGGTGAAGAGGGTTAAGCAGAAAATAAACGAGAAGAAAGAAATACGGTCTAGTATAACCCCTGAAGCCCTGACTGACGTTTGCTGCGGGATGTAGATCGACCATGATAGTTCAAGGGTGTTGTCAGAATACCTTGGCACCTGTAGAAGTCTAACTCATTGTACCCCAGACACACCACAGGAACATAGGATCGACCATGATAGTTCAAGGGTGATGCCAGAACAGCTTGGCGCCTATGGGCGCCATTCTATTCTGGCATCGCCCTTGAACTATCATGGTTGATCCGTGTCATGCACTGCAGTGCAGTCTTCAGAGGACAACGGCAAAATTTAAGAATTTCGGTGTTGGTGTAGAATGAGCTAACAAAGATTTCTAAAAGTAAATTGATATTTTCGTCCTCAGGATGTAGCCAGATAAACATGGGACTGAAGCACAACGGTGCAGTACAATGGTAGATTCAAGATCTCCAGGTGCTAGGAGTAGCTGACAGTTGCATGATGAAAATGGTCGATTCAACTTGCAGAATCGCATGTTTTTTTTCCCCCGGGCTTTTAATCCACTGTTTGCGTCAAAATTTGTGCTGTTTTCATCTAAATCAATCATACATGTTGGTTTGATCCCTTGATTGCTACGGATATCAATTGGGGGGTTAAATGGTGAGGTAACTGCGCACAGAATCAGCATTAGAAGACCGCAGGTCATTTTCATCAAGGGTCATAATATATTCTGAACATTGTAACAGCAGAACTGACTTTTAAAATGTTTTTGAGGCTTGCCTGTCACTGTGTTTAATTGCTTATTCATGTTTGTGAGCCGAAGACCAATTTCCATTTTATACTTAGTAATATATTTAATGGACAATAAAGATTTTAAAAATTTGAATGAACTCATTCGAGACGTGCCACCTCCGGATAGGCGGCATAAGCCGCGTATCGGGAGGTGGCACATCTCGAATGAGTTAATTTAGTAATTGTTTTGACATGCTTAGTTTTAATTTAAGTAGTTCATTGAATCCATTTTGCAAGACTTGTTTCATTACTGAATCCATTCTCTCTGTCTCCAGATTCACCTGGTGGCTGACGGCCTTACCATTCAGCTTAGCCATCTTCATTTACGACGAGTGTCGCAAACTGATTATAAGACGGTCTCCGGGAGGCTGGGTGGAAAGAGAAACATACTACTAGCATTGGCTGGACAGATTCTTTCAAACCCCACGCCACTTCACCCCCCCCCCCCCCTCCCCCCACCTCCCCATCACATCATTTTCCTTTCGTTCCAGAGATCATCTCATGCCCTGTTTGTGTGAATTGAACCTTGGTTTGGTTTGCATTGTCACTGAGCAGACATTATTAACTCCTTGGCTGTCAGCAGCGTTTTTTGCCGCGATGATTCCTGCAGGAATCATCGCGACAAAAAGCGCTGCTGTCAGCCGCAGAGTGAACTTTTAGTTCCCAAGAATTTGATTTTTGGACAGTTTGTACAAAGTTTAGAAAATCATGGCAGGAAAACATTTTGGGGACAATTAACCCCTACTACTAACAGCTACTGATTGTGTTTAACCCCCAGTGTACATGTATCCACCGGTACTGTTTGTGGTACCAGAAGCTGCACATGCAAGGGGGTTAATGTGAGCACTGCTGGTGTTAAAAAGGTAGAAAACTGATTGCGTGACAAAGAAGAGCTACGTAGACTGCACTTGAAACGATAATAGACTTACGTTTTTACTTTTAGCTTCATTTTATTGATGCCTACACCAGTGCGCACAGTGAATGAATCTTTTATTTGTGAATTTAGGTATAGCCGTAGCCCATCCCATGATTTTCGTTGAAGAAAGATCTGTGTCCTTTACGAGGGTTCTAGATGAAGGTTCGTTGATGTACATAGTTTCTCATCTCTTGGGACTTGATGTCCTTCCAAGCATTTTGTGTACGACCAGTTTGTTTTTCCTTTAAACATTTCTTTAGTTTCTTTTGAATGTCCGTTTAGTTGTTCATTTTTACAATACAAACACGTTTGTCGCAGATTGTTCTCTATGTGTATATTTGGGAAAAGTAAAGTGACTACTCATGGACGTGTACACAGATATTTAAAACGAAATTGCAATCGGAGTTTGAACCTACGAGCCGCCTGTACACAGTGAATTAGGGGGTACAGTGTTTCCTAGGGAGGGGCGACGTTTTCCCTGTGAAAGGTAAAAGGCAGTAGCATGTCTCTGGGAAATGCTTTGCCGTCAATTACGTGGCATGTGGCGGATTCAAGCAAGATTGACCAAGACTTGAAATTCGGGAGAGAAAAATGAGAAAAGAAATTCGTTTTGGTCTAGGCAAGGAGGAGATAATTTGTGTGCTGGGCTGTGGTTTTGGGCCTCGTGGCAACAGTCACGAGGCCCAAAACCACAGCCCAGGACACTTAGTCGTTGAGTTGTGAAAACTTTGTTGGATGCCATATTACATACATTGTAGCTTGCTATACATCAATGTGTTTAATCAGTTATAAATTTGGATGTACCATTTACAACTCACTTTGTCTTGCGTATCATTTTGTCAGGAGGTATTTGATTTGTATGTGTAGTTTTCACCTTTCACTTTGAGTCATGAGCGTTTTATGCGTGAGAGCGAGAGAGAGGTATATTGTGTGTTAGCGTATGTGCACCTGGCCAGAACAGAATGATGCGGAATTATTGTACTGTTGGGGATTACGTTTTTGTGCAGATTTTTGTGTAATCAGGACATTTTTAATATACGCGCATCATGATGTTATGCACCATTTTTGACATTTTTCCTTTCTCTCCTCCACCACTCGGATCTTTGAGAAACGGCAACTTTTTGATGTTTCACAAGAAATAATATTTCACTTATAGATGAACTCGATGTGTCGGTGATTTGAGCGTCAGGCACGTTAGCTTTAGGCCTGATCACTTGGCACGTTACAACATTGTTTACACTGGAAATAAATGGGATGTGTGCACTGTCGGTATTCAGTTAACTCCCTCGCCCAAGCGGACACCGCTACCGTTTTACGGTACCGGTGGCCGTGTGCGTGATGGGGTTAGTTAACCTGCGAGCCTGTCGGTGATGCTCTAGTGTGGTGATCTGAATGCCTTATAAACTGTCTTTTGTTTCAATAAAGATAAAATTGTGTGTGGTTTCTGTTTCTTTTCGTTTTGGCAGTTGAGTGTATCTGTGGCTGGGGTGTAACACTGTTACCTTGTTTGCTCTGATGCTTACGGAAAAGTGCATTGTTCAGTAAATTAACCCATAATATTACTACTGCCCAGTGACTGAAACATTCAGGCCCATGTCACCCATAGCTAGCTGAGCCATTGGCCACAGCTAACCATGGCTGACATCGGCCTGATCGCTTTGGTTGTTTGGGAATTTACTACTACCCCGAGACATTCCACGTGTAGATATGTTGTCAGAGGCGTCTACCATATCCTGTAGATATGAAGGGGTTACTGTGGACAACCCAGCATCTTTCAGTGATAATGCCTTAATTTGTCTGTTTCTCTATTCGCACTATTTTCTGGATTCCAACCCCTCTAGGTGCAATATGTCTGACTTCTCTGTACCTTTAGTAATCGTTGCATCAATAAGATGGGAACAAAAGTTCAATTCATTATTCAGATTTTCACATTTAGAAAGTTGATTTGTGTTGAAGATGTGTCGTAGAAAAAAAAAAAGTAGTTAGTCATTCCTGGTGAACTTAAAAAAAAAATGCAAAAAATGTTAATTTTTTAGTTTCCATTTTCATTCCACCCCAACCCCCCCCCCCCTCCCCCCTCAACCCTCGCCAACTTTCTCTTCTGGCAAACTACAGTCTTTTCCATAAAAATTGAAAGCGAGGGTCACTGTGTTTGATTTTTTAATGCCTGTGCGTCGCCACGATGCGCAGCGATGAAAACAGTGCGCCAATTGAAATCTACGTGCAATGAACCCGCAGTAAACATTTCACTACCCGACTTTGTGTGTCATTTTCAGATCTGTGCTTAACGGACCCACATATGTGCGTTATTTGGAACGCACTCTACTACCCAGCTTTGCGTGTGATTAACAAATCTGTGCGTAGCAGACCCTGAGTTGTGCGTTTGCGCATTTATGGGGAACACTGCACTATCAAACGTTTGTGTGTGACTTTCAAATCTTTCACGTAATTTTCACTTACTGTACTGCAATGTTCAATACTGTTGTGTGATTTGTCAACCCTGATTTGCCTATGGTTGATCATCCGTGGTTGAGGCGGGAGAAAGGCGTAATAAACTGCATGTCCGTACGGCACTCTTGCACACATATGCAAATTGTGAATAAGTGAGTGAAAGGTGACTGTAAGCATACACAAGAAATCTCAATGTACATCTGTGTCCTTCATTGTCTTGTTTACAAATGTGCTGGTCCTGTGATTTTGGGCCTTGCGGCAACATCCGCAAGGCCTACAATCGCAGGCCAGCAGACTTTAACACATTATACGCTGGGTCCACAGTTCCCCAAAATTGAAAGTTTGTCCTGTAACCATTGCAATCCTGATATAGAGTGCTGTCTGGAGGTACATTTGACCATGATAAAGGGTGGTGCCAGAACAGCTTGGCGCCCTTCAACTATCGTGGACAATCTTGTGAACTAGCATGTACCATTTGTATGGCAACTTTCGAGTCTGAAAAAAAAAAAAAAAAAAATCTGCCTCAGGAATTAATTGGTTAATGACCACACTGCGGTTCAAATGATCGTTTATTCATGGTCGTTCTAGGGTCGTGCTGGAATAGCTCGGCCCCAAGAGAGGCGCCATGCTATTCTGGCACCACCCTTCAGATGCCACGGTCGATCCATTATCTTTTTGTAGTGTTGATAATGGTCGATCCATTATTTTCTCGGTGTATGTGGGAGCTTAGCGTGTTGATACACAAGAAGATGAACTGTTAAAAAGATAAAATGGTACATTTGTACAGCCCTATAAGACACTGTGCTGCCTGAGTTAACCTGTACTACCCCCCCCCCCCCCCCCCCCCTTGTGCACGCATCTACAGGTACTATTTACAGTGCCAGTGGCTGCGGGTACAATGGGATTAAGTTGAAACATCCAGTGTGCATTTTGGTCTGCGATTCGAGTGAGTGATATACATGCAGTGCTGTCTTTGTTGAGAATATTCCTGACACTATTCCCCCCTCAGTATACACGTGAAAGATGCAGATTTTCTACGTACAGTACGTTTCCGTGTACATACTGAATCGTTTTCTAGCAGTCCTTTTTCCGTCTGATTAGAAGTTTTCAGCATTCTTTTTTTCCTTCAGAGTCATGCAGGGAGACTGTTAACTGACTGTGCCCGAGCTAAAAAATAACCACATTTTGGAGTTATCCTCTGAGGACTCCATTACAATTCAGGAAACGGCTCGACCATGATCGTTAAAGGGTGGTGGCAGATTAGCTTGGCGCCTCTAGGCGCCAAGCTATTCTGCCTCCACCCTTGAACGATCATGGTGGAACCATGTTTTGTTGTGGTGTGTCGCGGGTAGAAACAATTTTCAGTACTATTTAGGAAGACCTTTAATTCAGACATTTAACTCACTGGAGATGTGCGCCGGCATACGTGGTATGTACGTAGGGCACGTCTGCGATAAGGGGAACGAAAAAAAGTTTCTTATAAATGAGAAAGTGTACTAGGGGCTGATGTGATAAGACCCACGTTGGATTGTTTTTTTCATAATTGTTTGCTCCTCGTATTTTCAAAAAGTGACCCCTTTGGCTCAGTAATGGGAGCGACTTTTGTCGTGACTGACGATTCCTGAATACGCATTGCGACAAAAGTCGCTCCCAACACCCAAAGGGTTATCTTTGAAAAATACAGATGAAAGGGGACTTTAACCAAGACGCGTTACAACTCGTTCTTTTCAATAGTGTGCACTGATACGCTACATTGTTGAACAGTGATACATGTAAAAGCACTCTATAAAGATTTGTTCATGGCACAGATGTGATAGAGATTTTTTTTTTTTTTTTTTTTTTTAATTTTTTTAATTAAAATAACAAAACAACCACCAGTAGACTGTTATTTTTCACCACATTCACGGCTTTTTGGCATTCACTGCATTGTACTGAAATTTTTACACGCAGTGTTACTCGTTTTTTATCCGATTATCTCCCGTGTGCATGCAGCCTCTAGTTCTGCTTACCCATCAAGCAAAGGTCCTCCGGCCCATGACGGCCACAGTGGGCCCGCGCACGGCCGTGCGCCGGGCCCACTGCGGCCGTCATGGGCCCCAAATTGTTTTGCTAACGGGGTATGGTACCTGTGGCTGCACGCACAAGGCCTGTTAATTGTATGATTTGTTTTTTTCTCCACATATGAATCAAACATTTTAATCTTGTACGATTTGGAGGTACTGAGACACAAAACCGGACACGGCAGAACCTGTTTTGAGTGACCAGCCTTATGAGAGATCTCCCGTCATTGAAGACCATCGTTCTGGTTGTTGTAGCCCGGTAACAGATAACCTTTTGTGACAGGTGACAGTGTGTGTCTATCAAGAGTTCTCTTGAAAGTCTTAAGGGACCTTTTTCTCCGGAAAAAGGTGGACGTTCACAACAGGTTTGGCTGTACGTGGTAGATGAACTAAAACACAAATGAGCACTTTGAAAAGAAACTTATAGTTGGCGGGTTGTGTGACGTGACGACTTCATTATGCAATATACCAATCACTGGTCAGAAGTTAGCCCTATGAAGTTCAAAATACTCTGACAGCCGAAGAGTCAGAATCACAGATGACATACCCCCCCCCCCCCTTCTTCAGTTTGAAGATGCAAATGAAGACATCTTTATCTGTAAGATGCTTAGAGTCTGATATGCCCCTGGGGCCTTGTTGCTTGAGCCAGCTTAGTCCTGCGCCATCCACTAAAGCAAGGTGCTCCGCTATCGCGGAGCACCTTGCTTTAGTGGATGGCGCAGGACTAAGCTCACTCATGAAATCTCTCATGAAAATGGCACTCTGAGCATCTTGCCTGTAAAAGATTTGCCGTGCAGGGGCTTGAAGAGAGTCAGCGTCCCTCGCTGATAGAAGCTGTCAGAAGTTCACGTCTTTAAAAGGGTTACATGTACTTTGAAGTGTTGTGATCAAGTTGTACGTTTAACTGCTTTGACATCAGAAATGTCCTGGGATTTTGTCACATATCAGATTATATTTGGTGATTCAGATGTGTAGATACGTTTAAGTAGACCAATTATGTTAACACCTTAACACACTTTAGACTTTGAACAATACTTTGTGAAAGTTTTGACCCTTTGCAAGAAGAAATAAAGTCTATAGGCTCATTTCAATGTTTGACTCTTATTTTTAAAAAAAAAAGCTTCAGTTAAATTGGACCCCAAACAAGACTAGGGACTTATTTTTGTAGATTAACACAACAGAATCGGTGATGGAATTTATAAAGTCTTACTTGGGCCACCTGAGACTAAGGGGAAAAAAAAGCATTTGTGAGTTGTTGTTTTTTTCAACACTGAGATACAGTACATACAAGAAGTATGTCACAAGTGACCTCAAAACATTATTTTTTTTTCAATACTCTGTTGCAGGGAAACTACTGAAAAAAAAATTCTGCTAATCGATTCTGTTGTGTTAGACTGCAAAACAAGTCTGTACATTGTCTTGGCATCAGGTCCCTTTAAGTTGTTCACACAAAATGTTGACAATTCACAAATTTTAAAGGTGCTTTGACAGTTAAGTTGAAGGGTAGTAGATTAGCTTGGTGCCTTCAAGTGCCAAGCTAATCTGCCCGACTGCCCGTGAACTATCATGGCCAAATTCGTCTTCTGCTGTTGTATCTTAAGGGCGTATGTGGTAATCCAATTCATAATAACAAACAATTTGCCCTGCCTGAGGCATTTAGCACACACACACACACACACACGCACGCACGCACGCACGCACGCACACACACACACACACACACACACACACCACTTATTTTCGCGTTTTTACTCATGGCATACAGTTCAACACAAAGCCACAGACAACATACAGACATAAACTTTGATATTACAATTATATATATAATATACATGTATACATACATCAACTTTGGAATATCACCAGAGCGCTTTCATGGAGCAAATCTAAACTACATATCATTAACAACTTAAGCATGCAGCCACCGGTCCAGTTTTGTACAACCAGGGGCTCCATGATCAATGGGGTTATTGTAACGAATAATAAAATCTGACCTGTGAAAAGCAAAAGGCAGTAAGTTCATTTTTGTGAAAAGCGAAATGTTCATTGAATTGGAATGAACATTTCGCTTTTTACAAAAATGAACTTACTGCCTTTTACCTTGCGAGGCTGAATCAGTCTGCCTCATATAAACGATGGATTTTATTCGTAAGCATGTTAAGCATCCGGATGTAACCCATTGGAGACATGCCGTATACTGATAGGAGGCAAATCGCCGAGTATCCTCCGTATACGGCGAGTCTCCAATGAGTTAAGTGCTGGTCAAAGGGAAATAATCAACTATTGCTAAACATTATTACTTGTGGGGCATGCCATTGCCTCCCCTGCAACGTTTTCAATCGTCCATATTATTGTTGTGTGGGGTTTGTTTGTTTGCTCATTTCACACAACAAATTTGCAGTAAGGAACAAACAAACATTCTGACCGACGTCGGCCGATCCTAGGAAAACTACAAGTAACAGGTGAAGCTGCCACCAAACTCGCTGTCTCTCTCATCTTATCTCGCATCGACTACTGCAACTCGGCTCTCCTTTCCGGCCTTCCTCACTCTACCACTCTCACTCTTCAGCGCGTCCAGAACAATGCTGCCCGCCTCGTACTCAGAAAGAAAAAATCCGACCACATCACACCCCTGCTCAAGCTCCTTCACTTGCTCCCCATTCCTAAACGCATCCAATACAAGATTCTGTCTCTCTGCTACAAGTCCCTGAACAACTACGCTCCTACCTATCTCTCCAACTTACTTCACCTCTACACTCCTTCCCGCTCCCTCCGCTCCGCCTCCGGCCCTCTCCGCCTCCTCGTCCCCCGCACCAAACTCAGCACTTTCGGCCCCCGCTCCTTCTCCGTCTACGGTCCATCCACCTGGAACACCCTCCCACTCTCTCTCCGTCAGAAACACTCTCTCTCCTCCTTCCAGTCCGCCCTCAAAACTCACCTCTTTCAACAGTTCTAGCACTATATCACCACACTCCCCACCCCAAGCTGACCGTCGTAATGTATTTTCACTATTTGTGGTACGTGAGTCATTGTCTAAAGCGTGCGCATGCGTGTGCGAGTTGTGAGTGCGCGCTTAAGTTATAATTATTATAAGATAAGCGCATTATAAATACCGTCATTATTATTTGTTATTATTATTGTTTCGGCCGATATACACAGCCTGCCATAAATAACGAATCTGTTGAAAAATAGTTGTAAATTTTTATTTTTTATTTTTTTATATTATTTTTTTTTTAACACTATGTATATTTACAAGTTGGCAGTTTACTCAAACAACAACAATACAGAGAATAATATGAATGCACACAATTACACACAATTTACATCATTTACAAAAGAGAAGTACGAATGCACATAATTACACGCACAATTGACATTAACCCATCTAGACCCGACCGACGCTGTACAGAAGGAGATGGATCGACCGTGCTAATTCAAGGGTAGTGCCAGATTAGCTTGGCGCCATCAGGCGCCAAGCTAATCGGGCACTACCCTTGAATATATTTTCCGATATTTCTGAGGGACAAGCTCCCATTTTGTACTAACCGCAAGGTTTTACACTTCAGAATGACACTGTACACTTTTCAAGTGTTTGTGCTGCCGTTTTATTTTTTCATATTAAAAATACAAATAAACTCCTGTGTGCATACAGCCACCAGCACTGTTTACATTTTACATTTTACCCAAGACCGCATTTCCAAAATGGTGGAGGTGTCGCCTAACGACTATGCACCATGATAATTCAAGGGTAGTGCCAGATTAGCTTGGCGCCTGACGGCGCCAAGCTAATCTGGCACTACCCTTGAATTTTCATGGTCGATCCATCTCCTGCTGTGGCGCGTCGGAGGCAGATGAGTTTATACAGCACAACTGCAGTTCCGACACAGGCGGAAAAACTCACGCACGTTAACCACGTGGCCGCTAGGCAGAAAAGACCAGTATGCACCGGCACCGCGCATCTTTTTTCGGCAGACCGCATCGACAGTAGCAGTCAATGAATTAGATATAAAAACAGAGGGGCCTGACAATGATGGTGCTTTGACTCAAATGCAAATCCGCTGCGCCACCTCGTGCGCGCTACCGCATCACATGTAGCTCAATTTACAGTATTATGAATTGAGCTAGATGCAGTAGCACGCACGCGGTGGCGCAGCGGATCTGCATTCAGTCAAAGCACCATCGTCTGCCCCCTGTGGTATAAATGGCACTGGCTATTTACAGAAGTTGACATTTTGGTGTAGTTTGATCCTCGTATCTAAATGAACTTTGGAAATTACCATATGCCAAGGAATCACCCTTTTTAGGGGTTGGGAGAAAAAAAATTGGAAGGGGGGGGGGGGGGGGGTGGGCGTGTCGGAAGTTAGGCCACGCAAGGGAGCATATTGGGGGATAACCACGGCAACATCTGCAAAGGAAAGCAACAGACACCGGTCGGTGCAAGCCTATATCCAAAGTTTGAACATTACAGCTCAGATTTATTCGCAGTCAATAACAATAATTTCAAATATACATAACCACAGGTCCAGGATTCACACACAAAAATGCTACATGACGACGCCTCCTCTGTGAGAACTGAAATAGTCATTTCCTACAGTTGAGTCGCTGTTATGGAAACGGTTTTTGTTTTGTTTTGGATTCCCAGACCTGCGCAATAACACGAACGCTATGAGCATAAATATATTATAATGTTCACCACAAGTGTATACACGCTGCTTTCACATGACGAATATTACACTTTGAAAGCAATGGATATTTCCGTGGTCGCTTGCATGTTACAATCATTTATGTACAGTACACAAAGCAAAACATATCTGATCAACCTGATCCCCGATACCTCCATGGGCCGAAATATCGAAAAGTGTTGGGGAAGGGGAGGGGGGGGGGGAGGGCTGGTGGTGGTCCAAACAACCCCCAAAATGGACTTTGTTGTAACATTTTAATGATTATAGATTTCAAAGATTTTTTTTATCTTTTTTTTTTTTTTTTTTTTTTTTTTTTTTTTTTTTTTTTTTTTGGGGGGGGGGGGGGGGGGAAGGAGGGAGGGGGTTCGTAAACCCTGCAACCAAGCCCTCCACCACCCCCCCTCCGCCGCCCCCCTAGATCCGCCCCTGGCAATCGGGGAAGGTGTTGGTAGTTTCGGCTCAGGGGCTTTGGTTGTAAGTCAAGGGTGGTGCCAGATTTACAGCTTGGCGCATCATGGCTGATCTGGTGAAGGATGATACGTCCCATATCTACTTTCCAGACCAAAAAGGTGACTGCCAAGCGTGTAATGCAAAGAAGTACCCAACGGAGAAAGAAACACGCTTAGAAAAGACGGGTACAACACAATTTATTAATTTTTCGGGTAAATACCCTTTGTCAATATAAATATTAATAAATTGTGTTGTACATATCTACTTTGATTTTGTGGTCAAGTCTAGGCTACTTCTTATGCCTCATATGATTGGGTGAAGGGTACGCCCTCGACAGCCAATATCCGTCGCTTTTTCTACTTTGATTGGGTGGTAAGGTCGAAGCTGCTTCCTACGTCTCATCTGATTGGCTGATTGGATGAAGGCTACGTCCTGGGCAGCCAATAGCTGTCGCCCTTTCTGCCCATGTACGCCGGCCATTGTTGCTTGTCAAACGGCATCATGCGAGCGCAGCGTTTGTTCTCTGTTGCGTTCGTCACTTCGGAACACGTGCACTTCAGCCGCAATCTACAGAGAAAAGAGGAGGGAAAGAACTGCATAATTGTATGTATGTACCCACTCCATAAAGTTGGTTCTTCTTTGACACATGTATTGATATATAGTGTATAACAAGCAAATTAATATTCATGAGCTTGCTAGATATACTTTCCTTCCGAAAATCTCATGCGCGCCAAGAAGACTCGACTGATCTAGATGATACTTGAATTTTCAAAACGGAAACGCGAAATATGCTCATTCTGCAACATTAACGCGCTCCTTATGTGTAGTAGTAATAAGTAGTGTGTATGTATGCTCGACATTTATACCAGGAAATGTGTGAGTCGCTGTTCTGACAAGTGAAATTGACGAGGTATCAGCTGGCGGTATCGACAACCTGAGAAAAGAACTAAATAAACAAACCTCCTGGCATTTCCGCAACTTATGCGGGATCTAGTTACAAGTAGAATTTACGCAGCAACACGCACTGTAATACAATACAGTGATGTCTTCACGTCAGACTGACGAAATCTACGCGCTGAGTCGACAGCGGCATGTAGTCGTCTGCCATTCATGTGTTTTGTCTGAACACCGCAGTCAGCCGCAAAATGAATAACGCGAGGCATAATTTTGTTTTGAACTGAGCACATAATGATCATATTGAGCAATAATTTTGTTTGATACAGTGCCGATAAACAGACCGATGTGATTACTTGACTCGAATCAAATGTCCTCGTCTTACGACTCAGACATTTTAATTCGGGTTTTGTAATCACATCTGCCTGTTATCGGCACTATATCAAGCAAAATGTTGCTCAATATAATATAATAACCATGGCAAAAGACCATCGGACAATGTCGGCCGCAGTGGGCTAGCGCACATCCGTGCACTGGCCCACTGCGGCCGACGTTGACCGATGGTCTGTTGCTTACTAGGCTGCAGTAACCAACCCAAGACTTGACCAGGGCAATACCGAAGATAAAAAATACAAGGTAAGTTTCCTTGTCCATTCATTCCCGATACTTTGCCATTTTACCGTCATTGGTAAATGGCTGTAAACACCAGTTACAACAGAATTAGGAAAAGAAAAAGGCTGAAAGCTGTTGAATGATTTTATCCAGTGTTATCACAATGGCATAATATTTTTGTTTCTTCTGTAGCCTACTAAAGATCGATGGACTGATTGCTGAATGAATTGACTGACTGATATATTGATTGAGAGACTGATTGATTAATCGATCAATTATTAATCTGCCGATTGATTGATGATTGATTGTTTGATCATTCTGATCGATATACTGATAATTAAATAATCGATTGACTGATTGATAGATCGAATGCTTGATAGGAAGACTGCTCGATAGATAGATAGATAGGATGGATGGATGCACGGACAGACAGACAGACAGAGAGACAGACTGACTGACTGACTGATTGATTGATTGATTGATTGATTGATTGATTGATTGATTGATTGATTGATTGATTGATTGATTAGTCGATCAACCGATTCATTGACTGAATAACTGATTGACCGATTGATATATTTATTCACTGATCGATCGATAAATCGATTTGTTGATTGGTTCGCTGACTGATCGATCGATCGATCATCATTCTATCTGTCACCTGTACACCGTCATCTGCCCCATGTGTGCTTCATAAGGGTTGTACGTCGTCTGGGACTCGTAGACCCCGTCATCCGACAGCTGGTGGTCGCTGGAGCGGATACACTCGTCCGTCACCGCGTGCTCGTAGGCGTCGTGATCCATCCCATAATACTTGTCTATTGACACAGAGCGCGCCAACAAATATTATCATTAATAATATTATACGTTTTGGCTCATACCAGTGATTGTTGTTGTTTTGTGTTTTTTTTTTTTTTTTTTTAAATTCCCTTCTATTTATAGAAAAGACGTTTTAAATTGGGTCGCGGTGGGGCGAATTTAATAGCATGTCCATCATGTCAAAGGCGGTCAGGCTTAAACCTCTAACAATTAAAGTAACAAGATAAAAGTTACGTCATCTCCAGTTACGCTAACCTCGCTGCTGAACGTACATTTGGCGCGAAGCGCCGTATGTGCGTATGTATGTGTGCGAGTATGTATCTCAACAAGAGAATCTTCGATATTTCTGTACACACAAGCTTAAAACTTGGCGAAATACTTTCTTAAGTGGGTGGCTAAGAGAGCCTCAGAGCATATTGTAATTGAATGTCACATTGAAGACATAAACAACCGTTTATAGGAAGTCGGTTGATCCAGATTAGAGTCCGTACTTTTTGTCATATATACTTAAACTTTTGCATATAGCTAACTTGGAGAAAGGCATTAGACGAGTTCGTTAACCAGCTTTGTATCCTTTCAAGGTTTTAGTAAAAATATTTTTTTGTCAGAAAAGAATTAAAACACTAAAAAAACTTTACTTCTAGAGAAAGTCAGACAGTGGCGGTGACGTAAAAGAGGCAACTCCGTCACCACGCAGACACTGACATAATACTCTAAATATTACGTTATTCTCTCTCTCTCTCTCTCTCTCTCTCTCTCTCTCTCTCTCTCTCTCTCTCTCTCTCTCTCTCTCTCTCTCTCTCTCTCTCTCTCTCTCACACACACACACACACACACACACACACACACACACACACACACACACACACACGCACACACACATACACAAACGCATCTCCAGGAGGAATAAATCCTCCTCTTAGTTTTTGTTGGGTAGTTCTCTTGCGTCTACACGCTTGGCCGTCAACGTTTTGGTGAGGATTTTGTTTGACTGACTCACCGATAACATTACTGACTCACTAACTCCATGACTGGCTGGCTGACTGACTGACTGACTGACTGACTGACTAACCGACTCAATGACTGACTGAACAGCTCCATGACTGACTGACTCACCGATTCCACTACTCCCTCATTTGTGTGTTTGTGAACTTTGGCCTTATCTATACATGTTATATATTCAATTTGTAAAGCGCTTAGAGCCAGTTGGGATAATCGCTATTTAACCCTTTTCATCCTGATACACCCATTGCTTGAAATACATTTGATCTATAGTTCACGGGTGGTGCCAGAATAGCTTGGCGCCGAAGGCGTCAAGCTATTCAGGTACCACCCTTGAACTAAAACAGTTGATCTATCTCCTAATCCGTAACGTTGCCCTCACAGGACAATAGAAAATTTTACAAAATCAGCCTCAGGGTGTAATGGGTAAAGTGCATATTATTATTTGTATTATGATTATGATTATTATTATTATTATTATTATTATTATTATGTATATTATTATTATTATTATTAATATTATGATTATTATGATTATTATTATTATTATTATTATTATTATTATTATTATTATTATTGTTACTTACTTTTAGGATCAAAGCGCTGCTCCTCTTGAGAAAGTTTGTCAGCAATGCATTTCTGGTCACGAGGTAGAATGGCCTGAGTCTTGGCGGGGAAGAACCAGTAAGTCGCGAACACTACCTCCATGGTGTGATGGTAATCCGGGTGGGTTAGCGGCAGGGTGGAGGGGGCCACGGTACCCGTGGACAGGAGGCGCTGCAAGCCGTTGTCATCATGAGGCCCAACATGGCGGCGCTTCCGTTTCCGGCGTTTCATGAACTTAGGTTCGAGTAAACTTTCCTGCTTGTATTCGTCATCTGCTGAATTTCTCTTGTTAGTTTTAATGTTTTTAGTGTCTGTTTTCGACTGCACGTCGCTGAAATGTGGCTGGCTGTGGAATACTTTGCTCGGCTGATTGTTTTCAGTGCTGGAAGCACGGCCACCATCTTGAATGCTTGGTGGGGACACAACGTTTGGCTGTTGGCTGGAATGCCTTACATCTGAGTGTGAATTGTCATCAACACTGTTTCTGGTGGGATAACTTTGGGCATAACTGTCATCTGTCTGAGATTTCCTCTCGTCATCTGGTTTTGGATCTTGCGGGAGAGGTTTGTGGTTTTGTACACTTTTGTTAAACTGTGCTTTGGATTGATGTCCACCACTCGAAGATTTTGCTGATACTCCAGTTTGTGCCGCTGAGGCCTGTACTGTGTTCCCAGAAGATAAACTGTTCTGGTTTTGTGTTTGACCAATCCTTTCACGCTGACTTTGTCGAGAGGATCCTTGTGTTTTGGACGACATTTCACCTGAATTACCTTCGGCAGCGTGTGCGGGTTGTGTTTGATGTTTCTGATACTTTCCATTCACCTCTCCTAAGAAATCTGACACAATCTCTTCCGAATTACTCTCAGCAGCATTTTGAGCATTGTGATTCCGAGAAGGCTTCCTGAGGTTGCGACTTTCTTCTCCATTTAAAGCATGGGTCTTGGAAGTGTGTGAGCGTCTCCTGTCCTCAGTTTGTGAGCGCCCAGTTGGAATTTGTTCATGAAGCAGAACAGGGAGAACGTTCCGTTCTCCCTGTTGAGAACTCCCGTCTGCTTCTTCTACAAGTTTCAGGAGAAGATCCTGGGCATCGGCCATTCTTCCTCCATAGTCAGAGCCCAGGTCGCTGGCGTCATACGGGCTGTCCAGCCTGGCGTCGTCGTCGCGTTTTTGGTAATAGTTCCCGTAGGGCTGGTACCTGTTGCTATAGCTACCACTGCTTCCCCTACTCCCGTACCGATCCTTTGCATACTTATTTTTCGGGTAGTACTGCGAGTAATCGCCTTGCTGATCCAAAGCCGGGTACGCCGGGTACCCAAACAGATTATCGTCTTGGTCAGCACTGGCTTGGCCCCTTCGTGGGTACAAAGACTCCTCCAAGTCCGCCATACCGTAAGGGTTGTTCACGTCAGGCGTGAAAGGATTATCTTCGTATTTGTCAAACTGTTTCTGTCTTGGTTGTCCTTGTTGTTGTGGTTGTGGAGGTTGTTGTTGTTGCTGTGTCCTCCGCGATGGTAGTTGCTGCTGGTACTGCTGTGGAGGGCTGGGGTTACCTCCCCTTTGCGGCTGCAGTTGCGGCCCTTTCTTGGCGCCCGGGGAGTGGGCTCCGAGGGCTGGAGCCAGGTACTGACTGTTGTAACCCTCCTGCTGGTTGTTGGGCGGACTGGGCAGGGCTCCCTTCCTCTGCAAAGTAAACACACACCATACGATACAAAATCCCTTGAAGTGACAAATGGCGGACTTCTTGTAGCCCTCTTTGTGGATACGAGTTTTGTTCTATAAAAGATCACCAAAACGTTCTAAAGTAAAAAGTTATATAGTGTTGTTCGAAAAAACAAGCACACTCAGTACTGGAGACGGCAAGGTTATGAAATATTTTAAATTACGTCATTAGTGTATTATATATAAATGTATATTCCTTTGACGTCAGTCATGTTTGGCGTGACCCAGGTCGGAAGATATCTTCTTGATTTCTTTTACGAAAATAGTGGAGGAATGAAATCAAATACGCTATTGGTAGCAGGGGCTTGCTGCACGGACCCTTGTAGGCCTTCGGGAGGTCAAAGGAACAATTGTACCCCTAAGGCCTTCTGTCTTCGGGGTACAATGATTTCTTTGACCTCCCTCAGGCCTTCAAGGGTCCGTGTAGAAAACCCCTGCGACCAATAACTTATTGTATCACGGTCACATGGTACGGTTTGCGCGAAAGAGACTGGTCGTGTGACGTAGGGATGAAACAATCATGTTTATGTGTGCTGGTCCCTGAGGCAATCTGGCCGATGTCAGCCACCGTTGGCCCGCGCACGGCCGTGCGCGGGCCAATGGTGGTCGACATCGGCCAGACGTCCTTAGCGCAGTGGGGAGTTTGGAAAATTGACTTTGCTCTGCGATTTTGAAATTTACGGTCACAAGCCGTAAGGGTGCTCGCGACGAATCAACTTTCGTACAACAAACCAAGGGGAATTACTGATTACTTATTACTTATTGGGTGCCTGATAGGCGGGGGCAGGGGATCTAACTGTTGTCCAGCGCTGAGTAATTCCCCTTGGTTTGTTGTACAATTCTGCCAGCGTTAGCCTCACCTATCTGGTTTGTGAGAATCAACTTTCGGTAATAAAACTCTTGAAACAGCGCTAATATATAGGCGAATTCAAGTCCGTATTCCACGGTTAATCCACGCAGAATTCGGTCCTATCTTATGTCAGTGCACTTTGAAGTTGAAAGGCGACAGCCAATCACCTGCAGCCTTAGGGCTCACTGACGTGGTTTGGCTAGATGCAAACAACGCCAGCCAATTAAGCTGATGACGGAGTGGATGTGTGCACGAGTTAGTTAGTTAGTTCGTTCGGGTTTAACGTCCACAGCACCGAGGTGATCATGGACGGCCCTGACGGGCGGGTGATGGGGGACAGGGAAATCTATTGCCTATGGAGTACGACCTGAACACTGATCAACTCAGGCGCACTCCAACTGTGCCACTTTGATTTACCAGGACCTTTCAACGGAAATGCTATTGAACAAATCCGTTTTTCCACCCTGGATTGTGAGTCCAGCTACTGGGACCAGGACGGGATTCGAACCCACGACCCGGCGATTCCCTTCGCTCTCCTGCTCCGACGTTTAACCGCCTGAGCTATGTCGGACTCTCAAGTGTGCACGAAGCGCGCGTTGAGACTGTATCGGATTGAGGTGTGGCCGCCTCGTCTGCGCGCATCTTATGTCCAAAGTCACGGACATGCACACATTGTTATGTAAGAGTGTTGTTTTTTTGGCTTGCTTAACCCTTATCATTCGGAATACATCAGTGTGTGAAATAAGTTTGACTAAAATAGTTCAAGGGTAGTGCCAGAATAGCTTGGCGCCTCTAGTCGCCAAGCTATCCTGGCACCACCCTTGAACTAAAGCCATTGGTCTGTATCCTTATCTGTAAGTACTATAAGGTAGCTTGCATATGGCAGTGTACAAATTGGAAGCTTTTAGCCTCAGTATGGTATGGGTTAACCCTTTTAGCCCCAAGGTCCCATTTCTCCAATTTTGGAGGTGTTGCCTATGTACCAGTTGTGGGAGATGAATTGATCATGATAATTCAAGGGTAGTGCCAGATGAGCTTGGCGCCTTCAGGCGCCAAGCTCATCTGGCACTACCCTTGAATTATCATGGTCAATCCATCTCCTGCTGAAGGGCCCCCGGGCTGAAAGGGTTAAGGATACTGAACGGTGCTCCCGTCGTCTGCAAGACCAGACACTGAACACGCAAGCACACACGCACTCACGCACGCACGCACACACACACACACACACACACACGCGAACAGAAACACACAACCGTACTCACTCTTCCTGTCTGAGCCTCCTCGTCTGAAGGCAGGGTGGGGCCGCTCTCCACCATCTTGGCCCTCCCTCTGTAACGCTCGTACATTCGCCAGTGTTCCGGGTGGGCCTTCAGAAATTCCAGCGCCTCGGCGGTAGTGTTCACCCAGTCCTGTCTCTCTCTCTGCGCTCTCGGCTCTATAACAGGTGAGCAGAATTTATCCTCTTTACTGCTGAAGCAGTTCAAAATGCTCACTCCCCTCACCATTATGCCAAAGCCAAAATGGGAAGAAAAAAAGAGGAACTGTTCAATATATTCAATTTTGTTTTGAGTCAGTTTGAATTGTGTCTTGCTATTCCGATCTAAAAGAAAAAAAAAAAATCCGATCTAAAACTAGGGTTCCCTATGCATGGTCACATTTGTCTGCCTCGGGCAGATATTATTGTTGCTAGTCTGAGAGACCCAAAGGTTTCTGAGACGTTTCCTGCTATACTCAATCCAGACCCAAAAGGTGACTGCCAAGCGTGTAAAATGCAGAGAAGAACCAAACGGAAAAAAAGAAACACGCTTAGAAAAGAGAGTTACAACACAATTTATTAATATTCGGGTAAATACCTTTTTTTCTCCAACAACCAAAAATAGAGATCAGTCGCTGCTTATCTTCGTTATCGCAGAAGGAATCTGGCAACTGAAGGATGTGACGTAAAATAAAAGAACAACAAAAGTGCGTAATAAAATGAAGTAAAATAAAAATGACGTCAACGAAAACCTCATAAGAGAGACTGAGAGAAAGCGATCACCATGCTACAAGGAGAGTGTGTGTAAGCGCGCGCGTGCGCGAGCAAGCGTGAATCCGTGTGTGTGAGGCCCTAAGAGAGAGAGAGAGAGAGAGAGAGAGAGAGAGAGAGAGAGAGAGAGAGAGAGAGAGAGAGAGAGAGAGAGAGAGAGAGAGGTGTAACTGTCTTTTCTAAGCGTGTTTCTTTCTCCGTTGGGTTCTTCTTTCCTGCTGTAGTGCCTCGGCGCTGAATATATTATTATATTATTTACCTAACCCATTTCGCTGAGGGGGTGTGTGTGGGGGGGGGGGGGGGGGTGGTTATGGGGGGGGGGGCGGTGGGGGGGGCGGTGGGGGGGCGGTGGGGGGGGGGGGGGGCAGAGGAAAGCCGGAATACCTGGAGAAAGAAAAAATAACAACCGATGAGTGTCCCGAGTGCCTGGACTTTTATCATGGTGCAACTTCCCAGCAAACAATGGCCTTCGGGCCGACGACGGCCCGACGACCTTTTGCGCAAAGGTGTTATCACTCTTTGACTCAAGGAGGGATCGACCCCGTGCCGCACTCTCCCTGTGATGTTGGTCACGGTCTGCTGAATGGCAACGTGACTCGCTAGCCGGGCTGCCGTCCTCTCCACCTCCGCTCAAATTACGGAAAGGGAGACAGATCGATCTTGATAGTTTCACGGGTACTCGCCTGAAAAGTAGACCGTGGCTCCTGGCTGCTTGATGTTGCGGCCGAACGCCATCAGTTTGCTGAAGCCCCGGGTCTTGAACCTCAGACGGCAAAAGTCAGACCGGCTTTGCTCGTGGACGTTGGTGCCTGGAAATGAAAAAAATGAACCTCCTTTGTGCACGCAGCCCCCGGTACAGCTTACAGTACCGTTGTCTGCATGCATACAAGTGTTAATTTTTTTTTCCTTTTCTTAATTTAATTTTTTTTGTGTCCTGCGGGTGATGGATGGATGGATGGATGGATAGATGCATCCATCCATCCATCTATCCGTCCGTCCGTCCGTGCATACATCCATACGTCTGAATTTCGAGGGAGTTAACTCACCTTTAACGAATTGGAATTCTCCCCCTTGACCCTCATGCTCCAAACAATCGGCTAGCCAATAGAGAAAGAGGTCGTGACCTTTGCCTTCCATGGAGATTGTCAATGCAGAGGCCTGGGCCCCCACGCTGTCCATGACCGGGGTCTGAAGCAATGGCTTTCCAGTCTTGCCGTCCAGAACTGTCGTCTGCCGCGTCAAAGAAAAATGGAAGAGGATGAGAATACATTGTGTGAGAAGGATACACCCTTTCTCTGCTAGTGCATACGAATTGTGTCTTTAAACCCTAGCGTGTTATTGGCGATACCGGCGTGGTGGAAAAAGCCCCTAACACAAAACAAAAAGAAATCTGTAGGTTAAATTGAACACGAGTGATTTTTACCCTCCTTTCCTACCACTGTACGCACATCGATGTTTCTGAAGTCTTTGTTTACTGAACGACCATAAGCCTAAACCGCCCAAGTAGCACGGACACAAATTGGTCCTCAGCAAGAGGCATAGATCCTCATGAGCCCCCGCAGTCGCGGGGGCTCATGAGGATCTATGTCTCTTGCAGTTGGATCGTGTTCACTTTTTCTTTGTAGTGTAAGATTAACAAGAAGTCCGTCATAGTGTAATATCTGTTTACAGATGTTTCCAGGCTACCTGTGCATGATAGTAGACGGGAAAGCCAGGTCCAAATGCGAACTTGACCAGAAAGTCGGGGATGTCGTCGTCGTTGTAGTAACCTGCAGCCGGTGTGCTGAAACAAGAACGAATACTTTTTTTGTCTAATTTATTATTATTTTTTCCCTTACCCTAAGGGTTTCTTGGCATTTGTTTTGATGTTTCAAAGAATGATTATATTGACAGCAAGCAACTATATTGAATTTCAAACGTAAAAGAAACTGGGCTGCTATCAACTCTAAATTTATTTTTACTAAAAGAAAAAAACAAACAAACTAGACAAACATACAAGTAAGCAATCACCAGCCAACCAGCCAAACGATCGACCGACCGTCCAAATAAGAGACCAACCAATCAGCCAAATGACCAGCCATGCAACCAAGCAACAACCAACCACCCAGCCAGCCAGTCAGCCAGCCATCTAGCCAGCCATCCAGCCAGCTAACAACCAACCAACCAACCAGCCATCTAGCCAGCCAGCCAGCCAGCCAACCAACCAACCAACCAACCAACCAACCAACCAACCAACCAACCAACCAACCAACCAACCAACCAACAACCAACCAACCAACCAACCAACCAACCAACCAACCAACCAACCAACCAACCAACCAACCAACCAACCAACCACCAAAACCATATGAATAACGATAGGCTGAAGTTTGCAAACATTTTTACACAAAACCTTTCAGATTAAGCACTCAGAGTTGAAAAAACAAGGAGGGATGAATTAAATTAAGTGATATGTCGAGGTTTCTTCCCCAGGGAAACGCTCCTCCAAATTCTCTCTATCTAGTAAATATCCACATTTCCCTGACTGATCGCTGGAGCTTCGCAAGCACCTCCAAAAACACAGTCTTCACAGCGCCCAAGAAAAAGGAGAGAAAGAGAGAGAGAGAGCGAGAGAGAATTGATGAAACTTTATTTTACAAGGGTTAAGGCATTGACATCGTCATCGACACAGCCATTTTACAAGCCTGCCGTTGCGAGAGAGAGAGAGAGAGAGAGAGAGAGAGAGAGAGAGAGAGAGAGAGAGAGAGAGAGAGAGAGAGAGAGAGAGAGAGAGAGAGAGAGAGAGAGAGAGAGAGATTTCCGAGAGACCCAACTGGGTGGTGGTATTGCGTTGGTTCCATTGATTTTGTAGTCACCGCAGCCCCAAGATGCGCAAAAGGCCATCCGGGCCGAAGTCGGCCGCCGTTGACCTCTTGCGCATCTTGGGTTTGCCCCCCTCCGGTCCATGAACCTTTGCCCTTCCGAAGCCATATCCCAGACAGCATGCCTGCGTTAGAATCACGTCAGCAAAAAACGTTAAACGTGTAGGGCTTAACGTCTTTTGTCCACCACGAAGATGATTTCAAAGACGGGGCACCGAAAAGAGGTCAGAATTTTTTTTTACCCCAGCTGGGTACGAACCCAGGACCTTTCGGACGAGAGTCGAACGCTCTACCAAATGAGCTCCCCAGCTCTCCAGAATCACGTCCGAGGATAGTTAGCATGGTGGGTTGCGCTTGGCGACCGAATCTACGACGTCAGCGTATAGTAACAGGCTCATGTCTTTGCCCTTTTATCGGTCGGTAGCGGTTTTTGTTGCGAGGATTCCTGAAGGAATTATCGCGACAAAAACCGCTACCGACCGAAAAAAGGGCAAAGACCGCTAAAGACAGCCAGAGGGTTTTAGCTTCGTTCACCAAGCACACTGTTCGACTCAGGTCGCAGGGTATTGCCCGTCTCCTGAGAAAACCCAATTACGGGAGAAAGATTGAAGATCGCCAGAGCAAAGTGGGAGGACGATACCGGCTGGAAAGCGCACAGACTGGCGGTAGAAAAACACGTTGGAATGATCAGTTGATTTTTTTTAATAAGTACCATTTTGCATAAATCTGAAGACATATTTCAGCACCATTTGTGTTTTTTATGCCTTGTTGACACACCTAATGAATTTAACAGCAGTTTGGACATGCAGCAAAAACACACGCGTAATCGCACTTATTTATTCTGCGCTGACATTACTGAGTGTGCGAATCTATTTTTAGCTTATCTCGCACTGATATCTTTCTATTTCTAGAGCGGAGTGGAGACATTGTCAGGTTAGTTGACATAAAAACGACGTGCGCTGAACTGGATTGTCCTGTGTCTAAATGAACCATAACGAGACCTGTGTGCAGGGTTTCGAAACATCTGTTACAGAAATGTATCTCTGAACAGTTACGGCGGTAGTGGGCCTTTAAAAAGTACATGCGAGTACTGTGCATTGATGATTCACGTCATAGAAACTCGTTTTCTCGACCCTTGCCTGAGAGAAAGTGCATGTAGCACAGAGCTCCTAACTACCGTTGTCATAAAGCCAGCAATAAGGGGACTCGGTATTCAGGGCTGGGGAATCCTATTATTTCACGTCGCACAGAAAAGAACACCCAGAGACATAGATCATCATGAACCCCAAGCAGACGCGTGGGGTCATGATGATCTATTGGGGCCGGGGACCTTTATTTCAGTTAATGGCCGAGAACCGAATGACGGGAGGGAAGGGTGTCGACACTATTCAGTTTTTTTCCCATTTCTGAAGGGCAGGTTTTAATGTCTTTTGGGGAGATTTAAGGGGCGGGGTGTGGTTGGGTGTGTGTGTGTGGGGTGGGTGGGTGGGTAGGGGGGGGGCTGAGGAAGAGGGTGGGTAGGTGTTCAAACTCTCAAAACCGATAAATTACACGGCATTGAAATGTTTTAAAGTATTTTAGGTGGTTGGTGGTTGGAAGGAGTGAGTGGGGCGTTGGGAGTGGGGATGGAGGGGTGGGGGAGGGAGGGCTCCGGAAGCCGTGGAACAACTCCCCTCCCCCCTCATCCCCCTTCCCCCCCTCCCCGATCCGCCCTGCATGACGAATATACCTTAAAATTTCATAAATACTCAAGACCTGTTTTATTCAGTTTTAGTTTTGACTAAGGAAAAAGAAGAAGAAAAAACAACACAAACAAACAACACAAACAAACAACACAAACAAAAAACAAACAAACAAACAAACACCAGGGCAGCGGGACACAGCATAAGAGTGCACGCTGTCCTTGACATATGTCCATAATGTCCTGCCCGCATTCCCATCCTCTCTTCATTAGTCTATTTAGTCACGCGGCACTACAACAGGAGATGGATCGACTATGGATGTACTGCGTACAGGAGATGGAACGACCATGATAATTCAAAGGTAGTGCCAGATTAGCTTGGCGCCTTTAGACGCCAAGCTAATCTGGCACTACCCTTGATCATCTTCATCTGGCACTACCCTTGATCATCTTCATCTCCTTGATCCATCTCCTGCGGGCGGTACACAGTTGTTAGGTGACACCTCCAAAATCAAGGAAATGCGGCCTGGTGGTTAAATGAGTTAACTTAACATACCCCCTCCCCGCTACTCCCCGCCCCGCCCCCCCCCCCATCTCCCTCCTTTATTTCCATTAACGAAACTGAATTTCCAAATTCATGCCTTCTGGTTTTCATGTTTCTAATTCAATTTATATCGACACCGAAGACGCTTTTCAGGTCTTTGGAGTTAATTAAGATAAGTGGGTCAAATGGTTGTTGTGATGCGTCTAGTGTGGAAGTGTAGCGTCTGTGCTTGTCGCTCTCGCTTTCATCTCCCACCGCTGGCTAGCAGTTTTGCGAAAAGGGGAGCTGAGTATGTCAGTCTCTCCCTGCCAGTACACAGCCTCTCCAACAACAAGCCTCATGTAGTGTCTCCTCGTGGCGACTCACGGTTACCGAGCACCTTACGTACTCGGGCTGAACTACAGAGGACTCGAAGGAGGTCTGGCCCCCAGACATGCGGCACGCAGGCCCATCGATATGTGGACAAGCCCTGATGCCCATGAACCAGATCCCCAGCTATGGGTAAATAGCCCCACTGCCTTGTGGGTGCCTTGGGAGAGGCAAAGGCTAGGGGAGTAAACCCTATACAAATCCGGGCAGGGATGCTCGATAGCCTTGGTTGGCAGATCTCCTTCGAGAAGGAAAACTCCGAGGAAAAACCTGAGTAGATGGGACTCGTAAGCCTTGGTCGGCAACCCATCTAGGAGAAGGACACTCCAAAGCCAAACCATTCTGTGCTCCCAGGAAAGGCCTTTTGACCAGGAGTTAAGGGTGAGGTAACCCCGACAGAAACCCCGAGTGCTGAAGACGGAGGTACTGGGCTGCACAGCGCACTCTAACAAACCACAGTACCACGCATATACAGCCACATGGCACTTGGAGATGGAATCAACAGAAATGGTGCTCGCCCTGTGGAGTCTTACCAGGCAGGTGCAGTACCGGGCTCTGCGCCTCTTCGGAGCCCACCCCCAGCGACTGGAGGACCTTCCCGACTGTCTCGAGGAGCCAGGGGACGGGGAAGTAGAGCGACTGGCCAGCGAAAAATACAAGACCAGAGACAAAGAAAAAGCCAATGTGAACATCATGCACTGGAATGCAGAAGGGGTTACCAACAAGAAAACAGCACTAGAGCACTTTCTGCATGAAACAGCATAAACATCTGCTGTATACAAGAGACACACCTGCAAGAAGGGAAACCCTTTAAGGTCAGAGGATATCAGGTCTTCCGAAGTGATCGTCAAGGGAGGAAGAAAGGGGGAGTTATGACCCTAGTTAGAAACAACCTGAATGCCAGCGAAACCAGGAGATTCATGGAAGAGGCGGAATACATCCAGGTCAAGGTAGCCACCAGTGACAGCACCCTTGACTCGTCAACTACTACTGCCCTAATGACAAGCTGCTGTCCCTTGACACTATCCAAGTCCCGGACAGTGGATTCCTCATCACTGGTGACTTCAACAGCCAGTCCCAGAGTTGGGGATATGACACGCTTGACAAGAGAGGAGAAAACATCGAGGAGTGGCAAGATGAAAACCACCTGATACTTGCCAATGACCCTGAGGACCAACCTACCTTCTACTCTCGCCGCTGGCACACCACCAGTACACCGGACCTGGCGCTTTGCACTGACGATGTTCATAAGCGCCTCAGCAGAACAGTAGGACCACAGTTAGGAGGAAGTGACCACCGCCCCGTCCTCTTCTCCGTAAAAGGAAGCACAGCAGCTAGCTCGCCACACTGACCAAGATGGAACTACCGAAAGGCAGACTGGCGCTTGTTCAGTATCCGAACAAATGAGCTAATGCAAGACCTCGCTGTGTCTGGAAGGAACATCAACAATGTGGTCGGAGAGTTCAACAACATTATCAGTAAGGCAGTCAAAGAAACTATACCTCAAGGGGTCCGGAAAAACTACACCCCATACTGGACCGCAGATCTTCAGAAAGCACATGACAACCTTACTAGGGCCAGAGAAGACGCTGAAACCAATCCCAGCCAAGAAAACAACATCAAACTACAACACAGTAAGGCCCAGTATCTGAAGATGAAGTTGGAGTGCACAAGAAGAAGTTGGAGAGAGAAGACTGCAAGACTGAACATGGAGAGGGACACCACCAAGTTGTGGAGACTGACCAAGGCGTTGAACGATGAGGGCACCAGGGAACAGAAGATTACCCTGGAAGAAGAAGGGAAAGCACTGACTGGTAGGAAAGCTGCAAACATGTTCGCACAGATCTATGCGAAAGAAAGTAACATCACTGTCCCACGAATGCTTGAGAAAGAAATCAGACAGGATGAAAGAGAGAGAGAACAAGAGATACAAACATCCATGATGCAACGAAGAAGGACATCACCCTTCCAGAACTGAAGTTGGCCATCAAACAGTTGAAGAAGAAAAAATCTCCAGGTCCAGACAGCATCTCAAACGAGATGTTACAACACCTTGGCATCACTGCCTTAAAGGAGCTAATGGAAATCTTTAACCACAGCTGGAGAGGAGGACAGGTACCCCAGTTCTGGAAGGAAGCCAGGATGATCCCAATTGTTAAGAAAGGGAAAAATAAGTCCAAAGCCCTGAGTTATCGTCCCATCAGCCTGACAAGTTGTGTTTGCAAGACCATGGAGCGCATCATCAACAAGCGCCTGCAGTGGTACCTGTACTCCGAGAGCATTATCGCGCCAGAGCAAGCCGGTTTCAGAAGCCACAAGAGTACAGAAGACCATACAACACACCTTGCACAGGTCATAAAAGATGCCTTTCAAGATCAGAATGTGACATTAGCTGCCTTAATTGACCTACAGAAGGCTTTCGACAAGGTGTGGAAGGATGGTCTCCTTGTGAAACTCCTTCGCAGTGGCATCCAAGGGAATATGTATCGGTGGACCAAGTCATACCTGCACAATCGCAGAGCCCGTGTGACAGTGGATGGATACTGTAGCCAAAAAGTGCTGCTGCGTCAGGGGGTGCCACAGGGTGGAGTCCTGTCACCGACCCTGTTCATACTCTTCATCAACGACCTTGTGGCAGAGCTACCAAAAGGAGTCCATGCAGCCCTGTATGCAGATGACCTGGTACTCTGGTGCACGAAGAGTATGCAACAACTGCTACATACAGGATGCAGCTAGCCCTGGACAGGCTGACAGACTGGACCAACAACTGGTGTGTGACCATCAACACAGAAAAATCATCAGCCACACTCTTCTCTCTCTCCAACAAAGCAAAGGCTAGCAACCTAACACTGGGCATCACCCCACTGCGGTATGAATACCAACAGACATACCTGAGCGTCACCCTTGACAAGAGGCTGACGTGGAAGCCGCACATTTGGAACGCAGAAGCGAAGCTAGAAGAAAGCTGAACATCATGAGGAAGTTGGCTGGAACACAATGGGGAGCCAATGAAAAGATCCTAAAAATGTATATCAAGGCACAGTGAGACCACACCTTGAGTACGGATCCAATGCATGGTTGACGGCAGCCCAGTCACACCAGCATACCATTGACAGAGTTCAGAACCAGGCACTGCGTATCATCACCGTCGCAATGAGATCCACACCAATTGAAAAGATGGAAGAGACAACAGGCATCCCACCCCTGCGCATGAGAAGAGATTGCAAAGCCTTGATACAGTCCACAAAGGTTAAGTCTTCCAAAGACCATCATGTGAATGCCAGGATGAAACAGCCAACCTCAGGGAGACTGAAAAGATCAAGCTTTGTGAAGGAGACGAGATCTGTGCAGAGAAAACACCAGGCAAAGCTCCCTGCGCAGGTAGAGGCTCTGAATCCTGCTAGTGACCTTCCACCCTGGGAAAGTAAGCCAGAAAACATCACCATCTCTTCCACGGTACCATACATCACCACCAAAGATGAGCACAGCACTGTGAGCAAGAAAGCCCTGACACTGGCCATGCTCGAAGAAAGGTATCCCCAGGAGGCATGGATACGGGCATACACCGATGGATCAGCCACAGATGCAGTTCAGGATGGAGGGGCTGGGGTGTACATTCAGTACCCAAACGGAAAATGACAGGCACCGGCAATACCAACAGGCCTTCACTGCACAAATTACAGAGCTGAGGTGGAAGCCCTGGTCTATGCTGCTGCTGCAAACACCCTTAGTGGCACTGCAGACCCTGATGCCCAGATTGTCTTCCTGACTGATGCCATGTCTGTCGAGGCAGCAACAGCAAGCAAACTGCCACATCTACAAGAGGCACTGCAAATCATCAAGTGCACCAGACTGGTACTGCAGTGGATCCCTTCCCACTGTGGCATCTACGGCAATGAAGAAGCAGACAGAATGGCAAAAGTGGGCGCAGAGAAAGAACAAGACGAAAATGGAGTCAGCTTCAGAGAGATGAAGACCATCATTAAGTCTGTGTACAGACCACCACAACGGCCCCTAGACAGTTACCATCAGCTGTCCAGACAAGAGCAGGTGACCATCTTTCGTCTGAGGACCGGGCACAACCGACTCAATTTCCACCTGAACAGACACTTCCACCTCTTGCCATCTCCCCTGTGCCCTTGTGGAGAAGCAGAGCAGACCACAGAGCACATCCTCCAGGACTGTGGGAAGCATCAGTTGCTGAGGGAGGAGATATAGCCGAAGCCCGCCACCCTACAAGAGAAACTGTACGGGCCTGTGGAGGCGCTACAGAAGACCACAGATTTAATTTTGAGAGCCAAACTCCAAGTGTGACGGCGTTCGAGAAGAAGAAGAAGAAGAAGATAAGACGAGACGAGACGAGACGAGATCCGATCCGATCCGATAAGAAAAGATAAGATAAGATAGATAAGATAAGATATCCAGACCAAAATGGCGACTGCCAAGCGTGTAATATGCAAAGAAGTACCCAACGGAGAAAGAAACACGCTTAGAAAAGACGGATACAACACAATTTATTATTTCGGGTAAATACCCTTTGTCAAAATAAACAAACAAACAAACAGAGAGATTAGCCACTACTTATCTTCATTGGCAGAACGGAATGTTGCCACATTCGAGGCCGTCAGTCAGGTGGCTGTAAATGGCTGTCTTTAACCCATTCAGCCCTGACGCACTAACAGCAGGAGATGGAGCGACCGTGATCATTCAAGCTAATCGGGCACTGCCCTTGAATTATCATGGCCGATCCATCTCCTGCATCTGGTGCATGGTCATTAGATGGCGTCTCCAAACTTTGGGAAAAATATGGCCGGCCGTCGGTTCTGAACAGGCTAACGCCTTTTCTGTCGACAAAAGTGAACACGATCCAACTGCAAGAGGCATAGATCCTCATGAGCCCCCGCATTCGCGGGGGCTCATGAGGATATATGCCTCTTGCTGAGATCAATTTGTATCCATGTTTTTTGGACGGTGTTGGCTTTTGTCCGTTGATTGAACACAAAATAAATGTTTAGGGCTTAACGTCTTTTGTCCACAACGAAGGTGATTTCAAAGACGGGGCACCGAAGAACGGTCTGAACAAATTTTGACCCAAGCTGGATTCGAACCCGGGACCTTTTGGTCGAGAGGCGAACACTGTTACCACCGAGCCACCCAGCTCCCCGTTGAGTGAACACAGATTTCAGAACCAAAAATGTACGTGCAGTGACAGGGGTAGGGTTAATGGCTTGACCAATGTCTGCCTTTCAACGCTTCACTTGTGAAAGCACCGGTTTTGTAGGACCAAGTTTTGTTTTAACACATTTGTACCCCCCCGAGGACCGAAATTTCCCGAATTTTGAAGTTGTCTTCTGAAGGACTGCATTACAATACTAGAGAAATAAATCGAGCATGATGGTTCAAGGGTGGTGCCAGATTGGCTTAGCGCCTGTGGGCGCCAAGCTATTCTGGCACCCCCCTTGAACTATCATGCTTTATCCATGTCTTGCTGTGGTGTGTCGAGGCTGAATGAGTTAAAAAAAATGCAAGATTCTATAAATGATGAAAATACCCCACAAATCTGAAAATACATCACAAACTTGTCCATGTAGTAGGAATTTATTTTATCAGAAAAACGGAAAAGAAACAATGTTTCGGATCAAAGGTGAATAAATAGTTCCTCAAAACATTCTACTGCAACCGTCAACATCATTTTAGTACAAAAATCGGTTGTTGTAAGAACATATGATTGCTCCGTTTTAAACAGAGCTATCACAACTGTCCTCACTAAAATCGTTTTCCGAGTAATCAGTGCGTCGTCTTGATGTAAAGTTTGGCCCTTGTCTCTAAAGCTTCCCTGTCCATTTCCAAGAACCCTCTATCCACTCTTAGCCTCTCTAAACCCAAAGATTATTCCATTGGGGAGAAATGCTTAAATCAGACTGGCATTATCAGAAGGGGCAGATCAGGGCTGATGCCAAGTGTTGAATGAAAAACGTCGAGTCTGCCGGAAAATTCTTTCCGTTTTTCTCTCTCTCTCTCTCTCTCTTCTCTCTTCCATCAGGCTGTGGCCTTTCTTTAACTCCCTTCCTTTCTTTAACTGCCGTCAGGATGTGGCTAACACTCCGCATTTGCGGAGTGTTAGCCACATCCTGAAGGGAGTTAAAGAAAGGAAGAAATAATTCGAGCCGATATTGACATTAATTTTTAGCTTTAATACTTGGCACGTTCATTTTAACCCTGACACACTGTAACAACTCAGTTTAATTATTATCGCGCAAGGGTGGCGCCAGAATAGCAAGTGAGTGACATTCTTTTGAACGAAAGTGGAAAGTTCCTTTCTGAACAACCAACCACACAGCCAACCAACCAGCCCGCCAGCCAGCCAACGAACGAACGAAAGAACGAACAAATTAACTAAACAAACAGACAAAATAACAAGAAGAAAAAAAAAACCCTTCTCCCTCCCCCCCCAAAAAAAAAAAAAAAAATCACCCCAACCCCATCCCAAAACACAACACAACACAACACAACACAACACAACACAACACAACAAACATTACCTGTAAGACTCAGACAAGGGAAAGGTGTAGTTCCAGATGACGTCATAAGTGTGTCCATCAAAGGCGATCACCGTGGAGTTGAAAGGGGCGGTAACTATGTCCAGCACGCCGTCCCCGGTAAGGTCAGCCAGCACGGGAGGTGTCATGACACCTTTGAACTTGTCCGTGTAGATGGGCCGAGCCTGCACATGCGACAGAAAAATCAGTCAGCAGAACTGTTGCCCGTTTAACACATTCGAGGAACGTGACATTCGAATATGCGGCTTTAAAGCCGCGTATTCGAATGCATCGCGCCTCGCATGAGCGGTACGAGTCATCAGACTTTCGAATCTGCCAGTGCAGATGAAGCAAACCTGTACGAGGGTCGCGACAGAAAGCTCAGGATGTAGAAGTATTGTACGTTCAACACATTTGAGGCGCGTCGCATTCAAATGCACGGCTTTCAAGACGTGTATTCGTATACGGCGCACCTCGAATATGTTAATGCATTCACACTTAACACGCTACAATAGAATACGGATTGGCAGCGATAATTTAAAGGGGGCAGACCAAGCATGAATGAATGATTGAATGAATGGATGACGAATGAATGAATGCATGAGATATAAAATGAATGAATGAATGAATGAGACATAAAAAGAAAGAGAAATAAAATGAATGAATGAATGAATGAGAAATAAAATGAATGAATGAATAAATGAATGAATGAATGAGAAATAAAATGAATGAATGAATGAATGAATGAATGAATGAATGAGACATAAAAACAAAGAGGTATACAATAAATGAATGAATGAATGAATGAATGAATGAATGAATGAATGAACTTACAGACGGACGAACAGCGAGGGAACGAAAAAACGAATGAAGAAACGAACGAACGAACAAAAAAATAATTATCCCAATACAAAAACGTACCATATCTATTTTGCCCTGCATCAGATGATCAAGGGAGATAACCCACAAAGATCCGCTGTGAGTTTCGCCCCCTGACCCGAAGAGCACCATGGGAGTGGCGTCCAATTGCGGGTACACTTGGGTGGAATAGTAGGTCTCTTTTTCGTCGGGCATCCCCACCCAGTTAATCACCTCCCCCGTCCGCCCGCTCATGATCAGCAGCCGACCAGAAAGTCGGTAGGCACTACCTGTAACAAAGTCCCGGGTCAGACTGTTGACAAAAGCTACCGGTGAACCTGTTGTGATCGACCACCCTTATTGAGAGGCCACCTGTCAAAAGGGCCTTTAATTTCAGTGGACGCAGACAGTGCTTCTGAAAAATAGTGTCGATTCAGTGACAAAGAACAGCAACCATCCCAGGAACACAGATTCAAGTGGTGTCAGCAAGAGGCATAGATCCTCATGAGCCCCCGCGAATGCGGGGCTCATGAGGATCTATGCCTCTTTCAGTTGGATCATGTTCATCTTTTATCGGCACTCAGTGAGTTAAATGTCATCACATCCATTTTCTCAAGTCTTAGCCTAGACTAATAATCGTTCTTCATAACGACGGCCCTCCCCCCCCCCCCCCGCCCCACACACCCCTCCCGCACGTGTAAACAGTGGACTGTTCATCCTTCATAGAGGGTTCCACTCTGACATCCAGAACAAATCGATTTTCGAGCAGGTCGGATGCAAAGAAACACGCACCAACATATAAAGAAACACGCTTAGAAGGACAAGCACAACACAGTTGCACACATAACTGTACTTGTCCTTTCTAGGCTTGTTTCTTTATTTGTTTGGGTATTTATTTTTACTTTGCCAGAAAAACCCCCAGAAAAAAACATGCTTAGGGCTTAACGTCTTTTGTCCACCAGGAAGGTGATTTGAAGTAAGAGAGGCACAAAATATGATCTGAACAAATTTTGACTCCAGCTGGTTCGAACCCGCAACCTTTTGGACAGAGTCGAACCCTCTGACCTAGGCAGTTTTACCACTCCGACATAGAAAGAAAAAATAAATAGAGGTTTCGTTTGCAAAAACACTACTCCCAAAAACACTACTCCCAAAAACACTACTCCCAAAAACACTACTCCCAAAAACACCACTCCCAAAAACACTACTCCCAAAAACACCACTCCCAAAAACACTACTCCCAAAAACACTACTCCCAAAACACTACTCCCAAAAACACTACTCCCAAAAACACTACTCCCAAAACCACTACTCCCAAAAACACTACTCCCAAAAACACTACTCCCAAAACCACTACTCCCAAAAACACTACTCCCAAAAACGAACGGGAGCAAAATTGCATCGGATAGCCAGCCTGCTCCATCAGCACAGACAACGCTAGAAGCATCTCCAAGAGTCATAGATCCTCCAGGGTCATGAGGATCTATGCCTCTTGGAGATGTTGAGTTGTCCATGCTAACGGCAGACGCTGGTTCCATAGTCACTTCGCTTTTGATCTTAGGCGTGGGGGTGGGGGGGGGGGGGAGGTAGGTCAAACGGCGCACACGCAACCTCTTTTTAAAGGCTGACCTGGTTCGGCCAGAGGGTCGCCGCCGTGGGCCACCACCAAGTCTGGCACGTGGTCGTTGTCGATGTCGCTGATGTAGGACGGCGTGTAGAGGTTCATGATGTCGTTTTTGGACTCCTGCGGACCATAGTTCCACAGCAGAGATCCGTCCCGGCCGCTCACGGCTTGGAATGCCTGCGCAGACAGAAAGTAGTCCGTTAATCCATTGGCTGCTGCTGCCTCTACCGGGGTCTGCACTGGGGGGACTTCGGGTGGGGTTAACTATATGTTAGTCCCGAGGCTCACCCTGGTCAGCCCCACGGGGGTGGGTTTTCCTTTTTTGTCACTGGGGCTTATGTTTCTGTCTACCCTTGGTCCATTCACGTGTATAGTCCATGTTGAACACGTTCAGCGCCAGTAGGAGCACACTGTGTTTCCGCAGTCTTCCTTAATTCAACACCAAACAAACCTTTGCTGTCCCAGGAACGTGGATTCAAAGTGGTGTCAGCAAGAGGCATAGATCCTCGTGAGCCCCCGCAACTGCGGGGGCTCATGAGGATCTATACCTCTTTCAGTTGGGCGGTGTTCGAATTTTCTCGGCACTGAACGCGACCAGTTGTCCGTACTGTCTGCACTGCCTGTAGTCCGTGATATTGGATGCGTGTTGCTAAGAGGTCTGCTGTGCCTAAGAGATGAGGAGTTATGTGTATGCGGCCAATGCATTTTTGTATATATCATTTTCCTTTACATATTCTATAATTCAATGACTTTGTACTCTTTTTTTGTGTGTGAACTAGGTGGTCGATACAAGTAGCATGAAGGTACAGTGTCCCTTACACTTCTTTCGATTATTTTACTCTTTGGACCGGCTGGCGACATGCATTCAAGGTTGTGTGTGTGTGTGTGTGTGTGTGTGTGTGTGTGTGTGTCTGTGTCTGTGTGTGTGTAATGGTGTGTGTGTGTGTGTTTGTGTGTGTGTGTGTGTGTTTGTGTGTGTGTGTTTGTGTGTGTGTGTGTGTGTGTTTGTGTGTGTAGGCTTATGTGTGTGTGTGTGTGTGTGTGTGCGTGTGTCTGTGTGTGTAGGCTTATGTGTGCGTGTGTGTAGGCCTATGTGTGTGTGTATGTGTGTGTGTGTGTGTGTGTGTGTGTGTGTGTGTGAGTGTGTGTGTGTGTGTGTGTGTGTGTGTGCGTGTGTGTGTGTGTGATGCTCTTTATTTCACAAGCAGCGTTCAGCGCGTCCTAAGAATGTCTTGTTGTTGTCGAGACTTTAAGCAATGTACAACCAAACCAAAACATGACTACTAGTGACGTTACCGTTCGGCGAAAAAGACGCGTCTTTTTCGCAGAACGGTGACGTCAGTAACAGCCAAGGCGTGTAGTCACGCGTCTCTTTAGATGAGCGGGATCGTCGCTAGCAGTCCAAGGGTTAAAATGCCTTGTAAGGCGCAAAATACCGCTACGATAACGAGCGAACTTTTGTGGCTGATCGGCGAGCCAGACGCAGCTGGATCCGTCCATTCTTCACCGGAGCTGTGATGGGACTTACGTCACGCGAAACACATTCTAATTGCTTACGTGGTCGCTGAGTCCTCAGCGATCTGTTAAAACCGGACCGAAAAGGTGACTGTCAAGCGTGTAATATTGCGAAGAAAAAAACCAACAACATCCCAACATAAAATGAACACTCTTTGAAAGGGCAACAACAGTTTATAATTTTTTTTCTTCGGATTACTCATTTGAATGGCTAGGAAAAGCGAAACTAATCCAACTGCAAGAGACATAAATCCTCATGAACCCCCGCTGTCGCGGGGGCTCATGAGGATCTATGCCTCTTGCTGACACCTCTTTGAGTCCAAGTTGCTGCAACGGGTTGGGTTCTTTCGTGTTAATTGAGTCAACAAAGATTTCAGACACGTAGTCTGCGTCTATGGCAGGAAAAGGTTAAAAACGCTTTTCCCAATGGACTTACGGATAGAATAATTTACAATGCACTTCTTATCTTTCTTAGGCGAGAATTGCAGTTCTCGCCTAAGGGAGATAAGAAGTGCATTGCAATTCTGTCTGTATGTTCACTTTGAAGAAGGGTTCACACAGGAAATTTCATAAGCTGGGCTGTACTTGTCCTTTGCAAGTTTGTTTCTTTTTTCTGTTGGGATTTTTTGTTTGTTGTTGTAAATTGACGAGGTAGAGTAATTGGTTTTGCAGTGCAAAGGACACGGCTGTCTTTTTTTTTTTTTTCGTTCAGACAAAGCACTAATGCGCGCAAAAAATACATCTGAACATTCTAAAAAGCCAGTTAATACAGTTTGAATATGTACGCGGTATTATAATATGGAGTCAGCTTACTGAGATATAGGCGATTGACTTTTTTTTCCATTAGCCCGCCAGACCGGAACGTACGTACAGTGATCATATTCATTGAGCAAATGCAAAAGGTCATTTGGCCGAAGTCTGCCGCAGTTGGCCCGCGCACGTTCGTGCGCGGGCCAAATGCGGCAGACTTCGGCCCGGTGGTCTTTAGCATGCTTAGGATCCGTGGCCGCGGTGGGCAGGCTGCCATGGCGACAAAGAGATAGAAAGGAGGATAATAGGTTATTTATGACTTCGTGCCAGCAAGTGCGTACGTCGGTGATTGAATTTATGGATGCTGCTGCTACTGATGAGAATGATGATGATGATGATGATGATGATGATGATGATGATGATGATGAAAAAGAGGATAATGATGATCATGACGAAGACGGCAAGAAAGAAGAAGAAGATGATAATGACGACGGAGAAAAAGATGATGATGATGATGATGATGATGAATGAGAAGACGATGTCGACGATAATAACGATGATGATGATGACAAAAACGGATTGCAACGACGATGAAGGAGAAAAAAAAAGGATGATGATGATGATGAAAAAGATGAAAGAAATGATCATGAAGAAGGCGAAAAAGAAGAAGAGATGATGATGATGATGATGAACATGATGATGATGATGATGATGATGCGGAGAAGGAAGAAGAGGAGAGTGTTCATTATGCTATTGGACTGCGTTAACGTTTTCCATCGTCAGTAAAAAGTTAGGGTAAGGTTAGGTTTGACAAAAGCGAACACCACCCAGCTGCAAGAGGAAAAGAACGCCATGAGCGGCTTGCGGACTATTCACGCCACCGTTCTTTGCACTGTTGGGTTTATTCGGCGTTGAATCTGACTGCTTTCAAAGGCAGAAAGATGCTTACGCTGGCAATGAATAAAATGAAAACTGCTGACTGTCGGTAAAGTCGGACAAAATTGAAAGGTTGGAATTGCGGATGGTGGTGGTCGTGGTGGTGGTGTGGGGAGAGGGGCCGGGGTGTGGAGAGGGGATGGGTGCGGGAAGGGGAGGAGTGGTGGTGTTAATCAACAAACTAGAAAGATGATTCTGAAGAAACGACGCAAAATACACTCTAGTGACATTTAGTGACCTTGCAATAAGGAAGCAACTGCTCTGCAATCAAATGCGAGTGACGTCCCCTTACATCAGAAGTTAATTAGATGCGACGATGTGTCACGTCTGGGGAATAAAGTTCAAAGGCGACATTTGGGGGAAACGAGCACGAACGGCACAGTGCCGTTGAATTAACCCCTTCCATGCCGATAAAAAGTGAACGCGATGCAACTGCAAGAGGCATAGATCCTCATGAGCTCCCGCGAATGCGGGGGCTCATGAGGATCTATGCCTCTTGTTGATACCAATTTGTATTCATTTTTCTCGGACGGTTTTGGGGTTCTCACAAACCAGATAGGTGAGGCTAGCGCTGGCAGAATTGTATAACAAACCAAGGGGAATTACTCAGCGCTGGACAGAACAATTAGATCCCCTGCCCCCGCCTATCAGGCACCCATTCGCCAGCCCACAGAGAAATACGCAGGTATAGAACAAGACGATCATCTATTTTGGGGTTGTTTTTTTTTGGTAGTTGAATGAACGACGATTTTACAAACAAAAATGTACGTACTGTGGCAAGGAAGGGGTTAAGGGAATCTAATTTGGGGTGGGGTGGGGGTGGGGAGGGATGGGGGGGGGGGGAAGAGGAATGGGGGAGGGGGAGGGGGGTGGTGGGGGTGGGGGTTGGCGCATTATACAAATATCTCCAGCAAAGTGCTGGGAATGATGTGAACTTGTTCGTAAAGGCTCACAGAGTGTATCTGACATCAAAGCCATTCACGAAACATGAAATGTCAATTACTATCAATCCCCTAAAATGCGTTTTTCGCTACAACGTTTTTTTCGGGTTGCTCTTTCCCTTTGCAAATGTTCACTAGTCTCTTTCTATCCCCAGTGACAACTCTTCAAACAAACTAATTCTTCCTTTGCAGAGCCAGCTGCTGAAATGTGTAATCCGCTATATTTTTTTTTAGGGCACATTCCCTTTTGAACGTTTGATACCTTTAACCCCTTCCCTGCCACTGGGCGTGCATTTTTGCTTCTGAAATGTTTTGTTCATTCAACGACCAAAAGTCAACACCGTCCAAGATACATGGATACAAATTGGTCTCAGCAAGAGGCACAGATCCTCCTGTTCCCCCTCTAGTCGCGGGGGCTCACGAGGATCTATGTCTCTTGCAGTTGGACCGTGTTCACTTTTTATCGGCAGTGAAGGGGTTAAACATTTTTTTTGTTTGTTTTTAACTAGCGTCAACTCTTTGTCAACTATTGCAAAAAACTGTCAACTAGTTCATTTCATGCTCAGAGCTAAGTGCTGAGATATTGTTACTTTTTTTTTTTCCTTAATGCCAGCCGCTGAAGATTTCAACACGAAGAAAAGACGACAAGTACGATATATCACCCTGTAAGCTAACAGTCCTCTGGCGGACTATCGCCCTTTGTTGGCCCCGCCGTGCACGGCGGGGCCAACAAAGGGCGATAGTCCGCCCTAAAACCCTTTGCTCCCAAGCATAGGTTTTCTCCTCTAACTTCATCTGTAACTTCATGGGTGATACGCCCCATGCAAATTGTTTGCCATCAACATGCCTGTCCTGAAGGATTATTCTAGATACGATTTTAAAACTTTCGTTCAAGCTCTAGGCTACCTGCAATTGGTCAGGTAAATATCAATGGGCCGGCTCTAGCCTGAGTAGTTGGCCTGTGTACTATCGTGCACGGACCAACTCAGGGCCAACTCAGGCTGGCGCAAGCCTGAAGACCTGTTTCTTGGCGTCAGAGCGTGCCCTTTAGAAGATTTTTTTTTTCTTTTTGAGTGGAGGGAGGTGGACATGTCCAACAAGGATTGTGGATAGTGGCCGAGGTGGTTTTTGCTTGTGTGCTTGACATTTCGTCAAGCACGCTCGAACGTATGTGACGTCAGAAGCGCTGTCGCATAGAGTTCAAGTCGGGAAGAATGTACGGAAGCACTGACACACGCGCACACACAAACGCGCACTCGCGCGCACAAACATATGTACAAATACACGTACGCAAGGATTCAAGCACACGCACACACACACATGCACACACACACACACACACATACGCTTACACACACGCACACACACAAACGCACGCACATGCACGCACGCACGCGTAAACACACACACACACACACACACACACACACACACACACACACACACACACACATCTACGTCGACTAGGGCTAATTCGGCTAATTCTGATTTACACTGATGTGTTTTTTTTTTTCTTAGTTCAAGCTGATTTCATTTGAATAATGTTCTTCTGGCAAACGATCTTGAAAATGTCAAGACAATTTCTGTTTGCTTATCAAAGTGGAGGGGCGGGGAGGGGGGGGGGGCGGTTACTTGTACAGTGGGGAACTAATGATCAAACAGCAGCCAGCTTGGTGCCCGACCCACAGGCGCAGTGTGATCTGATCTGGGCACAGTGTGCACGAGTGTGCTTTGTTATGTTTGATTTTTATTACTGTACCGCCAATTGCCTTCCCCCTCCCTCTCGCCCCAACCCCCCCACCCTCCCCAGCCTCGCCCCACCCCAATCCTTTTTTTCCCCTGTTGTTCGATTTTAATTTTTAGAGGTTGCACTGTTTTCTACCACCCCCACCCCCTATCCCCCCATCCCTTCTCCCGGTCCTCACCACCATCCCTTCTTTGACTTTTGCAGAGGTTGCCGGCTAGTTAAACGTCAGACACGCTGCCGCCAAACACCCTCCCCCCTACGCCCATGAACAATACCTACCTACGCAACTGCAGCTGCTTCTCTCAAAATGTTATTTAATTTTTTTTCTTGTAATCAGCTGAGGAAATTAGCTGAACTTCCTTTCCATGCAAAGTCGCTCAAAAGAGCCTTTCACTTGTGCTCTGTAAAACAAACAAAACAAAAAACAAAAAAAAAAAAAAAAAGCAAAAAAACAAACAAACAAAAAACAAAAACAAAAACAAAAACAAACAAACAACGCGGAATTTGCACAAAGAATTAGTTCCCGGACTTCTAAATGTCAAAAGATAAATTACTACAACTGAAATGTCACTGAAAAATGCTTTTTATTTGCATGGCTGCGGGGAAAAGGTGCACAAGTACATCTGCAAGAGACATAGATCCTAATGAGCTCCCGCAGCAGCGGGGGGTTCATGAGGATCTGTGTCTCTTGACAAAGCCACGTTGTGTCTACGTTTCTTTGACCGCTGGGGATCATTGACGCTGATTTAACCAAGATTTCAGAAACACAGACTGCGTCCAATGACATTGAAGGGGTTCACTAAGAAACAGCTGCGTCTTTTAACCATTTAACCCCAAGGCCGATTTCCCAAATCTTAGAAGTGCGACTAACATCTATTTATCAACTGGCACAAATGGCTCGACCATGATAATTCAAGGGTAGCACCAGATTAGCTTGGCGCCGTCATGCGCCAAGCTAATCTGGCGCTACCCTTGAATTATCATGGTCGAGCCATCTCCTGCCGTAATGCGCAATGCGGGGTTGCGTGGGTTTAATTTATTTTTTATTGTGGGGTGTGGGGTGTGGTGGGTGGTGTGGGTGGGGGGGGGGGGGGGGGGGGGGGCACGTCTGGCTGCGTTAGACTCGCTGCCTACCCTTTCTTCGCGGCGTTGTCTTGACACGGCTCCCTGGGGATTTCGGTCATTGTTGAGAAAAGGTTGCTCGGCCAGGCTTAAGAGCTTACACAGGCGCGCAAAAAAAGAGCGAAACACAATTTCAAACACAAAATGCAGACCAGAGGAATGACTGCCAAGCGTGTGAAATGCCAAGAAATGATCCCCCGCCCTCCCTCCTCCCCCCCCCACCCCCCAAAAAAAAAGAAAAAGAAAAAAGGAAGTAATTCGACAAAACCATTAAAAGTTTGTAAAAAGGAATTTTTCTGCCTTGCCAGTGACGAATCTGGGGGCGTAAAAGGGTGGGTGGGGGGGGGGGTGGGGTAAGGGGGGGGGGTGGGTGGTGGGAAGTGGGGGTCCAGGGTTTCTGGACCTCATCCCAAACCCCGAGGCAAAAAAATCATTAAAATGCTGTATCAAAGTGCCTTTTGTTTTGGAGTTTGGAACCCCCCCCCTTTACCCCCCTCTCTCACCCCTCCCCCTTTCCCTCCCCCTCCCCCCTCCTCCTCGCTGTTTGATTTTTCGGCCACTGGGAAGGTCTGGCGTCAGCAGGCCATTTGGATCAGTTTGAAGTCTCAAACAAAAACATTGGACCCTCCCCCACCCCCCACCCTTAGAGGTAAGTGTTCCGCCCCTGCCCGTGAATGCAAAATACAGTAGGCTGACTTTTGTCCATTGCTTGATCGGAACTTTCGTGATGCGTCACTGATAAAAATTCAGCCGTGAAATCGTGAAGTCAACCCATGCTTCTATCCGCACCACCATGCATCTTTTCGGTGATTGCTTAGATCGTTCAGCGACAGCGCAGACACTTCATGACGACAGGCAGCTTTCATTCGTATTATTATTATTATTATTATTATTATTATTATTATTATTATTATTATTATTATTTCGTTAAATGTGCCAGGTTTAGTTTGATGAACATTAAGTTAAAAAATGCTTATCGTGATAGTCCAAGAGTGATGCTGCCCTGTGGAAACAAAAGGTAGTATGTCAGTTTTTGGTCAAAATCGAGTTTTCCGTTGTATTACAACAAAAATCTCGCTTTTCTAAAAATGCACTTACCGACTTACTACATTTAAGGGTAATGCCTGGCCAGCGAGGCGCCTTTAGGCGCCACGCTGGCCTGGCATTACCCTTGAGCTATCACGGTCGATCCACCTCTTGCCGTAGCCGTTGGTATTGAAAGTTATAGTCATCATGCAGCACGTGCTACTTGGTAAGCCAGGGCAAAGGTCAACGGACGACCTTGACCTAAATAGCTATTTCTTGCATTGATTGATCGATGAAGATCAACACTGCTCAGTTTCAGAGAAACGTCTGCGCGTGACTGACTAAAGACAGTGCAGGAGATAGTGATACCGGACTCTGCGAGTGCGAGATCGTTCGACCCCCCCCCCCCCTCCCCCCCTTGACGTCATCGGAGCCTCTCTTCATGAATGAAAGAGATGATACAGATTTTTTTCAGATACGATTGCCAGATCACTTCGTTTACTTCGCAGCACATTAAGAAAGAAATGAAAGCATGCCCCCCCCCCCCCCCCACACACACCCACCCCCACACACACCACACACCACACACACACACCACCACCACCACCACCACCACCACCACCACCACCACCACCACCAATCAACCACCAAAAAGTGTGGGGGGGGGGGAGGGCGGAGTATCCCTTGGTCTTCCAATATTTTGGGAAATAGACAGAAATAGACAGTAAACAGAACTGCGTCTCTTAACCCTTATCACTCGGAATACACCAGTAGGTGAAATACTTTTGACTAAAATTGTTCAAGGGTAGTGCAGAATAGCTTTTTGAGGCGCCAAGCTATCCTGGCACTACCCTTGAACTATTTTAGTCAAACGTATTTCACATACTGGTGTATTCCGAATCAGTGAAAATGGTTAAGACTGAGACGCAGTTCTGTCTACTTTCTAAAGGGGATGCATCTCAAACGTTTCCTAATTCCATACATGACCCGGTAGGAATGAAACCGTTAGGAGAAGGCGCCAAGGTAATCTGGCACTACCCTTAAACGGTCATAGCCGATCCATCTCCAACGGCTGGTAAACCGCGTTTATGGGCGTCACTAAAAGTTATTAATCTTTTCAATGCGAGCGAAAATCGATTTTAAATTTATTCAACGTCAAAGTTCCCCAACACGCCAAAGGAACAGATCTACAAAGTGGTCTCGGCAAGAGGCATAGATCCTCATGAGCCCACGCAGTCGCGAGGGCTCATGAGGATCTATGCCTCTTGCAGTTGGGCGGTGTTCAATTATTTCCTCTGGGCAGTAAACTTGCGAATAAGTGCGACGCTGGAAACAGCTATATGCGAAGTCGTTGAGTGCGGTCATCGACATGCATTAGTGCTATCCTCTTGAGAGTGTAGTCTCTGTAGTATCGCCAGTGAGCACAAAGTCCTCGGCTGGACATCGGCCGTCGTTGGCCCGCGCACTCTCGTGCGCGGGGCCAACGACGGCCGATGTCCAGCTGATGACCTTTTGCTCACTAGTCAGTTGTCCGTGGAAACCATTATCTCGCGAAACATTTGAGCGGCAATAGTGTGTCTGCGTCGAAGTCGAGTTATCGCAAAATGCAGACATCCTCATGATTCATACAACCCACCTCCCCCTCCACCCCCCTTTCTCCCCCCCTCCCACACACCCACACACACCCACACACGCCCACACACGCCCACACACGCCCACCTACACACACACACACACACACACACACACACACACACACACACACACACACACACACACACACACACACACAAGCTGTAGCGTACATTGTCAGCGCCCATCAAATTCGGAGGTCGGTTAGAGAGTAACGCTCCCGTTATATGGCAAACGCCATGACCATTTTCAGACATGAGACCAGGATGAGATCAAATCCTAGGAAAGCAAAGAGTCCAGGACTCGCAACTCGCAATCAGTATATTTTCATGTGGCGGAACTTCACAAAACACCTACATTCATCTTATAGTGTAAGCAATGAGTTCAAGAAAAAACGTAAAATTCAACATGTACACATGCACCATAATTCAAAACATTTTCTGAACGAATTTGCACAGATCTAAAAAATAACCCAAAATGCAGAAGAAAAAAAAAAGTCCCATGTGTGATTTTGAGAAAAAGTGACATTTCATTGTTAACGCTAAATCTCACTTTTCTAAAACAACAACAACAAAACAAAAAAAAAAAAAAAAAAAAAAAAAAGAAGATGGCCTTTGCCAAATAAATGCAGAATGATAAATGATGAGCTGCTCCGAGGTGCTCGGTTCAAAAGCTGGGACATTCGCTTTAACCGCTCCCCTGCCACTGTACGTACAGGGTTAATTTTTGCTTCATTCAAAGCGAAAAAGCAAACACCGTCCAAAAAACGTGGATACAAATCGACCTCAGCAAGAGGCATAGATCCTCATGAGCCCCCGCAGTCGCGGGGGCTCATGAGGATCTATGCCTCTTGCAGCTGGATCGTGTTCACATTTTTCTCGGCAGCGAAAGGGTTAACGTGTTATTGCCGTTCCGCGTAGCATTTCTAGGTTTGAGAACCCTGACCAGACCTTCCCCTGCAGCCACTGCGGTCGAACCTGCCTGTCCCGGATCGGCCTCCGCAGCCACGAAAATGCCTGCAGAAGACGTGGGCAAGCCCTATAGAATCTTCGTTCGCGAAGCCAAGCCAAGAAGCATTTCTAGGTTTGAGAACCCTGGCCAGACCTTTCCCCTGCAGCCACTGCGGTCGAACCTGCCTGTCCCAGATCGGCTTCCCCAGCCACGAAAATGCCTGCAGACGACGTGGGCCAGCCCTATAGAATCTTCGTTCGCGAAGCCAAGCCAAGAAGCATTTCTAGGTTTGAGAATAGTACTTGCATCGACGATTTTCTCTTTTCCTATCATCGCAACTGTAGCTCAACCGCGTAACCCGTTCCGCCCTGAGTCCCTACAGCAGGAGATGGATTGACCATGATAATTCAAGGGTAGTGCCAGATTAGCTTGGCGCCTGAAGGCGCCAAGCTAATCTGGCACTACCCTTGAATTATCATGGTCAACCCGTCTCCTGCAACTGGTGCATGGTCATTAGGCAACACCTCCAAAATTTGAGAACTGGGACCTTGGGGCTGAAAGGTTTAATGTACCACACGGTATTTTCCAGTGCAAGCAGAGCATTTCGGGTTGTAACACCCATCTTCCACCTGCAGCGTGCGCCTTGAAGTACCACTGACAATGTACCATGCATGGTTTAAGGGTGGTGCCAGAATAGCTTGGCGCCCGAGGCGCCGAGCTATTCTGGCACCACCTTTGAACTAAAGTTTTGCTAGCAAAATCTATGTTCCATCTCCAGAGCATGTTCAACCGCAGAAGTACCAGAATGTACCATTTGGTGAAGTTTGCAAGTCTGTATTTTTGTTGCAGAACCGTAAAACGCACTAGAGGTACACTCGGTGCATTTTGAGGTTGATCACGGCGCTGCCGTATTGAAGACAAACGACAGTGAGTCTACTTTTGTAAAAAGCGAGATAGTCATTGTATTTCATTGTAAATCTCGCTTTTCAAAACATCTGAGTTAACGTCGTCTGCATTGACGATGCAGTGGGTCTAAAATTCATTCCATATTGCAACGCTCGATATAAACAATCTCTTGGGCTTTATTGAAGAGCTCTTGGCTACAAACAATCATAGACTTTCAAAGGAACCGTTACGCTATCGGGACTAATGAAACTGCACACCATTTTCGTTCGCTCATATCTCTGCGGGGGAGATCGCCATTACGGCATTCATTCTGTCCGCGACAAAGGCAGGCTTCAGTAAACAGCCAGGGAGATTTGATGGCGTCTATTTTTGGCTTTTGTCGATAACAAGACAAGACCAAAAAAAAAAAAAACCCAGTACACACCAGATGCGCACAAGAAGTATGGATCCTCAAGAGCCTTCTACATTGGGCTGACGTTGGACGCTGTTGGCCCGCGATGACTTTTCCTCACTGCGTTCGCCGTCAAAGCCAATCATGAGCTAAAAACCATCCATCCCTTTCCACCAAGTAGTGCTTTAACCCTTATTACCCCGACGCACCACGACAGGAGATGAATCAACCATGATAATTCAAGGGTAGTGCCAGATTAGCTTGGCGCCCGCAACTGGTACGTAATCGTTAGATGACACCTCGAAAAAATATTGGAAATGCGGTTTTGGGGTTAAATGGGTGAACTGAAAGGGGTTAACCCTTGGCAGAAAATGCAAGACAATCCCGGGTTCAGACCTGGTGGCAGATGCAATCAATAAGAATTCCGATCACATAGCTAGCGGCTTACCTCCCCCACAAACTCTCTGGCAGCCGGAGTCAGAAACAGCCTTTAGGTCACGCCAACCTGGACAAAATTTGCATCGGCAAATTTCCTCAGGGAATTAACTGAGGGTTTGCAAAAATTTCTTTTGTGGGTTGGTAGGACAGTTCAAAAGGGACATTTTTTTGGTCTCATTGATCACAACAATTAATTGACTGCTTGATCGATTGAACGATCGCACGCACGCACGCACGCACGATCTGTCGGTCGGTCTGGTAGGTTTTGTTGGTTGGCTGGCTGGTTGGTTGCTTGGTCGACTGACTGACTGACTAACACACACACACACACACACTGATAGAGTCAGTAATTTACTGACGGACTGACAAACCGATGGATGGATAGACGGACGGACGGACGTACGGACGGATGGATGGATGGATGGATGGATGGATGGATGAATGGATGGAAAAATGGATGGATGAACGGATGGATCTATGGATTGTTTTCTAAAGAAGATTGGCTTTGCTAACCCATGGAGATACTCATAGGCACAGAATTATGAAAGAACTACTTCAGATTTTAATATCTTTGACAGATGCGACACGCGCAATACACAATAATAAAAGTGGTGAAGTTCTTTTTTTTTCAATGCAAAGTCAACGAATTTATATCGCACTATATTGTAAAACTGCTTCCAGGCACGATCAATCTTCTTTTTCTTGAGACGTCAACTTGACATTTTCCAGTCACCAAGTTTTGCCGACAATTGACAGAGCGTGCAAATTTCATTTTCTTGAAAGGGCTCCAGAATTCCTGGCTTTTGGGACGAGAGGCCGGGTGAAAAACTTGATCACTAATAAGATTTCACGCGAAAATCCTGTACTCTCCAGGATTAATACATTTAGCTCCGAAGCACTTCAGAAGGAGATAGATCGACCATGATAAGTCAGGGGTAGTGGTAGATTAGCTTGGCGCCTGACGGCGCCAAGCTAATCTGGCGCTAACCTTGAATTGTCATGGTCGATTGAGATGGTCGATCCATTTCTTACAAGTGGCACATAGTTGTTATGTGACACATGATGGCGCTAAGCTAACATGACGCTACTATTGAATTATCATGGTCGATCGATATGGTCGATCCATCTCCTGGGACTGACTCATAGTGGTTAGGTGACATCTCCAAAATGTAAGAAAAATACTAATCTTCTTCTTCTTCTCGAACGCCGTCACACTTGGAGTTTGGCTCTCAAAATAAAAGCTGTGGTCTTCTGTAGCGCCTCCACAGGCCCGTACACGGTTTCTCTTGAAAAGTGGCGCGCTTCGGCCATATCTCCTCTCTCAGCAGCTGGTGGTTCCCACAGTAGTCGGGAAGGTCCTCCAGTCGCTGAGGGTGGGCTCCGAAGAGGCGCGGAGCCCGGTACTGCACCTGCCTGGTGAGACTCCACAGGGCGAGCACCATTTCTGTTGAATCCATCTCCAAGTGTCATATATTATGGCGGTATATACGTGGTACTGTGGTTTATTAGAGTGCGCTGTGCAGCCCAGTACCTCCGTTTTCAGCACTCGGGGTTTCTGTCGGGGTTACCTCACCCTTAACTCCTGGTCAAAAGGCCTTTCCTAGGAGCACAGGATGGTTTGGTTTTGGAGTGTCCTTCTCCTAGATGGGTTGCCGACCAAGGCTTATGGGTCCGAACTATTCAGGTTAAAAAAAATACGATGAGTTCCTGTCTGATCTCTGTCTTTATGTCGCGCATATCCTGACGCTGGACATCTTCAATGAATTAAAGCTGCTGTCCTGAGTTTTACGCTTCCCAACACTGACCTGAAACCTCGCACAACAGGGTGACTCGGTGGTACAGCGTTAGACTCTCGTACGGATGGTCGCGGGGTCGAATCCAGCTGGGGTCCATTTTTTCCCCTTTAAATTCTATTCGGTGCCCCGTCTTTTAAAACACATTCGTGGTGGACAGAAGACGTTAAGCCCTAAACCTTTTTAAGTCCAAGGTTTAACAGAGACCCGGGGTTCAATTCATTTTCAAAAAAAAGTGCAAAAAAATCCCATCGATGTCTGCGATGGAGCTTTTTTTTATTTTTACATTTGCTTTTGCTTGATTGTTTGTTGATTTATTTTTTTTTGGTCACACGCGTACTCAGAGTCTGTTTGTTGGGACATCAAGCTGATATTGGGGAACCGCAGTATCACTGAGAAAAGCATTAGATAACCCGTGGGCCTAAATATTATTGGGATAGACACTTTAGGAGGGAATCAACCCAGAATGGAGGGGCTTTAGACTTGTGTATGGTTGGGCACAAATACGGGATGAGAATGGGATCAGCAAGAGACACAGATCCTCATGAGCCCCCGCGCTCTGCGCGGGGGCTCATGAGGATCTATGTCTCTTGTCGAAGTGTGTCGTTTGCTAATGGAGCAAGTCTGGGGATAGCGTAAGGCCAAAGTGTGGCCTGTCTGATCAAATTAACCTATATTGATGACTCTCTCTGTCTCTCTCTCCCTCTCTCTAGCCTGCGTGGTAGTGCGCGTGCGCCGCGTGTGCGTGAGTGTGTGAGTGCGTGCGAATGTGTGTGCTTGGCTGTCATGTATTAGTCCATCGTTTTACTTATGACCATGTGTATTTGTGGCATACAGTGCAGTTGCAGCAACGGCAAGTTTGATAACTGGCTTTTGTGACCAAATACTTTTACCGTTGTAAAAGAAAGGTTCATTGTTCATTGTTCTCTCTTTCGCGCGTGCACGCACACACGCACAAACACGCACGCACGTACGCATACACACACACGCGCGCGCGCACACACACGCACGCACACACACACACACACACACACGCATGAGCGTGCGCACACACACACAAGCACACACATACACACACGCAGACACACACACACGTCCTTCATACATTCCTGTCACAAAATTCTCTCTCTCTCTCTCTCTCTCTCTCTCTCTCTCTCTCTCTCTCTCTCTCTCTCTCTCTCTCTCTCTCTCTCTCTCTCTCTCTCTCTCTCTCTCTCTCTCTCTCTCTCTCTCTCTTTCAAAAGCATTTGACCTCGTCAATCATGAAACGTTAGTTCAAAAACTTAATGTCTATCAACTAAGTGCAGACACACTTGCCTTCCTTACGTCATATCTGCATGGGCGTACGCAGTATACGTGAATGGTAAAAACTCACCTGAAGGGGTGATAGAGCACGGAGTACCACAGGGATCGATTCTTGGTCCATTATTGTTCTCTGTCTTCATAAACGACCTTCCATTACATATATCTGACTCCAGTGTAACTTGCAGTCTTTTTGCAGACGATGGAACACTGGACGTTTCGTCATCAGACGTAACATGTATGGTGAAGATTCTCCAAGACAGTTTAAATGAGATATCTGAATGGTGCAGACATAACGCCATGATACCTAATCCCACTAAAACCAAATGCATGCTGATTACCACACGGCAAAAGCATCAGTTGAACCCCCCTCCCCTTCAACTAACACTTAACGGCCAGCCTGTGGAGCAAGTCAGAGAACATCGCGTGCTTGGAATCAACTTAGACAAGTTGTGCTGGCAAGGCCACATTACTAAACTGTGAAAAATAGTATCTAAAAATGTATTCCTCCTGTCGAAATTGAGACATTTTGCTGATGAGCCCACAAGGAAACTCTTCTACTATGCCCATATTTAGTCACATTTGGATTATGCCTCATCTATTTGGGACGGTAGTAGCGATGCTAATTTAAAAAGTCTGAACTCGCTCCACAGAAGAGCCATTAAACTCATTGTTGACAGACCCTCAGAAGTCATTAGTACTGACAATAAGTTCAAGCTGTTAGACATTTTGCCACTTGAAAAACAGTTTAAGTATAATAAGTTGGTGCTCATGCGCAAAATCACCCTCTCAGAAACACCAGCCTATCTCAATAGTTTGTTTCACTTTGCTCATACGAGGTCGAGTCGAACACCAGGGAACAATCTTGTTGTACCGATGCCTCGACTGGACATTTATAGGTCGTCATTGTCCTATTCTGGTGCAAAGTTATGGAACTCTATTCCTGCGGATGTTAGAGCCGCGCCATCGCTTAAAACTTACAAGACCAAGCTGCTCAAACATCTAGACAAAACTTAATTTTTCTTTTATTTTTTATTTCTATTTTTATTTTTACATGTAGCACTCTGATGCTTATGCGGCATTTCCCGGATAGTCTGCATTCTCTTCTAACATTTATGAACGCATGTAATATACCGCTGGCATTCCAGCAAGCCGCATTATGTAATATAGTCCATGACCCCATGGACTCGGCTGGCCAGACGGGATGCCGTCGATAGACACAGCATTGGGCGCTCGCGAGGCGTGGCAGTGCTGTGGTTTCTTCGCGTCGACCCGCGCGCGCGGTGGTTGCGGGATCCCTATACAAGTCTAGTCTAATTCCATGGCAGACTATAGCATCCAGCTGTGCGCGGTTTAGTAGCGCGGGGAGGCCGCTATCGCGTGTGTGTGCGGGTGTGTGTTTACCTGTGTGTGTGCAAGTGTATGTGTGTGCACGCGCGCATCCCTACGTGCTTGCGCTCGCGCGCGCGCGCGTGTGTGTGTGCGAGTGTGTGTGCGCGCGCGCGTGTGTGTGTGTATGTGTGTGTGTGTGTGTGTGTGTGTGTGTGTGTGTGTGTGTGTGTGTGTGTGTGTGTGTGTGCCTGTTTATGTTTGTTGGAGTGAGCCGTGTTGATTTTTATGATGAGAACAATAGCGGTTTTATGTACAAAATCCTTTATACTTTTTATATTTGCTGTAGTATAGTTTTAAGTGATAGAATGTATGTGTACATGATATACTGATGTGTGTGTATGTGTGTGTCAGTGTGTGTGTGTGTGTGTGTGTGTGTGTGTGTGTGTGTGTGTGTGTGGAGGGTTGTGCAGGCTTGGCTTGGCGCCTGTAGGCTACAAGCTAATCTGGCACAAACCTGTGCACGCGGCAATTGCACACCGGCGCGCGCGTGTGTGTGTGTGTGTACGTTATTTTGTTTTGTAGTGTGTAGCAAGGACAAGAATGAAAACAGGTCTGCGCACCTATTCTTTTATCCTTGGAAAATAAAGTTTCATTCATTCATTCATTCTCTCCCTTCCCCTCCTCCTCGCCCCCCGCCCTCCTTGTCCCCGTTCTCTCCTCTCCTCCCCTCTCCTCCCCCCCTTCACCCTTCTGTCCTCTCCGCCATCCAATTTTCTCCATAAAACTCAACCAAACCATCGGGAAAATGTGCTTGGTCAAATCTTCGTCATTGTTAACAGCTTACAAACCCATTCAGACCTGAACCTCTCTAACAGTGCATACATAATTTATACACCACGAGAGTTTAACCTTTTCACTGCCAAGAAAAAATACCCTCCCACCTATCTTCAAGAGACATAGATCCTCATAAACCCTCGCAGTAGCGGGGGCTCATGAGGATCTATACCTCTTGCTGAAAACACCTAAGAAAAAATCTGTATCTAATGACCGTTTGCGGGTTTACGTCGTTGAATGAACAAGGATTTAAAATACATAAAAAAGTTCCACTACAGGAAAAGGGTTAAACCATCCACTTTGCTGTCTCGTGTCCAAAACGTTCATCACAAATGACTTGCCAGATGCATTTTTGACACATGCAAGCAGAATGCGTGTGAAAATGTGGAGTTACCGCCTGATATTGTATTCTCTACCCATGGTCACTGAATACCGCAAAACAACTGAACGAACTTTAAGGCATTGGCGATGAGACAAAAAAAAATATATTATTAATAATAAAAAAACCAACTAGTCCATTCGCCGAGTCGGGCGATTCATTTACTAGCACTGTAGAGGGGTTGGGGTGTAGGGGGCTCTGGATAGAGGTAGCACCTTTGCTGTTCGGCAGCTGCGTCCTACATAGGACGGACGGGCATCACTGGTCCTCATCCATCTCCTTAATCTCTCACGTGCTGGCTCGAAGCGCCACACCCTGGCAAACCACCTCAGCTGGTGGGCTAAACCACGTGAGGGGGTGGTGTTCACATTGCACCACTAGGCGGATGAGCTGTTTCTGACAGCCAACGGCTAGAGGACGGAGGAGATCAGGTTGGATCCAACGGCCAAATGTGGGGGAGTAAACCCTTCAAATCAGGAGTGGAGCCCCGAAGGCAGACAGCTGCCTGTATTCACGCACTGTTCTGGCAGCTCCTGCAGCCAAACTGGTGCCAAACGTACTGCTTTGCATTCCTTTGGATACATCAGCGAGGCCGAGAGGGGGATCTTGACGACTGGGCACCCCAGGATCTCCATACACTTCGCCCAGGCTTGCGCCCTGGAGAGGTCACTCCAGTGACTGACCCAGCAAGCGCATATACTCCATTGTCTTCCGAGACAGGATGCCAAACCAAGAGCTGTAGAGGGCTAGCACTTGTGAACCAGGAATGCAAAAAAATACCCGACAAAGAAGAAACACGCTTTGAAAGACAGAGCACTTGCCATGAAATCATTTACCAAAGCAAAACAATTCGCTACATATCTAGAGTCCGAAATAGCTCAGGCGGTTAAACGTCAGAGCAGGAGAGCGAAGGGAATCGCCGGGTCGTGGGTTCGAATCCCGTCCCGGCCCCGGTAGCTGGACTCACAATCCAGGGAGAAAAAACGGATTTGTTCAATAGCATGTCCGTTGAAAGGTCCTGGTAAATCAAAGTGGCACAGTTGGAGTGCGCCTGAGTTGATCAGTGTTCAGGTCGTACTCCATAGGCAATAGATTTCCCTGTCCCCCATAACCCGCCCCTCAGGGCCGTCCGTGATCACCTCGGTGCTGTGGACGTTAAACCCGAACTAATCAATCAATCAGCTACATATCTTTTAGAAGCAGAAAGCTTCAGGAGTGTAGACTTACCGCCGGCACTAGGTTAACCCCTTTTCCTCCTGAGACACACAAATCAACTGCAAGAGACATAGATCTTCATGAGCCCCCGCCGTAGCGGGGGCTGATGAGGATCTGAGTCTCTTGCTGAGGGCAGTTTGCATCCACATTCCTTGGACGCTTGTGGCATTTTGATCCACGCTGAATGAACGATATCAAAACAAAATATTAGTCCAGCGGCAGGGAAGCGGTTAACCTCTGTGTGCTTGCAGCCGGAGGCCTAAGGGGGGTTAAGGAACATGTACTTTTCTGTACCCCAGTAACCCCTTCCCTGTCAATGGTCATAGACGGCGTTTCTGAAATCTTTTCTTAATGTTACGCCAAAGAGGCTAAGGAGTGAAAGCGGTTTCAGCAAGAGGCATATCTCCTTATGAGCCCCCGCGGGGGCTCATGAGGATCTATGCCTCTTGCATTCGGGTGACGTTCCCTTTCGCCTGTCAGTGAAGGGGTTAAATCTTTCTCCTGCGACGTCATTCGTCGTTGCGAGCGGCAAACAGGCAGCCAGACGCAATTCTATCCGTCGCTACGACTTGGGGGATCCGCACTGAATCTGGCTTCGGTTTTAAGTGCGTCTGGACGACGAAAGAAACCGCATGAGGTGAAGCTTGCCTTTCAAGTCAAGGGAACGTAATGAATAAATCCTTGAAATCATTGTCAATTCAACGCCGAAGATTTTTAGCCGTTACAGAAACTCAGATGCATTGTCCATTCAACGCGCAAAGGTGCCCATACATCAAAGAAATATGGATACAAAATGCCAATAACCTTTTTTTTTTTTAATAATTATATTTTTTAGAGTCTCTTAAGTGTCTAGTTATTTTTATTTCAGTTATCTTAATTATTTATATTATTATTAATTTTCTTATTTTCTTTTTTGTTTGTTTGTTATTTATTTATTTTTCAAGTTCATTACTATTATTATTTTTAAATCAATCGCCGTTTTCAGTGATACATGTACTGATGTGTGCACGTATTTTTGTATTAACCTATTTAGCCCCAAAGTCACATCAAACCTTTACAACAAGGCCACTAGCGCAGTCTGCTTGAACGGCAAAATAGGAAATTGGTTTAGGACAACAGTCGGAGTCAGACAAGGCTGCTTGCTCTCACCTACTCTTTTCAACATCTTCCTGGAAAGGATCATGACGGACGCTCTGAAAGATCATGAAGGAACTGTCAGTATTGGAGGCAGAATAATCCAAAACTTGCGCTTTGCGGACGACATTGATGACCTTGCAGGAACAGAGGAGGAGCTAGCTCAGCTGGTGGTAAAACTGGACAGTACAGCCATCGCATTGGGAATGGAAATCAGCGCAGAGAAGACCAAACTGATGACCAATAACGCCAGTGGCACTGGCACTGAAATCATGGTTGGAGGCCCAAACCCGGAAACAGTTAAGAAATTCAAATACTTAAGAACCATTGTGACAGATGAGGGATCAAAACCAGAAATACTGTCCAGGATTGCGCAGACAATAGCAGCGCTGAAGACCATATGGTAGGAGAGAAACATCACACTCTGCTCTAAAATCAGACTGATGCGCTCCTTAGTCATCTCAGCGTTCTTATATGCCGGTGAGTCATGGATCCTCACAGCAGACATCGAAAGGAGGATACAAGCCACTGAAATGAGATGTTTTCGAAGGCTGCTTAGCATTTCGTACAGAGATCACATCACGAACGACGAGGAAGTGGGAAGTAGAATCAGGCAAGCCATCGGGCCCTATGAAGACCTATTAGCCATTGTGAAAAAACGCAAACTGAAGTGGTATGGGCATGTCACGCGATCAGCAGGGCTTGCCAAGACAATCCTGCAAGGCACTGTGCAAGGAGCGCGAAGGAGAGGAAGACAGAGAAAAAAATGGGAGGACAATATCTCAGAGTGGACAGGATTGAATCTGAGCGACACACTAAGAATGGCAGAGAACAGAGAGGATTGGAGGGAGCTGGTTGCCAAGTCATCAGTGGTGCCCCAACGGTCGGCAAGACTACGGGATAGATAGATAGATAGATAAATAGATAGATAGATAGATAGATAGATAGATAGATAGATAGATAGATAGATAGATAGATAGATAGATAGATAAATAGATAGATAGATAGATAAATGGATGGATGGATGGATGGATGGATGGATGGATGGATGGATGGATGGATGGATAGATAGATGGATAGATGGATAGATGGATAGATGGATAGATGGATAGATAGATGGATAGATAGATGGATCGATAGATAGATAGTTAGATAGATAGATAGATAGATAGATAGATAGATAGATAGATAGATAGATAGATAGATAGATAGATAGATAGATAGATAGATAGATAGATAGATAGATAGATAGATAGATAGATAGATAGATAGATAGATAGACAGAGAGATAGATAGATTTACCCCCAACGACAGGGACACGGCAGGGAACATCATGATATAGCCTAACCATGATAATTCAAGGGTGGTGCCAATCTGGCACTACCCTTGAATTATCATGATCAATCCATCTCCTGCAACTGGTACATAGGAGTCCAGAATTTGACACATGTGGCCACGGGTAAAAATGGGCTAATAGTGTATTGTTTTAAATACTTACATTAGATTTTAATTAAGACTGTTCGTCATTATTGTGTGCATATTTTAACTTAATTTGTATGTAAATAATAATAATATTAAATAGTTTTTGTATGGCGCTGTTCTCCAGAACTACACTGGACTCAATGCTAATGCACAACAGCACTCTTTCTCTCAGACACACGCATAATTACACTACTACTTTAACCCACCCCATCCCTTCCCAATACCTTACATCTACTTCTCTCTAGAATCAGAATAATAGGCAGTCAGTCAACAGTTAGCTAAAGGTGAGCTAAATCTTAAATGCCCGACAGAAAAGAAACTCGTTAAGTGAGTTTTGAACTGTGACAACTGATGTGGGCAGATTCCGCGTTTCAATTGGCAGGAAGTTCCACACACTTTGGGCCAAAATGGTGAAAGAACGCTTTGATTCATTGTCGGACCATTTTAATTGCCCCGAGCGGGGTGCACTAAAGATTATTTAATTGAATTCAATTGAAAGTTTTTTTTTTTGTCAGCAAGAGGCCTAGGTCCTCAAGGATCTATACATCTGGCAGATGTGCGGAAATCATGTTTTTCTCGTCAAGGCTTGGCTTAACTCATTCTACCCCGACACCGAAATCCCCAAATTTTGCCGTTGTCCTCTGAAGACTGCAATGGAGTGCAGGACACAGATCGACCATGATTGTTCAAGGGTGATGCCAGAATAACTTGGCGCCCATAGGCGCCAAGCTATTCTGGCATCACCCTTGAACTTTTATGGTCGATCCATATATTGCTTTGTGTGTCTGGGGTAGAATGAGTTAAGGTAACTTTAACTTGATACATAATTTATGTACATTATTTGTAAAGTCACGGTACTGTTATATTAAGTATTGTGGCGGAGACACTTTAACCGTGTATTTGCTGTTCCATATCACAAACACCAGGTCACAAAGACAGTAAGAATGGGGGGAAAAAAACTAAGAAAACGAAATGTCCAAGAAGCAAACGTAACTTTAATTATTGTAGACGCCGAAGGCATGGTCCAGACATGTTTTTGTCTCCCCACTTCTTACGCCGATTCATCACTTAAGGAAGACTAAAACCAAACACTCCACATCCCCAATACGCAAAAGGCCATCGAGCCGGCGTCAGCTATGAGAATTCAACACTATATTGCGACAGCCATCTTATTTTTACTTTTCAAAATATTTCTCCTATTTCTTCTGAGTTAAAAATACTGTATTAGTGTCGAACAATGCGGTTGCTTTTATCCTCGGGAAAAAAAAGTGGAATAATTTGTTATTAAAAAGAAACTGCACAAACAAAATGTCTACGTTTTAGTTTCTGCATTTTTTTGGGAACGCGAACCAGCTGCAAGAGGCATAGATCCTTATGAGTCCGCCCCTCCTCCCCCCCCCCCCAGGGACTGCGGGGGCTCATGAGTCATGAGTCCGCCCCCCCCCAACCCCCCCAGCGACTGCGGGGGCTCATGAGGATTTATGCCTGTTGCTAAAGGTAAGTTTGTGTTCACGTTTCTAGGACTGTTGTGGCTTTTGAACCAAAATTTCAGAAACCAAAAAATGTACGAACATCGTGCAGCAGTGGCAGGAAACGTGAAATGTTTAGGGCTTAACGTCTTGTGTCCACCACGAAGCTGATTTCAAAGACTGGGCACCGAAAAGAGGCCTGTACAAATTTTTACCCTAGCTGGGTTTGAACCCACAACCTTTCGGACAAGAGTCGAACCCTCTACCAACTGAGCTCCCCAGCTCTCCGGCAGGGCACGGGCTAACAATAACACGGTGATTGTTGCGCTGCGTTCATCCTCGAAAAAGGTGCACTAGCTTGTTATTGGAAAAGAAAAATCAAATAAAAAACAACAAACAACAACCTGCAAACACCAAAGTACATTAGCTTGTTATTAAAAAAAAAATTAGCTTGTTATTAAAAAAAACCATTAGCTTGTTATTAAAAAAAAACCATTAGCTTGTTATTAAAAAAACATTACCTTGTTATTAAAAAAACAAACATTAGCTTGTTATTAAAAAAAAACAATAGCTTGTTATTTTAAAAAACCCATTAGCTTGTTATTTAAAAAAAAAACATTAGCTTGTTATTAAAATAAACATTAGCTTGTTATTAAAAACAACAACAAAACCGAACAAACTGCTAACACAACATGCATAACCGCTTCCCCGCCAAGAAAAAGTGAAAGTGACTCCAACTGCAAGAGGCATAGATCCTCATGAGCCCCCGCGACAGCGGAGGCTCATGAGGATCTATGCCTCTTGCTGAAACCAGTTTGTTTCCCTGTTCCTTGGAGGGTTGCGGGTTTTGGTCGTTGAGTCCACAAAGATTTTACAAACAGAAAAGGCCTTGAGTTAGTTAGTCAGTTATCGGGCTTTAACGCCGAGCAGACGACTAAGGCCATCTCAGGGCCGGGAATATGTGCTCAGCGGCAGGTAAGATCTTAAGGAATAACAAACACGTTGACCGATTAACTGCTTGCTGACGACAGCAAATGCATCGTCAAAACCGTGACAGCTGCGGTGTATTGGCTGCGTGACTGTGTTTAGCGTCATTACGTCGACAGAGTCACATCCTAAGCGTAGCCGCGATTCAAATCCACTTTTTTTTTTTTTGATCTTAGAATGAGGGACTGGTCAAGGGCTATACGGCCCGGGCGCATGTATCTCTATGCCTAACGCAGCTGCGTGACGCGACTGATCACTGTCGTCCTGGCAGTGAAAGTGTTAACCCTTTTACTGTCGAAAAAATTGCGAACGCCGCTCAAATTCTGCAAGAGGCATAGATCCTCATGAGCCCCCGCATTCGCGGGGGCTCATGAGGATCTATACCTCTTGCTGACACCGCTTTGTATCCACGTTCCTCGGGCGACTGGAGCTCTTTGGCGTTGAATTAACAAAGATTTCGTAAACACCATCTGCCATCACTCGATCCGCGTCCCTGGGACGGCTGGAAATGTCTAGAGCTTAACGTCTTTTGTTCACCGCGAAGGTGATTTCAAAGACGGGGCAGATGAAAAGCGGGCCTGTAAATGTTTTGACCCCAGCTGGGCTTGAAAGCAAGACCTTTGCCACTGGAGTCCGAACACTCTACCACCTGAGCTACCCAGCTACCCTTGGACGGGTGGGCTTTGCGGGACTCTCATTCGACACAGATTTCACAAACACATACAGACGGTTCAGTCGTAGACAACCAGCCAGGCTGGGACGTCACATGCAAACAAAAAGGCAGCACCATATTCGAAGGCAGTGAAAGCCTACAAAGCCAAGACCTCCTGATGGAGGTTGAGGCGGCGACTCACGCTCTGAACTGGATTGTTACGCTGAGTGACAGCCAAATCAGCCACGCCATCATTTTCACAGACTCAAAATGCCTGCTGCAAAAGAAATCGACGCAGGAAGGGGAAGCCCAGACTGGCTCTGGAAAATGGCCCAATTGCAACTTTGAAGTGAGACTTTTGTGGGACTACTGCCTAGAACATGTTGGGGTCAGGGACAATGATCAAGCGGTCAACTTCGGTGGCAAGGCAAAGGTCACACAGGGGCTACGGGTGGGAAGATCAGACGCGGTGAAACACCTGGGAAAGCATTTCCAGAAACAGAGCCAAGGGCACAAAAGAGTCGATCGCGTCTAGAGCAGAGGTGTTAGTAAAGGCTTTGGGCAGTCTTGAACGGACAAGAGAGATGCACAGTCAACCAGACCAATATTGGTTGGATCTCGAAAGGAAGTCTGGGAATACTTTGTGTGGGGTGGAGCGCGTATGGGCTATTCCGAGCGCAGAGATCCCATCTTGACTGAACTGAACTGAACTCACAAACACAATCTGCCACCATCGGCAGATAAGCGATTGACCCTAGGAGACCAGTATTGTCGGATGTCATTCTCTGTGTTTGCCCACGGGTTGATGGATGAGTCTGTTCCTATATCCGGCGTGCCAGACTACTCTGGGATTAGAGGGGAGACCACTCGCACCTGGTACCGAATGGGAACCTCGCGTGCAGCCAACGCGTTAAAAATTTGAACGTTTTATTGAGGTCTGCTTCGGCTCTCACCAGGGGTTTCCTACTGTTTTATTGAGATCTGCAGGGGCTTCCTATTGTTTTATCAGCGTTAACAGTTCAGTGCCGAGAACATGTGAACGCCAGACAACTGCAAGAGATAGATCCTCATGCGCCCCCGCATTTGCGGGGGCGCATGAAGATCTATGCCTCTTGCTAACACAACTTTGAATCAGCGTTCCTGGGACAGCTAGGGTTTTATGTGTTAAATTTACGAAGATTGCAGAAACACAGCCTGCATCAGCTTGCATTGAAGGAGTTTAAGCGGACATCCTTGATACATAAATATTCTTATACAAGCTGGCCACTTCGGCATACAAACACTATGACAATACACTTTCTGCATATCGGTCCTTTTCCCTTGCATCACACAATCCTAGTAGAAGGCGACGCTCAAGCTCACAGAAACTGCTTGTTCAGCCCAGAGTTAACCTAAAAACTGCTGGTGCTGGTTCTTTCGGTTATCAGGCCCCTGACGTCTGGAACTCACTTCCACTGCATGTCCGTCTATCCCCTACCCTGATGACATTCAAAACAAATTTGAAGACCCATCTTTTCCAGGTAGCATATCAAGATTAGCTTTGTCTGGATGTGCTGCCTGGAAATGTTGGCTGTTTTCGTATACGGGTAGCCCATGTAGGTAGGCTGCGTGTGTGTGTGTGTGTGTGTGTGTGTGTGTGTGTGTGTGTGTGTGTGTGTGTGTGTGTGTGTGTGTGTGCGTGCGTATGTTGTGCGTGTTAGCTGTTAGCCTTTTCATTGTATCAGCATTTAGAGCTACAATTAGAATAAGGGCTTAAAAATCTCCTTTATTATTATTATTATTATTATTATTATTATTATTATTATTATTATTATTATTATTATCATTATTATTATTATTATTATTATTATTATTATTATTATTGTTTTTTTGAAATCCTTGTCAAACCTCCTCAGCCCGTCAAAGGAACGTGGATACAAAGTGGTTTTAACAAGAGGCATAGATCCTCATATGCCCCGCAAATGCGGGGGCTCATGAGGATCTATGCCTCTTGCAGTTGGGTCGTGTTCAATGTTTCTCGGCATTGACGGGATCAGTCAATCTGCCTTCCGAGGAAACCTACTGAATTCTGGATCTTAAAGCACCATTATGCGCAAAACTGAAGACACATTTCAGCACTCTTTGTGTTGGCATGCCTTGTCGACACACTTAATGAGCTTCTATGGCAGTTTGAACACGCAGCAGTTTAAGCGCACGCGTAATCGCATTTATTTATTCGTACGCAGCCGTTAGCGTGTCAATCTATTTTTAGCTGCTTTTCGTACTGATATTTCTAAAACGGCCGTGGAGTCATTGTCAGATTACTTGATATAAAGTCGACGTGCGATGGATTGTCTTGTGTCTAAATGAACCATAACTAGACCTGTGTTTAGCGTTTCGTAACACTATCTGTTACAAAGGTGTATCTTTGAACAATTATGGCGGTAGTGGGCCTCAGTTCAAGTCAACAACTGAATTCTGGATCTTGTTTCACCAAGAGGTAAAGATCCTCATGAGCCCCCGCAATTGCGGGGGGCTCATGAGGATCTATACCTCTTGCAGATGGGTGGTATTTAGCTTTTCTCGGCAGTTCGGGGATCAGTCGATCTGTCTACCGTAAATGACGCATACTGAATTGTGGATCCTAGCCCTGTTTGGAAGCGATGTGTTTTTACTGCATTCTGTTTTCGTCTTTAGGGAGTTGCTAGCGCCAATTATTGTGAGGGCAGTGTTTTATTGTGGCCTGCGTTTTGCTTTGTGGGATTGGACTGATCCTATCAAGTGCAAGTGCAAATTTAAAAGGGATGGGGACTTCCAGCTCTCGCTGATTTCGTCCAGGGGGTGGGGGGGTGGGGGGGTGGGGGCAGCTTGAGACTATCAATGGAGGGCTTTTGTTTTTATATTCAAGGGGTCTCCCGTACAGGCAGATTCGCTATGGCTTATTGAAGGCCCACTACCGCCGTAACTGTTCAAAGATACACTTGTGCAACAGACGGTTACGAAAATCGACACACAGGACTAGCTATGGTTCATTTATACACAGGGCAATCCAGTTCAGCACACGTCGTCTTTATATCAAATAATTTGACAATAACTCCACTCCGTTCTATAAATACAAAGCTATCAGTACGAGAAGCAGCTAAAAATAGATTGACACGCTAACGGCTAACACGGTAACAGGTTAATGCAGTTTAGCACACCTCGTCTTTATATTAAGTAATTTGACAATGACTCTACTCCGGTCTATAAATACAACGGTTTCAGTACGTGAAACACCTATAAATAGACCGACACGCTAACGGCAGCGCAGAATAAATAAGTGCGATTACGCGTGTGCTTTTGCTGCGTGTCCAAACTGCTGTTAAAGTTCATTAGGTGTGTCGATAAGGCATAACAAACACAATTGGTGCTGAAATAGGTCTTACGATGAATGCTTAATGGTAATTTAACTCATTCAGCCCGACGCACGTATTTCCCAATTATTACAGCCGTCATCTAACGACTATGTACCTGTTGTGGGAGATGGATCGACCATGATAATTCAAGGGTTGTGCCAGATTAGCTTGGCTCACTAAGCCTGACAGGCGCCAAGCTAATTGGGCACTAGGCCCTTGAATTATCATGGTCGATCCATCTCCTGCTGTAGTGCGCCAGGGCTGAATGGGTTAAAGGGCGTATTACAGCGGAAGAAAGTAAACAAGGAAAGAAACACGCTTCGAAATAACAAGGAATAATCAGTTTACTCAATTTTTTTTTTCAAAGTGGACAAAACAGCAGGAAGTATAGACCGGTTTTATTTTCTTCTTTTTTTAACCACCCAAAAAATCCTTTTTCGAAGTGAAAACCTAGCAAAGAGGGACACAGAGTCACAACGACACCCTTGTTCACAGTGGATAAATAACAAGAAGGACAGAGGGATTCTTAGATCCTTTGATTAGCTTCCATCTACCTAGAGAGAGAGAGAGAGAGAGAGAGAGAGAGAGAGAGAGAGAGAGAGAGAGAGAGAGAGAGAGAGAGAGAGAGAGAGAGAGAGAGAGAGAGAGAGAGAGAGAGAGAGAGAGAGAGAGAATGAAATAAAATGAAACTTTATTTTACAAAGATAAAAGATTAGGTCACAGACCTATTTTCAATCTTGTCTTTGCTACACACTACAACAAATATAACAGTAACACACACACACACACACACACACACACACACACACACACACACACTCATTCTCTCACGTATACCCACATAGAGAGAGAGAGAGAGAGAGAGAGAGAGAGAGAGAGAGAGAGAGAGAGAGAGAGAGAGAGAGAGAGAGAGAGAGAGAGAGAGAGAGAGAGAGAGAGAGAGAGAGAGAGAGAGAATGACAAAGACAATGATCCTTTATTTGACAACGGTAAAAGTTTTGGTAGTAACATCCATTTTTCGAACTTGCCGTTGCTAATCTACTGATTACAGAGTTTCTATCGCACTAATTGTATTCTACTACTGAAAAGGGAAAAAACAATTACATGACACAACACAAGCCAAGAATGAAGAAAAAGAAAAAAAAATGTAAGTGGGAAGTGTCATAGGAATTACCAACTTTACTGGTCGGGCATAATGACATGTTGTGAGGTTTAATTAAAATAATATAATAAAAATACACACAACCTAATACGCATACATAACGCATGCACATTTGAGCACGCCACTCTCTATCTCTAATATATACGTACGCACACGCACACACGCACAAACTCACACGCACATCACACACGTGCACACACACGCTTAAGCGGCTTATAACGTTAATCTAGTCAGCCATATGAGTAGCTGGCTACATACAAGAGACAGAGAGAGAGAGAGAGAGAGAGAGAGAGAGAGAGAGAGAGAGAGAGAGAGAGAGAGAGAGAGAGAGAGAGAGAGAGAGAGAGAGAGAGAGAGAGAGAGAGAGAGAGAGAACAATGAACAATGAAAAATGAACAATGAACTTTTATTTTACAACGGTAGAAGTATTAGGTTACAAGACCAATTTTCAAACTTGCCGTTGCTACAAACTACTTATCAACATTTTCATAAACAAAACAATGGTCTAATACATAACTAGGTCAGACACATACACACGCACGCATGTTCACTCGCAAACACACACACACACACTCCTCTAAGGAATACAATTATGTGCTAGCAAACAAAATACTGATGAATACAGCGCGATAGAAAAGAAAAGAAATGTGTTAAGAAACCTTTAAAGAGAATAATTTAAAAAAAAATGATAAAAAATTCCAACATATAAATTGCATGTTGTGCGCGTGCTTGCGCGCATGCTTGCGTGCGTGCGCGTACGCTTGTGAAATCTGCCACATTATGACAGACCACGCACACGCGCACACGATCACATAACCACACGCATGAACGCACACACGCACACAGACGCACGCACACACACACACAAACACACGATCACACACCCATACGCACGAATGCACACAGATACACACACACACACACACACACACACACACACACACACGCACACACACACGCACGCATACGCGTGCCAGTACATCAAAGCAGGTATTACTTGTCAGACATGGAGTCAATGCACATGCCGATATATGTACTCTAAGAACATACAGTTTCCGCATGCAAAGCTGGATTATTTTAGATATTTGAAGAGGCCGTCTTTAATGGAGGGCAGGGACATACTTCTAAGGTTACATGGAATCGAATTCCAGAGAGTACTACCTGAGGATGTTAAGCTAGATTTAAAGATGTCAATGCGAGGCCGCGGAACCTGATAGTGCCGCCCCAGTCTGGGATATCGTGAGGAAATTACTGAAAAAAATGGGTCAAGATAACGGGGCCCTTTTTGTTTACACAGCTTATACATAAAGATGGCTTTGTTATATATAAGGTGCTGCTTTAGGGGAAGCATACCAAGAACTTCAAGTTTTTTTTTCCGTTGCTATTTGAGGATCCGGTAGGATAAGTTTAGCAGCCCTCCTGTGTAAAGTATTCAGCCTCTTTAAATGCACCTTAACCGTCCCACACTGTTGATGCGTAGTCTATGTGCGACTTTACGTGGGCGTTATAGAAAATTGTACGCGTCTCTACATCGGTAATGAATTTCAACTTTGATAGCATATAAAGGGTTTTTGAGACACGTTTACATACGCTGCTGATGTGAGTTTTCCACTTAAGTTGATCATCTACCGTGACCCCAAGGAGACGGTGTTGAGATACCTGTTGGACTGGTTTGCCGTTTACTGTTAGATTAAGAGAAAGTGGGCACAGCTGATGTCTTTGACGTGTGGCTATCACCATGCATTCTGTTTTAGATGGATTAAGAACCATTGAATTAGAATCGCACCAGTGAAAAACCTCCTGCATGATTTTTTTGCAGGCGTGTATTAATCGCATTAATACTATGATCAGGCGTATGAAGAGTTGCGTCATCCGCAAACAAATCACACGAGGTTTGGTTACTACTCAGGTGCAGTGGTAGATCATTTATGAAGACACAGAAGAGCAATGGCCCGAGGACAGAGCCTTGAGGCACGCCGCTCGTGACAATACCGTGGGACGAGTAGTTACCATTTAAGAACACTCTTTGCCTCCTACCGCTGAGGTAGGAATTAAACATCGATACGACATCTGCATTGCATAAATATGCTTGAAGTTTAGACAAAAGGATGCTGTGGTCTACAAGATCAAAGGCTTTTTTGAATTCGAGATAGGCTGTACCAATCATTTGACATTGATTCATAGAAGTTAACCAGGTGTCAACAAGTATTGTCAATGCCGTATGGCAAGAATGTTTTGGTCTAAAGCCTGACTGATGGGTATGTATAAGATTACATGTATCAAAGTACTGGTAGAGATGTTTGTGAACATGTCTTTCAAGTGGTTTTGACAAGGAAGACAAAAGGGATATAGGTCTGTAGTTATTAACGTCCGTAAGATCTTTAGATTTGGGCAGGGGTATTACTTTAGCATGTTTAAGCTCAGTAGGAAACGTGTTGTGTTGAATACACAAATTATAAATGTAAGTTAGTGATTCAATTGTGTAAGGAAGGGAAAGTTTAAGTATTTTGGGACTAATCTCATCAGGTCCGGACGATTTCTTGTTTTTTAGTGAATTTATAAGTTTGCCAACCTCATGCACTGCTAAAGGGGGAATACAAAAGGATGACTTATCCACTGTCCTTTGCAAACAAAAGTTAAGTAGAACCTCAGGACACGAATACGTACTTGACGTTTTGCCTAAGGAGTTTACTGACTGGGTGACCGACAGAAAGTGTTCGTTAAAAGTGTCTGCGTTGAGCTGAGAGGGGATAGCTGATGATCTTCTACTGTTGCCTCTGGTGATAAGATTAAGCGCTCGCCAGAGAGAAGAAGTTTCTCTGTTCTCCCTTACCATTCGTTGGAACAGAGTTTTTTTTTAGCCATTCGCACCATTGATTTGACACGGTTTCGTTGGCGCTTGTACTCAGAAAACTGTTTTTGTTTTCTTAAGTTATTACAAAGTTTCATCGCTTGGATAATATCTTGTGTTAACCAAGTCGGTAACGTATGATTTTTATGAGAGAGAGAGAGAGAGAGAGAGAGAGAGAGAGAGAGAGAGAGAGAGAGAGAGAGAGAGAGAGAGAGAGAGAGAGAGAGAGAGAGAGAGAGAGAGAGAGAGAGAGAGAGAGAGAGAGAGAGAGAGAGAGAGAGAGAGAGAGAGAGAGAGAGAGAGAGAGAGAGAGAGAGAGAGAGAGAGAGAGAGAGAACGAACGAACGAACAAAACTTTATTTTCCAAGGATTGAGATATTAGGTGCGCATGCCTTTCTTACAATCTGTCCTTGCTTACTTAAAAAAAAAAAAGGAACACCAACCAAAACAACAAAAACTAACTAATAATAAAGGACACACACACACGCATACACACACGCACACATACATACATATACATGTACTCGTGCACATGCGCACTTTTGTACATCCACATACACACGTACGTGCGCACATAATTATCTAACATATAAGTAGGTATGATATTTTGTGTACTATCAGAAACAAGTTAGAAAACAGAACAAACAATTTGGAGGCTAGATGGAAAGAAAAAAAAATAGCAAAAATTTAAAAACATGAAGCGTATTATGTCGAGAAAAAAAAAGAAGAAGAAAGGATCAGCATAACGTTGTCTTAGAAAGGTAATCATGTACTCTACTTTTAAACAGAGAGAGGGACGTGGTTTGTTGAATATTGGGAGGAAGTGAATTCCATAAAAGAGCACCTGAATAAGACAGGCTAGATTTGAACAGGTCTATACGGGGCCTTTTTATAGAGAGACTGTTCCTGGAGGTGCTGTATTTTTTTTTTTCAGTTGGCGAAAAGAGCCTAGATAAGTAAGGTGGAGCTTTCTCGTTAAGAATTTTGTGCATCAGTACACATTTGTTTAGTGCGAGGTGCTTAACCAGAGGGAGAAGTCCGATGGCCTGCAGCTTGGCATCAGTGGATAAAGACGGACCAGGGAGGATAAGCTTAGCAGCGCGCTTGTATAATGAGTTTATCTTCTTGAAATGATTTTCACTGCAGCCATCCCATATTGTTGAGGCATAATCAATGTGTGGTTTAATGTAGGCATTAAAAATAGTTTGCGCGTCTTAAGGTCAATGATCGTTTTAAGTTTGGAAAGTAAAAACAACTTTTTGGACAAATGTTTTCTCATATAGTATAGGTGGTTATGCCAGCTTAGATCATCATCTATTATTACTCCAAGCAGGCGGTGTTGACTGACCTGCTCAATTGGGATGGAGTCCAAAGAAAGGTTGAGTGATGGAGGTTTGAGCTGATGTTTCTGGCGGGTTGTGATAAGCATGCTTTTTGTTTTTGTGGGATTTACAAGCATGCGATTTTCAGTACACTACCGAGAGACTTCATGAAGACTCTCTTGAAGATTATTTGCAATTTCAGGCACAGTTTTACCAGCGGAATGTAATGTTGAGTCGTCGGCAAACATGTCACACTCAGCCGCAGTACACGTTACATGTAACGGTAGATCGTTAACGAAGATACAGAACAGTAGTGGGCCTAAAATAGATCCATGGGGCACTCCATACTCCACAAATTGTTCAGAAGAACATTTTCCATTGACGTAGACTGTTTGTGTTCTTTTTGTAAGATAGGAGTTCAGAAACGAAAGAGCCGAGGGGCTCTTTTTGTTTAAGTAGGTGGCAAGCTTTTTCAATAAGATGGTATGATCGATAAGATCAAACGCGAGAGAGAGAAAGAGAGAGAGAGAGAGAGAGAGAGAGAGAGAGAGAGAGAGAGAGAGAGAGAGAGAGAGAGAGAGAGAGAGAGAGAGAGAGAGAGAGAGAGAGAGAACAATGAACAATGAACAATGAACCTTTATTTTCCAACGGTAGAAGTTATTGGTAACAGGACCAGTTTTCAAACTTGCCGTTGCTACATCTACTACATAAATGACATAGACATGTAAACATACACATACCACACACTGACGCATGTATGCACTCGCTCACGCACGCACGCCCGCACATACGCACGCACACGCACGCTCACACACACACACAAACACAAACTTGCACACGCACGCACTTAGACACACACGCACACATATACACACACGCTCTCGGACACGCACTCCAGACATACGTACGCGCATAACGCGTACGCACAAAAATATAAAATGAGTAAAAATGCAAGAGAGAGAGAGAGAGAGAGAGAGAGAGAGAGAGGAGAGAGAGAGAGAGGAGAGAGAGGAGGATGAGAGAGAGAGAGAGAGAGAGAGAGAGAGAGAGAGAGAGAGAGAGGAGAGAGAGAGAGAGAGAGAGAGAGAGAGAGAGAGAGAGAGAGAGAGAGAGAGAGAGAGAGAGAGAGAGACGAAACGAAACGAAACTTTATTTCTGAAGGATAAATGGTTAGGTACACAGACCTTTTTTTTCAATCATGTCCTTGCACACGCACTCACACATCAATCTCACGCGCGTGACTAAAACTAATAAAACTGGAAAGGCAAAACGTGAGCATAAAGAGAGAGAGAGAGAGAGAGAGAGAGAGAGAGAGAGAGAGAGAGAGAGAGAGAGAGAGAGAGAGAGAGAGAGAGAGAGAGCGAGAGAGAGAGAGAGAGAGAGAGAGAGAGAGAGAGAGAGAGAGAGAGAGAGAGAGAGAGAGAGAGAGAGAGAGAAAGACAGAGAGACAGAGAGACAGAGAGAAAGTGACAGACAGAGACACAGAAACAAGAAAAGCCTAGCTGTAATCTCCAAATTAGAGACACACAAAGGCGTGGAAAATAACACCCCCTTCCCCCCCTCCCCTCCCCTCCCCGCTAAAAATAACCCACAAACAAACAAACAAACAAACAAAAGCAATCCTCCAAAAACCAAATAAACAAACAAAACAAACAAACAAACAAAAAACAACGACGATCTAATCAGACACCATCAAGCACAATCACCACACACACCGTCAGTCACTGAATGGTAACTATTAGACTTGACATTATTCAAACAGTCCTCGGGCTGACGTCAGCCTTAGCTGGCCCGCGCACGTCAGCCCTAGGACCTTTTGCTGACTGCTTGCACTACCTGACTTCTGACCACTACTCACCCCTGCTCTACCGGCTCCGAGGCAGTCCGGGATATTGTCTCCGTCCAGATCCACATTGCAGTTAATGGAGAAAACTTCGTGGAAGCTGTAGTGTCTCCAGAGTTCTCTCCCCGTGGCTCCCTCCAGCGCCATGATGCCGCCATAGCACGGGTGGGTACTGTTGAAGTAAATGTCGCACACTACCTTCGGTATCCCGTATCCGTCGACCCCTAAAGAGACGAAGAGTAGGGGAGATAAGAAGGGGGGCGTTAAACCCAAATAACTGTATAATAAATAAATAAATAAATAAATTAATTAATTAATTAATTAATTAATTAATTAATAAATAAGTAATAAATAACTGAACTTTGATATTAATTTCAGCCCACTTAATCAAATTTTAAATACAAACGAATCACACAAACCAGATAGGTGAGGCTAGCGCTGGCAGAATTGTACACAAACCAAGGGGAATCACTCAGCGCTGGACAGACAAACAGTTAGATCCCCTGTCCCCGCCTATCAGGCACCCATTCGCCAGCCCACAGAGAAATACGCAGGTATAGAACAAGACGATCATCTACATCCCTAAAAAGGATGCATCAGGTCTCCCTTGTAACCCATGTCTTTCTCCGGAACTTAGGAAGTAGGCAGGTGAAACATACATACACAAACACGAAGGTGCATTACTATAGGTGGTCGGGTAAATACCCTGATTTCCCACAGTAGATTGTAGCAGTGTTTGTGTATGTATGTTTCTCCTGCCTACTTCCTAAGTTCCGGAGAAAGACATGGGTTATAAGCGAGACCTGATGCATCCTTTTTAGGGATGTAGATGATCGTCTTGTTCTATACCTGCGTATTTCTCTGTGGGCTGGCGATTGGGTGCCTGATAGGCGGGGGCAGGGGATCTAACTGTTTGTCTGTCCAGCGCTGAGTGATTCCCCTTGGTTTGTGTACAAACGAATCATAATTCCAAAACCTCAGTAGCTCGCTTGAGCTTGCCCTTAGCATCACGTGAATGTTCTTTGTTTATGTACAGTGTGTGAGTGAGTGCGCGTGATTCACGTGAGCGTGCTTGTTGGGTTCAGTTGTCGGCAGCGCGTTGAGCCGAATTTCAATTGAGATAAGGCTCCTATATAATGCTCTGATTTATTATTTATTTTTGGTTTATTACTAACTAACCAGAAAGCCCTGACACGCTATAGCCAGCCCCGGTGGCTGCACTCCAGTAATCAATGGGAAAAAAAGACGGTCTTGTTCAATAGCATATCCTAGGTAAATCAAAGTGGCACAGATGCAGTGCGCCTGAATTGATCAATGTTCAGGTCGTACTCCACAGACAATAGATTTCCCTGTCCCCTAAAACATGCCCGCCAGTGCCGTCCATTATAGGCTACAATTTCCATTTATGAATAATAAAAAAATGTCTGAATCTGAATCTGAATTATCACTTCGGTGACGTGGCCGTAAAACCCCAAACCAACCAACTAACGCTACGGCAGGATGTGAATCGACCAGGACATTTCAAAGGTGGTGTCAGAATAGCTTGTCACCTAGAGGCGCCAAGCTATTCTGACACAACCCTTGAAATATCATGGTCAGTTCGTTTCTAACAGACTTTGAACAACACCGCTGTGGCTGTATCCCCCAAAAGTTCGTCGTCATGGCTCAGTGAAGCATCTAAACTCACTAAATAGTGGTTTGTTGCCTTTGCAGTTCCTCCTTAATTCAGTTATTAGCTAAAAATTTGTATAATCATTATTATCATTTCTTAACTCCTTTACTGCCGAGAAATACTGAACACGATCGAACTGCAAGAGACATAGATCCTCATGAGCCCCCGCAGTTGCGGGGGCTCATGAGGATCTATGCCTCTTGCTGACACTATTGTATGCCCATGCTACTTGGGACGTCTGAGACTCAAATATGGTCAGATCGGGTATATGGTCAGATCGGGTATATGGTCAGATCGGGTATTTTATTTGTGGACAACTCAGTCAACGTTGGACTAACACAGAGTAATTTTAGAAACATAGTCTACGTCGACTGGAATCAAAGGGGTTAATATATATTTAAAAAAAAATTATTATTATTCAGTTTTGTTGATAACTGCACCGTCCCGCGGTGAGATAGCCTGTGTTGCCTGCTCGGCGTCAAACCCCAATAACTAACTAACGTCACCGTCATCAACACTCCACAGCAATACAGCACGTATATGGTCAGAGAAGTACCCAACGGAGAAAGAAACACGCTTAGAAAAGACGGGTACAACACAATTGTGTTGTACCCGTCTTTTCTAAGCGTGTTTCGTTCTCCGTTGGGAACTTCTTTGCATTTTACATGCTTGGCAGTCACCTTTTTGGTCTGGATTACGTATATGGTCAGATTGGGTATTGTTTTCGTCGACAACTCAGTTAGTTACTTATTTGGGTAAGGCCATCTCAGTCAATGAATGGTAACTATTAGACTTGACATTATTCAAAAAGTCCTCGGGCTGACGTCAGCCTTAGCTGGCCCGCGCACGTCGCCGAGCCCTAGGACCTTATGCTGACTGCCTGCACTACCTGACTACTGATCACTACTCACCCGTGCTCTACCGGCTGCAAGGGTGGACAACTCAGTACTGACGATACCTTTCGGCGTAAAAAAGATTTGAATTAAAACTCGAATTCGAATAACTATCTCACCTGTGGCAAACCCGAGGATAACGTCCAGTACGCCATCTCCGTTCACGTCGACCAATCGGAACGCGGATTCCGTCAGCAGTTTGGGAAATCCCACCACCCACACGTCCTCCACCTCCACCCTATCACAACCAATCAGCTCTTGCGTTACACTCGCACCGCCACTAGCCGCGCCCTTCACAGGTTGCAACGGGGGCGGCGATAGGATGCCGGAGGCCGGCTTGTGTCTGTTCAAAACGTACAGCAACAATGACACGAGTCCGCCCAGCAATCCCACCATCAGGAGGAAGTACAACACAGTTTTGCATAGCGACCTGCATTTGCAGTCTGGCGTTCGACTTTTTACTTTTGTCCTTTGCCGTGGGTGCATCAGCGGTTTAGAGGCGTTGGCCAAGCCGTCTAGAGAGGCGTCCTCGACGAAAACGTCGTCTTCGTCATCTGAATATTCCTCTTTGTACCCGTTCCCGTCGACCGGGTATTCGTGAAGGCTGTAGCCGTTGCGAGCCTTCTTTTTCTTGCCCATCAGGATTCGGACCGCCATTGTGCGGCTTTTCCTGATGATCTGGTCAGGTCAGGGCAGGTTATCTGAGTTCAGTTGAGGCCGCAGTCGGCTAGCCAGAATCTGCAACAAAATAAAATTGGGTCACTTTAACGACAATATGAGAGTGCGGTTTCATTTGCAACGAACGAATCCCAAACGAGAGCAAAATCACGGCTACTACCATACTCACAGACTCACAACACTCCCAAACATCTCCAAGAAGCATAGATCCTTATGAGCCCTCTGGGCTCATAAGGATCTATGCCTCTTGGAGATGTTAAAAGTGCTGTCTATACTTATGGCACAGCCTGATATCCATCGATATTTCGCTCTCTAACTATTAAATCTAACTATTAAACATAAATTATAATACAGCAATTAGTTGAAACCCTTATGCCTATCGCTGAAACCACGTTGCATTCATATAGTTCCAGGAACGTCTGGACATCTTTGATTTTTAAATTTACGATAATTTCATAAACCCAGCCTGCGTCCAGTGGCATGGAAGTGGAAACCCTCCACTGCCGAAAAATAGTAAATGCGACCCAGTAGCAAGATACACAGACCCTCATGAGCCCCCCGCAGTTGTGGGGGCTCATGAAAGTCTATGTCTCTTGCTGTTACCACTTTGTGTCCACGGTCCGCGGAAGGCTTAGTCTCTTTGGCGTTGAATTAACTCACTCAGCCCCGACACACCACAGCAAGACATGGATCGAGCATGATAGTTCAAGGGTGCTGCCAGAATAGCTTGGCGCCCACAGGCGCCAAGCTATTCTGGCCCCACCCTTGAACTATCGTGCTCGATCTGTCTCTAGAATTATCGTACAGTCTTTCTGAGGGCAACTTCAAAATTTGGGGATTTCGTCTCTGGGGTAGAATGTGTTAACCAAGATTTCTGCAAAAGAATATGCGTCCATTGACAGGGAAGGGTTAATGTGTTAGTGTGTTCGATATGGACTCAGGATGATGATGATAATGATAATAATAATAATAATAATAATAATAATAATAATAATAATGTGCATTTATATAGCGTTTGACCTCCAAATGAATGGTGCTCTAGGCGCTTTACAAGAGCGAAAATCACAGAGCAAAATCACAAGAAGTAAAAAGCTACAATAAATGTTACAAAAACTAAATAGACACATATCAAAAGCTCGCACTCACACAAACACACACACCGATACAGTTACTGCCAACGATTGCTAACACACTGAAAATGCATCTGACTATACGCATAAAAAACAGATAGGTCTTGAGCAGTGATTTGAAAGAGGGCAGAGTTGGAGCATGTTTGAATGGGCAGGAAGGTCGTTCCAGGTGACTGGAACCAAATAATTAAAAAAAAACCGCTGGCCCTGACTAGACTTCTTTCGCTTAAGAACCCTGAAAATGCACGTGTCTGATGCTGAACGGAGGGATCTTGAAGGCGTGTAAATATGAAGAAGGTCGGACAAATATGGGGGAGCAGAACCGGTAATAGCATTGTAATAAATAACAGAAACCTTGTACACTCTTTTTTTGAGATACAAGCAGCCAGTGCAGGTCAACAAGTAAGGGTGTTATGTGCTCACGTTTCAGTATTCTGTAAATTAGTCGGGCAGAGCAGTTCATAACTCTTTGAAGTTATCAAGAAGATTCTGGGGAACACCAGTCAAAAGGGAATTACAAAAATCAATGCGGGAAAGAACAAGGAAGGTAACAAGGATCTGATTGGGTCCAGCCGAGCTCAACAGGATTAGGCAGGATTATCCTTAAGTTGGAATAGACAGTAAGTCTATATTTCTAAAAAGCGATATTTTCATTGCAATGCTATGAAAACACTGCTTTAAAAATGGATTTACTATCGCACCATCTGACACCCTTTTTATCTGTCTCTGTCTGTTTATGTCTGTCTGTCTGTCTCTGTCTGTCTGTCTGTCTGTCTCTGTCTCTCTCTCTCTGTCTGCCTCTCTCTCTTTCTCTGCCCCCTCTCTCTCTCTCTCTCTCTGTGTCTCTCTCTGTCTGTCTGTCTCTCTGTCTGTCTGTCTGTCTGTCTGTCTGTCTCTCTCTCTCTCTCTCTCTCTCTCTCTCTCTCTCTCTCTCTCTCTCTCTCTCTCTCTCTCTCTCTCTCTCTCTCTCTCTCAGTATTCGTGCGACTTGTGCATTACATGTAAATTAGATTAGCAACGGCAAGTTTGAGAAATATTTTTTCCCAACCAAAACTTTCATCTTTGTAAAATAAGGTATCATTGTCATTGTCGTGGTCTCTCTCTGTCTCAGTCTCTATCTCTCTGTCTGTCTGTCTGTCTCTCTATTATTATTATTATTATTATTATTATTATTATTATTATTATTATTATTATTATTATTATTATTATTATTATTATTATTATTATTATTATTATTATTATTTGCATGCTATGTTTCTTTTCCTGTTATGTTCTGTTTTGTTTACAGGACAGCTTGTAAGACAGGCATTGAGTTGCCTAATGGCTTTATCCTGAATATAAAAAAAAAGATTCATCATCTCTCTCTCTCTGCGCCACCGAGGATACACTGTCCAGTCTACCTTTCCAGACCTCCGCAGGGAATGTGTATTTATTATATTCATCTGGATCTAAAGTCTTGAAGTGCACTGTGTGTAGATGTGCAATAGACATGGATTACTATTTTTGTGTAAAATTATCCTGAACGATGGTTGTGAACACTTGAAATGATATTTTTGGTGTTCCACGACGTTCGTTAACCTATCTTGACCTTGGAGTACAACACTGCACCTAGTGTATTTTCGGATTTGTTAAATACTTCTTGTGAGTGTTTTCAAAAGTGCTCGCTTAGAAAAACTCACATTCCTTCAGGAACAGTACTTTCGCGTTGTTCGGAGAGCCTCCGGATACCGTTTTTCATTCCGCGGCATTCGTGTCCAACATCGGAGTACTGCAACGGGTCTGTTGTGTTTCCTGAATTGACTTTGTGTGAGTTATGGGATTCTTCTTAATTAGCTCTGCTTTCCCCAGATGAGCGTGTAATCATTATAACTTATGCTCTAATCTAAAAATAATTTGTCAAACAGACTGAAAGTTACGTTTGGCATTGATAACATTGATTTAATGATTGTGTTCATTTGCGTCACTCGTTCTTTGGAACTCGAGCGGCTGACGCGTCATATGGAACCAGTGCAAGCAATGCGTCACTTGGAACATGAGCGCTGACACTGATCAATTATCTCCCGCTTTCAAGCGTCTTCCCGTAACAAAACTTTCTCCCTATCACGCACTGGTATCGCACAAACAACTCCCTGCCAATAAATCCATGTGTGACTGTCCAGTGTGTTTGTGTTAGCAAGATGGTGAACTAGTTCACTCCAGTGATGAACACTAAACCACCAGCCATGCCCCGTAACACGAGATATATCAAAGCGGCTAAATACTCCATTGACTGGGACAAAGTTAAGAAAACAAAAGACTGGCATCCGATCACGTTTGATACAAACGGTCTTAACTTGCCGGTGTAGAGGCATACTGTAAGGGAACGATACCAGTTCGCACATAAATCCCCCGAGCTTAGGACTACATGGGCTGACCACCAAAAAGACCACACAATGACGCTTTCTCTCACCCACCCCCTGGCCACCGACCTTCCTCCTGAACTTTTTAAATCTGTGCTTGAACTCTCGCTAGATGGAAAAAAGCTTTTGAAAATCGCCATCTACTATACCACGGGCACAATTCTAGTCCAGGGGAAGGCGTGTGCGGACTGGGTGCAAGAGGAATTCGGCAAACTGAGGTCTGTCGTGAACCTCCTCCAGCTATAGCACGTCTGGTGTGACTCCTGACAAACTGAGGTCAGTCGTGAACCTACTCCTCCCCAGGTATAGCTCGTCTGGTGCGCCGCCTGATCAACGAGCCCTGCCACCATGCGCCGCTATGTGTTGACAGCTCTCTAACGCTGACACAACTGACACAGTCAGTGTACGTCTTGAGCAGGTAGAAGGAAGTGCCAATAACGACCAAGTCTACGACAGCGCCAGTGATATGACTGACAGTGCAGACTCAAACAGCGCGACTGGCAGTGCCGATGTTGCTTCAGCCAGCATGTGGCTGTACCTGTGACGCTACCCTTTCGGCGGCCAGCGACCAGTGTGACAGCCCGGGCGGTTGCTCCCCTCTCGTCGACGCCAGTTCTGCCTTGCAACCGTCTAAATCCAGGCACCAAGCTGACACGGCCAAGAAGCTGACGGAACTTGGACGTGTTGTTGTTGCGATTAGCTCTCAGCACGACATGGCCATGTGTGCAGTGTATGATTTGCAGAAGGAGGTGAGAGAGCTGGTCCGGATTGAGATTCGTGACATCAAGGCCGAGTTCCACCAGCAGCTTGAACAGCTTTGTTGTCGTGTCAAGTCAATGGAGGCTGAAAACAAGAAACTCGAGTCTCAGCTTGGTGACCACATCAAAATCTTAACTTCACTGCGCATCACTAACCCGCCCACCAAGAAGCAGATGACAGATACACAGATGGATGGCACTCTGGTGTTAGCCAAGCGTGGCCCATCCCTGACCTCCTCTCAGCCCCGACGATCCGTTCCTACTGACCAATCCCCGCATGCCAACAGCCTAACCAGGACTCCCTCAGTTGGTACGGCTTCCCCTTTATCAATTCAAAGCTCAGGGGCCTCACCCCCTCCACTCCTTCGCCGAGCCTGCCCGCAAACAACACTGGCCGAGCCTTAAACACTGACGTTGTAATCGCCGCCGTGGCTGTGTCCAATCGCTGTCTGCCCTCTCTGTTGACGGCGGCACTAACGACCAGGTCAAAAACACAGGCATGGAATCGCTCAGCAACACGTGCCGCCCCAAGCAAAATCAACGTCAGGATCACCCCTTGCCCACCGACGTCTTGACCAAAGAGAACATTTGGCCTGAGGTCCCTGCTGTGCTAATAGGTGATTCAATCTTGCAAGAGGTGGGTAGCAAGATTGTATCACCGACTGTACCTCTGCAGAAGATCTGCGTGCCGGGCATGTCCATTGCCGAACTGATGGCGTGGCTCGACACACAGCCTCCTGCATCGCACATTGTCTTAGCCGTGCTGCATGTCGGCATCAACTGATTATATTAAGAAACTATTTTCATTTACATCACCAACGTACTCAAGATCAAGGCAATTCATTATTGTACCACGCCCTAGAATCGATCTCTACAAGACAAGTTTAGCGTTCTCAGTCTGTGGAACACTTTGCCTAGGAAAGTTACATCAACAACTTTTCGTATTTTATAGCCAGTATTTTCAATTACCTCACGTCATTATCGTAATACTTTCACTGCGACCCTATATTATTCAGTGTTTGCATTCACGCGCGTGTTTGTGTGAGTGTATGCGTGTGTGTGCACGTTTTTTAATTTTATTTTTATTTTTTATTATTCATTATTATTTTCACACTTTGTGCATTATGTGTAGATTAGATTAGCAACGGCAAGTTCGAAAAATGGTTGTGCCAGTCAAACTTTTACCGTTGTAAAATAAAGAATCATTGTGTCATTGTCATTGTCATTGTCTTTCTCTCTCTCTCTCTCTCTCTCTCTCTCTCTCTCTCTCTCTCTCTCTCTCTCTCTCTCTCTCTCTCTCTCTCTCTCTCTCTCTCTCTCTCTCTCTCTCTCTCTCTCTCTCTCTCTCTCTCTCATAACTGTCCTAGATGTAGGCAAATCTATCTCCAGTTTAAAAAACAAATCGTCTTGCGGTCCAGATGGCATTAGTAGTCAGATTTTAAAACAATCTCTGCCCTACGTCGTCGAATCCCTGACCTTTATCTACAATCTATTGATCAGACATAACGTGTTTTCCGACGAGCTAAATAAAGCACAGATAATCCCTCTTCCTAAAAGCAAAGATTAATGCAACCTAAACGAGTACAGACCAATTCCATAATATTATTTTGTATTTCAAAACCGCTCGAGAAACATATCCATACTCATCTTCTAAACTTTCTCGAGTAAAACCAGCTGATAACTGCAGCAAAATCAAAATTTCGACCTCTACATTCGTGCCAAACTGCCCTTAATCAGTTAATTGATAAATGGCTCTCTGCCATAAATGACAGTAAAGTATCAGATGCAATCTTTCTTGACCTGAAAAAGCTTTTGATCTTGTCAACCACTCTATCCTAATAACAAAACTACCATTATATCACATTGACTCAAATGCTGTCTCCTTTATATCTTCCTATCTCAGGAACAGAACGCAGAAAGTACTGCTAAATGGCAAATATTCCTCTGACGGGTTAGTAACTTGCGGTATTCCACAGGGGTCTATTCTAGGGCATTATTATTTAATCTATTTATTAATGATCTGCCACTGTGCATATCTCATTTAGACGCAAACTGTGATCTGTTCGCAGACGACACGACCATACACTCATCTGATAAAGATATAGCAACCTTTAATAAGGTACTCCAACAAAATTTTGATGAAGTAGCAAGCTGGTGCAGTGACAATCACATGATTATTATTATTCCAAAGACAAAGAGCATGTTAGTTACCACTCGTCAGAAACACCAGCGTGGCTTACCACCTTTAAACACTCTCCTTAGATAGCCAGTCTATAGAACAAGTAACTAGGCATCGCTTATTAGGCGTTATAGTAGACAACCGATTAATCTGGGAACCGCATACTGACTCTATATGCAAATCCATCTCTAAAAATCTGTTCCTGTTATCAAAACTACGCCATATAGATAATACTGATATCCGTAAACTCTTTTAAAATCATGCGCATATTACAACGTATTGTGACTACAGTTCTACCCTCTGGGATGGATGCAGCGAAGTTCACATGAAAAAAAGTTAATGCCTTGTATCGTCGGGGCATTAAATTAATACTTCCCGGTCCTTCTTCGACTGACGAAAAATTAAAATCCATCAAGTTACTAACATTGAACAAACAGTTTAAATTTAATCGCTGTCTTCTGCGCACAGGATCATGCAATGAAAAGCCCCACCCTATCGAAGAACTTTATGTTCCGACAGTATTAGGCAAAACACGAGAAATAGCTCGATCCACCTTCCAAAAACTAGTTTAGACATCTGTAAAACCAGCTTGTCATTTTCAGGCGCTAAAGCGTGGAATATTTTACTTAGACACCTGAAATCAACTTGTTAGATTAGCGTCTTCAAAGATCTCCTCTATAAATATTCAATTAAGATGTATGTTCGGCTCCCATTTACTATTAGGGACAAGTGTAGCATCACCTGATAATCATCTACTGTTGCTGCAGATTATGTAATAGTTCGACTGTCTGCATTTACATGTCAGGTTCATACTAGTATATATATATTATATATATATATATATATATATATATATATATATATATATATATATATATATATATATATATATATATTATATATATATATATATATATATATATATATATTATATATATATATATATATATATATATATATATACATATATATATATATATCATTTCAATTCTGAGAATGCTCTGCTGTGCTAATGCCATGGTATTAATATACATGAAAAAGAAATCAGCGGTAGAAGGAGCTCAACAATACAGGGAAATTAACCAGGATATCAAGAAAAGCATGAAAAAGGCAAAGAATAAGTGGATTGAAGATCAGTGTAAACACGTAGAAGAAAATTTGAAAAGAAATAATAGAAAAAAGCATACCAGCTGTTGAAAGACCTGACCGGTGTAAAACAAGGACGCTCCTTGATCATTCAAAATAGTGAAGGGATCTGTCTTACAGAAGACCAAGACATACTTAAGAGATGGACAGAGTACTGCTCCGATTTGTACAACCACCGAGCTGCAGGGGACTCGGGCATACTTGTCAACCCACCCGTGACCAACAATGGCAACTATCCCATCCTCCGAGAAGAAGTAGAGGCTGCAGTGAAGTCGCTGAAAAAAGGGAAGGCAGCAGGAGCAGACAATATTCCTGCAGAGCTAGTCCAAGAAGGGGGAGAAGACATGATAAGCGCCTTACTAACAATCTGCAATAAGATCTGGCAATCAGGGGATTGGCCCACACCATGGACCCAATCACTTATAATAACTCTCCCCCCAAAAGGCAACTTACATCAATGCCAGAATTATCGCACGATCAGTTTTATATGCCACCCAAGCAAAGTCATGTTAAAGATCCTACTGAACAGGTTGAAGCCACAGGCAGAGGAAATCATAGCTGAGGAACAGGCAGGCTTCAGACCAGGGCGCAGCACAACTGAGCAGATCTTCAACCTGAGAGTTCTATGTGAGAGGTACCTCCAGCACCAGCAAGATCTCTATCATGTCTTTGTGGATTTTAAGAAAGCGTTTGACAGGGTGTGGCATGCAGATCTTTGGTCCACCATGAAGCTATACAGCATCAATGCCAACCCGATCAAAGTCATAGCAAACATTTACAACAAAGCCACTAGTGCAGTCTGCTTCAACGGCAAAATAGAAAACTGGTTTAGGACTACAGTTGGAGTTAGACAAGGCTGCTTGCTCTCACCTACTCTTTTCAACATCTTCCTGGAAAGAATCATGGCGGACGCTCTGAAAGATCATGAAGGAACTGTCAGTATTGGAGGAAGAACAATCACGAACTTGCGCTTTGTGGACGACATTGATGGCCTTGCAGGAACAGAGGAGGAGCTAGCTCAGCTGGTGGAAAAGTTGGATAGTACAGCCATTGTGTATGGGATGGAAATCAGTGCAGAGAAGACCAAACTGGTGACCAATAATGCCAGTGGCATTAGCACTGAAATCATAGTTGGAAGCCAAAAACTGGAAACAGCTAAGAAATTTAAATACTTAGGAGCCATTGTGACAGATGAGGGATCAAAACCAGAAATACTGTCCAGGATTGCACAGACAACAACAGCACTGACAAGATTGAAGACCATATGGAAGGACAGAAACATCACACTCTGCTCCAAGATCAGACTGATGCGCTCCTTAGTCATCTCAGTGTTCTTGTATGCCTGCGAGTCATGGACCCTCACAGCAGACCTTGAAAGGAGGATACAAGCCACTGAAATGAGATGTTTTCGAAGGCTGCTTGGCATTTCATACAGAGATCACATCACGAACGAGGAAGTGGGAAGCAGAATCAGGCAAGCCATCGGGCCCTATGAAGAACTATTAGCCATTGTGTAAAAACGCAAACTGAAGTAGTATGGGCATGTCACGCGTTCAGCTGGGCTTGCCAAAACAATTCTGCAAGGCTCTGTGCAAGGAGGACGAAGAAGAGGAAGACAGAGGAAAAGATGGGAGGACAATATCTCAGAGTGGACAGGACTGTAGCTGGGCGATACGCTGAGAATGGCAGAGAACAGAGGAATGGAGGGAGCTGGTTGCAAAGTCATCAGTGGTGCCCCAACGGTCGGCAAGACTTTGGGATATATATATATATATATATATATATATATATATATATATATATATATATATATATATATATATATATATATATATATATATATATATATATATATATATATATATATATATATATATATATATATTGGGGGGAGGGGTCTTTTTACTTATATAATGTTTTATCTTTTGCATTATCGTCAGATGTATATGTGCAAGATCTCTCTCTCTCTCTATATATATATTTTTTTGGGAGAGGGGTCTTTTTACTCATATAATGTTTTATCTTTTGCATTATCGTCAGATGTATATGTGCAGAGTAGCAGGACAGTTTGGAAGATAGGCATTGCTATGCCTAAAACTGTTATCATGAATAAAAATGTTTCATCAACATCATTATCTCTCTCTGTGCCTCTGCCACTCTCCGTCTCTCTCTCTCTCTCTCTCTCTCTCTCTCTCTCTCTCTCTCTCTCTCTCTCTCTCTCTCTCTCTCTCTCTCTCTCTCTGTGTGTGTGCGTGTCAGTTTAGGTGTGTGAGATTGTCATGGGACTTTCTTTCCCTAAACTAGCAATGTTTTTGTCAGTTTCATTTACATTTCACTATATACTTAGTTTTTTTTGTATTTTGTTTCGTAGTTTTGTAGCAACGGCAGGTTTGAAAAATGGCTATGTCTGTGATGATGTCAATGCCTCAACCGTTGATAAATAAAGCTTCATTGAATCATTGAATCATTGAATCTCTCTCTCTCTCTCTCTCTCTCTCTCTCTCTCTCTCTCTCTCTCTCTCTCTCTCTCTCTCTCTCTCTCTCTCTCTCTCTCTCTCTCTCTCTCTCTCTCTCTCTCTCTCTCTCTCTCTCTCTCTCTCTCTCTCTCTCTCTCTCTCTCTCTCTCTCCTCTCTCCGCCGCTTCCACAAAGTGACCCACAATCTCTACTGACATTTTATTAGAGAAAAACCAATAAAAAAAAACAACACTTTCAGAAAAGACCATTACTGTGTTGTAACGTTTCTTTCTGAGCGTGTTTTCTTTCCTCGTTGGGTTCGTCTCTGCATTTGACAAGCCTAACAGCCACCGTTTTGGTCTGGGTTCTGATTTTCCGCTAGTAGGGTCTTCATAGTTTCGACACGTACTGACTGGTTTGGCTAAATGGAAGAAGCCAATATATTAACGTTCGACCTAGGACAGGGAGGAGAGTGGCGATGCCCCAGGACGGCGCAGGGTGTTAACTTGAGGTTAACCCTTTTAGCCCAAAGGTTCCATCTCTCAAATTTTGGAGGTATTGCCTAACGACTATGTACCACTCTTATGAGTTTTTAGTTGACGTCATTTTAATTATTATTATTATTATTATTATTATTATTATTATTATTATTATTATTATTATTATTATTATTATTATTAATAATTTATTATTATTATTATTATTTATTTATTTTTATTTTAATTTTTCTTTTTTACGCACTTTATTAAAAAAAAAGTCACATCCTTCTGTTGCCACATTCCTTCTGCGATTGAAAGGAAGACACCTAGCGACTGATCTCTCTATTTGTTTGTTTGTCTATTTTGACAAAGGGTATATACCCGAAATATTAATACATTGTGTTGTAATTGTCATTTCTAAGCGTGTTTCTTTCTCTTTTGTGTACTTCTTTGCATTTTACGCGCTTGGCAGTCACCTTTTTGCTTTTGGATTATGTAGCAGTTGCAGGAGATGGCTTGACCATGATAATTTAAGGTTAGTGCCAGAATAGCTTGAATTATCATGGCCAAGCCATCTCCTGCTGTAGGGATCCGGGGCTAAAAGGGTTAACGGTGACAGAGCAGCGCCACTAACGTTCAATCTGTACTACTCCAGCCCTTTCGCTCAGGGCTAAGACGTGGGTTTGGCTTTCATCTGCCCCTTTCACCTGAATATTAATCAAGTAATCCAGTGATCAAAATGCCATCAGGCCGAAGTCGACCTCAGTGGGCCCGCGCACGACAGTGCGCCGGCCCACTGCGGCCGACTTCGGCCCTATCGCCTTTTGCGTGCTGGGTATACTGTCAGATCCGACGCAATGAAAAACCTGACTAAGCAGAACTACCAGGTGGCAGCAAAAAAGCACTATGTCCATTTTTGTGAACAGCGAGATTGTTGAAATTATGACAATGAAAGTCGCGCTTTTCACAAAGACTGGACTTAACGTGTTTTTGCCTCACATGTCATGGCAGACAGGATGTAGCTTGTAACCAGCCATCTTGCACGAAATGCAGGAAAAGCTGAAACCGGACGGTTTCGAGTCATCACTCACGTTGGTCTTAGCACAGCCCGGATCCTGACCCTTCTAATTTGTAGGCTGATGAGTTTGTCTGAGAGCTGGGGGGACTAATGAATTTACACGTGGCAGGCCAGCGCTGCATCGACGGTATTGGCAGTAGTACTTGTCTTCCGCTACCGCATGTTTTCGGAAGAATTATTATAGGTTATTAGTAGCTGGAGTTTGCTACCCGGACCCTTGTAGACCTGAGGGAGGTCAAAGGAACCATTGTACCCCGAAGACCGAAGGCCTACGGGGTACAGTGATTCGACGTTTCTTTGACCTCCCGAGGGTTTACAAGGGTCCGTACAACAAGCCCCTCCTACCATTAAGGTATTTGTTTTCATTCATCCACTATTTTCGTAAAAAGAAATCAAGCTGAAATTGTCCGAACTGGATCACGCCAGACATGACTGACCGGCGTCAAAGGAGTATACATTTATACAAAAAGACATGACGTAATTGAAAAATCTTTCATGACATTGCCGTCTCCAGTGGCGTGACTGTTGCTTCAAACAACACTTTGTACCTTTATATCCTTTAGTACGTTTTGGAGATTTTTTATAGAACAAAACTGGCATCCAAGACGCGTCACAGAGAGGGCTACAAGACGTCCGCCATTAGTCGCTAGAAAAGTTTATGTAGCGAGGTCACATGGTACGGTTTGTGCTTAAGAGGATTGGTCGTGTGACAAGTGGTCTCAAAAGACACGTGTTATCTCGAAAGAAATCTTGCAGGGTATTACGAGACGTCAGTCGAATCAAGAAGGGCGTCTCTGCTTGGCTTCATACGGCAAAACAAATCTTATATTTTTTTCAGTGCATACAGCAGGATGGGTTTAATGCTGATAGTTGAAAGGCAGTCCTAAATAAGCTTAGATTATGAAGAGATGTCAAGCCAATCAGGAGGCACGCCTGTTGGCGGGCTCGAATGAAGCAAGTCAGACAGGAAGACTGATACCTTAGAATGAATTTAGTCAGGCACAAACATCCTGTGCTTTCATGTTCAACCATCCGACTATTGTCTTAATAGACTGCTCTACTAAAACAAAGGCAGGAAACGCTGCCAATTTTTGTCTGCGTTTTTTTAATTTATTTTTTCTTAGAAGAGAGAAGACCTTTTAAAGAAAGGTCTGCTCTTCAAAAAACACAAAACAACAACAACAACAAAAAAGAAAACCCGCCATGAGATGGCTTTAGTCGTCTGCTCGGCATTAAACCCCAATAATTAACTAATTATTCTTAGAAAAAAAAGGATCAAAATTGGAATTTTTCATTTTTTAAATATTCGTCTCTTAGAAGCAGAACCTTTAAAAAAATAACAGGTCTGCGACTTCTTAACTCACTCTACCCCAGACACACCACAGGGAGATATGGATCGACCACGATAGTTCAAGTGTGATGCCAGAATAGCTTAGCGCCTATGGGCGCCAATCTATTCTGGCACCACCCTTGAACTATCATGGTCGATCTGTGTCCTGCATTGCAATGCAGTCTTCAGAGGACAAAGGCATCATTGGGGGATTTCGGTGTTTGGGTAGAATGAGTTAAAGAAAAAGGATCAGAACGTGCCTTTTTTCTCTCTCTTCTCATGCTTTTTTTCTGAGAAGAGTTAGAAGAGCATCCCTTTCACCCCTTCGCTGCCCGTGATCTCGGATTCCGCGTCTGAAACCACTGCACACTGACCGAGATTCGCGTGAAGAACACAGATGAAACTGGACCAGACGTAGGCACAAAGAACACAGGACTAACAAGGGACATAAATCCTCATGAGCCCCCGCGACTGGAGGGGCTCATGAAGATTTATGTCTCTTTCAACCTAACTAGCGGTCGCCTTGCGCCTACCGTTAAGGGGTTAACTGTGAATGTGGGAGCAGCGTATCGACCGAGCCGTTTCCGGAAGCGTTGCATGCACTGTGCACATCATAGATTTCATGTCCACTTCGGCAGACAAATGTTTTTCGAACATGACATTGACAGAGAACAGGAAGAGGCATGAATCCTCATGAACCCTGGGGTGGGGGGTGGGGGTGGGGGTGGGGGAAGGTTAACTAGGACCTTTGCCTCTTGCTTCCCTAGCCGGCATTCATCCGCGGGCGCCTGAGATAGAAATATAGGACCAATCTGACATTGCAAATTTTTTTTTTCTTCAGACAGCCACACTCTCACGCACGCGACAGACAGCGGTCTTTTGATCTTCAAATCTTCAGGGAGACTTTCCCCCTTCGATGCCGAGAAAACGTGAGCAACACCCAGCTGCACGAGACATAGATCCTCATAAGCCCCCGCAGTTGCGGGGGCTTATGAGGATCTATGCCTCATGCTGGCACAACTTTGCATCCGCGCTCACTGAACGTCAGGGGTCTTTTGGCGTTGAATGAACGCACATTTCATGAACGCAATCTTCGTAAAATAATAATAATAATAATAATACCGTTATTATATAGGCGCTTTTTCTCAATTTTTGGGCAAATCGACTCAAAGCGCCACGAACTGAAACCCAACACGCACACTCACGTAACAGACACGAATTTACGCCATTTAAGACAAACACAGTACAAGACAGACGAAGGGCCAGTTCAGCTACTGAAGTTACAGAGATTTTTGATTGCTTGTATTTGAAATTTGTAAAGTGGCCTGAAACCGCTACCAAAGTGTGGGGGGTGGGGGGGGGGGGGAGGGGGGTGGAGGGGGTGGTGGTGGAAGAACCGGAGTACCCGGAGAAAGAACCCCCGACGGTCCGCCCGAATTAACGGTGACACTTACCAGAGGAGAAAAGTCCGACGCCGGAACCCGTTTTCGAACCTCGCACCTTTGGCATTGGTGGCAGGTGCCTTAACCACTGCGCCACGGAACGACCGGACCGTATGCTGACGACGACGGGTGTACACAACCGGAAGAGACATATATCCTCATGAGCCCCTGCTAGGGGCTCATGAGGATCTATGCCTCATGCTAGTGTATGGCTAGATCCCCGGGCGTCTTTGATAAATGTAATTGAACATGCCATGTATCCGGGACTCGCGTGCGACGGGAAACAAAGCCTTCTATTAGCGAACACAAGTGTCCAATCGCTGGCAAGCACGTCGTTCGCGTGAGAGCATGCAAATCACTGTAATTGCAGGGCCTGGTCTGTAATTGATGGCAGTAGAGTATACAGTCAAACCTGTTCTAACGGCTACCTGTATAGCGGCCACCTGTCGAGAAAAGCCACCGAAGAAATACATCCGTACATTTTATTACTGCCTAGACCTGTCTACAGTGGCCATATCTGTCCCGTAATTGTGTGAGCAGTATACTCAGATCTGACTAAATCCAGACCAAAAAGGTGACTGCCAAGCGTGTAAAATAGAGAGAAGAACCCAACGGAGAAAGAAACACGCTTAGAAAATACAGTTACAACAGAAATTATTAATATTTCGGGTAAATGCCCTATTTCTAAATAGACAAACAAACACATATAGAGATCAGTCGCTACTTATCTTCATTATCGCGGAAGGTATGTGGCAACTAAAGGCTGTAACGTAAAATAAATAGAACAACAAAAGTGCGTAAAAAAAAAAGAACTAAAATAAAAATGACGTCAACGAAATCCTCATAAGAGAGAAAGTGATCACGAGCTACAAGGAGAGTGTCTACAAGCACGTCGGTGCGTCCCTTTGCACAGTTTTGACTGTACGCATCGAAACATCACGGTAAGGTCCAAAATCACAGATCATCACACAATTTGCAGAAAGAATCTTTTTCTTAACTCTTCGACGCACGCAGCCTATCCCCTTGGCGCACACAGTCATGTTTTACTGACTTCTAATAAGACCCCAAGATCTAATATGACCACACGATCTTGTGAATCAGAGCATGTAGAGTTTCCACTTGGCTTCCTAGCTGACAAGATAAATAGCGAGTGAAATTTATACTTGTTTTTTTGTTTGTTGTCTATTTCGAAATATTGAATTGAGTTGAATAAACTGTATTGCCCATTAAACCACTGAGGACTGCATTACAATTCAGGAGACAGGCCTACGTGTTTGTTCAAGGGTGGTGCCAGAATAGCTTGGCGCCTATTTGGTAGCGGTTTCAGGCCTATAGGAGCCAAGCTATTTTGGCACCACCCTTGAACTATCATGGTCAATCCACATCTTGCTGTGGTGTGTCGGGACTGAATCATTTAAACGAAATGTATACAATGGGAAACTTTTCTTTAGCTCACAGAAACATGAAACTCACAAGCAAGACATAATGATTTAAACTAAGATAAAACTAAAACGTATTGTGGATTTGACAACTGCAATCATACACACACAAAGACACTTTGGTACCGGTCTCAGGCCACTTTACAAAATTTCAAATACAAGCGATAAAAAAATCTCTGTAACTTCAGTAGCTGACTGGCCCTTCGTTTGTCTTGTACTGTGTTTGTCTTAAATGGCGTAAATCCGTGTCTGTTTCGTGAGTGTGTGTGTTGGGTTTCAGGCGCGGCGCTTTGAGTCGATTTCCCCAAAATTGAGAAAAAGCGCCTATATAATAAAGGTATTATTATTATTATTATTATTATTATTAAAGACGCATGCACGCACGCACGCACGCACTCACACACACACATCACTCGATTGTCGTATTTTAATAAATCTTTTGTAACTGTCTTTTCTAAGCGTGTTTCTTTCTCCGTTAGTCTCTCTTCTGAGCTTTGTGCAACATTTCCCTCTTTTTCAACCACCCACCCTACCTCCACTCTCTTCTCCTCTCATTTCCACCCCCCACCCCCACCACCTCTTTCCTCACCCTGTCCCCCCCCACCCCCTCCCATACACACAGACACCTTTTTAAGAACAGTATAAAACCAGTCACAGTATCCAGAAAGAAACCATAAACAGGTAACTGAAGCACTTAAGATACATTGTCGTGTCAAGTAAGTGAAGCTCTTAATCTCTCTGTCATGATGACAGGACAGAATCAGTCGCAATTCACCAGAAAATTGACAGGATAAGGTAAGTACAGCAAGTAGGCAAAAGCACCAGTAACCCCTTCGCTGCTGACACAAATTAAATATCATCCAACTGCAAAAGGCATAGATCCGCATAAGCCCCCGCAATTGCGGGGGCCCATGAGGATCTACACCTCTTGCTGAAAGCACGCTGTGTCCATGTGCCTTTGACGGCTGGTGCTGTTCGACGCTGACTCTACAATGATCTGACTTTGAATAATCACACTGAATTTACAATAATTTGATATTGAATTATGACGCTGAATTTTCAACGATTTGACGTTGAATTATGACGCTGAATTAACAACGGTTTGACGCTGAATTTACAAAATGATGTCAGGAACACATCTGCGTGCGTTGGCAGCGAAAGGGCCAAGGGAGAGAACTGCACATCACAGACCAATGATCCTGAATAATGTTTGCCCATGTACACACAACGACAGGAAAACGGCCAGAAAATTCAGCCTCATATCACACGCTGATTACGGCCGGCCAGTATCCCCAGCAAGTCTATCGTGCGTCGGACCAAGAATCATTTACCTACTGGCGTGTGTGCCAGACATGCAGCCCTGCCCTGGAACTGAATATGATACTGAAGCACTAGAAGAACTACAAAGTCACGACGTCGGTCCGATGGTCTTTTCCCTACTAACTTGGGGTGTTTGTTTTTTTTTAATTGCAAGCACTGGGAGTCAACCCTTTGATTTCATTAAAAAAACAACAACACCAAAAAAACAACAACAACACCGCAACAACAACCGTGAAACGTTTAGGGCTTAACGTCTTTTGTCCACCACGAAGGTGATTTTAAAGACGGGGCACTGAAAAGGGGTCTGCACAAAGTTTGACCCCAGCTAGGTTCCAGCCCACGAGCTTTTGGACGAGAGTCGAACGCTCTAACAACTGAGCTCCCCTAAAACAACTAGCTTGCTGACCCAAACACACACGGCCACTCTAGAATCAAATGGACATGTCCTAGTGTGTGTGTGCATGTGTGATAGTTAATTTAGCGGTGAACAATAATTTCACTTCTCTGACTGAATCTGCTTGCTTATAATAATAATAATAATAATAATAATAATAATAATAATAATAATAATAATAATAATAATATAACACTACTACTAATAGGGAAAACTGCAATAATAATAATAATAATAATAATAATAATAATAATAATAATAATAATAATAATAATAATAACACTACTACTAATAGGGAACACTGCAATAATAATAATAATAATAATAATAATAATAACAATAATAATAATAATAATAATAATAATAATAATAATAGAAACAAGCATAATTATCATAACCATCGTCATCATTATTACGTGGAAAGATAAAAAAAAGTAATGATAGTTGGGCCGCCAGTTCTAAACTACTTTAGTCACACACACACAAAATGAATGTCAAAACAAATTTCAGTCTGTGCCCTTTTATCTTGCACAATATGGAGCTGGTATCTTAAGCCATGCCGCTGTGTGACGTCACTAAAAACAATGACGTAAACAGCTCTGCTTGAAAACAGTGGGCTTTCTAAGATAACTCATTAATTTCTACGTTTTGAAAAGAGTGAAACTTTGAGACAGTCCCGTCAAAATCAAAACAAATTCGTAAGTTATTTGACATGGTACTTGTGTATTGTCTGTCCCTGACTGCAAGCGGATTGTGCAATTTAAATCATTCTACCCCAGACACACCACAGCAAGATAAAGATCGACCATGATAGTTCAAGGGTGATGCCAGAATAGCTTGGCGCCTACGGGCGCCAAGCTATTCTGGCATCACCCTTGAACTATCATGGTCGATCTGTGTCCTGCACTGCAATGCAGTTTTCAGAGGACAACGGCAAAATTTGGGGATTTCGGTGTTGGGGTCATCATCATCATCATCAGTCCCTTGCCCGAACTGGGCGTTGGGGGGACTGAAAGGCAGCAGCAACAGACAGTGCTCTCCACTGAGTTCTATTTTGGGCGGTGGCAAGCAAGTCTGGCATCTCGAGTTCGGTCCATTCTTTTATGTTTGCGACCCAACTCTTTCTCTGACGACCTCGCCGACGACTTCCTTCGAGAGTGCCTTGGAGGATAGTCTTGGACAAGGTGTTGTGTCGGGTCACGTGGCCAAACCAAGCAAGCTTGCGCCGTTTCACGGTTGCCAGAAGGGGTTCATGTGGGCCCACCAGGGAAGTGACGATGCTCCGTACATATTCGTTGGTCTTGTGCTCGCGGTACGAGATGCGGAGCAACTTCCTCAGGCACTTGTTCTCAAAGGCCTGGATTTTCTTTTCTGAGTCTGCAAGCAATGTTGGGGTAGAATGAGTTAACTCATTCAGCCCGGCGCACGTATTTCCCAAATCTTGGAGGCGTCACCGAGCTGTGATTGAGAGCGTGCTCACCTTTTCGATCACGGTTTGGTATGGTTCCATCACGGCCAAAGAGAAAATCAGACTGAGTAGGGTGGTCAAGACCGCTTCAAAAATCATAGGCAGAGATCTTCCTAGCCTGGACTCACTGTACCAGCAGCGTCTCTTACGTAGAGCACGTCTTATCTCCAGTGATTCCACCCACCCCGGCAATGAGCTTTTTCAAATTTTACCATCAGGGCGCAGGTACAGGTCCATCAGTACCAGGACCAGCAGATTCCGCAACAGTTTTTTCCCTCTTGCTGTTCACGCTCTCTCTGATCAACCGGACTAATTGGAGAGAGTGCGAGTGGCGAGTGAGAATGATTGTGTACAGTCAGTTTTTAACTGTATCAGATGTTTCTCTCTCTCTCTCTCTCTCTCTCTCTCTCTCTCTCTCTCTCTCTCTCTCTCTCTCTCTCTCTCTCTTCTCTCTCTCTCTCTCTCTCTCTCTCTCTCTCTCTCTCTCTCTCTCTGTGTGTGTGTGTGTTTAGTCTTTGTAACTGACATCAAGACAAATTCCAATGTTTTTATTGTTTTGTACATGGAAACATATGGCAATAAACCATCTTATCTTATCTTATCTATCTTAACGACTTTGCACATGTTGCAAAAGATGGATCGACTATGATAGTTCAAGGGTAGTGCCAGATTAGCTTGGCGCCGACAGGCGCCATACTAATCTGGCACTACCCTTGAATTATCATGGTCGACCCGTCTCCTGCTGTAGTGCGTCAGGGCTGAGTGGGTTAATTGTGAAAGACAGGATGAGTACTGGCCTGACTGTCAAATTTCAGCCAGGAACAAGAACACTTTGCTTTTTATTTACAATCTGATATAAAAATACGCATATATTTAAGTTGGAGAAATAGATTAAACTTCCGATCTTTGTCTTGGGACAGTTCAAAGGATAGTGCGCGATGACAATGACCTCCAAAAACTATCTGCAATAACGATACCCCATTTTCGGACAGAGGCTCAGATCGCTTAGGTCAACTGCTCAAAACGTTTAGCATAAACGGCCTCTAACGACCGTGCGATGTCTCACTGGAGACAGTACTTGCTTGTCCCTGTTACGGTATTACCAACAAACAGTCCAGTTAGGAGTGGTCGGCCTCCTGAGAATGGACTAGGGGCACTTTTGTCAGATTTTCAGAATTCATGGCAATATTTTTTTTTCTAAATTTGATAATTTAACCAATTCAGCCCGACAGCCGTATTTCCCAGATTATGGAGGCGTCGTCTAATGACTATGCACCAGTTGCAGGAGGTGGATCGATCAAGATAATTCAAGGGCAGTGCCAGATTAGCTTGGCGCCGACAGGCGCCAAGCTAATCTGGCACTACCCTTGAATTATCATGGTCGACCCATCGCCTGCTGTAGTGCGTCAGGGCTGAATGGGTTAAAGATCCATGCCATTGCTCACACTGATCTTACCAGTGTGGTGCGCAGTCAATGCTAACTACCATGTGAGAAATTCATTTTTTTTGTTTTTCCAAGTGTTGAAGTATGTTCATGAGCAGCGGCCAACTCTCAATGGTCATAAAATCTTGTTTATCCTTGAAAATGTCGTTGACCACAAAGCCAAGGTCACTGCGTCCTACAAAGAGGAGCGAAACATCCGTGTTTTTCTTCAAACATCAGACGGTCCTCGCCTCGACCAATGCGACTTTTGGTTCTCCCCAGAACTGAAAAAAAGAGGCAAGCGGGACGGAGCTTTCCTGCGTCCCGGACCTAGTAAAAGCCGCAAATTCGCAGGCCCGACCCTGACCTTGTTCAAAATACCACATTGTCTTTGAATCTTGCCTGCAGTAGCTGAAATCTTGCACAAACAGTGGAAGATAGCGCTGTTACAGAATGTGAAAATATCAAGTGAATATTGGGCCAACGGTTTCGGTTTTATGGCACAACTATCATTAATTTTTGATCATACCTCGTATCATCATCATATCATGCATTAGATCAGCTGTAAGTGATGGTTCAGTTACCATTAAGCACAGTATATGCCAAGGCTGCACTTATTTCTAACAGTGTGCCGTTCTGTGATTTTGAAGACGCCGTCTCCAAGCCCGTGAGGCGTGAGATCAAACACCAACACACACATTCGCCAATCTGCAGCTGCCTGTTCGTGTCTTTTTTTCACACCCCAAAAAAGCTAAACCCGCTTTTTGTAGCGTACATAATACCCATGAAGGCTTTTTTTCAGCCTGCTGCCATCGACCCTTCAATTTGCAGCTGCTTTGAACAGTCCCCGCAGCCGTGGATCCATCTCCAAGAGGCATAGATTCTCATGAGCCCCTGCATCCGCAGGGGCTCAGGAGAAGCCATACCTCTTGGTGAAAGTATACTCTGCAACGTTCACGCACATCCTGAGAATGGCGTGCTCGACGGGAGGTAATCCTGCGACTGTGTAACCGGCTCTCCTGTGATAGAGGCGCGATCGATCCGTTTCCGGAATCTGTCCTGGGCTAGCTGAGGCCGTGTCCGGACTCACGAAACTTGCAAATTGACACAGTGCTAAATTAGGTCACGCGGGCACACAGCCTGGAGTGGGCAGTGTCTGGGGAATGGCCAGTATTGAGCCAGTAGAAAAATATCGCTAATGGTGTTTGGTGTTATTGAAGTGACGACGGAACCGTGAGGGAGATGCAGCCCGTTGCCGCGCAAAAGGCCATGGGGCCGACGTCGGCCGCCGTTGGCCGGCGTCGGCACGATGGCCTTTTGCGCATTGGTTACCCGAACCCATTCCCCCCTACCCCCACCACCCAACATCTCAATAGTAGAGTATCCCTTGGCCACCCAAAGTCGTTGGAGAAAAGCTTGTTTTGGAGAAAAATAATCATATAAAAATGTTATGTTCCAGACTGGGAAACCATCGCGGCCCCGCCACCCCCACCCCCACCTCCCACCCCTCCCGATTTTTTTTTAAGCTTACACTCTCGCCTGCTCCCCCTCCCACCCCGGGACCCCCCCCCCCCCAATTTGTTTGCCATCCCCCGCTCCCCACTGGGCCCAACCTACCAACCTTCCGTCCCGCTCGTTGACTCCTTCACTGTCGATTAACAGTAAACAGGTCCAGTAAACAGGTCCAATTGTAAGAAGCTTAGCAATAGCGGGGGCTCACGAAGATATACGCCTCTTGCTGACACTAATTATGTATATACCAAGGGGAATCACAGCGCTGGACAGACAACAGTTAGATCCCCTGCCCTGCAGGGGATCTAACTGTTGTCTGTCCAGCGCTGTGATTCCCCTTGGTTTGAGTACTGACAATTCTGCCAGCGCTAGCCTCACCTATCTGGTTTGTGAGTATAATTATGTATATGTTCTGAAGTGAAGTTCTGAAGGAGTTAAGATATATTCTACTTTGTCATACATGAATACTACCTTGCCTCGCCCTGCCCTGTCTAGTCTGCTCTTTACTGCCCTGCCCGGTCTAGTCTGCTCTTGCACTGCCCTGCCCGGTCTAGTCTGCTCTTACACTGCCCTGCCCGGTCTAGTCTGCTCTTGCCCCGCCCTGCCCGGTCTAGTCTGCTCTTGCCCCGCCCTGCCCGGTCTAGTCTGCTCTTGCCCTGCCCTGCCCGGTCTAGTCTGCTCTTGCCCTGTCCGGCCCGGTATAGTCTGCTCTTGCTCCGCCCTGACCGGTCTAGTCTGCTCTTGCCCCGCCTTGCACGGTCTAGTCTGCTCTTGCCCCGCCCTGACCGGTCTAGTCTGCTCTTGCCCTGCCCTGCCCGGTCTAGTCTGCTCTTGCCCTGCCCTGCCCGGTC